>JAGKPW010002175.1:0-616026 GCA_019926035.1 Melaleuca alternifolia
TTGGATTGTAACTCTAGATCGATTTAGATCTCTCTTTTTCTCCCTCAAATGACCACTGTGATTAAACACATTCTTTTACCAAAAAGATGGACCTACAGAAACCTTCTTTCTCGACAAAAAGCATCTATTTATTAAAAATTACACGATTTACTGAGCATATATAAATTAAGTAAAGCTTATGATCTATGGAGCATGTAGGTGAATCTCACCTAAAACCTGCATAATTTTATAGGAAAAAAACAGAAAAAAGACCCAAATACCGTGTACCTAATTCCTGAACAAGAGCCAACATACCCAATGGTGAAGGCACCACATCTCTCTCATGAGATGGTGGCGGCGGCGGA
Source organism: Melaleuca alternifolia (assembly GCA_019926035.1). NCBI lineage: Eukaryota > Viridiplantae > Streptophyta > Magnoliopsida > Myrtales > Myrtaceae > Melaleuca > Melaleuca alternifolia. The sequence goes on from JAGKPW010002175.1 coordinate 345, forward strand.
AGCGGCTCACTGACCGGGTCGAAGAACTTATGATTGGTCTCATATAGGATCAAGCAAGTCGGCGCCATGAACCGTCCTCCTGTGTACCTGACGCAACACTCCCTAATCGTCTGGATGCTTATCACTAGGCAATCGGTGCATTGCTGCTTCGATAAGTCCGGCGCGCACTGCACCAAAGCGTAGATCATGTCAGGCCCCACTGATTCGTTCCCCGATGCGTATTTTCTTAGCGAGCCGCCACCCGCTGCCTCGGTCCACAGACTATTTAGGAGCTTCCTCATCGCTGCGTCGTACGTGTCGGGGCTGGAGACGTTTTTTTCGGTTCTCGCCACGTAGGAGGGTTCTGTCGCGACTACACCAAAGAAAGAGGCATCTGAGTACCGGATGATGCAGTTATAGGTGTAGACAAGAGCCTCCTTTTGTAAGGGGCAGAGGCGGCGGGTGTCGGAGGCCAAGACATTGAGGCATGCTCGGCAGCTCACGGCGGTTAAGTCACCGCGGCAGAGGCCAAAGACGTAGAGGGTTTGGGAGGTGGCGGAGATGGCAGCGGAGGCATTGAAGAAGCCGTAGGAGAGGGACGAAGAGTTGGTGGTGGAGATGGAGGAGAGGAGGGTGGTGAGGGTGGTTTGGTAAGTGCTGTTGGCAGAGAAGTTGCCAGTCGAACCACAGTGGTTCGCTGGGAATTGGGCTTTTATGGGAGAAGCAAACATGAGAAGAAGCAAGAGAAGGAGATTTGGAGAATCCATTTCTTTTATGGGGGGATTGGGGTCTCTCTTTGATAGAAGTACTACTCAACAAGCTCGTTTCCTAAATGATATGACTACCATGATCAACAGGATGCAAGACACAGCGGGTCAAATCATTTCATATAAAGGTGGCTACCATGCCGGACACGCATTATTAGTTTGAGTGGATATTATTTCATAGGACATTTAAAAAGTCCTTTGTCTTTTTCCGTTTGGATCTACATCTTGTTTCCCGTGTGAAAGTATTACAGACCTTGGGTTGAATTTTTAATTAACATTGTTGTAGGAACGTGTTCAGGATCACGAAAACTTTACTTTTGTAAAACATTCGAGAATGAAAGGCTAGAGCCATCATCCACCTCTCTAATTTTTCCCCGCAAAATGCGAATTGGGTGTATTCGAGATAGGTGCCCAAAATACCATTCTTAAAGAGTATTGCCATACTAAACATCTCATGGTGTAAACAAGGATTTAGTCTTAAAATAGATTTATCGAAATATCTTAAGAAAATTTATCAATTCATCGATACTTCAACAGGAAAAAAAAAAAACACAAACCACATCAACCCGGATTACAAAATTTTTGCAGAGCAGTTGCAGAGTTGTCGGCTTTCTCAATGGGCAACGTTTGAGTCTCGAGAAGGCACTGCGTCTCTGTCTTTGGCAAGTATGCCAGAGCAATGAGGAATTCGAGTCTCGAAGAAGAATCGGCACCAATTAAAAAGGCAAAGATTGTCTTCTACGGTGTCTCTGTCCCCTGCAAGTGCATTATAATAGAAAAGGAGTCTCGTCTTTTTGCAGATATAATAAAAAAGCATTGATGCCTTCTGCTAAGCCTCTGTCTTTTGCAAGTATGATAGATAAGCAAAGAAAAACGGCGATTTCCAAGCAAATGTGGAATCTTTACCGGTGAAATCTTCAATAAAGATGATTTTTTTTTCTATAGATAATTACTAGATGTTGAGGAATCTGTTCATCTTCTTATTATTTTAGTTTCAATTTTTCTTTAGACCACTCCAAAAATAAAATTTTACATGCATAAGTCCAATATGGAACAGTGCGTCCTTAAGATTGCACGACGAAATGGACCGTATCAAATACGTCAAATATATTCTGGATTTCACTCGACCCGTTATATTAAATAAACAAATATTTATATTACTTTTGTTCGGTTAGAGGAAACTTCCACTTGAAATCATTATTACAAAATTTAAAATTAGAAGCCTGGTCTGTAGTGCTAACGGGACTGGGAGAACCTGACATCGTTAACCAAGGTCACTTTCTGAATCCCGAAGGATCTACGCTGAATTTATTCGAGAGCAGGCCTTCCGAAAGTTTGGAGGAGTTCGGCTTTGGAGGACGGTCTGCTCAGCGCCTACATAAACATTGAGAATTTTAGATCCAAGCTCGCCGATGGGTAGGGATCATGAGAATGAGAGTGGAGGCATTTTGGAAGAGAAGAGCACGAGGTCGAGGCATCGATTTTGGAGGCAAAGAAGGCCACGCCTCCTGTTGCAATATTAATGCAAGAAGTGATAGGAACTTGCAATTAATAATACGAAATTACCGAAAAACAATAATTGAGAAATAGGAAAGACATCAGTTATTTATGTAGTTCGATCTTAGTGTTAATTTCAGTGTTGAATTATTTATTATAATCGAAAAATAAGAATTACAGTCACTTATATTTTTAACTATTTTCCATACTTAAATTTCATTCAATCCCAAAGTATATATAGATAATTAAACAACTACATTTAAAACTCACAGCAGGAATCTGCCCGTGTTCCATGCTCTTCGTACTAATGATTAAAGAAGTCTTGGCCAACGTTCTCCTTACGTTCTCTAAATAAAAGCCCGACGGGCCGCTTAACGCGGAGGACCAGCATTATCTTACCTTTTTCTCGCGTCCACATTTTATAATTGAGCCAACAAATCACCTTTGACCAATCAAGAAAGAATATGATCGCCACTTTTGCCTTAACTTTTTTAAAACGGATGGAAACATCCCCATCGATTCCTCCTGTGCTTTAGGAAGAGGAAGCTTAAATTCGAACAAGGCGTGTTGTACACGGGCTCAAATTGGACATTAACCACTCTTGATGAATTGACAGAGGTGTGGGCCGATTGATCCAAAGAGAGCTAAGAGGTTCTCTCTTCTAATTACGCATTGTCTGGATTTGACATGCAAGATTTAGTTAAAAAACGAATATGTATATTAAAAGAAAAAAGAAGATGACAAAAAATTACCTGAAACCATGTTTTAAGTAAATTTATCAATGTCAGACAGCCAGCATATTACGTAGGATAGCCGGTGACGAGTGGACTGCCACACCAGCAAATTCTCATGAAAATTGACCGGAACGATTATATCTGAGTTTCACACAATGATTTTAGACTCGAGTGATCTTCCCGACACGTTCACTAGCCAATGCGTGCAAATGCTACATGTCCTTTAACATGCGATTTCATGCAAGACTAGACAAAGTCCATTTGACCAAATCCATTTCTTACGTATGTACAACCACTTCTCAATGGAGCTTAAGACCTTCAATTTTCTTAGATATGAAAGGAAATTACACAATTAATTCTCACAAATAAAATATGGGTGGTCATAAGATGTAGAACCTATATTAATTGTTTTTTTATATTAAAAGGAACATAGTGAAGAACAATTATTCAATTACGCACAAATAAATTCATCTTAATTTTTTCTAAAGTTACATGCACAAGTGTCCTAATAGATTAAAAACAAATTACAGCCTACAATATGTCTGAAACGTTCGGTGCATTCACCCCTCGCCACGATTCGGATGAGAATCAATTCTTGCAAAAACCAGTCATTAGACAGTGATTTCCACAATTTTGTAGTCAAGCTGCACCGTCTATCATAATTCGTTGACTAGCATTTTTTTACCACGGACTTTAATGGTCTCGAGGACCTCGTGGGGTCAGGAAACTGGATTAAAAGAGAGACCCGAATTCCCGGCGTGTTAAAAAAGAGACCCAACTAAAGAGAGGCCTAAAACTGCAAGACCCTTCTTCTTCTCTCTTTCTCAGAGCAAACTATTCATCTTTAAAAAACTTTTTCTTTCTGTAGTTCTCTCGTAGGCTCTTAGCTTCAGAATCTGAAGCTGAGAGCCTACTCCTCATTTGATTTCTCATTTTTTTTTATTTTGCTTGTCTTTTCTTTTCTCTCCCGATCTGTTTTGAGAGTTTGTTTGTCTGAATAAATTTCTGCAGCGGATCTCGAGTGACTGTGGAGTCCATTTCTGTCCTTATTGAGGAGGATGATCGTGATGTGGTTCCACAATCTCTCCAAGATTCAACCGCTCTTCTCTTCTGATTTAGATTTCAATCTAAATTTGGGGGTTTTGCTCTTTCGATCTATATTTGGAGTTCCTTCCAGGTACTTTGATCTATGTTCCTATCATCTTTTAATGTTGCTATTCCAGCATGGCAATGGTGATGAGAGTGTACATCGCAAAGTGGAAGTGAAGATATTGGCGTGTGCTCATCACTGAGTATATTGATTGGCCGCAAAAAGTTTATACTGGAAGATCTATTCTTAAGGGATAAGAGTACTCACTACAGATTATGCTTTGTTATGTGTAGGTTTGCTAGACTTGAAATATTTCTGTGTACATCCCATGTATTATTTAGATAAATGAATGAAATCTTTTTTTCGACAAAAAAAGAGACCTGACACAATATTGATGGTAGCGTGGACTTTCCTGTTATCGGGGACTTCGTGGGGTCGGGACCTAGTGTTCAAAAACGAAGAAGCGATCTCAAGGACATAATTATATGTTGCAGCTGACATGAACAAGATTCCTTACTCCAAAACGCCAGCCTTCACCATTCGTTTCTAACCTATTTGTACCCTTTCTTTATGGAATAACGTAAGCGTTAACCATTGAACCCGAGACACTAGAGCCAAATTTCAACTTCTTTCATACCGCCTTAGAGTGTTGAAAGTTGTTTATTAGGGATTCTTGATGGTCCTGGTTGATTTTATACAAATATCTTGGATTATGAGTGAACTTGTGCGAGAGCCTCTAACCCAATATCAGTAAGGTTGTTCTTCCAAGATTGGGGTAGAATGCAAACCTCTCTAGCTGATGCACTTTCCGCTCTAATTTGATCTTGAGATATTGAAATACGATGCAGTATGACTTGGTGAAAAGAGCAGGCATAATCATTAAGCAGTGTGAAATGTTATAGCCTAGTCAAGAACGTTTCGTCTTTTTTTTTTATATCTTTTTGCCAAGTAGTCAACAAAGTTATAAGCTCACCAATTTCTGCAAAAAGGAGTAGCTATCATATAATCTTCTTTTCCAGTGTACATTTTACTGAATGCAAAAAGAGTATTTTTCAATCAATGAGTTAAAGACTTAAAATAAGTATCAACAATATATAGTGGCGACGACATGTCAAGGAGGGGCCGAAAAGACGATCGTTCAAATTTTGATAAAACGAAAAAATGATCCAATAGTTTTAAAGATAGCGCAATTGATAAACTCAAGATTGGCGAACTCAGAATGACCTGAAATTTAGCAAGTCGTACGGAAACAAGCTGCTGATCAAAATTCACTGCCATGCAATAATCAACGTCATTTTTTCGCTTTTCAGAATTGTCTACATGGGTCTTAGGATTATTTTTGTTATCCTAATGGCATTTTCATAATAATTAAATTTTTGATTATAATATTTCTTATAAGATTTTGTGTTATAATTATGTTTCTTTTTTTAACACCATATGAAAAGGGTGTTTTAATGTTTCGAAGAGGCAGACTTTTCACTATTTTGATTTTGATAATTACACTTGAGAGAACGGTTTATTCATCTATTAATTTTAATTCTTTTTTAGTCAATTTTCTATTACGTTTTGGCATCAGCAATCGTTATCAATATTCAGATGCAATGACAGATCTTGGGAGCATGGGCAAAGTGTTCATAGTATGATCTACTTCTATTGCTTTGAGGAAGATCAAATGTGTAACATCTTCCACCTCGCCACCGATAATATTGTCCGCTTTGGGCCCCACTAGTTCTCACGGCTTTGCTTTTCATTAGGTTTACCATCCTCGTGGCCCTCCATGACACACACGATCGCGCAACTCGGGAAAACACATTATTTGTGGGTCAAGGGCGGAGTCCTACTTATAAACTAGCTTAGGACTCTCTCCTTAAGTGATGCTCCCCCCTTATGGCACAGCATCCTCGTTGTGCCCTTAGCTATACCAGTGAGCACCAACTATGGTCACCACATGCCTTCAAGAGTCGGCTTTAATACCACTTTATAATATCCTCCGCCTCCCCATCGGCAATATTGTTTGGTTTGGGCCCCATTGACTCTCACGGCTTTATTTTTTCTTAGGTCTACTATCATCGCTGCTTTCCGTGGCAACTACGAGCATTGTAACAGCCCGTTTTTGGGGACTTTTATTGAGGAAAATTGCATTTTATGGCCTTGAGAAATTAAATTGGACTTAGGGAAAAGTATTTAATTTTCCTTCCTTAATTTCACATTTTCCCTATTTTTCCTTATTTTTCACTATTTTCTTTCTTTTTCTTTCTTTTCTCCGTATTTTAATATTTTCCTCCTTTTCCCTGCGCATGTGCCGGCCCAGCCCTCTTTCCCTTATTGCCTCCCGGCCCTTCGACAACTTCCTTTTCCCTCGCACGTGGGCCCAGACCCGGCCCACCTCCCTTTTCCCTTTTTCTTTTCCTTTTTCTTTTCTCATCCACTGTTCTTCTTCCTCGTGTGCACACTCTTCCTGCAAACCCTAGCTGCGCCCTCTTCAGTCTCCGGGGAGCATCCACGTCGCCTTGGCTTGTCGACACAGCACGTTACCACCGACGCCAAGCCACACCAGAGTCACTTGCACCGAAGCTTCCCTATTTTCCCTCGCTGGAGCCCTGCCCCTGTTTCTCCGGCCGGGGTCCCTGTCAAATCTAGCTGTCGTCGAGCACCGCCCACTGCTCGATCCGGCGGGAGACCTAGTCCACTGGACATCCCCTGCTCAGCTGCTGATCACAGACGCGTTCCCAGCTCTGATCTCCTAGCCACGGGCACCCATCCCGGCCAGTTGCGGTCACGGACCACCCTCCATCTGGTTCCAGCCACGAATAGCTCGAGTGGCCCTTGATCCGGCCTGTCTAGCTCGTCTAGTTGACCTAGCCACCTCGTCCAATTGTCCGGTCAGCTCACCGGACCTTCGCCAGCATTCTCGCCGGACATCACCGGACCTTCGCTGGAATTTTCGCCAGAAAAGCTTCCTTCGCTGGGTTACCTACAATATGAATTTTACTGATTTTTAACCTATTTTTAACCCCAACTCTAATAGTTTGGAATTTCGATTGGACAACGTTATATACTATCAGTTTGTACTATCAGTTTGTTTTGTCATGGGTTTGATTTAATAAATGTTACTCTTTTAATCCTGCCCAGCAGTTATGAAAGAAACTTAATGTCTATATAATCACAAAGCTTATATTTCCAGTACCAAACAAGAAAGAAAAAGCACCTCCACACATTCATACTAATTATTCAAAACCCAACTTAAATAGGATATCGCGAGTTCAAAAAACATATAATCTTAGTATTTTTCATACTTCCAAATCCAAGTTCAAGCTCAAAGTGGAGCTCTTAAACTCTAGCTCGAGTTAATTGCTATGTGCTGAGATTTACTTTTGATAATTGACCTCACGAATGTCAAGCTTTCACTTCTAAAAAAATTTCTCCAAGTAAATACTTAAGGCTTAATCAATAGCTCATTCAAACTAGAGGGCGAGCGTCGCAATCTCAATTTATTTGAGCTGAGTCTTACAATTTCAAGTGCTCTTGAGTCAACACAATCAGAGGGATAATTAAGCAATATAAGGCGGAGTGAAAAGATATGACGTCACTAAAGCTTAAGCAACATCTTGTATTGATAACCTCTTGGATAAGTTACAATCGATGCATACTTTCCAAATGTCCCAATAGAACAAACTTCCTGTAGCAAGTCTAGTACATAAAATCTCAATCTTCTTGTAGCACGCTCAATTTAATGAGTTGGTCAATTGCAAAAACAAAAAGATGGAGACGCAAATGACATTTATTGAAGAGTCATATGCACCAACACTTATGGGAGATATACCAGTTGTTACATCATCCCTTCACTACCTAAGTTATATCAAAATTGAACAATTGAGATCTGGAAATTTGATATGCTTGACCCATAACCAAGAAACACGACTCATGCCAGGAAGATTATACTGCGGTCAAACTATAAATAACGCTTTATATGTGAAGACGAGTTCAAACTGGTCGTCTTACCAAAACCCGTAAGATACATCCGTAAACTATAGTATGTTGTAATTATAATCGGATGCACCACGAGAGGAAAAGACCGGGCAGGTTTTTGTAATGCACGCGGCGGGAAGTCAAAAGATTCAGTTCATGAAAGTTACATGTATAATAAAAAGGGTAAGTACATGATAAGATGAAATGGTTAACCATCTGAAAAGCTTTTAAATGGTGGAATCATATGACTAAGTAGAGAATTAGAGACAAATTATCATTATTTCTTGGCAGCTAAAAACAATATGTATCTTATATCTGGGTTTAGACCAAACTATCAAGGAGGAGGTTAACTAAAATCACGCCTAAAATAACCTAGTCCCACACGAATTTTGTAAGAGCAAGCTGTTCTAGCTGCCCCTGTCTTTACGCAACTAGTGTCGGGTACGAAATTTTTCGAACATCCTCTGAATCTGTATGTAGTCTCATGGCCATATAAATCTTCAATATTTTAGAGGAAGTACTAAGCAATGAGAATGTAATTTGATGATCCGAAAACGTCCACACACACAAAAAGTAATGTACAGAGCACAACGATCTCCCATTTTCTAAGACTACCGTGGATATGGCTCGGTCATAGAGGTCTCGTTTCTTGAGAACTGGTTCAATTTGCTTGTTGAGTCTCGCATGGAAGACATGTCATATTCAATGCTGTGCAGCAAGAATGCGGGTCTCGACGGCACCTAGAGAGTAACCGAGTGGCTGTTTAGCATGAGAAGGACTGAGGCCATTGTAGGCCGGCTAGCCACGTTTTCTTGGACCCATAGTAGACCAATGTGGATGCACCTTGCAATTTCAGTACTCAAAGCATCAGTTATAGACGGATCGATGATGTTAGATATTGATCCTTCCCTCCAATTCTTCCAAACCTGTAAACATTTGATAAACATTGAACATATTGATCTCTGTGATATAATGTGAAATGAAAAAGTACATTCTTATACTCACGTAACCTATAAGGACCTCCATGCCGTCGCCCACGTGGAACAGATTGTTTTTTCGTCCACTTATAATCTCCAGAAGCAACACTCCAAAACTAAACACATCTGACTTGACTGAGAAGTTTCCATGCATCGCATACTCGGGTGCCATATATCCGCTGTGCTTCACAGTAAGTTCATTGTATTAGTTCTATAGTTTGCTTTGGTTTTTTTGCCAATCATTAGCTTTAGGAGGTTGGGGCACTTACTAGGTCCCCACGATTCGTTTTGTCTTGGCCTGAGATTGATCCAACTTGAATAACCTTGCCATACCGAAATCTGATATCTTAGGATTCATGTCTAAGTCCAATAAAATGTTGCCAGCTTTGAGGTCCCGATGGATGATACGAAGTCGAGAGTCTTCGTGTAGGTAAAGCATTCCTCGAGCAACACCCATTATTATCTTGTGACGCTTATCCCAGTTGAGATTTGCATGCCTCAAGGGATCTACACAATTTGACGGAATCACATTTTATAATATGTCCATCAATCATTTTGTGAGGTTCTAATTTCTCAAATGATAACTGGAGAAACATACCGAATATCAATTGATCAAGGCTCAAATTTGGCACAAACTCATAAATGAGAAGCTGTTCGACTCCTTCCAAACAGAAACCTAGGAGCCTAACCAAGTTCCTGTGTTGTAGCCTAGCTAGTAACTTGACCTCATTCTTGAATTCTTTTTTCCCTTGGTTGGAATTTTGCGATAGCCGTTTTACTGCAATTTCTTTTCCGTTGGAGAGTTGACCCTAAAATTTCATCAAATTAGGTCCTTGTGAGTATCGATTGGAACATCGAAAAATTTGAAAGTGTTTAGATTAATGTTATCTTTGACTATTGGGTTGCTTAAATTTTACACAAGAGATAAGAGGATGTACTTTCATAATTATTACCATGTAAACAGCACCAAAACCGCCTTGTCCAAGCTTCTTGGAATCAGAGAAGTTATTCGTTGCTACTTTGATAGTATTGAAATCAAATTGCAGCGACTCCACCGCGTTAATTTTGTCCACAGCTTCACCTAAAAAGACAATAAAAGGCGGTCATTCATAGGTGGCATCATCATCTTTTTATAGTTTTCATAATGAAAGTTTCACGAACTTTCAGCATATATAATAGCACCTACAGGCATTACTTGTAAAACCTAAACTCTATATCCATAACTCTTACAAAGTTTTTAGCATAATTGTGGAAAGCCATGCAGCACTTGCTACTTTGCAAGTGCAAAAAGATAATTACTAGTCAACTTGATGATTTTCATGATCTTGCAAATGGATAAAGACTTGCCTTCGACACTTTGTCTGGGCTGCTTGATCTTCCTTTTCGCTTTCAGGAGCACAAAAACGCCAACTGCAAGTAGTGCAGAAACACTCGTGACAACCGCAATGATCACGGTCCTTGTCAAATTGCTCTTTCCAACTGCAACGGCAAAGGCACGTTATGTTTATGATGATTGCTCACTGATTTTGAAGGAACTCATATTGCAAAGATATGAGAAGAATGGATATGCACCACAAATTACAATGTGAAAAATATATGGCGGGAATCTGGATCTGTCAACCTACCAATTTTCATCTAATAAGATTCAAAATATATCACATGATTCATTAAGAATTTAACTTTTTAGGGATAATTGGTTGCCTTTTCGACTTCAATTGCGTTACTTTCAGGATTTACTCAGGGAATTGGTTTAAAGAAACAGAGCGGAGCAAGAAATATTCAATGCAAATATGCAAACTTTTGCGAAGTTATTAGACACTCCTGATGTGCACATCTGGGACCGATGCATACATGCAGACCACCAAAAATCGATTTTCTGATCTTAGAAGAACGCCGCAATGGAGGTGGTCTTAAAGATGGACCCTGTGAATTGTAACTCCGATTCGATTTAGATGTCTGGTGCTCCTTTTCTCTGGCTTACACAATAATTTTGAAATACATGTCAACATTAGAGATATACAATAAATCATTCTTGTCAAATCAGTCTCTGGAGTTGAATGCATCACTAGAAATTTAGAAAGCCGTAGTCTAGTTAATCCCATCTAGTGACGTACTATTCCTTCTTCTTCTTTCACGACCACAGCCATCTAACTGACCACCTTCTCTGCTCTACAGATGGTTGCTTTCGTAATGTAACTCTAGATCGATTTAGATCTGACTTTCTCTCCCTCAGATACCACTATGATTAAACATATCTTCTTTTGCCAAAAACATGGACCTACATATACGTTCTTTCTCGACAAAAAGCATATATTCATTAAAAATTACACAATTTACTGAGCATATAATAATAAAGATAAGCTTATGATATGTGGAGCATGTAGATTTAGCTCATACAAAGAATTGATTGTTGAATCCCACCTAAAACCTGCATAATTTTATAGGGGAAAAAGAAGAAGACCCAAACACCGTCTACCTAATTCCTGAACGAGAGCTAACATACCTAGTGGTGAAGGCAGCATATCTCTCTCATGAGATGGTGCTAGTGGTGAAGGCAGCACATCTCTCTCATCAGATGGTGGCGGTGGCGGAAGTGGCTCACTGACCGCGTTGAAGAACCGATGATTGGTCTCATATAGGATCAAGCAATTTGGCACCATGAACCGTCCTCCTGTGTACCGGACACAGCACTCCCTTATCGTCTGGACGCCTATCACTAGGCAATCACTGCACTGTCGCTCCGTTAAGTCTGGTGTGCACTGCGCCAAAGCGTAGATCATGTCAGACCCCGCTAATTCGTTCCCCAATGCGTATTTTATTAGTGAGCCGCCAGCCGCTGCCTCGGTCCACAGACTATTTAGGAGCTTCCTCATCGCTGCGTCGTACGTGTCGGGGCTGGAGACGCTGTCTTCGGTGCTCTCCACATAGGAGGGTTCTGTCGCGACTACACCGAAGAAAGAGGCATCTGAGTACCGGATGATGCAGTTATAGGTGTAGACAAGTGCCTCCTTTTGTAGGGGGCAGAGGCGGCGGGTGTCGGAGGCCAAGACATTGAGGCATGCTCGGCAGCTCACGGCGGTTAAGTCACCGCGGCAGAGGCCAAAGACGTAGAGGGTCTGGGAGGTGGCGGAGATGGCAGCGGAGGCATTGAAGAAGCCGTAGGAGAGGGACGAGGAATTGGTGGTGGAAATGGAGGAGAGGAGGGTGGTGAGGGTGGTTTGATAGGTGCTGTTGGTGGAGAAGTTGCCAGTCGAACCACAGTGGTTCGCTGGGAATTGGGCTTTTATGGGAGAAGCAAACATAAGAAGAAGCGAGAGAAGTAGATTTCGAGAATCCATTCTTTTTTGAGTGGTTCGGGTCTCTCTTTGATGGAAGTGTTACTCAAGGAGCTCGTTCCCTGAATGATATGACTACCATGATCGACAGGATGCGAACAGAACGGTCAAATCATTTCATATAAAGGCGGCTACCATGCCCAGTACGCATTATTAGTTTGAGTGCATATTATTTCGTAGGACATTTAATAAGTCCTTTGTCCATTTCCGTTTGGATGAACATCTAGTTTCGCGTGTGAAAGTGTTAAAGAAGTTCGGTTTAGTTTGAAATTTACTTTGATGTAGAAACGTGTTCAGGATCACAGAAATTTTACATATTGTAAAACCTTCAAGAATGAAAGGCTAGAGCCATCATCCACCTCTCTAATTTTGGCTTGAAAGATCCGTTACGGGGTTGGGTGAATTTGAGATAGGTGCCAAAAACACCATTTTTAAAGAGTATTGTCATAATGAAAATCTCATGATGTAAATTAAGGGTTTAGTTTTAAAAATGTAAATTTATCGAAATATCTTATGAACTTTTCTCAACTCATTGATACTTTAGCGGAAAAAGGAAAAAAAAAACACAAAACACATCAACCTAGATTACAAAACTTTTGCAGAGCAATTGCCGAGTTGTCGTCTTTCTCAATGGGCGACGTTTGAGTCTTGAGAAGGTGCTGAGTCTCTATCTTTGGCAGGTATGCCGGAGGAATGAGAAATTCGAGTCTCGAAGAAGAGTTGGCACCAATGGTAAAGCAAAGATTACCTTCTATGGAGTCTCTATCCCCTGCAATTATAATAGAAAAGGACTCTTGTCTTTTTGCAGATATAATAGAAAAGCATTGACGCCTTCTGCTAGGTCTTTGTCTTTTGCAAGTATGATAGAAAAGCAAACAAAAACGGCTATTTCCAAGCAGATGTGGAATCATATTGACTAGATGTAAAGAAATTTTGATCATCTTCTTATGGTTTTAGTTTCAAGTTTTAGAGCACTCTAAAAATAAAATTTTATGCATAAGTCTGACATGGTACAAAGCGTCCTTAAGATCGCATGAGGAAGTGGACCATGTCAAATGCACCGAATGTGACACGGACCTCACTTGACTCACTATATTAAGGCTCCGCTCGTTTCTAAAAAAATATAACATTTTTAGAAAATATTTTCCATGAAATTATTATCTTGAAAGATAAAAATATTTTCAGGTGTTTGTTTGAAATTTAGGGAAAATTATAAATAAAAAATCGACTTTTAATTTTTTAATTTTACATTAGTTGGTTGTTGGCCACAAGCCTCACCAAGTCTCGACGAGCTCCCGACTTGCCATCATAAGCTACAAACTTGCCAATCTAAGGCTAGCCTCAAGCTCGCCTCTAGAGACTGCGAGTTGGAGCTAGCTACTAGAGGCTACTAGCTTGCTAGCCTTGGGTGAGGTCGAGACACAATGCTAGAGGCCATGATTTTTTCAGATAAATAAAGAAAACGAAAATATTTTCCCCTTTTGAAAAAGTGAAAAAAATTTCCCAACTTTTGAAGGTATTTTTCTATTGATTGAAAATAATTTCCTTGACTAATTAGTTTTCAGTGAAACGAACGATGGAAAATCCGTAAAATATTTTCATGAAATGAACGGAGCCTAAATAAAAAAATTATTTATATATCTTTTTTCGGTTAGAGGAAACTTCCACTTGATTCCATTATTACATAATTTAAAATTTGAAGACTGGTGTGTAGCGCTAATGGGAATGGGAGAACCTGACATAGTTAACCAAGAACGACGAAAAAGTCCTTTGAGCAATAGCTTAAACATAAAAAAATATTTTGGAAATGAAAAGAAACAACTTGCAAATTGAATGATTGCTAATGAATGGATGGACCGCCCTTTGATCTCCTAATTGGGAGATCGTCCCCAAATTTAAATTCTGATCGGCTATGAACCACAAACGGTAAAAGTTTTAGGGTTTGTGCGAAAAAATTTCCCCGCGATATATTGGAACGTGCTTTTTGATATCAATAGTTGGTAAATCAGCCTACATGACATGGATTAAACACGTCTTTGATTGCGCATGTAATCTGCCACTTCTTCTAGACATAAAAGAGACATAAGCTGATAAGAATAGATCAGCTATTTCCTATTGAATGTTTTAGACCATAAAGGTTATTCACATAAATATATATATAGTTGCACAAGTATAATTCTATATGTAGCTCTCACGCGGTCAAGAGATCGTATAAAAGGATGTGGAGAAGTAAATTTTTGAATTTTTTGGATCATACTTTCTGTTTTCTCTTACTGTTCAACTTATTTATGTTTTTTTTAATCTTTAATTGTTCATCTTTCCCTTTTTTTTCTTTTGGTTCGCAATGGTCAGCATCTCCAATTGTGAACGATACTGAAGACCATCTCGACTCACAAAGGAGCTCACACCGAAGAACCAGCCATGGAAATGCAAGATCCGCCTCCAAAACCCTAACTACAACCCCCACAGTCGCTCTCCTCAGGAACTCCATCTAACACCAACGTTCCCCGCCCCGCACGATGGTCACCACCGGCGAGCGCATTTGAAGGTCAATTTTCGAATCCTAGAGGACCTGCGCCGGATCCGTTCGAGAGCAGGCGTTCCGGAAGCTTCGAGGACTTCGTGTTCGGAGGATGATCTTCTCAACGCCTCCATAGATATTGAGAATATTAGATCCAACCTCGTTGATGGGTAGGGACCATGTAAATGAGAGTGGAGGCGATTTGGGAGAGAAGAGCGTGAGGCCGAGGCATCGGTTTCGTAACTCAGTGGATAGTTCTTAGACTTTGGAGAATATGAAGGCAAAGAAGGCCATGGCTCCTGTTGTAATACTAATGCTGATAGGATCTTGTGATTTAAATCAATGTGAAAATTATCAGAGATATAAACGAAAAATTGTAAGAACATAAGAGATTTACGTGGTTTAGTCCAAGTGACGACTGTAATATTTATACCATGGAAAGAGACAGCATCAAATAATATAATATAATTGAAGAATGAGAGTTATGATCCGTAATACACTCAAGTGTTTCATACATCTAGATATCACTCAATTTCAAAGTGTTTATAAATAGATAGCAACTCAATCAATGTAAAACTCATAGCACAAATTCGATCGTGTGTAAAGCTCTTCGTACCAGTGATTAAAGAACTCTTCGTTGAAGTTCTTTGTACGTTCTCCGAAGAAAAAACCCGCAGGTCGCTTAACAACGCGCGGCTATATATATTGACCAACAAATCAACTTTGACCAATCAAGAAACGATATGGTCTTCATTTGCCTTATATCTTTTTCACACTGGAGGAAACATCTTTGTCAATTCATCCCGTGCTTTAAGAAGAAAAAAATAGATAAGGCCAAGAGGAGTCCAACTAAACTAACATCTGGTCGAACTTTGACTGTTGATCTATGTCGACAATTGAATCCCAAGTAGGCGTATCGTACAGGGGCTTAAATTCGACTGTTGAGACATTTTATATAATTTGTTGACGACATAACGGAGCTATGGATGATTGATCCAAAGAAAACTAAGAGGCTTTCTTTTTTTAAATTACAAATCAGCTGGATTTGATATGCAAGATTTAGTATAAAGAAAAAGAGAAAGATGGATATGAAAAAAAGAAGAAGATGAAGGGTAAAAGAAAAAAAAAACTATAAAATTCAAAAAATAACTCTAAACCATGTTGTTTTGAGCAAATTTATCCATGTCAGATAGCCGGTATGCTATGGAGGATAGCTAGCGACGAGTGGATAATGACGTCAGCAATTTCTGGTAAGAATTGATGGGAAGGATGACACCGAGTTTCACTTAAAGATTTTAGTCTAAATTGGAAATTTGAAAAAATTTATGCCTAAATTGCTATGCGTAGAACAAGTTTAATATTGTTTGAATAATAATCTGCAGGCATCCACTAGCCAATGCTTTATAGCATGCTAATGAACTACATGTCCTTTACCATGAAATTTCATGCGAGACTAGACTTTGTCCTTTTGACCAAATCCGTTTCTCAATGAAGATTAATACCTTCAATTTGCTAAGAGGTATAAAAAGAAATTACATAATTTATCCTCGCAATTAGAATGTGGGTGGCATAAGACCTAGAAGCCATAAAAGAAATTATTTTATTTCAAAAGGAACATAATTAAGAACAATTGTTCAATTCAACACGAATAAGTACATCTTAAATTTTCTTTTAAAAAATACGTACAAGTGTCCTAATAACGACTAAACACAAATTGCGCCCCAGAAAATGTCTTAAACGTTCAGTGTATCATCTCTCGCCATGATTCGGATGAGAAAGTAGTCCGGTTGTCCTCTTCTTTACATTCGGTATATTCACGTGGAATCAATTCTTGCAAAAATCAGTCAAGCTGCACGAATTGTCTTTCACAATTCGTTGACTAGCATTGAACATGGACTTTGATGGTCTCGTTTGACCTCGTGGGTTCAGGCAGTTGCGATAAAAATAATTCATAATATAAGGTAAAAACATTAAGAGTTGAATGTGGTACTAGAACCATAACTCATGACTTATTTTTTTTAGATGAGCGCTATGGCTTTTAATTCGTATAGGTCATAAGAAAGCTAAAATGAAGATGATTGAAGCTACAAGGAGGAAAAGAAAAGTTTTAGCTTCACCCAGAAGCGTTCTATTGTTGAAAATTAAAAAAGCGATCTCAAGGACAACATTATATGGAATAGCCGACGTAAACAAGATCCCTTCTCCAAAAGGCCAGCCTCCACCTTTCGTTTCTAACCTAATTGTACCCTTTCTCTGTTGAATATCGTAAGCGTTAAGCATTGAACCCTCGACACTAGAGCCAAATTTCAACTTCTTTCATTCCGCCTTAAAGTATTGAAATTGGTTTAGTTCGGATTCTTGATGGGCCTGGTTGATTATATACACATCTTGGATTATGAGTGATTTTGTGCGAGAGCCTCTAACACAGTATAAGTAAAGTTGTTCTTCCGAGATTAGGGTAGAATGCAAACCTCTCTAACTGATGCTCTTTCTGGTCTAATTTGATCTTGAGATACTGAAATATGATGCGATATGACTTGGTGAAAAGAGGAGGCATAATCAATTAGCAGTGTGAAATAGTATAGCGTAGTCAAGAAAGTTTCGTTTATTTTTTCCTTTTGTCAAGTAGTCAACAGAGGTATAAGCTCAGCAATTTCTACTGAAAGGAGTAGCTATTACATAATCTTTTCCAGTGTCCGTTTTAGTCAACGCAAAGGGGGTATTTTCAATCAATGAGTAAAAGACTTAAAACCAGTATCGACAATGTATAGTGGAGACAACATGTCAAGGAGGTGCCTCAAAAACCGTCGTTCAAATTCCAATAATAGTAAGTAGGGATGAGCATTATATACCGCCCACCTAGGAACCGCCCGGTACGGTCAGTTCCGAGCGGTTCTAAAAAGTAATGGGCATGTTCAAATGTGAGATCGAATGGCTGAGGGCAAAGCAGGTTACTCCTGACCTGCAAGTACGCAGGTCAGAGGATCCATTTTTAGGAGGAAGACGATGAACAGTAACAAGGGAGAAGAAAAAGAAAAAGAAAGGGGGATAAAAAGGAAGTTGGGCAAGAGAGAAGCTGGGCCCCGCGCGTGCTGGAGATGGAAAGTGGGCCGGAAGACTGGACCGTTACAGGTAAGCCTTGGTTGTCTATTGCCAATTTTTTTATTTTAATTTTCTCATATGCTATGACAATTCATACATAAATTACGACAAGAGACGTGATTTTAACTTGATAAAATTGGAGGATCGATTCCCTGGTGCACTAAAAAATGGTCTCTCTAAGTAATTGCGATTGAACGAAGAACATGTGGCATGCCTAAGGTTAAAATGTAGACATGTCCGTTTGCAACGTGCCGTTTTTGTAAAATATGATCGCTTAGTTATTGAGATAACACATTGGCTTTGATTTGTCTTGTCTTTATGAAGTGGAAGAGAAGAACCTACTCTTTTTATCTCCTTCACTGCCGGGGCTCACATGCATTATCAATTATCATTTATGAATAGCGACGAACCTAGATTTTTAGGATCGGAAGACCAAGCATGTGCTTGATTATAATGTATTTGCTTTTTTAAGAAAGTGTAAAATAACGCTAAATTATCTTCTCAATTCCCCATCCAATAAAAAATGCAAACGTTGGCACGCAAAATCAATGAACTTGTGGACTACCGTTGGCATAAAACTGCGTAAAATTGAAAATTTGATGAAAGTTTAGCCACAGTCGGGCATTAGCGCCTGGACGTGTGGCATGAACCCTCGTGGGTTTGATAAGAGCTACCAAATTTTGTAAGAGCAAGCAGTTACAGCTGTTCTTGTCTTTACAAATATAGTGTAAGACATGACCTCTTGAGAGTGTCCTTCACATGCAACATTGTGAGTCTGGATACAATTCCAAGCCAATGAAGCCATAAAACTCCTTCATAATCTAGAGGAAGAATTAAATCATGAGAATGTCATTTTGATGATCTGAAAACCATGACTTACACTCAAATTAGTGCGCAGTGCACCCTGGTCTCTTGTTTTTCAAGGCTACCGTGGATATGGCTTGGTCACATAGGCTTCGTTGTTGGAGATCTGGTTCGATTGTCTTCTCGATCTGCAATCCCTCATAGGTGACATATCAGGTTCGACACTGCTGTGCATGAAAAATGCAGGTTGCGACGGCACATGGAAAGTGACCAAGTGGCTGTTAAGCATGAGAAAGACTGAGGTCATTGGGGGCCGGTCAGCCATGTTTTCTTGGACACATAGTAGACCAATGTGGATGCACCTCGCAATTTCAGTACTGGAACTAGAAATTATAGAGGGATCAATGATGTTCGATATTGTTCCTTCCCTCCAATTCTTCCATACCTGCAAATATTTGACAAAGATGGAGCAAATTGATGTCCGAAACACTATATGGAATGAGAAGATATGTTCTTATACTAACATAGCTTATAAAGACCCCCATGTCATTGTCCACGCGGAAATGATTGTTCCTCTGACCACTCACAATCTCTAAAACCAGCACTCCGAAACTAAAGACATCTGACTTGACTGAGAAGTTTCCGTGCAACACATATTCTGGCGCCATATATCCACTGTCACAATAAGTTTGCGATGTTAGCTCTATAGTTTGCCTTTACTCTTTTAGTGATCATTTGCTCTAGGAGGTTGTAGCACTTACTGGGTCCCAACGATTCGACTTGTTGATGCCTGAGTTTGGTCCAACTCGAATAGTCTTGCCAAACCAAAATCCGCTATCTTAGGTTCCATGTCCGAGTCCAACAAAATGTTGCTTGCTTTGAGGTCACGATGGATGATATGGAGTCGAGAGTCTTCGTGTAGGTAAAGCAGCCCTCTAGCAACACCCATTATTATCTTGTGACGCCAATTCCAATCAAAACTCGCAGCCTCCAAGGGATCTATACATTTTCGTAAAATCACGTTCTGTAAGACATCCCTTAATAATTTCTTGAGGATTTGATTTCAAGAATAACATCCCAAGAGACATACTGAATATGAACTGATCAAGGCTCGAATTGGGCACAAACTCATATATGAGAAGCCGCTCGACTCCTTCCAAACAGAAACCTAAGAGCCTGACCAAATTTCTATGTTGTAGCCTAGCTAGTAACATGACTTCGTTCTTGAATTCTACTTCTCCTTGGCCGGAATTTTGTGACAGCCGTTTCACTGCGATTTCCTGTCCGTTGAAGAGCCGACCCTGAAACCTCACCAAAGTAAGTCCTTGTGAGTATCGATTGGTGCACTGAAGCATTTTGAAGATTCTTAGATTTATGTCATTAATGACTATGTTGTTGCTTAAATTTTGACAACAAGAGACTAGAGGATGCTTTATTAGTTATGACCTTATAAACAGCACCAAAGCCACCTTGTCCAAGCTTCTTGGAATTAGAGAAGTTATCCGTTGCTGCCCTTACAGTGCTGAAATCAAATTGCAGCGACTCCGCAGGGCTAATTTCATCCACAACTTCACCTAGAAGGACAAAAGCAGTAATTTTTTTTTTTTGGAGAATAATTCTCTTTCCAGATTTTTCATAATGAAAGGTCCACAAACTTTATGTATATATAATTGCGCATGCACGCATTGCTAACCAGCTTGCCATTGACCTCCCCAATTGGGTAATGTTAACTATAGACAATGTGAAATATCTCCATGGACTTGTACGAACAGTGCCCCATAACGTCAGGATTGAAGTTTTAATTCCAAGTTTTGAAATTCTCTAAGCATATATGTTATAAAGTTTTTGGCCTAATTGTCGAAGGCAAAAAGCATATTGACGAGTTAACTTGATAATTTTCGTGATCTTTTTAACCTCGTGAACAGTTGATATTCCAAGTAAAAGGATAAAGACTCGCCTCCAACTCTTTCTCTGGGCTGCTTCTTCTTCCTTTTCACCTTGAGAAGCACAGCAACGCCGATAACAAGTAGCGCAGAAACACTTGTGATGAATGCAATGATCACAATCCTCGTCGAGTTGCTCTTTCCAATTGCTAGAGCAAATGCACATTATGTTTAGAATCACTGCTCACGGGAGCCATTACATACCGTGGAAACGAAACTCATGTTGCAATGATATACAAAGAACAGATACGCATCACAAAATGCGACTAGAAATATACATCAGGCCATTCTTCCACAACTCAGAGGGAAATTATTCGGATTTCTGGTTTGTCATGTGATCAATTTTCATCTAATAAAATTCAGAATATCACATTATTTTCAAAAATTTTAAGTGTTTAGTGCTAATTGGTTACCTTTTCGACTTCAATTTCATTACTTTCATGAAAAATCTTAGGGAAATCAGAGTAAAGATAGGGAAATAATTTACAAAACCAGAGTGGAGCAAGGTATATCCAATGCAAGTTTGCAAATTTTCCGAAAAGTTATTAGAGGCTCCGTATACCCATATTAGACAAATATATACATGAGGACCACCAAGAAAAAGGGTAAAACGAAAGGGAAAACATTACGCTTCGATTCTCTAGGGAAGCACCCATGATTTAAGTGGGGGGTCATGGCGATAGGTTGTTGTACTAGTTTCCCCCGAAGAATAGTTGAGGTGCGCACAAGCTAGCCCGGACATCTCGGTTATCGCAAAAAAAAACATTATATTTTTTATTCATCGAATGCCTGATATGGTAGATTTTCTCGTCTTATACGAGCACTGTAATAGAGGTGACACCGATTGTGGTGGTGATCACTATCAACGAAGAAAACCAATATGACCAAGAGGATGGTTGCTATGAATTGTATCCTTAGATTGATCTAGATGTCTACTTCTCTCTCTCTCTCTCTCTCTCTCCGCCCCCTCCCCCCAAGCTGGCCCGGACACCTCGGTTATCACAAAAAAAAACATTATGTTTTTGATTCATTGAATGCCTGATATGGTAGATTTTCTCGTCTTATACGAGCACTGTAATAGAGGTGACACCGATTGTGGTGGTGATCACTATCAACGAAGAAAACCAATATGACCAAGAGGATGGTTACTATGAATTGTATCCTTAGATTGATCTAGATGTCTACTTCTCTCTCTTCGTCCCCTCCCCCCCATATATTACTTGATAATTGTTATCAAATCATTCTCTGTAGTTGAATGAGCTTCACATTGCTCTGAATCTAGAAAGCCGTCGCCCTCCCTTTTGTCTTACATGACCACCGCCATCAAAGTGACCACCATGGAGTTGGTTTTGTTTGGTGTGTTTCATACTTCCTATTGATAGGAACACACGAGCTCCGGCGGGAATCTCAAGGAGGGGGCACTGCAGAGTTTTATAGTCTGACCCCTATTTTATTGGTAGTTCAGGGTTGAGCCCATGAATAGCTATTGAATATATCTAATATTTTTTCTCTTGTAATTGAGAGTTGTAACAAAAAGATAGAGTTGTAACAAAAAGATAGGGAGTTACTTAATATGGTGGCATTCTCTATAAGATGTATCCCTAATTCATGGGTGAACCAAAATAAACCTTGTGTTTTGATTTCTTTATCTCACCTTTATTATCTATTTCGTCATATTTGTGTGTCTAACCTTAACATTTGACATTAGAGCAAGGTTTGAGGTTAGGGTTTCTTGGTGAATAGAGATTTGAAAACTCAAATCTTGGCAAGACGTAAGCTGGTCAATCATGGATTGAAGTAGAGACATTTGGAGGAAAGAGTTTCAAGTTATAGAAATTGAAGATGGAGGCTTTGCTGGAGATTTGTGGCATTTGATCAAAGATGATCTACCTAAGAAGAGTCCAAGGAGAAGATGAAGGAGTCCATGTCCAATGAATTGAAGAGTAGACCAGCAGTGATCAGAAGGCGTGAAGCCTAGTCTGGCTATGTCTCGTTGATAACGTTTTGGTGAATGTGACCTCTGAGAAGATAGTGTAGGATCATTAAACAAAGCTAAGAAGTCTTTATCAAAGCACGTCGCTTGTGACCAAGCTGTTTCTAGAAAGCAAATGTACAACCTTCATATTGGGCATGTAGATAAAAAGAGCGCTTGATAATGGATATTTGTGGCTAAATCAGAAGAAATATTTTGAAAGTGTGTTAGATAGGTTTAACATGGCAAACTACAAATCAGTGAAGATCCCCTTGTCACAAACTCCCAAGTTATCAACACTCGAGTGTCCTAAGTCTGAAGAGGAAGCTAAACAGATGGCAACAACGCCAGATACAATTGCAATTAGGAGCTTGATGTATGCAATGGTGTGTACTCGTCCAAATATTACTCAAGCAGTGGAAGTACTAAACAAATATATATCTTCTTTGGGGAAAGAGCTTAAGATAGCAGCAAAGGAGGGGCTTTGTTGTCTTCACTGTACATTTGACTTTTGGCTATGTTTGAAGGCATAAAAAGCTAAAAAGAACACCGAATATTAAAACAAAATTGCTTTGTGAATGCTAACTAGGGAGGTGACAATCGAGGTCAACCAGCGGATACACTATTTCCTTATATGGCACAGCTATAAGTTGGATGAGCAAGAGATAGAGCATGGGTTTTTTCATCTACTATTGAGACAGAGTCGATGGCCCTTACCTATGCTGCTAAGGAAGTGATATGGCTATGCAAATTGTGTAAAGAGCTTGGTTCACATAAGGAGGAGTAGAGATTGGGTGTGATAGCAAGTGTTATTTTATTGGCCAAGAATCCTTGATTCCATGCAAGAATAAAGCATATTAGCATACAATATCACTTCATTGGAGAAAAAGTGGAACAAAAAGGTTGTAGTGCTGGAGAGATCTTTGGTGATCATTGCTATCAAAAAAACCTTCACTACCAAAAAATGCTGTGGATTGTAAACCTAGATCAATTTAGATCTCTGTCTCTCCTACACAAAAGTCTAAGATGACCACTGTGGTATGGAGAGAACAGTCACAATGGTCGTTGTTGGGTTGGGCCCCATCTCGGCAATGGTAATCAAATCGAATTTCCTTTAGTCTTCGTGTTTTTTTTTAATTGAATTTTTTACACTTTCACCCCATCCTATCTTATGTTCATGAACACTTAAATTGTTAGAATATATCTCCAGTGTTTTGCTAAACCGAAACATAAAATAATAAAAATAAGGGGCATTCCCTATCTAACTTATATGTAATAAGGGATTGCATTGAAGCCCTCTTATTAAGCGACATGGATTTTTTATTGATTGCTGATCATTTCATACAGGAGTTCCATTTATTTTCAAACCTAATAAGTAAATATCGATAGAATTTCTTATAATGTCTATATTGCTAATCCAATGTTCTTCTGATTAGCTTCATTTACAGACGATCAAACACAATTAAGGCAAGTTTTAGCCTCTCTTTTCCTTTGACGTCGGATGCTGTAAGTTCTTGCAATAATCTTAACATCCCTTGCGGGCGCATGTCATCGATGATTCAATTATGGCTTCGTAATCTTCTTTCCCTTCTCTTTTATTGCTAAGGAAGTTTTTATAATATAAATTAACAAGCGGTGGTGACTTAATGATGAAAAGTAACGAACTTCTGCTGCGGATTCAGTACCCTTGCCTAGACTCACAATCTCATACGAAAGCTTCTTTTGCTGGAAATAGGGACCAACCCACACCTTTTACTCCAAAAAGTTTTTATTCAACATAACCGTTGATATAAAAGCATGTAAATTTAGCTCATTTGGATATCTTGGGAGCTTGAACAACGAATAATCGAGACGTTCTCGATTTACCTGGATTAAAGAAGAAAAAACACAAACCCCATTTACGTAACTCCCAAACAAAGAGCCAACGCACCTGGTGTTGGTGGCGGCGGTGGAATTGGCTCCATGACCGGATCGAAGAACTGATGGTTGGTCTCGTAGAGGATGAGGCAACTTGGCACCATGAAACGTCCTCCAGTGTACACGGCACAGCAGTCCTTGACCTCCCCGAGGCCTGTCAACAGGCACTCGTTACATTGCTGCTCCGTCAAGTCCGGCACGCACTGCACCAATGCGTAAATCGTCTCGAATCCTGCCGATTCATTCCCCGACGCGTACTTCCTGAGTGAGCTGCCACCTGCCGCCTTGCCCCGCAGACCGTTCAGTAACTTCCCCAGTGCCGTGTAGTATGTGTCCGGCTTGGAGACGTTGTCAGAGGTTCTCGCCACGTAGGAAGGTTCTGTTGCGACTGTACCAAAGAAGGAGGTGTCCGAGTACTGGATGATGCAGTTGCCGGTGTAGACAAGTGCCTCCTTTGTTGGAAAGAATTGTAGAAAACTGGTAATGGAAGCGAACACTGTTCGTAGACAAAATCACACTACAAGAACAGCATGTATAAGCACTTACAAGTTAAGTGACTATCAACGAACCAATCAACGACAGCGAAGAAGGAAGAAGCGAAATAGAACCTGACTTCGGGAATGGAGAAATGAACAAAAGAGCAAATTTGATTCGAGCCCGACAATTTAATGCCGTGTCCTTAAGACAAATTTGCCCGGCTTTACACGTACCTAAGCCACTGGATAATTGCCTCCCAGGATAGAACGAATCTCTGTCTCCCTCTTGAGGTACTTCAAGGAGAAACTCGGCGAACGCAACGTGTATTAGACTTAATTGCACAGAATGTAGTGATGTAATGAACTCGTGTCTTCGGGTCGGTTAATTCCCGAATTTATATGACAAGAGTGGCGCCTCTTCATGAAGGAACATGTCGAATGTAAATGATGCACGAAGTGAAACGGCGCCTCTTGGTAAACAGTCACCAAGACCGAAGAGTCACTATTGCCTTTCGGAAATAAAAAAAATAAGCTGAAGGAATAATATAATAAAAAATATAATATTTTATTCGGACCCCAGGCCCGGCCCGATCCGATCCGAGCCGAGCCGGCCGGAGGGGCGGGCGGCGCGCGCGCGTGTGGTGGTCATCGGCGGCAAGAGTAGGTCCTCTCCCTTCCACAAAAGTGGGGTACCCCTTAGGGCCCAACCTCACTTGGAAGGCTCCCACTAATATACCCTTACTTTCCCCCACATTTGTTCTATGTGGGATTCCTTTCCACACTTCTCATTCACAAAAGGATAAAATAGGGAACTAAGTCCCAACATCCTTTTGTATGGGGCAGAGGCAGAGGGTGTCTGAGGCCAAGACATTGAGGCAGGCACGGCAGCTCTTGGTGGTCAAGTCACCACGGCAAAGGCCAAAGACGTAGAGGGTTTGGGAGGTGCCGGAGATGGCAGCAGAGGCATTGAAGAATCCGTAGGAGAGGGACAAGGGGTTGGTGGTGGAGATGGAGGAGAGAAGGGTGGCGAGGGTGGTTTGGTAGGTGCTGTTGGAGGTGAAGTTGCCGGTCGAACCACAGTGCGTAGATGGGAATTGGGCTTTTATTTGGGAAGCAAACATGAGAAGCAGCAAGAGAAGGAGATTTGGAGGATCCATTTTTTTCTTCTTCTTTTCTGGAGTTTCGGGTCTCCTTTTATAGAAGTAGTACTCGACAGGCTGGTTCCCTAGAATATCAAGAAAATATTAGGTGCGCCTGGCGCTCCACGTCACCGTGCGTCCCCTCAATGAGAAATCGACACGTGACTCCACGGGGAATCCGAGTCCCACTTTCTGCTGAATCAAACTTTTACCTCCTCTCTCTCTTCATTAATTACCTCGTCCTTCTCTGTCTCCTTCTTCCCGCCCCCTTCGCACGAAAAAGCAACCCCTCCCTCTTTTTCAAAATTCATTCTCTCTCTTCATTGATTGTTGCCCCATCTTCCCCATCAAGCTGCACGAACCCTCCCTCTCCCTCTCTCCTCTCAGACAAGAAAAAACTCTCCCTTTCAAGAGCACGCAGGTCTCACCCCGAGCTCAACTCTCGTGCCTCTAGCTTGTCGCCTTCGCTTTGCCTCTGTCGTTACCTTCACGAGCCAGGAAGTTGAGCTCGGGGTGAGACCTGCGTGCTCTTGAAATTGGAGAGTTTTTTCTTGTCTGAGAGGAGAGAGGGAGAGGAAGGGTTCGTGCAGCTTGATGGGGAAGATCGGGCAGCAATCAATGAAGAGAGAGAATGAATTTTGAAAAAGAGGGAGGGGTTGCTTTTTCGTGCGAAGGGGGCGGGAAGAAGGAGACAGAGAAGGACGCGGTAATTAATGAAGAGAGAGAAGGCAAAAGTTTGACTCAGCAGAAAGTGGGACCCAGATTCCACGTGGAGCCACGTGTCGATTTCTGATTGATCCAGCACACGGTGACGTGGAGCGCCCGGCGCACCCCTGTATGAAATGATTCAACACATCTTGTTTTGCATCCTATCCTTCCAATAGTTGGAGTCTCGAAGAAGCATTGACCCCTTCTGTCGAGTAGAAAAACAAAGAGAATTGGCCGTTTCCAACCAAAGTTGTATCCTTATTAAAGATGATGTTTTCTCAACAGATGATTGACTAGATGTTGGTCTACGGCAGATGACATAAAATCACAGCCGCGATCTCTCAATTAGACGGCTGAAATTTAAAAAAAATCAAAAAAATTATTTCAAAGAAAAACTTTTGACTCTTTTTCCTAGCCGTCCGATTTGAATCGGACGGTTGGAACGGGATCCCTCTCACCTCTAACATATGTCGGGAGATCTATTTCTGTAGTGACAAGGAAGATAGAGGTTGGAGAAGATAAGGACCATAACCAAAACGAAACGAAGGGTTTAGTCTTACAAAAAATAAATTTATCGATATATCTCATGAAAATTTATCATGTCATCAATACTTCAGTGGACAGAAAAAAAAATACAAACCACATCAACCCGGATCACAATACTTTTGCAGAGCAGTTGCAGAGTTGTCGTCTTTCTCAATGGGAAACGTTTAAGTCTCGAGAAGGCACGGCGTCTCTGTTGGGGGCAAGTATGTCGGAGCAATAAGGAATTCGAATCTCGAAGAAGCATCGACACTAATGGGAAAAAAAATATTCCCTTCTATAGAGTCTCGTCTATTATAGATATAAAAGAAAAGCATTGATTGCTGAGTCTCTGTCTTTTGCAAGTATGATAGAATAGCAAAGAAAATCGGCAATTTCCAAGCAAATGTGGAATTTTTACAGGTGAAATCTTCAATAAAGATTATTTTTTCTCTACAAGGAAATTTGTTCATCTTCTTATGATTTTAGTTTCAATTTTTATTTAGAGCACTCTAAAAATAAAATTTTACATGCATAAGTCCGATATGGGACAATGCATCCTTAAGATTGCATGAGGAAGTGGACCATGTCAAGTACACCAAATGTCATTCGGGCTTCACTTGACCCACTATATTAGATTAAAACCATGTTTATATTGCTTTAACTTCCACTTGAAATCATAATTACATAACTTAAAATTTGAAGCCTGGTATTAGTGCTAATGGGAATGGGAGAACTAGGCATGGTTAAGCAAGGACGACCATAAAGTCTTTTGAGCAATAACTTGAACACAAATGATTTTGGAAATGAAAAAAAAAAACCTGCAAATCAAATGATTGCTAATGAATGCATCGATCACATTTTGGGAAGCGAATCTCTTGACATATGTCAGGAGTGACGTTTCCGAGTTTCCAGCCGTCCAATCTAATCGGACAAAACAAAAAAAATATTCTGATTTTTTCTAAAATCCCAGCCGTCCGATTACGTCCCCTGACTTTGTGTCAGGTGATCCGGATCCCGCACTTTGATCTCCTAATTGGAAGATTGTCTCCAAATTTGGATTTTGATTGGCTATTAACTACTAGCGATAAAAGTTTAGGATTTGTGCGAAAAACTTTCCCCATGATATATTGGAATGTGCTTTTCGATATCAATAGTAAGTATATCAGCCTACAAGACATGGATTAAACATGTCATCGATTTCTCATATAATCTGCTACTTCTTCTAAAGATGAAAAAATGAAAAAGCTAACAATAATAGATCAATCATTTTCCTATCGAATGTTTTAGATCACATAGGTAATCTCGTCGAAATACATACATAAATATAGTTGCAGAAGTATGATTCTATATGTACCTCTCACGCGGTCAAGAGGTGGCTCAAAATGATGTGGAGAAGTAATTTTTTGAATTTTGCAGATTATTTCTTCTTTTTTCTTTTTCTGTTCGACTTATTTATGTATTTTTATCTTTTATTGTTTTTTTTTGTCAATTTATCTTTTATTGTTCATCTTTCCCTACTTTTTTTTTTTGGGTTCACAGTGATCAGCATCTCCAATTACGAACGATCCTGAAAACCATTAAAGAACTCTCGGTCAAAGTTCTCCGAAGAAAAGTCCCATGGGCCGCTTAACCCGGAGGGCCAACATTATATTACTTTTTTCTCGTGTCCATAGTTATATATGATCCAACAAGTCAGCTTTGACCAATTAAGAAAGAATTTGATCTCCACTTGCCTCATTTATTTATCTAAACAGAAGGAAACATCCCCATCAATTCCACCTGTGATTTAAGAAGAAAAAATAGATAAGTCCAAGAGGAGTCCAACCAACAAGTGGTCGAACTTTGACTGTTGATCTCTATCCATTTCTCATGGCCACAATTAAATTCAAAGTAGGCGGATTTTACACAGACTCAAATTTGAGACATTATTTAACGACTCTTGATGGACTGGCAGAGCTGCGGACGATTGATCCAAATAGAGCTAAGAGGTTCCTTCTTCTAATTAGGCATTGTCTGGATTTGACATGAAAGATTTAGTTTTAAAAAAAAGATGGATATTGAAAGATAAAAAAAGAAGAAGATGAAGGGTAAATGAAGAAAAATCTATAAAATAAAATAAAAAATTACTCGAAACCATGTCTTCTTGAGCAAATTTATCCACTTTAGACAATTGACACACTATGTAGGATTGCTGGTGATGAGTGGATTACCACATCAACAGTTTCTGATAAAAATTTGACCGGAAAGATTAAACTTGAGTTTCACTTAAGGATTTTAAAATAAATTGAAAAATTACAAAGTTTATAACTAAATTACTATGTGTAGAACAAGTTTAACATTGATGGAGTAATCTTCCCAACGCATCTACTAGCCAATGCTTTAGCATGCAAATGAGTTACAAGTCCTTCGCCATGCAATTTCATGCAATACTAGACTTTGTCGGTTTGTCCAGATCCATTTCTTAGGTAGGTACAGCCACTTCTCAATGGGGCTTAAGACCTTCAATTTGCTAAGGTATAAAAAAAGAATTACAAAATTAATCCTCGCAATTAAAATATGGGTGGTCATAAGACCTAGAACCTATTTATAATATTTTATTTTTACTCTAAAAAGAAGGTAACGAAAGCAATTATTCAACTAGACATAAATAAATCAATCTTAAATTTTAAAAGAAATTGTACGTAACAAGTGTCCTTATAACGATTAAAAACAAATTACACCCTGGAGAATGTGTATCACGTTCGGTGTATTCATCCCTCGCCATGTTTTGGATGAGAAAGTATTGTGGTTGGCCCCTTCTTCACATTCGGCATGCTCGGCGCGGAATCAATTCTTGCAAAAATCAATAAGTCTTGTAGACAGCCATTTCTACAATTTTTTGCAGTCAAGCTGCACCGATTGTCTTTCACAATTCATTGACTAGCATTGACCATGGACTTTGATGGTATCGTATTGACTAGCATTGACCATGGACTTTGATGGTATCATGGACCTCGTGGTGGTTAGGAAGTTGCGATGAACATAGTTCATATTTAAGGAAAAACGTTAAGGTGGTACTAGAACCATAACTCATCCCTTGTTCAGATGAGCGCTGTAAATTTTTAATTTGTATAGGTCATAAGAAAGCTAAATTGAAAAGGATTGAAGCCATGAGGAGGAAAAGAAAAGTCTTAGCTTCACCCAGAAGCGTTCTGGTGTTGAAAATTGAAAAAGCGATCTAGGTCATTATTATATGGAGTAGCCAACATAAAGATCCCTTCTCCAAAAGTCCAGCCTTCACCATTCGTTTCTAATTTATTTGTACCCTTTATCTATTGAATATCATAAGCGTTAAGCATTGAACCTGCGACAATAGAGCCAAATTTTAATTTCTTTCATACCACCTTCGAGAATTGAAATTTGTTTAGATTGGGCTCTTGATGTTCCTGATTGGTCATATACACATATCTTAGATTATAAGTGATTTTGTACGAGAGCCTCTAAAACAGTATCAGTAAAGTTGTTATCCCGATATTGGGGTAGAACGTAAACCACTCTAACTGGTGCTCTTTCCAGTCTAATTTGATCTTAAGATATTGAAATACTATGGAATATGACTTGGTGAAAAGAGGAGGCAAAATCAATTCGCAGCGTGAAATGGTCTAGTGTAGTCAACAAAGTTTATTTTTTTTTTCCTTTGCCAAGTGGTCAACAAAGGTATAAGCCCAGCAACTTCTGCTGAAAGGAGTAGCTTATGTATTTTTTTTCAAGGTTACAATATAGTGAACGCAAAAAGTGTAGTTTCAGTCAATGAGTAAAAGACTTCAAACCGGTACTGACAATGTATAGGGGAGACAAGATGTTGAGGAGGGGCACGAAAGACCGTCATTCAAATTCCGAGAAGAGGAAAAAACAATCCGTAAGTTCTAGAGATAGCAAATTCTTGCCAATACTCAGATGCAATGGCAGATCTTAGGAACATTGGTGAAGTATTCATACTCTGATTTACTTATATTGCTTCAAGGAAGAGCAAATGATTATACTTTGTGTTTATAGAAACATTTTCAGCAACCAAATGAACTCTTAAAAAGCATAAAGCACAGTCTATTTTGATGATAATAAGGAAGGATTTAAACTAGCCACAAGATTGAAGTGGGAAAGCATTCTAGAACCATGTAGAATTGACACCCCCAGATAAATAGAGTAGTATTTGTGACTATGACTTGTATTGAATGATCTTTCAGTGACATTCTTGGAAATAAAGATTGACTGGTGGCCACAAGCTCAAACATAAACAACGCACCTGGAAAAAACATAAGAGCAGGTTTATCCATATACAATATGTTGATTCACCAAGACACATCCGTTGCATGCTACTTTACAACTAGTTCTTATCAACCATAAATTCAGATGCAACTAATCATACTACATGGGCAGGCCTTCTTTCCCGTGCCGTTTGCTTCTCAGTTTCTTGTGCAACCGCCATGAAAATGAGTCCAATCTAATCCACATCCAAGGCAAAACTGAACTCCGCACCTGCAATTGCAAGCCGCGAAGGAGCAATGATATAGCCCGCAAAAAGTAGAAAAGTATGAACGATGAACATTCACTAATTCAGGTATCATCAACTTCGTTCGAAGGATTCAAAATAAAACCTAACCAGCACATTTTTCCGTACCACTGACAGAATTAAGCAAAGTGGTGACAGTGCTTCTTATATGAAGACCGTGTACCTTTGAAAATCGCTAATAAGGCTTGACAATATATGATACGTCTTATGCTTAATAATTAAACTACATGCTGACTATTGCCTAGTCATGCAGCTTTCACAATGTATACGATGGTATTTTAACCACTACAATTTGATGAAACACGATTAGACCTTGTACTGGAATTACATCCTCATGAGTTCATCTGCCTTTATGTCATTTAAATTTTGAAAGCCACAATCAATAAAAAGTCCTCTGAAAAATGGTAGATACCCCATAAATTCTGTTTCACTAATTACACACAAGCAACTACTGCAGCATCTATAGGATTTCAGAAAATCTCAACAAAGATGCTGTAATGTATCAAGCTTCTTGATTTATCTTGCTAAATGATTCGCTAGCAAGTGATTCTTTTCAGTGAAGTAATCACGTACCTGCAAGTGATATGAGCACAACCGTCGGTCCTCTCCACATAAAATTTGCATTTAGGGCATCTCCCCCATTTCTTTTTCTTTGCCAGCTCCCTTACAGTGAGATCCTCACTCCCTCTCTCATCCTCATTCAGTGACCAAAACTCCTCGCAAGACACACCAGTGTGCCACGGCACGGAACACTTGGCACAGAACAACCTATGGCAATATGGGCACTCGCTCTCTCTAATCACATGCCCATCATCGTAGTCCTTGATCAAAAGGGCTGAGCAGTTCTTGAAAGGGCAATAGAACTTTTGCGAGTCGTGAAACATTGCCTCACACAGCAATTTCTCCCACATATAAAGAACATTCTCAGGGATGATTTGCCTGCAGGAATCAATCTGTAGGACACCCTTACACTCTAGTCCTGGGCATTTGATGGTGGTGACACCGTCCATGACTTTAATCTCCACATACCTGCTTATGCAGAGAGAGCAAAAGCTGTGAGAACACACGGTTCCGATTCTGGACATCCCTTTAGCCTCTTTTCTCTCGGCACAAATCTCTCAGAAGCTCTCCGATGACTCCCCACCGTCTTTTTGAACACCCATCTCAACTGGGTCTATGATTTTCATTTGACTTCTGTTCGGGTTTGCCTCAGTCACAACCACTAAAGACGAGGAAGACCCAGTATTTCTTTTTGAAGGATTCAGATTCATCACCCAGGAAGCTTCTAAAAGCTCCTGAAATTGCAACTCTTGGGCATATTCAAAATCTAATACCTGAGGACCATCAAGCAATAACGATAAGAAGAGATCATCTTGCGAGAGAAGATCAAAGTGCTGCTCCATCTTTTAAGTTTCTTTTCTTCGAATGAGCCTGTTCTGTGGCTTGTTGGAGTTCTGAAGGTGGCTTTGATTGTTTTTATATATAAAGATGCAGCGTACTGTGCGCAAAATCTTAGCGGAGAAGTTCCTTTCAATAATTGAGACTTTAATAATTTTCCTTTTTGAATTTTACATTTTGGATGGTGCTATCATTTTTGTAAAAATAAAATAAAATGTTTTTACTACGCTAGCTTTGCTTGGGTCCAGTTAAGATGAAGAATATGGCTTTTACATTGAAACTTTGATTTGATGCATAATCCAGGACTATATCAAAATTGTAAATCCTGAACTTCTATTTTTTTATGTCTTTTGTTCGTCTTTCAATCATATCTTCTCGCATTTTCACCCTGGTCAATTCCAATCTAACCTTTAGCATGGCTTATGTTCTGTTTCTTTTGTGAACAATATTTCCTTCATTTTTTAGTGTTTGGTTCACTTAGGAAAATGAATTAACGGGGAGATTGTGATAAGGTTGTATCAATTGTGTGTATGGTGTGTAATTTAGTAAGAGAAACAATTTATGAATTTCTCATTCTGGAACAAAAATCACAAATTTTTTGTTTCTAATTTCTTGGCCAAACATATTTCTGAAAATTTATTCCAGAAATATAAAAAGGAAATTTTTCTACCAACCAAATTTATGTTTCAAAATGAGTTCTAGAACAGAAAAACTCATACTGGAATAGATTTTGAACCTTATCATGCAAGCTCTATATATTAAGACTTGGATCCGAAATTCTATGCATGGGCTAACATTGGTTCTTAAGTCTTACGGTTCACGACTAGGTTTCCGGTAGCTAAGCTCGAGTTCATCAAGGTTAAGCTTGAGACTTAGGTGCCTAGGCCTAGGCTTGGGCCCTAATGCCCATGTCTAGGCCCATCGAGGCCAAGCTCAAAGCCCTAGTGCTTGTGCCAATTACCTCGACATCAAAGCTTGGGTTCATAAAGGCTATTGCTCAACACTTGAGCTCTAGTCCCTAGCATCAGGCGGGGTCTATAAAGGTGATGCGCGGGTTCTTGGCGCTTGAGCTCTAGACCTATGTTAATGACACATTTGTTCTTATAAAAATATTTTAAAAACTAAACTTAAACTATTTTAAAATATTAACACATGTAAATATTTAAAAAAAAAAAATTCGTATTTTTAATTATTTTTTTTTCTTTTTTGTTCTTGCCAATCATTAGCCATGGCGGTGGTTGGCGATCGACCACAAGTGAGGGACGAGTTTACTCAAGGCAAGTGAGGATTAAGCTCTAGATTTCGATGAGCATAACCTCGCCAAATCCAATAAGGTGGTGCCTTACTCAAGTCTTTAACTTAAGATTGGAGAGTGAGATATGAGAAGTACTGATTTCGCAAAAACTAATGAGTTTGGTCTTGGTGATGGCTATTACTTTATACCTATAGAATAAGGTTATTGCCTTCACAATGCTTGCTCCCTGTTGACACCTGTTTTTTCCCCCATCCCATCTCATTCTCTCTCTCTCTCTCTCTCTTCTCCCTTCCCCATGCACCGAACCCCCTCCCTTTTCTTTTTTTTTGCCTCTTGCAACACGCTTCAGCTGCAGGGATTTTTCTACCCCTGTCCCTTCCATCTCTTCCTTCCTTTTTTTTTTCTTGGGGGCTCCTCTTTTCTTTCTTCCTAGCTGGCCCCCCAAGCTTCTTCTTCTTCTTCCTCCCAGCTTCATCGCGGGCGGCCTCCTTCCTTTAGCTCGCGGTAGCCCATCGCGGCCTCCCCCTCAGCTCGCGGAGCTCAGGTCCGTGTCCGCCTCGAGCTCGCGGCTCCCTCACCGCCCGTGTCTCTCAGCTCGGCCGTCCCCTCCCTCAGCTCGAGACTTTCTCTTTTCTCTCTCTAGCTCTCGGTTGGCTAGCAGGCGAGCTCCCTTTCCAGAAACCTCTGCAGCTCCTCGCCACAGCCTCTTCCTCCTCTCAGCTCCTCCGCCCCCAGCTGCTCGTCTACTCTCCCAGCTCGCGCGGTCTGCTCCTCTGGTCTCTTTTAGCTTGCCCGCGCTCCCGTCCTTCAGCTCTCGGACGACCTCCCCTCCAAGTCAGCCGCCCACGGCTTCCTCCTCCCAGCTCGCGCGCCTCTGCCTTTCGCCCTTCAGCTCCACCGCCCTCGCTCCCTCAGCTCTGCTGCCTTGCGGGTCTCCTTAAGACCGAATCGTCGACATCACAGCTTTCAATCTTCTCGGCTTGATCATCCTCAGTTCAGGGAAGCCTTGTCTCGGTCGTTTTCTAACTCAACTCGACGTCATCCATGAATTTGCGGTTCTTTATTAAACTTTCGCGCATGGTTTAAGCCTTGGATTTAGCTTATTATTGCTGTGTTGGTCTCATTTTTAGCTTTCATGGTGCAATCTTGTTTGAATTGATGCTGGATCGTTTGATTTTTAGTTCACCCGTGCTCTAGCAGAATCTATAGTTAGCTTAGACTCACCATAATTCCGTTGATTTCATGATAAATGATGTTTAATTTGGTTATTTGAGCAAATTGGTATAAAAAAAAAGAAAAAAGAAAAGGCTGAAAATTGGTGTAAAAGCTAAATCAAGTTGGGCGGGCTAGATAAAGAGAAATGGACTGAAAAATGATTTAGGTTGGAAGATAAATTGGGCTGCAAAATTAAAAAAAAGGGGAATAGGCCGACGCATTAATAAAAAAGGAGTTGGGTCGGCCTTTTAATAAAATTGTTTTTTTTAAAAGAAGAAAAGAATGGGCTGGGCCTTACGCCCAGCCCATTCTCGAAAGGACCCAGACCAGAAAGGTCTGGGTCATTTCGGACCGGGTTTTTACAACCCGGTCCGAAACCCCTTTAGTAAAAAAGGAAAATATTGAAAAAAGAACCGAAAATAAAAAATAGAAATTAAATAATAAAAATCAGAAAATAGAAAAGAAATAATAAATAATAAAATAGAAAATGAATAATAAAAAATTATTATAAAATAATAGAAAATGAAAAAAGAAATTAAATAAAAAATCCGAAAATGTTAAAAAATGATAAAAAAATTCAAAAGATAAATTGCATGATTAGACAACTAAAAGAAGATCCGAAAATGGTAATTAATGAGAGTCACTCTTTTTTTTTAAAAAAAAAAGAAGATCGGAACGTTTGGACAACTAAGTGATAGTTGTTTGCTTTTTAGCTTAATTGCTTGCATCATCATCTTTGTCTATGATTGTTTATATGCATGATTAGACTCAATGCATGATTTGATAGATATCTTATGGGAATGTCTCGAATTAGTTAAATTGCATGATTTAACTTCATGTCAACTGTGAGATTGTTTAATTTGATATGCGCATCGCTAATGATTTGCTTGACTGAATGCATTGAGTGATTGTTTGAACACTGAAATCGAGACCCGTTTGGACCATGGTTCGTGGTAATGACGAGGAGGTGACTTTAATGGAAACTATGTCATTAGGCCGATGTCCATTCCAGTTTTGATCTTGTAAAGTTTATAGAGAGCCCATGTATTTCTTAATATCCGACGAGTTGCGGATTTCACTTTTCTAGTCCTTAGGTAGTTGTATCTAAATTACTTGCTTGTTTATTCATAGTCCTGAATTATAATACTTTGATCTGTTTATTTCTCGCATTGTTTTTTTCATAAATTGTGCGTTAATTTCTTTTTTAAGCTAAGTTAGCATTAGTTTAGAATTGCATGAAACGACTACTAAAAAACAATTGCATGGACACTTAGATACTTTGGATGACATTTTAGGGTTTCAAAAGATGAGCAAGAACGCTTGATCAATTTAGATTAAACAACCAATTAGTTAGGTACCGAAAGGGCGCTAATAGAATTGTTAGCGTAAACAAGTCCCCGAGCTTAGAATCTCTGGTTATGTAGGGATCGAGACGACACTCTCACGTCCCGATTGGTTTCTAGCCGACCCCAATAGACTAGTGGCGACTCCTAGAAATATTTTAGATTGTTAAATAACCTTAAAATTTGAAAATGCCTAAATGTCGCGCGATGTATGGATTTGGGAGAATCCAAGCTCGAGATTAAGGAATTGAGAGCAAATATCTCTAAACTTATTTTCTTCCCCCCTTGAAGGGCGGAAATTTAGGTCGCAACACTCCCAACAATGGAATAGCCATACTAGGTATTATACTTTCGCTATAATGGCCATTTAAGAAAAGTCCCTTGCTCTTTTGTACCTCCAACTTTGCCGATGTTAGAAAAAATCGATCAAAATTATCTTAATACATGGCCCATGAGAAAGTGCCAAAACATTTTACTCTTCCCTTGTTTAAATACAAAAAGAATTAGTCGATAAATGATCGATGGTAAATGGAAGTAAAAGCTAAAAGTCAATCCAACTAGAAATAGCTAGCTCCTTTAGTTCAAAGCAAAGAAACCGCCAAATTACTATCAATTTATCAGTGACTAGAAGCACGCTTAATTGAAATGTTGACATAGAACTTAATAGTACCTAAGGACACAACATATGCGAAATTTTAGAAGCAAATGAGATTACGCCCTGAATAGATGTCAATGAGCTTCATCGAGGGTAGACTTCTGTAATCGACACTCCATTTATCGAAGAAGGCACAGACCCACTCGTAAATTGATCAGGTCCCTGGCCATTCCCTAAGATGTTAATCGGTGGTTCTGTCTGGCTTCGGAGAAAAAAGGCCGGTTCTCGTGGCAATGGTAGACTAAGAGTTTGGCTGCTCAATGCGAGAACAATGTTCGCCATAGTCGGTCTATTAGCCGGATCTTCCTGAACACACAGTAAGCTGATATGTATGCATCTGACCACTTCGCTTCTAGAATAAGATTCTCCCACTGCCGGGTCCAACATTTCCAGAGGCGCATTGTCTCTCCAAAGTTTCCAAGCCTGGACAGCTCAATTGGAAACAACTAGTGAATCTCTGTACCATGACTGCTGATTGGGAGCGCAGAGAACAATTAAATCATATAAGAAAACTTACAAAGCTTGCGAGATCCTCGCCTCCATCAGATTGGTAGTACTAGTTATTCCTCTTTCCACGAATGATCTCAAGGAGGAGGATGCCGAAGCTGTAAACATCGGACTTTTGAGAGAAATGTCCATGCATTGCATATTCCGGGGACATGTAACCGCTGCAAACCACCACCATAACCATACTGTTGGGATGCCTTTTATCTATGCTAATCTCGTCTCAATTCTTAACAAGAAGCTACCTAACGGTGAACTTTGAAAATTGCAAAACTTACTAGGTTCCTACAATCCTTCTAGTGCTTGCATTAGTTTGATCGACTCCAAAAATTCTCGCCATGCCAAAATCCGAAATCTTTGGGTTCATATCATTGTCCAGCAAGACGTTGCTAGCTTTTAAATCTCAGTGAATGACTCGAAGTCGAGAATCTTCATGTAGATAGAGCATCCCTCGTGCAATGCCTGATATTATCTTGTAACGTCTTGGCCAGTGCAATTGCTTGCTTTTCTCAGGGTCTATGAAGTGATTTATGGATGTAAACGAGAGTAAGTATCATCTGAAGCCTAAGAGTTAGATTAAAATGTTATATATGGTCTAGTAAACGAGCATATGATTATTTAACCTAAGAGACATACTTAAAGCAAGTAAAGTGGAACGAACCGAACACAAAGTAGTCGAGACTCTTGTTGGGCACAAACTCATATACGAGTAGCTTTTCCCCTCCTTCCAGGCAAAATCCGAGCAATCTCGCCAGATTCCGATGTTGAAGCTTCGCCACCAACAAAATCTCATTCTTAAATTCTTCAACACCTTGCCCTGAGCTTTGAGATAGCCTCTTCACAGCTATTTCTTGTCCATTGGGAAAAGTACCCTGAAAAAATTTGTGGAAGGTGACTACCTCATGAACTCTTCACTTCTTTTTGTTTTTGTTTTTTTTATATAGTTTTTTAAGGGTAACGACTTTCTGAACTTGTAATCAATATGCAAGGTTATATGTTAAACCGTATTTAGATTTCAATTGTGTCCCCAAAGATTAAAAATTATTCAGTACTTTGTCATGCTTTTATAACATTTACACACGAAGTCATTCTTATGGCTAGACAGTCAAAATTATAAACTTATTTATTCTTAATATTCGTCAGAAAAAGAGCATGATATAGCCCATTATTTAAGTCCATTTCGATTTAAATGCGCTGAAACTTCATTACATAACATTGATTCCATGATGGTTTAGTTGCCAGTGTACATAAGTAAAACCAAACCGATCATCAAGCAAATTCTGAAAGCATCTTATGACGTTGGCAATCACTAACTTACCTGGTAAACCTCCCCGAATCCACCTTCGCCAAGCTTGTTATCTTGAGAAAAATTGTTCGTCGCTGCAATTAAACTATCCCGATCGAATTGCAAGGACTTCAAGGATGCAATCTCGCTTACACCTTCATGAATGAACAGAAAATTCGTTTGGAATTACTTTCTATGTCTTTAGGTCATAGCTTTACAATCTTTAGTTTCTTGATCGAAAGTTTCAAGGTTTTGATTTTGTCCTTTAAAAAAAAAAAAAAACGACAGTCTTACCGCTTCCTTCTTGTACTGCTTCATATCTCTTCTGTGCTCGCCTCGTCCGAAGGCAACAACAACCAATGAAGAGAAGCACAACAAAAACGGCAACAGAAACGATGATTGCAGCCAAGGTACCTGATTAGATAATTGTTTTGCTCAGCAAATTTAGAACCATCAGTCAATTGCAATCCTAAAACAGTGAACTGCCAGCATCCCTCATAGTGATCGCTTGGGAAAAGTGTTCAAAAAATTCTAAACCTATTATATTAGTGTCAATTAGTCATAAACCTTTTAAATATATGAATTTAGCGCTCAACCTTTTGACTTAATCTCAATTCTGTTATTCAAATTGGTTTTGCCTAGACATTGATGGCGTGGATGTTTGCCGGTTTACATGACACTGCCTGTGTGCTAACATGAATAATTTTTAAATAATAATTTATTTATTTTTCAATTTATCTATTACTTTTATGTTTTTTTTTTTTTCATTCTGCTTCTTTTTGTTAGTGACCGGTCATTGCCCACATGTGATGGCCAACCGTTGGCCATGTTTGGGCGGACTAGCCTTGCTAGCCAAGGGTCACCGCTGCTTATGATGGGTGATGGCAACCCTCCCCCAAGTGAGGACTGTCCACTTGAGCTGATTTGGTCTCCGACAAATGGAAGAAGACAGGCTAAAAAAAGGAGAAACGTCATATTTATAACTAAAAATTTGAAAAGATTATTAAATTATACGTAAAATTTGTTCACATTAATAATTGCAATGCCACATAAACCGTCCTGTATCTACATCAGTAATATCCAGCTAAAATCAATCAGAATGATTGAATTGACATTAAGTCAAAAAATTTAAAATTAAATTGGTATTTAACAAAACTAAAATTAAAATAATAAATAAAATAAAATATTTTATGAATTTTTTAATATTTTTACTGGGATCATTACAAGCTCAAGCTTTCCTTATGAGTAAAAAGGAGAAAGCTAGTGTATAGAAAGCTCCAAACTTGCTTTAAATGGCTTGTTAACCAGTGCTTGGAAGGCATTTTTTTTAACAAGATCCACTAGCCGTTTCTCTGCCCAAATGAATTGATTGA
The DNA here is from genome assembly GCA_019926035.1 of Melaleuca alternifolia. Lineage (NCBI taxonomy): Eukaryota > Viridiplantae > Streptophyta > Magnoliopsida > Myrtales > Myrtaceae > Melaleuca > Melaleuca alternifolia. The sequence continues at coordinate 41,377 of JAGKPW010002175.1, forward strand.
AGGTTTAAATGTACTTTGGAAACTCTGTACTTCAAATTTCATTTAGATTCTCATACCTCTACCCTTGCAATGCACAAATTGCATGAATAAGCACGTAAATTAGGATGATTCTATTTTCTGTACAAAAAAGAATTTTTCCTCCTTGCCGATAAATTTCTAAAAGAGTTAAAATTATAAAAAAAACTGCTGATACAAATACAAATTTATCGAATTTTTGAATCTTTTAATAACTCATTAGTAACTTATTGACACTTTTATGCAATTACCGATTCTTTTTCACATTTTGCGAAGTATCAGTTGTTCTTACAATTCTATTGACTATTAATTTTCGTTATTATAATTGTATCATGCCTACCATTTACTAATTGGGGAAAAAGCTTTAGTTACTGCTGCAGATTTGTGGACTTCTTTTTCCCCCATTTCTGACTTTTTCTTCCGTCATCTAGTGAAGTGCACGTGTCGAACTAGGAGCGGTTCAGCAGTATTCATGTGGTACACTGGATGGATGGATACAATATTTTATTCGGATCGCCTGAGCACAGCAAGGTGAATCTGAATCCCAGCCGTCCGATTAAGATCAGATGGCTGGAAATTTTACATAAAAAGTTTTCAAAAAAAAGTAAAAATTTTTTTTTGACTTTTTTTAAAAATTTTCCCAGCCGTTCGATAGTTTAGGTTAAAATTGAAATATCTGAAGCGCAATTAAGGCTTTCTATAATGCAATTTCCCAAATTATTATGTATAAAATCTAAAGGGCAATTTCAAGAACTAAAACTTAAAATGCTAGCTACTCTAGAATTCATATTTAAAAATAGAGAACTGAATTGTCTCGGTCATAATGTTACTTTTTCCATAATCTTTAACGCAACGTACCTTTGCCGATGTTTCTACCACCAATATTTCTACCGGAAGCCGGCGAGCAGCTGGAGGTGGCAGAGAAGATGGTGGCGGACTGGGGTTCGTCTCCAAAAAGGGGTACAAATCCCATCGGAAAATACAACTCGGCTTATAAACAACGCCGCCTTGTTTTCCACGGCAACATTTATCATAATCATCAATGGCTTCAGACAAGCAGCTTGCGCAATCGTTCGGCGACAAGTCGGGACTACATTGTGTCAACGAGTACATCGTGTTGTTGTCTGGCAACTTGACCTGCCCCGTCGCAAACTTGAGCTTTGAAGAGCCGTTCGCGGCTTCAAGCGCTAGTCTTTGCGTCAAGTTTCTCCATATCGAATCGAACTGGTCTTGGTCCATGGTGATGTTGCCGACGTTGTAAAGCCGAAGGGTAGGATGTGTTTGCAGTATGCCATAGATCGGAGTGTCCGAGTATCTGATGAAGCATGGCGGGTCCCCGGTTCCCCAGGAGTAAGCCGCCTTCTGTCTAGGGCACTTCACGACCAGATCTTGGGCTGCAGAGCTCACGCAGCTACCGCAGATATCTGCCGAAGTGTCTCCTCTGCAGAAAGTGATGGTGTAGATGGTGTTTGGGCTCTCTCCGGTGCTCGTGGCGTAGAACCCCTCATGTGCAGCCACGTTGGGAGAAAGAGAGCTCAGGATGGCGTCGCGGTTCTTTGCGTAGGCGCTGTTCGACGTGAAGTTTCCGGTGGTGTTATAGCAGTATTGTGCATGGGATGGGTAGGCTCGGATCAGAACAGCCAGGGAAATGAGGAAACAAAGAGCAGTTGATGAATGGTTCATGGTATGGCCTGGCGGTTTTGGTGCCTTGAATGGTTTTGCTTGATGCAGAGTCGGAGATTTTCAGGCTATAAATTGCAATATGGAGAGGCTACGGTTCGCGCTTATGCAGTAGGATTATTCACTTGAAGTGGTGGTGGACAAGGTGAAGAGAAAATAGCCAAAGGAAAGAGAGAAGAGCAGTACCACATGTCGACAAGTCAAAACCCTTTATCAGATTGCAAGATTTACTAAAGATTAGTTTGCAAAACTGATTTTTATTAAACAGATATGTTTCATTGTGAGTGATCCTTAAAATAAGTGTTTATATTAAAAAAACCGATAATAGCCCAATATATCATTTAACAAAATAATTGCGTAAACTAGTCTTAATAATTCCAATATATTCCTAAAATAATATCCCATGATGTTTTCTTGGCGATGTAGAATTTGTCTTGTGCCTTATGAAATAAACGGATGCGACAAATTGGATTTCTTTGTCATTTAAGAAAAAACGAAAATGTTAATAAAAAACAAAGAGAAGAAAATATCATCCGGAGAAAAAGGAGTGGTGGAGAGTGGAATTGATACGGATGGAGAATTGATTGTCAGTTGACTGGGTCAAGATACTAGACTGCTCGTGCTCGTCTAACATTAAAATCTTGCAGACTTCTAATGATACTTGGTGGATTTACAAAAGATACTTTTGTATTAACTCCTACCCTTTGCCATCTCAAGTATAAACTCAAAGCCATAGAGCTTTCGTTCTCTCTTACACACTAAGTAAGATACATGATGTTGTACGTTATATAAATTCTTCTTTACAATAATGATCGAAGTTAAATATGATTATTGAGTGTAGGATGACAAGATATTTGCTGATGACTGTCGTCGTGAGAAAAGATTGATGCCAGAGTGCTTACGAAATTTTGAAGATGAACATCAAATTTTGATCGTTACACATATCATATATTATATCTAATTAAGGATGTAGTCCTTTAATGTAAAATGAAAAGAGAGAGAGAGGAAGATGACTGTATTTTCCTCTATATTTGTAGATCAACAATCACAATTATGGTTGTTGGAAGGCAATTTTTTTCTAACATGGCAAGGAAAAAACCCACATCGGATTTCATACGTTCAAATTTCTACTTAAGTAGTAAGTGACAAACGTCACTAAAAGCAAAGCGATGTGATGTCACATACTCAGATACCTGTATTTTGACAATCATAGTCAACTCGTGAAATTGGGTCCCATGAATTGATGTATCTCTACCATTTTGCATGGTGTGGAAGTCAATTCTCAATTCTGTAAGGGCTAAGTATAAAAATTAAAGGAAAGATTGGGGCGTGGAAAAGAAACTCAATCGAGCCCACCGATACCTTCACACGTTCACCCCCAAAATTAGGAAAAGGTAAAGAAATTGATGGGCCATTCAGTCAATTCCGAAAATACCGTCAACTTATTTTGCAATTACCATCAGTTTGTACCTTCTTCTTCACGGAAAATGATTCCATGTCCTAACCTTACCATAATCTTGTCCATCCAAATCTCTATTAAAAGCTTTTTTTTTTTTATAACCGAGATATCCGGGACAGCTTGCGCGCACCTCGACTATTTCTCGGGAGAGACTAGCATAGTAACCTACCGCCATGGCCCCTCACTTAAATCACAAGTGCTTCCTCAGGAAATCGAACCCAAGACCTCAACAAAGCCCGAGTTCGCCCTAACCAGCTAAGCTACCCATGGGTAAGTTCTATTAAAAGCTTTCCCCCTTCTAAAAGGGAAAAAAACCCCATCTCATCGTTCATTTCTCCTACCCTAGTGTCACGTTAAGACAGGGGATCCGGATCATTTTGAAAAGACATATTGCCTACATATTTTACTCTCGGACGAAATATGTAATTAAATCGCACTTCCTATTATTTTCCAGGATCGCTATCTAATAAAAGATGTTCGTTTCTTAATATCTTCGATATATAATTGGCATCGCAGTTTCCCAATTTAATTGGCCGAATAAAAGTATTGATTACCCACCGTTTGAAATAATGCAGTAATGATCTTGATGTTACTGTTGCCTACAGTGAAAATATGTCACGTCAATGTGCATCATGCTATATTATGTAACGTGTTCACTTGTATGTAAGCAATTCATAGGAAAGATTGGTGGATGATTTGTACGGTAGTTCCCTCTAGATGCCATTGGAAGTACTCGCAATGTCAATTGGGTTAAAAATGTTAACATTTTTATGCGGGGAGATCTCTCAAAGAGAGCCCAAATTCATCAATATTTTTAGTCGCACCTTCTTAAGTGCATATAAAAAATATTCTCGGTACACATGCATTTCACTTGCAGGTGCGCCAAGTTCAATCATGTCAACATATATAATAGGCTTTATATTCACTTAAAAGTTTAAAATTGCAAATTATGGATTAATCAAGATATATTAACTATTTTACACCACATCGATTCTTCGATGTGAGATTATCTAACTCACACATGCATTACAATAGTTACTATGTTGGGTTACCTCAAAACTAGCATTTATATATATAAAAAACACGAGCGATTTTCAAATACGCAGCTCTTAGGAACATATAATTACTTCGTTGTAGAGTGGTTCAGGTTATTATGATCCTTTTCTAAGTGCATGGCAATTCGTAGATTAGGGTGGTGAATTAGAACAACGGTAATAGGGCAATGAATGTCTTTTATGAGCGTTTAAATACCTACGTATGGACAAGGACCAGTCTATTTAACACCTATACTGTACAGTGTTAGTGCAAAATTTATTTGGGTCATTAGTTATCGAAAGCAATATTAATTCATCCTTCGAATAGCAGTGATTTGCAACGTATGTGGTGGCAACTCTTGTCCAAGATAAGACTTTTTATGAACTTTCAGTACATGTGCCACTGATTTACACCCCCGGCTTTGTAATATCGCCCTATCAGCTGTTACTCAATCACAACGGCCGCAGAAATCTTGATATTATCTAAATCCGAATGAAGACTTTACTAATCATTTGAGTCATGGTACTTTGTTTGGCAGACCGAGGCCCAATTGGTGACTTATTTCTCCTAATTGAAAGAGCAATATCTTCCCCTTCTTTACCCTCCTTATCTAGACCTGAATGATGAGTTTGAATCGTAATACTCTATTTAGTGCCCAGAAGCTTCCATTAGCTGAGGATCGGTTTCTAGCTCTCTTGGGAGTTATCCTCTGATAAGGAGTTCCCGTTTAATCTTGTGATAGGCCAGTATTGAGCCTATATCTTGTTGAATATTCTTTTATCTTTCTCCTACCTTCAAACGGTTCAAGATCGTCGTTATTATTCATATATTCCACATCCACTAAATTACCCGCAAGATGATCCAAATCCCCATTACCAACTTGAACCCATCTCCCATCATCATCAATATTCCCAACCACATTACTGGCCACATATTGAACTCTTTCCACATCGAAATTATATAGACCTTCTCATTTGAGTTCCCCTCAATCTCAAAACTAGTCTATTCATAATCACCATAATATTGCTTAGGGCAATGATTTCACAATTTAGATGATAATATATGAGATTGATCATTACAAAAATTATCCCTTGAAAAAACTAAGACCGTCTTTGAGAGAACCATTTCAAGAACTCTCTAGTAGAGTTTGTATATTTGCACCAAATCTCAGTCACAATAGTTTCAGTCACATCAAAGAGCGAATCCTTACCTGGTCTTGTTTCGACACATGGTCTCTTGCACCTATGGGCATAATATGACATAGACATTGTTGTTGGCAATTAGACCGGCAAGGGACCAAAACTATGTGATGATCACCTTTTTTTTAATATGTCCAACAACAACAAAAAACCAAGTGGTCCCAACAAATTGAAGATTCTGACCATACAAAAACACCAATTTTTTTGTAGATCCTAAATGAAGCAACTTTGGATACCAAAGCAAAAATGCAGCATTGACAATGGAGTGAATGCTTGATGCGCATTGTGTGAAGGAAGCTTCATTCCCTCCAATGCCCTCGATTTTTTTTTTCCACTAAATGTCGATTCTCTGTAACTAGGGCTCGCACGAAGAAGATGACCCTGGCATCTTACCTGGAGATGTAATTACAAGATGATGCCATTTTGATATCACTACAAAAAAACAAGGATTTAGCTACGGAAACTTAGCGATAAAAAAAATCCGTCGCTAATTCTGATGGAATTTGCGATGGAAAAAGAAAATCTGTCGCTAATTTATGACGAAAAATAATCCATCGTTATTTGTAACAAAATTTGTGATGACCACAGAAATTCGTCGCTAATTAGTGACATATTTTTTTTTCGTCGCAAATTTGAGACGAAATTTTTTCCCATCGCTAATTAGTGACTGATTTTGTGACAACCCATACTCCGTCGCTAATTTGCGACAATTTTTTTTCCATCGCTAATTAGCCACGGAAAAAATAATTCGTTGCTAATTTAGTGACGGAATATAGGTCGTCACAAAATGCGTCGCTAATTAGTCACGAAAAAAAATATTCGTCGCAAATTTGTGACGGAAAAATTATCCGTTGCTAATTTAGCCACAAACAAAATTATTCGTCGCTAATTTAGTGACGAAATAAAATTCGTTGCAAAATTCGTCGCTAATTAGCCACGGAAAAAAAGTCGTCGCTAATTTTGGTGACAAAAAAATTTGTGGCAAACTTCATCGCTAATTAGCTACAGAAAAAATAATACGTCGCTAATTTAGTGACGGAAAATAATTCGTGACAAAATCCGTCACTAATTAGTTACAGAAAAAATAATTTGTCGCTAATTTAGTGATGGAAAAAAATCCGTCGCTAATTAGCCACAAAAAAAATATTTATGGCTAATTTAGCGATGGGAAAAAATATTCGTCGCTAATTTGCAATGGATTTTTCGACAAAAAAAGAATTAATCAACGAGACATAACTTTTGTGAAACATTCATCGCAAAATTCATAATTGTCTCGAAGGAGTTCATTGAAATTTCACGTAAATGTTTAAGACTGCATTGACAAAATTGACAATTAGAACTAAATTGACATATGTATCATAGGGTTATGACTAGATTGGTAATTTTTTGAACTTCAACAATTCAATCCGTCATTGTATTTGGTTTTCAACCATGACGAGCTATCTTGATATTGGAAAATGGGGTCAATGGCTTAGGCCCTTCAAGTGATATTGGAAAATCGGGTCAAGTCTACTACATGAGTGCTTAATTTTTTTCATCGCTAAATTCGTCACAAAAAACGTTTAGCGACGAATTTTGCCAAATTTTTTGTTGCAAAATTCGTGGCTAAATCCTCGTTTTTTTGTAGTGCTCAATCTTAAGAAAAGATTGAGATTGCATCATGCTTTTGGAATTAACATCCCATTTTTTCCTAAGCATATGACACCATGGACTAGGCCAGTTAAAAAAAAAAACCACCATATTTTGACGGTTCGGTTGGGTTTATGGACTTAAATCGAACTGAAGCACGTTAAACATTACCCATATCCTGAACTCTCCAGATTTCTAGTGTATCCATCCAGTTTCCACCATAGCCGTTGTTGTTTCCTTCCTCCACCCTAGTCCTCATTCTGGCAAAGCTAATAGAGCTTGCTACAATGTAAGATAATTGTAAAACAAGTCCTAAATCTATTGTATGACATTTAATTCTGTCTTAAATTTTTTCGATTATGCCAATTTAGTTGTAAATCTTTTAATCATTTATCAATTTAGTTCTAAAAATTCTAATCGCATCAGTTTAGTCCTAAACATTTCGATTGTTTGCAATTTTTTCATAAACTAATTATTTGGATAATTGGACGGAAGGATTAAATTAGCAATTTGTTAAAAGGTTTATGACTAAATTTATAAATTATCAATAGGTTCGGGATGAATTGACACAACTCTAAGGTCTATGACTATATTGGAAAAAAATCATCAAAGGGTTTAAGATTAAATTGGCATAACTAAAAGATTGAGGACTGATTGAGGACTGAATTGGTCTCTATACAATAGGTTTAAGGCTTTTTTAATTCAATTTGAACTACATAGAAAAATTAAGTTGCATGCCAAGATAGCACCACACCAAAGAGACCATAAAAGGGAAAAAAAAAATCCTATAAACCATTGTCATAACTATACTCCTTTTATTTGTCACAATAACTCAAGTTCACAAATATATATATATATATATATATATATATATACATACTTGGACTGTTTTGAATATATACAAAAAGTTTAGATATCACATTGTACATCAGGCTAAAATTCAAGAATTATATTACACGCTAGGCCCAAATTCAGCGACTATTTGGAGAGTCCAATTAGTTTCTAAACATGATTGAAAAGAAGTGACAAACAACAAGAGTGCTGATTCAAGAACTCACCTATACCCAAAAGAATCCTAGTTCTCACGAGCAAGAAAAATCTCATCTCAGTGGCAACACTGTCAACTACTAATGCTAATTGCTAAGTCAAAGTCTCAGACAAAAGGGCTATGTTTGCGAGAAGACTTCCACAAACACGCAAGAAAGAAGAGCCATACTTCCTTCAGAAAGTGTTAAGATGTGATGTCATGACATCACCCAGTGCCATAGAACCTGAAGTCTATTCCTCCAGAGGGAAAACTTCACTATTGGCACTCTACACGAAAATGTTGAAAATAAGGGATTATAAAAAGAGAGAGAGGATAAACCTGAAAGCTTGAGCTGACATAAACTTTTCTTTTGTTCCGGGTCTATGCAATCGAGTGTTGGATCGGATCACAAGGAACATATATTCACCATGTTCGAGTAGGGTACTAGTTGATATCGACGTGATATGAACAGTCAACACTCATATATACCTATCAAATTTGCTAAGCAAAAGATTATACTCGTGTTTCTCCAAGTATGACTCTATGAGATGAAATGATTTTCACGGAAAGTGGATTTACAATTTTTATTGAATCAAGTTATGTGGCAATTCGGAGAAGAAGTAGAAAGCATAACCAAGAACCGGAATTAATTACTCTAAAAGAAAGTAAAAATAGGAATTGAAAATGACGAATCGATAGCTAAAAGATACATAGTTTGTGTGGTTGTCCAATGCCTCCTCCGCAATGATGTAGCACAGCTTATATAGCGTATTTACAAAATTCAACAATATCCAAATGGACAATATTCAAATGAAAGGTTATAATTGCTTCTCCTTTTTTTTAGGCTTTATGATCATAATCTATGATTGCATGACGAATTTATCTATAAGCGGTTATAACTCTTTAGTTGTCACTTGATTCAATTGCATCTTGACTTTCTCCACATGATTGCATATCGACTTTCTTTACAAGCCATTATGACTTCTCAATTGTCCCTTGGTCTGACTATTAATCAACATCTTTACTCTCTTTGGTTTCTGCCTTCAACATTTATCTAGATTTATCTAAGTGTCAATGGTAGACTGGTCATCATCATATGTCGATAGCTATACTATGGTCATCGATTATCTTGGTCATCAACAATTGGCTATCATTATTTAAGGCATGAATTACATAAAGTCGACTCGGGCCCAAAAGGCCGGTCCGGAACCCAAAAGCTACACGGACCTTTAAGGTCCGAGCGAGACCCACATTTGGACTAGGTCCCCTGACCCGATCCAAGTCCCCATTTTTTTTTCAGAATAAAAAAATAAAATATTCCGAAAATAAAAAATTTCAGGAAATAGCTTAGAAATTGGATTTTGATTAGTTTAGGGTTTAACGAGTGTCTTAGTGTAGCTTAGTTTTAGAAGAATTCAAATTGAACAAGCTAAGGGGGATGCCCTCCTCCTAGGCTTAACACTCCTCCTAGGCTTAACAATGATACGATCTATGTTCTTTGTGAAAAGCACAATTCTATTTTTATTTTATTTTTTAAAATAATACATTGATTTTTCTCTCTCTTTTTTCAAAATAATTAGGTTGTTTTCTGCAGTGTCATAAAAAAAAAAGCATGGACACCTGGTGGCCAAGAACCATAGGAATCATAAATGGTGAAAAGATTTCTTAAGCACTTTAGTTGATAAATAATCAAGTTTACATACCACAAAGACAATAGTCTCTGATTACATTGAAAGTGAGGTATTCTCTGATGCCTTACTTGATTTCTAGTCGTACGTAAGACGTCAAAGATCATGTAACTGTCTGTTTTTTAGTCTTGGTATGTCGCAAATTATTGACCAGTAAAGAACAATCTTGGGGGTATTGTTGTGCTCAAGCTAGGGGCGTGACATTTTGAGTCTGCGACCAAGCTATATTCATGGTAGCCTTGAAAAATGGGAGATCTTACATGCCTTGTGCAGTAACTTTTGTGTTTGTCATGATTTTAAGATCACCTAAATTACATTCTCATTATTTAAATCTTCCTCTGGATTATTGAGTGTATGGCTACATTGGTTTGGGATCAAATCTTCCTTGTAGAATGTTTTTAAAAACTGGTTAGATTTAGTTCTTGATCTATCGGCCTTAGACACCCTCAAACCGAAATCCCACGTAGATAACAATATCACATTCGATGCCGCTGTGCATGGGTTATGACGGCACTTGGAGAGTGATCGAGTGGCTTTTAAGCATGAGAAGGACCCATGCCATTCTTAGCCTATTAGCCATGTTTTCTTGGACGCATGGTAGACCAATGTGGATACAACTCGCGTTTTCAATACTCAAACTAGAAGCTATAGAGGGATCGATGATGTTTGATACTATTCCTTCCATCCAATTCTTTCAAACCTAGTGTCGCGACCCTCCTGCAGGTGCACTACCTATGGGTTAGGGCTAATGGATTGCTAAGACTAGCCTAGCTCAAGCTCTCCCAAGCTCATACCAATTCGTGACTTAGGTTTAAATTCTTAGCATGCAAAGTTGATTTCAATTGGAGTCACCACTAATCTATTTATGGTGGGTCGATTAGAAACCCATGTAAAATACGGGGAGTCGTATTTTACCCCTACGAACCAGAGATTATAAATTCGGGGACTTGAGAACCTATTTCTTCTATTTCAAGAGAAAGTTCATTCCCTAACATGCACGGTGATCAAGCGGATGCACAGACATTAATGAAGATGCTAAATAAAATAAAAAAATAGACAAAGACGACCTAATGAAACAAATAAACAAAAAGACATCTTTTTTTTGGGTTTTTTATATGAATGATGCATGTAATGACAAACTTAATCCTATATGCAAATATCCTAATGCAAGTCTAAATGCAGAATTATGAATTACCTAATGAAACTAATTATCCAATAGCTAAATAACATTTAATTTAGACTAGGAAATAAATTAATCGCTAATTTAAATTAAACATTATTTAAACTATGAATAATGCGAGACTAAACTAATATGTGAATGTATGAAATCTAATCCTAATGACACGACTTATCCTAAACTACATGGCATGCGAATCTTAAATTGATCTAAACTACGTGACATGCAATTTGACTAAATGAATTAAAAAGGAATTTTTTTGGTATTTTCTTATTTATTTAATTAAAATTGAAAATTAACTAAATGCATAAATTAAACATGTGACTATTCTAATGCAAATATGCAAATTAATCATGCCATGCAATACTATCTAAATGCAATACAATTTAATGAAAATGCGATTCTATCTAATATGTAATCTAATTAAATGCAATTCTATCTAATATGCAATCTAACATGGGATGCAAATTTTTTTGTACTTTTTTTTGAATTAATTAAAGAAATGCAATTAAATCGACGGATCGTATCTCGGGCATGAGATTGGATCGGTCGACCAATGCACATGCAAATGAAATCATAATTAATAATGCCTACTATCTAAAAATGCATGAGCAAATAAAACATGATGGAAAAACAAACTTTTATTGCAGAAAAAAAATGTTTTTTTTTAAATTATTTCTTATTATAAACGAAATAAAATAAAAGAAAGCAGAAATAAAGAAATCGGGTCAGGCGGCCAAACCCTGACCCACGAGACCACAGAGAAAAGCCCGCCGCGAGAAAATAGAAGGGATTGGACTGGGCCGCGACAGGCCCAGTCCGGCCTCTTCTCCTTCTTTTCTTAGTCTTTTTTTTATCTCTATCACACGCATGGGCCTGCTTTGAGCTCGGCCCGAACCTGTCTCCTCTTCTGCAGGCGACTAAGCCCAATTCCTGCAAAACCAAAGCCCGTCAGACTTCCTCACACACGGCCCATCATGCGATGAACAGATTTGGCCCATCCCCTCACGCGTCCAACCCCGCTTGCTCCTGTTCACCGTCTTCCTCCCTGCGTGCCCTAACTCCATGGAAGACCTGCAGCTGCGTTGGCTACGTCATGCTTGCGGCGGAGCCGCGGTAGACAATGCCGAGGCAAAATAGCAAAACGACCTTTCCGTCGACTCTCCAAAATCCATCACGCACACACAAACAACAAGGATTATGCGGAAAGGAGGATGAATCCGTGAGGAACAAGTAGTAAAAGACGCAATCCAGTGGGGGGGTTTCAATCACGGGTTGAAAACAAAGGGAGTCTTATCCTAGAATGCAACTAATCGATCAAGAAAATGCAAGATTCACAGACAAAGGCAGCTTAGACGTTGATTAGAACAACGAAACCTCGAGAACGAACGGAATGGGAGATACAAACTAAATCGCGACCTACCGACAAACCAGGCAAATCACCGAAAGAAAACTTCAGGCGGACGAGCGAGCGCAAATCCCCTCCTTTCTTTCGTGGTTCCTTCCCTTTGTTCTCTTCTTCTCGATCTCTCTCTTTCTGGAAGTCTCTCGGTTGAAGACTCCAGAAGCTCTTCTCTTCCTCTTGGTCTCCACGTGTGTGTGTGTGTTTGGCTTTTCTTTAAAAGTCCTTTTTTCTGAAAGTGTTTTTTGCTCAATAAATGCTTGCGTGTGTCAAAGCTTCTCAGTCAATGAATGCTTCCCCCCCCCCCCTCTTGCGTGTGCTCATGGGTCACCTTTATAGTGGGTAGAAAGCAATCTTGGTCAAATATTGTATGATTTGGCCAAGATTTCTCCTTTATTTTTCTTTCCCTGTTCTCTTTATTTCTTTGCCTATTTGCTGCACGATTTGGACATCTTCTTCAAGCTGGGATATCGAAAAAATTGGTCAAACTTTTAAGAAGATTTGACTGAATATATGCAAATATTTGGCCGTGATCGCAAATCGCATTGTTCCCAATTTTGCCGAATACGCGATTTTTATGCGTGGATCCACTTAAATATGCATGCAAATTGTTCCTAAAACTAAATGCAATCTAAAATAGAAAATTAGGTGTCAACAGCTGCCCCTCTTTGAAGGTGAGCTCGCAGAGGTTGGATTCAAAGACTAATTGATACCTAATTTTAACTATGCAAGCTATGCATGATATTTTTGTTGAGATTAACTCTCATTTTCCAATGTGATTACGACATGATAAATGCAAATGAATGAAGGAAGATAGAAACATACCTGAAATTACTTACCTGATTGGCATGGCGGATCAAGGTATGTATGAACTTTGAAACTTGTCCTCTTAGGCCCGAGCACCTGCTTCGGTCACCACAGAGGCAAAACGGTGAAAGACCTGGATTGCTTGAGGCCCGCGCACCTGCGTCGGTCGCCACAGAGGCAAAACAGTGAACAAGACCTGGATTGCATAGAGGCAAAACGGTGAAAGACCTGGATCGCTTGAGGTCCGAGCACTTGCTTCGGTCACCATAGAGGCGAAACGGTGAAAGACCTGGATTGCTTGAGGCCCGCGCACCTGCGTCGGTCACCACAGAGGCAAAACGGTGAAAGACCTGGATTGCTTGAGGCCCGAGCACCTGCTTCGGTCGCCACAGAGGCAAAACGGTGAAAGATTCCTGATTAAACTTGAGTTGTTCAAAATGAGCTTATGCTGAGAGACCTGTACATTGCCACAGGCTCTCGAAATCACCATCGATACATCACCATCAGTACCTGCACATAGACATAGGCACTTAGGTTGAAGTATACGTATTTAGAATTCTTGATCCCTGAAGGGATAACCACATCATCAAATCATTTGCTTCATCATAAAATGCAATTCATATTTTGAGAAATTCTTCGAGACAAGAGACATTCAGTCAGAAAGGACTTATCACTCACTCTCATCCAGAAGGGTTTTTGTCCCAATGAGGGAATAGCTGAAACACTTAGTCTCACTATCTTCATGCCAACAAAGGTCCGAGTACTCTCGCAAGTGGTACAATCTTATCAATTAGGGAGGTCTTTAACAGGACCGTAATTTGGGCTTGGTCAATGGTTAAGCAAAGGGGACTCCTTGAGTCAAGGTTAAGAAAGAAAGTCTTCAACAAATGTCGCCAGGTTTACAAGTCAAGAACCCTGCAAATGCAATAGAAACAGTCTTGCTCGCACTTCTTCGAGCTAAGCTTAACACAATAGGAATCTCACATTAATTCAAATGCCCTATCAGAAGAAACTTTGTAGGCTTGGCTTTAAAGTGTGTACGGGATGAAAAACACTGGAAATTTTTCTTCAGACTCAACTTTCGAAACTCAGACTTTGATTCACTGGGGATGATATGATGTCAAACTCACTAGGGATTATTGAAGGTCAGCTTTCTTTGTAGAATTAAGCCTTTGGCTCTGGTTTCTATGGGCATCGGCCTTGCTTTTACCAGGCACACTGCTTTTTCTTGCCCCTAAATTCTTTCACATTTCTTTTGAATTTGGGCATTGGTCTTGCTTTTACCAAGCACACTGCTTTTCTTTGCCCCTTTTTGCATTTTTTTTTTATTTATCAACTGAATTGGATAAGTGTGATGACACTCTGGGATAATATTCCATGATGTGATGCTTGTACTCTGCTAATTATGATGACCTTGATTTTTGCATGCCCCGGTGTGAGAGATCATCACCAATGTGGATTCAATTTGAAACGAAATCACCGGTTTAAAATGGCTTACAAAGGATAAAAGTGTTTAGGGTATAGACGAATGCTCTTCATCATCCTAAGGCGTTTGATTTAATATTCGATTCCACATGTAAAAGCAACACTCAAAGATTGATGCAAGTGAAAGCAAGGAAGTTTCTATTCATTTTCTCCTTTTTACATCAACGATGCAAGTGTTCCTCCAGTTTGCCCCGATGTGGGGTGGTTCTTGACAGGGGTAATATGAAATGAAACTCCTCAAGTGTTTAGGCTCAAAGTGGGCAATCAATGGATCATCTTAGTGTTTGAGATAGAGAAATGAACCGCCTCTCATCATTTCGGTCATTGTACCTATCGCGAGAGAACTCTTTGCTTTGCAGACACGGAATTTCATACGCTCATCTCACAATTGTATAAATAAGGGACTGTGTGTGGATAGGGCTTGCCTTTCGTCATCCTGATACGTCTTGCTAAGCATTCTCAATCAAGCAGAAATCGTTTTTTTTTTTTGGCCAATATGAGTAATAATAATTCATCTAACTCAAAAATATCATGATACCAAATGCAAAAGAGTTATTAGAAATGAAGGTTCATTGATTGTTCCTGGGAATGGTCATGACTTATCATCATGGAATTCGATGTCTCATTTTTCTGCGCCCTGCACCAAAAGAAAACGTGCATGAACATGACTCTAAATGATATCATAAAGATTTGTATCACTTATCAATGCAATGTCTCCTCCAGATTGGGGAAATGCCCCGCAATTCTGCATGTTAACCTCTGCAAATTCAGAAGTGTTACCTCTTGATCAGATAAGAAGAGTTAGACTCTGACACATGAAGCAAAAAGGTCAGAAGAAATAACAAGGTTCCTGCATCTTTTTTTTTCTTTTTTTAAATGATGTTTTTTTTTTGTTTTTTTTTCAAAATTGAATTTTTTTTAAACAAACACAAGGAAACATGAAGAAGCCCAACCCTCGAAATTCTCCTTAGATGATTCTTTTCAGTTGTTGGATGTCGTCACCGAGTTGGTTTGGTGTACCTCATCATGCCTCCAAAAATGATGGTTTTATTGAATAATCCAAAATGAATTACACTTATTGAAAAGAAATTTCAGAATTCAAATGAAAGATCAAAAAATCCTAAGAAAGCAATAAATGAAAGGAATTCCCTCGCAGGGGAGAAAAAGCAGAAACAAATCACTCATGCATGCTTGCACCCATCTCAAAAATTGCATTGACGCCATCCTCGTGCTCTGGAAGAGGATTCTTCTCAACGTTCGGTCGAGCAACATTGAAGGTGAACACCTTTGTGTCTAAAAGATCTTGGATTTTGTGTTTAAGGGTGATGCACTCATCAGTAGAATGCCCCACTTCACCCATGTGGTAATCACACTTCTTTGAAGCGTCGAAGTTGTGAAATTTCTCAGGATTTGGACGCTTCGGATCCTGAGAGAGCAAACCCCTCTTTTGCAAAATAGGTAAAACTTTAGACAAGGGTCCTGGAAAGGGAGTGAATTGCCTTCTGTTGAACTGCCGAGGCGCAAATGATCACCCTCCGACCTGCCGATTTGTAGAGGCATGAACATGTGAAGGTCCACCAGAACTTGGTTGGGAGTACGCCAAGTTTATCTCCGCATCTTGCTTTACTCTCTTAGCTGGTTCATTAAACAATCCATCTTTTATCGCAATCTCGATCTGTTCCCCAACTGGAATAAGCTGATTAAAAGTATCAGCAGTGGTGGCTATCATTTGAGTGCGGTACTCATAAGGAAGAGTTTTGATGAACATCTTCCTCAACTCCATATCAGAAGGTTCAGGATCAACCTGAGCAGCCAGATTCCTCCACCGGATCGCATATTGCTTGAACGACCCGCTCCTCTTTTTCTCGGCACGCTCGAGATCATCACGAGAAGGAGTGATGTCTGTTATAAATTGATAGTGTTTCAGGAAAGCCTGGCAAACTTCTTCCCAGGTCTGGCAGAGATTTATCCCCTTCGAAATGTACCACTTCAGAGCAGGACCTGTCAAACTCACCTGGAATGACTGGATCATCAGTGGAGCATTATCAGCATATTGAGTCATCCTCACTAGGTACATCTGCAGATGGGCCCTTGGGCAGGTCATGCCGTCGTACTTTTCAAACTCCGGCATTTTGAACTTCTTAGGCATTTTCACCTTGGAATAGATGGAGAGATCCGTCGGGGACATGTCTTGAAAGCCTTGCAGTTGCTTTAGTTTTTCCTCGAGCTTCTCGATGCGCTTCTCCTGCTCAGATTTGTCATCAGGAATGGTCTTTTTCCCATAAACAGCAATGGGATCTTCTTCCAAAGGAGGCATTTCTTCCTCTAAATCCACCACGATATCCTCTTTCAACCTCGGCAAGGTGCAGGGGTTGGGCTTAGTCGAGCAGCCTTAAACTCTGCAGTCATTTCTTGCATAGCAGCGAGAAATTGCTTCATTTGATCCTCTATATTGGCGACACGATCACGGAGTTCATTTTGATCGGCCATTTTAGCTCGAGATCGCGTGCGGATGGGAGATCGAGAATTAGCCGTGATCACCTGCGGTGAACTAAAAGGACGGATAAGGATAACTTGTAGAAAAGGAAAGACACGGTCCATGACAATGACCTAAAGACCCACTTTTTATTCATTTATGAAATTGACCTTGCATGAACTAATGAAATTATTCTTATATGGAACCAATTGAAGACTCAAAAACCCCTAAACAATAATGCTAGAAATGAAAACAAAAGACTCAAGCTACTTCATCTAGCTTGATCTATATAAACATGGGAAATGACTTTCTTTCGCAACTGCTCATTTGCTCGAGCAAGCTTCAACAAAATTGCGACCAGTCTAGTCCAACTTATCCCACCACGTGCTTAGCTCGGCTTTAGGAGCAGAAACGAGTCGAATGTCATGCTTTCCCATGATATCTAAATCAAGCCTGACGTGCAACCTAATGTCATGGACCAACAAAAATGTAAATAAATTGCAAGGTAAGAGTTTAGAAAACTTACTGCACGAGTATATGGGAAGCAATCACAAACACATGCGCATGAAAAGTGAAGCTCGATTTCTACTCTAAAAGGCTTAGCAAGGTGGAGCCACAAGGATGATCGGACTAGACGCAGGCACGCGCACTAAGTCGGGTCCTCATGACTCCGGCATGGTCGAAGAGTCGACCCGGGTCGCAGGCTCGCAGACCGGGGTGGATACTCTTGACACCAAGAAAGAAATTTCGGGGTTGAGATGGGCGACTCGTACCGTGGGCATGCGGTCGGAGTGGTATCTATCTCAACACCATCCTAGGTGATCCTATGCGGCCCAGGTCCGGCAGCGAGTTTTGTGTGCTAAGTGTAGTGCTAAAACAATGAGAACATGCACAACAATTGATATCAAGCAACACTTCTATCAAAGCATGTAAACATTCATTCCAAACCATCCTGCAAAACATTCAACTCACGTTAGGGACATACCTAGAATCCTCGCTGCCAAACAAAAACATTTCTTGAAAAGAAGCAAAACCGGCCTAAGTCCACTAAAGTTCTTTGAACCAAGTCCCCAGTGGAGTCGCCAAGCTGTCGCGACCCTCCCGCAGGTGCACCACCTATGGGTTAGGGCTAATGGATTGCTAAGACTAGCCTAGCTCAAGCTCTCCCAAGCTCATACCAATTTGCGACTTAGGTTTAAATTCTTAGCATGCAAAGTTGATTTCAATTGGAGTCGCCACTAATCTATTTATGGTGGGTCGATTAGAAACCCATGTAAAATACGGGGAGTCGTATTTTACCCCTACGAACCAGAGATTAGAAATTCGGGGACTTGAGAACCTATTTCTTCTATTTCAAGAGAAATTATTTGAAAGGCAGTTTGAATTGATTTTAAGTTCATTCCCTAACATGCACGGTGATCAAGCGGATACACAGACATTAATGAAGATACTAAATAAAATAAAAAAAATAGACAAAGACGACCTAATGAAACAAATAAACAAAAAGACATCTTTTTTTGGGTTTTTTATATGAATGATGCATGAAATGACAAACTTAATCCTATATGCAAATATCCTAATGCAAGTCTAAATGCAGAATTATGAATTACCTAATGAAACTAATTATCCAATAGCTAAATAACATTTAATTTAGACTAGGAAATAAATTAATCGCTAATTTAAATTAAACATTATTTAAACTATGAATAATGCAAGACTAAACTAATATGTGAATGCATGAAATCTAATCCTAATGACATGACTTATCCTAGACTACATGGCATGCGAATCTTAAATTAATCTAAACTACGTGACATGCAATTTGACTAAATGAATTAAAAAGGAATTTTTTTTGGTATTTTCTTATTTATTTAATTAAAATTGAAAATTAACTAAATACATAAATTAAACATGTGACTATTCTAATGCAAATATGCAAATTAATCATGCCATGCAATACTATCTAAATGCAATGCAATTTAATGAAAATGCGATTCTATCTAATATGTAATCTAATTAAATGCAATTCTATCTAATATGCAATCTAACATGGGATGCAAATTTTTTTGTACTTTTTTTTGAATTAATTAAAGAAATGCAATTAAATCGACGGATCGTATCTCGGGCATGAGATTGGATCGGTCGACCAATGCACATGCAAATGAAATCATAATTAATAATGCCTACTATCTAAAAATGCATGAGCAAATAAAACATGATGGAAAAACAAACTTTTATTGCAGAAAAAAAATGTTTTTTTTTAAATTATTTCTTATTATAAACGAAATAAAATAAAAGAAAGCAGAAATAAAGAAATCGGGTCAGGCGGCCGAGCCCTGACCCGCGAGACCACAGAGAAAAGCCCGCCGCGAGAAAATAGAAGGGATTGGACTGGGCCGCGACAGGCCCAGTCCGGCCTCTTCTCCTTCTTTTCTTAGTCTTTTTTTTATCTCTATCACACGCATGGGCCTGCTTTGAGCTCGGCCCGAACCTGTCTCCTCTTCTGCAGGCGACTGAGCCCAATTCCTGCAAAACCAAAGCCCGTCAGACTTCCTCACACACGACCCATCATGCGATGAACAGATTTGGCCCATCCCCTCACGCGTCCAACCCCGCGAGCTCCTGTTCACCGTCTTCCTCCCTGCGTGCCCTAACTCCATGGAAGACCTGCAGCTGCGTCGGCTACGTCATGCTCCCGGCGGAGCCGCGGTGGACGGTGTCGAGGTAAAATAGCAAAACCACCTTTCCATCGACTCTCCAAAATCCATCACGCACACACAAACAGCAAGGATTATGCGGAAAGGAGGATGAATCCGCGAGGAACAAGTAGTAAAAGACGCAATCCAGTGGGGAGTTTCAATCACGGGTTGAAAACAAAGGGAGTCTTATCCTAGAATGCAACTAATCGATCAAAAAAATGCAAGATTCACAGACAAAGGCAGCTTAGACATTGATTAGAACAACGAAACCTCGAGAACGAACTGAATGGGAGATACAAACTAAATCGGGACCTACCGACAAACCAGGAAAATCACCGAAAGAAAACTTCGGGCGGACGAGCGAGCGCAAATCCCCTCCTTTCTTTCGTGGTTCCTTCCCTTTGTTCTCTTCTTCTCGATCTCTCTCTCTCTGGAAGTCTCTCGGTTGAAGACTCCAGAAGCTCTTCTCTTCCTCTTGGTCTCCACGTGTGCGTGCGTGTGTTTGGCTTTTCTCTAAAAGTCCTTTTTTTCTCTGAAAGTGTTTTTTGCTCAATAAATGCTTGCGTGTGTCAAAGCTTCTCAGTCAATGAATGCTTCCCCCCCTCTTGCGTGTGCTCACGGGTCACCTTTATAGTGGGTAGAAAGCAATCTTGGTCAAATATTGTATGATTTGACCAAGATTTCTCCTTTATTTTCTTTCCCTGTTCTCTTTATTTCTTTGCCTATTTGCTGCACGATTTGGACATCTTCTTCAAGATGGGATATCGAAAAAATTGGTCAAATTTTTAAGAAGATTTGACTGAATATACGCAAATATTTGGCCGTGATCGCAAATTGCATTGTTCCCAATTTTGCCGATTACGTGATTTTTATGCGCGGATCCACTTAAATCTGCATGCAAATTGTTCCTAAAACTAAATGCAATCTAAAATAGAAAATTAGGTGTCAACACCTAGCAAACATTTGACAACCATCGAGCAGATTGATCTCCAAAACGGTATGCTAAATGAGAAGGTATGTTTTTAAACAAAATAAGGACCTCCCCGTGATCACCTACCTAGAAAATGATTGTTCCTTTGACTGCTCACAATCTCCAAAACCAGCACTCTGAACTGAAGACATTTGATTTGGTCAAGAAGTTTCGGCACATTGCATACTCCGACGCCATATATCCACAATGCATCACAAGTAGGGCATCATGTGAGCTCTAAAGTTTGCCTTTGTTCTTTTGGTTGGCATTTGCTTTAGGAGGTTGTGGCACTTATTAAATCCCTCCGATTCAGTTTGTCGCAACTTTAGTTTGGTCCAACTCACACAACCTCGCATATCGAAATCTGATTATCTCAGGATTCATTTTTGAGTCTAAGAAAATCTTTCCGGCTTTGAGGTTCCAATGGATGATTAAAATTTAAAAGAGTCTTCCACAACATAGCATTTTGTCTCGCGTGGCACTTGGTTCTAGTTGTGCACAGATATAGGTAATTGTTTATTGATGATTGCTAGCCACAAAATGAACACGAATTAACGCACCCCATCCGGTTATATATTCGAAATATAAACTACACTTTCACAAAAATTAGGTCAGAGTGAATGGCTTATGATAACGATCTTTTAGCTAAATCATGGTCTAGATTCTTCAGATGTTATTGTTTTCCCAACCGTGGCCTGAATCGATCTTTCTTCTTCTCATCGATTCTCTCCCTCCTCCGTCGCTCCCTCAAATTCAAGAAGAGCTGATTCCCTGTAATTGCCAAATGAAGCATAAAGCATACACCTTTTACTCTGAAGTCTCTCAAGATGAGCTTGGTCATATAATATGCATCTTCTAGCCAATGCTCTAGACATGACCATTTTGTCTCTTCGACCAAATCCATTTCTTACGCATGTACTGTCACTTCTAAATGATGGTGTTTTAGAACTTCAAATTATAACTCAATTACATGCGGACAAATTGGTGTCCTAGAACAAACCAAATAAAATTAAGATAAGATTTTGTTGTTTACTCGATCGAACTCTTGTCAGATGTGCGCTCTGATATTTTTTTTTTTTTGGATTCAATGTTTACAATATTCTAATAATATTTTGAAATTTGAATATTAGTTTCTGATTATAAGCTCCACTTGTGGATGATCTTTTGCCTTTCTAATACTTCTATGTAACTCTTGTAGGACGGACAGTGTTTGTCTTATCTGCTTATAAATCTCGTCTCCTAAAAAGATGTATGGAGGATTTGTTACTTCAATGTTGCCAGGGGAAAAAAGCGAAAGAAGTGGCAATCATTTCTGACTTAGATGAATTGTCCAAGAGCAAAGAAGCCTAGTGGGCAGTGCGAGTGCGAGTACGAGAAAATCGAGTAGATTGAAGAACCCTATATCCTTGTGCAGTAGATTGAAGACCCGCAGCCAGGAGATACACAACGAGCATGACTGTTGTAGTTCCAACTCTTCTAATATTCTCGTAGTCTCTAATATGCTACTTTTCTCACCTATTGATTTTTCGCCACATATCGGTCATATCTGCCTTGCGGATTTGATCAGCGTCATCCACATTTAAGTACAAACAATAAGAGCGAAAGGCGGTATTAGAACCACATCCCTTTTCCAGCTAGACAGACGAGCACTGTGATTTTTAACTCGAGTAGGTCATAAGAGTGCTAACTGGAAGAGACTGGAGCCATAAGGAGGAAAAGAGGAGTCTTGGCATCACCGAGAAGCGTTCTAGTGCCGCAAAAAGAGAGCGATCTCAACAAGATAATTAAAAAAGGAAAAGATTCCTAATCCTTTGTAGCTCAAGAATCTTGGTAAGAAAAGAGAGACGCACTTACTTACAATGCTGAAACAAGACAAAACATAAGTAAGCAGTATCGTGAGCAGAGCTTTTGCTTTCTATCACCTCCCTCAACTTTATGAAGAGCAATTGTTTTTAGATTTTGTTATCAGAACGTGAAGATAACATACACGTCCTCTCTCAAAGGCTAGGCTACACCATTTGTTTCTGACACATTTGTATCTTTATCTATCGTATATCATAAGTGTTTAGCATTGAACCTGCAATACTAGAGCCAAATTTCAACTTCTTTCGTACTGCCTTCAAGTGTTAAAGTATGTTTAGCTTGGATTCTTGATTTTCTTGACTGATGATGGACATGTATCTGAGTTTGTAAGCACTTCTTTGCGAAATCGTTGCAACAAAATATTGGTGAAGTAGTCCTTCTGAGATTGGGAAAGAATGCGAATCTATTTACGTAGTGCTCTTTCTGGTCTACTTTGGTCTTGAGATATAGGAATATGATGCAATTTGACTAGGTGAAAAGAGGAGGCATAAGGAATTTCCGGTGTAAAATGGTAATATAGAAGCCAAGGATGTTTCTTTTCTTGCCATGCAGTCAAGAAAAGGTATTAGCTCGGCAACTTTTGCTGAAATGTAGTAGCTCACTTAAAACCAGTACCAACAATGTACGTTGGAGACGAGATGTTGGGGCAAGGTTGAAGAAACCGTGGTTCAAACCCCCATTAGGAAAAATTGATCAACAAGTTTTGGAGAGAGAGCACAATTCTTACATATGCACACGCAGTGGCAGAACTGAAGAACGCTGACAAAGTGTCCGCACTCTCAGTCACTTCTGCTACTTCATGGAAGAGCAGATACTTCTCCTTCGTGCTTACATAACCATTCTAGGCGACAAAATAATCTCTTATAGAGCACAAGGCACAGTCATTTTTTTTTTTTTGTTATCATGGAGAAATTCAAACAAGCCACAAGATTGAAGTGGGAAAGCACTTTAGAAACAAATGGAATTGACACATCCGCCGAGAAATTGATCTTTGTTTGCCACTGTGACTTGTATTGATTGATCTTTCAGTGAAACTCTCGAAAAAGAGATCGACATGCGATTAGGATGTCAGACAAGAACAAAGCACGCTGGCAAGTAAGGTAGAGCACGTTTAATCCATAGACTATATGTTGATTTACCAAAAAACCTCGATGACATCGTTGCTACACTGTACCACAAGCTCTTATCAATGGTAAATTTAGATGCGACTGATCATATACATGGTTAGGCCTTCTTTCCTGTACCTTTTCTTCTTCAGTTTCTTTCGCAACCTCCATGAGTTTGGGTCCATTCTGATCCGCATCCATAGCAAAACTGACACTGGCACCTTCAATCACAAGCCCGAGGAACAGCCATTCATTTACCATAAAAGTTTGACAACGCATATTGTGATGATTGGCCATCATAAATTTTTCTCTGTTCTGAAAACCATCTAGCACAGGAAAAGAAGAAAACGATGAAGAACTGATTGTTCAAAAAATTAGGTACCACTAACTTTGCCGCAGGATTCAATTTACAGCACTGACCCACGCAATTTCCAGTACCAGTGATCGACAGAATTAAGCCAAGGGGCCACAGTGCTTCCAAGAGAGAGACAGGTTATGTACCTTTGTATATCACTGATACGGCTATATCGAACGTTTGGTGGTCAATAAGGAGACTACATACGGAATTGTCTAGTCATGAAGCTTTGATACTGTGTAATTAGCCACTAAGATGTGAGGAAATACACTGAGACCTCGTATTTGGATTACATCGTCACATGTTCTGTTACCTTTTATGTGATTGAGAGCCACAATCGATAACAATAACTCAGAAAAGTGGAGGATTCCCTGTTATCTCTATTTCATCAACTACGTACTCGCAACAACTCTGCAACATCCATAGGTTTTCAGAAAAATCTCAATGAAGAAGCAATACTGTGTCAGGCTTCTTGATTTATTTTGTTGAATAATTCGCTACCAAGTGAATTTTTTCAGTGAACTATCGCATACCTGCACGTGATGTGAGCACAACCCTGAGTTTTTTCCACAAAAAATTTGCATTTGGGGCATCTCCCCCATTTCTTCTCCTTTGCAAGCTCCCTCACCATGAGATCTTCACTCCCTGTCTCACTCTCGTTCAGTGAACAAAACTCCTCGCATGACATGCCGGCGTGCCATGGCACGGAACACTGAGCGCAGAACAACCTATGGCAATATGGGCACTCACACTCCCTTATCACCTGCCCATCATCATGGTCCTTGATCAAAAGGGCAGAGCAGTTCTTCAAAGGGCAATAGAACTTCTGCGACTCGAGAAACATCGCCTCACACAGCGATTTCTCCCACATGTAGAGAACATTCTCAGGGAGGATTGTCCTGCAGGAATCAATCTGTAGGACCCCCCTCACTCCAATCCCGGGCATTTAATGGTGGTGACATTGTCCAGGAGTTTGGTCTCCACATGCCTGCTTATGCAGAGAGAGCAAAAGGTGTGAGAACACAGGGTCCTGATGCTAAACATCTCTGTGGCCTTTTTTCCCTCTGCACAGATCTCACATAAGCTCTCTGATGACTCGCCATCATCTTTTCGATCACCCATCTCAACCGGGTCTATGATTTGCATTTGACTTGGGTTTGGATTTGCCTCTGTCACGTCCATTGAAAAAGAAGAAGCCCCATTATTCGTTTCTGAAGGATTCATGGTTATCGCCCAGGAGACTTCCGAAACCTCCTGAAACTGCAGTTCTTGAGCAAATTCACCATCTATAACTTCAGGAGCGGCCTTCTTCTTATTCCAATCATATTCACTGACGCTAAACAGTGATGGCTAGAGGAAATCATCTTGCGAGAGAAGATTAATGTGCCCTTTCATCTTTTAACCGTTTCTTTGAGTGTGCTTGTTTTGTGGATCCTTCGTCTTTTGAAGGTCACTATGTTGCAAGAAATCTTAGCATAGAAGTTGCTTCCTATGATTGGGACTTTACTTCCTTCTTCCGGAGGGTTTTCTCTCTCTCTCTCTCTCTCTCTCTCTCTCTCTCTTTTAATAAAGTATTTTGGATGGTGCTATCAATTTTCGTAAAGCAAAGTTCTGCTACGCTAGCTTTACTTGGGTCAACATTTGCAAGGTTAAAGAAACTGATCCAACATAAATATGAGGGCAAAAGTAAAGAAAAGAAATCTTTTAATTGAAAATGTTCTATAATAATCACATTTATAGGGTGTCAACCTATAAGAAAGGAAAATTGATTTTGAATTATATCTTTGCGAAGGAGATTCTCCCGATTAAATTCGATTATCGTTATAATCTCATATTGACTTAATCTAGTTTAGACTTATATACACTCTCTCAATCAAATTATTTTAATTCCAATCAAATCCAATCGGTTCTGTTTAATCTTTTACAATAAGTGTAAATCTTACAACTGTGTATTGATACGGCATAATTGTCCTCATTTTGTTTGCTTATTATTTACACTCTAATTTTGTAAATGCCAAATGCAGACCCAAATTTTACTTTTGGAGACTAGTTTGCCCATCCACATTGATTATTCCAACATCCCTATTAAAGAAAATGTTGTTCTTTTCTAATAATGCCCCATCCTCAAATCCTAAAAGTTATTATTAGGTAAAAAAGAATATATGTTTAAACAACTATCAAGTTTTAATTTTTTTATCTGTTTGTACACTCATTCAAACTTTGTTTTTCCTGAAACTTCGTACACACAAAGGAGTATGCTCTTCTGCTATGGCCACTAGAGACAAAAAGAAAAAGAAGGAATTAAAAACATAACCGTTTGATCATATAATTAACATATGTGTCGCCAAATTCATGTGTTTCAACATAGCACAACATAACATGACATAGTGATTAATGTACCAAATAGACTGTAAATCTTGGGAAAAAATTGAGATTGCATCATGCTTTTGGAATTAACATCCCGGTCTTATTTTTTTCCTAAGCGTATGACACCATGGACTAGGCCGGTTAAAAAAAAACACCATTTTGTGAGGTTCGGTTTGGTTTATGGACTTAAATCGAATTGAAGCACGTTAAACGTTACCCATATCGTGAATGCTCTAGATTTTCAGTGTCTCCATCCAATTTCCACCATAGCCATCTTTGTCTCCTACCTCCACCCTCCTCATTCTGGCAGAGCTAAAAGAGCTAAACGTTGCCGATATCGTAATGCAAGATAATTGTCAATTTTTTTTTGTAAATCTATTGTATGTTATTCAATTTAGTTTTAAACTTTTTCAACTATGCCAATTTAGTCATACACTTTTTACCATTTATCAATTTAGTTCCAAAAATTCTGATCGCACCAATTTAGTCTTAAAGATTTGGATGATTTGGGCAATCTTGTGATAAACTAATTATTTAGATAATTGGTCGGAAGGATTACTTTAGCAAATTGTTAAAAGGTTTATGACTAAATTGATAAATTATCAATAGGTTTAGGATGAATTGACACAACTGAAAGGTATACGACTATATTGACAAAAACCATCAAAGGGTTTAGCACTAAATTAGCGTAATTAAAATATTTAGGACCGAATTGGTCTTTATACAATATGTTTAAGATTTTTTGAATTCAATTCAAATTGCAAAGAGAAATTAAGTTGCATGCCAAGATAGCATTACACCATAGAGTCAACACAAAAGAAAAGAAAATCCTATAAACCATGGTCATAACGGTGCTCCTTTTATTTGTCGCCAAAACTCAAGTTCACAATTTTTTTTTTATAAATGACACTCCTCTATAAATAATGAATATAATATTGAGCATTTTAAGATAGTTCAAAAACTAGTTTGAATATGAACGAAAAATTTAGAGATCATATTATTAAGGTAAAGTTCAAGGATTATATTGCACATTGTGTCAAAATTCAGTGACTATTTAGAGAGTATAATTAGTTTTTGAACATGATTGAAATGAAGTGACAAACAAGAGTGTTGATTTAAAAGCAAAACAACTCACCTACCCAAAAGAATCCTAATTCTCACCAGCAAGAATTAGAAGACTCGGTCACTTTTAGGTGTAAACAACTCATGTGCCTCTTCGTCGTGGCTTTTACAAGAGCGTCGCCGGAGAAGGCTCGATGTCCAAATGGAATTGACACATCTGCCAAGAAATTGATCTTTGTTTGCCACTGTGACTTGTATTGATTGATCTTTCAGTGAAATTCTCGAAAAAGAGATCGACATGCGATTAGGAGGTCAGACAAGAACAAAGCACACTGGCAAGTAAGATAGAGCACGTTTAATCCATGGACTGTATATGTTGATTCACCAAAAAACCTCGACGACATCGTTGCTACACTGTATCACAATCTCTTATGAATGGTAAATTCAGATGCGAATGATCATATACATGTTTAGGCCTTCTTTCCTATACCTTTTCCTCTTCAGTTTCTTTCGCAACCTCCATGAGTTTAGGTCCATTCTGATCCGCATCCATAGCAAAACTGACACTGGCACCTGCAATTGCAAGCCGGACGAACAACCATTCATTTACCATGAAAAATTCGACAATTCATGTTGTGATGATTGGCCATCATAAATTTAACTCTTCTGAAAACCATCTAGCGCAGAAAAAGTAGAAAACTATGAAGAAATGATTGTTCAAAAAATTAGGTACCACTAACTTTGCCGCAGGATTCAATATACATCACTGATCAACGCAATTTCCAGTACCAGTGATCGACAAAATTAAGCAAAGGGGCCACAGTGCTGCCAAGAGACCGACAGTTAATGTACTTTTGTATATCACTAATATGGCTATATCGAACATCTCGAGGTCAATAAGGAGACTACATACGGAATTGTCTAGTCATGAAGCTTTGATACTGTGTATTTAGCCACTACGATGTGAGGAAATACACTGAGAGCTCGTATTTGAATTACATCGTCACATTTTCAGTTACCTTTTATGTGATTTTTTTTTTTGGGTTGAAAAACGAAAATATCATAAACTTGGCACCTGATAATGTTTGGTGTAATAGGTTACAACCTTCAGCACAAAGCAAATTTAGGAGAGTTGTAGGAGGATTGCTCAACCACGTTCTATGAAGGATTTTCAATCTTTGGGCTTTCGCGGCCCAGTCAGCTACCATATTATGGGTCTGAGGCAATGGATCAGTTGGAGAAGGCCGAATTTTTCCTTTCGGCCCATGGCTTCATGGATAACAGCTTCTGCGTCCCAAGCTATATAATCTGTACGCCTACAGATCACTTCGACCAGTTAAAGGCAGTCAGACTCCACGATATACCGCACTTCTCTTCTCTCCTCTAAAAATTCTAGTGTTTCCACCAAGGCCGCGACTTTTGCTTGAAATGCCGATGCAACTCGGAGAGTCTTCACAAAACCATCGGTGAGCAGACCCTTGTTGTCTCTGCATATACAGGCCATCACAGCTTCGCCTGATTCTGCATCGAAAGATCTATCGATATTTACTTTTATTACTCCAATTGGCCGAGGAATCCAGCCTGAGGAAATAGAGGTCGTGGAAGCCCTTCCCCCAGGTATGTTCTTTGACCAGCGTTGATAGTTCACAATTTCAGCTTTCGCCCAGACAATTACTTGTTGTGGGTTTGCTGGTTCTGCATGGAACACCATACCGTTTCAGAATTTCCAGATATGCCACAAGATCATTGCCATAAGTTCAAAGGAAACAGAGGTATGTGAGAAATTTGCTAACCATTTATCCATCCTTGTAACTGCGTCATGAGTGTTTACAACGTTGATTGCTGCCTCTTGCCATATAATCTGAGTCCATGGACACAGGAGAAAAAGGTGTTCGGTGGACTCGAGTACTTGTCTGCATACTGGGCAGACGTTTTCTGGTATTAATCTCCTTCGAAATAAATTCTCTTTGGTGGCTAGAGCATTTTGTGTGACTTGCCACATAAAGTTACGAACTTTAGGTGGGATGTTAGAAGCCCAGAATTTTTTTCACAGTGCTTTCGGGGTCTAAAATGAGCTGGATGCTTGGTTTAATGAGGTAGGAAGTTGAAGGGCTCTGAGATGATTGTAAGCACTATTTACTATATAATCCCCTGCCTTCGTGTGTTCCCATTTCAATTTATCTGCTTGCATATAGGAACTAAGGTGTGTAGCCGTAATATCTTTAGTCGTGTCTTCATCAAACATACCATACACAATATCCTCCTTCCATTTAAACTCTTCTTTATCAATCAGCTCCGAGACCATAACTGGATCAGACACATTTGCTGGCCCTCCAATTACACCTTTTCTCACCTGTTTATCTTCCCGGATGTTGATTTTTGTACCATCTCCTACCACCCAACAGACAGAATTTCTCATTGCATCTCTGCCCACAATTAAGCTCTGCCACCCCCACGAGGGTCTTGATCCTTTAGTAGCATGTAGGAAGTTTTTATTTGGGAAATATAGATCTTTGAGTACTTTTCCCCAAAGAGAATCAAGCTTTTGCATTAGCCTCCATGCCTGTTTACCCAGCATAGCTTGATTAAAGACAGTAAGATCTCTGAAACTGAGCCCTCCAGCATCCTTCCTCTTCTTCATAGTTTCCCAATCTTTCCATTAGATCCCTTTTTTAGTTTCACTATTTTTCCACTAGAAAGCAGATATTTTCCTTTCTATTGCTCTACAAATAGAATTAGGGATTTTAAAGATAGACATAGCGGACTGTGGTAACGCCTGAACAACAGTTTTAAGGGGGATTTCCTTGCCTATTTTGGAAAGTAAGTTCTCCTTCCATCCCTCTAATTTCCTGTTCACTCTCTCCATAATCCATGAGAACATATTTCTCTTTGATTCCCTCCAGTCTGAGGGGATTCCAAGGTACCGCCCTGTTCTTACTATTTCTGGGACTCTCAGCACATTTGACATATAACTTCTCAATGTTTCAGGACAATTTTTATTGAAGAAGATTCCTGACTTATTTAGGTTAATAGTTTGGCCCGATGAGTAGCAGTACTGATTCAAAACATCTGCAACATTCTGGCATTCCTCCACCCTCCCATCCAGGAATATTATCAGGTCATCGGCAAAAAGCAGGTGAGATAGAGTAGGGCAATTTGAATTAAGTTTTATCCCCTTAATACAACCATTCTCCACACTTTGTTTCAATAGGGCAGACAGAGTATTGGCTATAATGATAAAAAGATAAGGGGAGAGCGGATCACCTTGTCTTAATCCCCAAGATGGCTGAAAGAAAGGTAATCCTTTACCATTCATTTTAAGGTTGTAGGAGATTGGAGAGACACATATCATTATCCATGATACCCATAATTCGCAAAACTCCATTTTTAGCAAGCATGCTTTCAGAAAATCCCACTCCACACGGTCATACGCCTTCTTCATGTCTACTTTGAGCACTGCATTAAATTTTTTCTTTCATTCTTGATTGAGTTGGTGAAGTACCTCATGTACAATGAATATATTGTCCTGTATCTTCCTTGCACCAACAAATGCACTTTGCTCTTCAGCTATAAGTTATGGAATCCACTGTTTCAATCTATTCGCTAGAACTTTGGAAATGATTTTGTAACTGAAGTTACAAAGGCTAATAGGTCTAAACTGATCAAGCTTCTCTAGATTTTGCACTTTAGGTAACAAAGTAATATGAGTTATGTTTAACTTTGGATTTAAATACCCTATGCTAAAGAAAAGTTGCACTTCTTTAAATATTACTTCTTTAATTTCCTCCCAATGCAACTGATAAAATTTCCCACTCAGACCATCCGGGCCAGGTGCTTTTAAGGCACCTAATTGAAAGCAGGCTTGTGAGACTTCTGCCATGGTAACTTTTTCAGTTAGACATCGATTCATTTCATCATTGATAGAGGTTGAGATTTTCTCTATAATAGGATCAATATTTCTATTGCATGCTGTCTTGTATAGCTCATGGAAAAAATTGATACCCATTTCTTGTAACTAAGATGGTTCTCTGATCCAGTCATCCTTCTCATTTTTTAACAGAGCAATCCTATTTCCAATTCTTCTTTGCATAGTAGTAGCATGGAAAAACTTCGTGTTCTTATCACCCCATTTCAGCCACTTAATCCTTGCTCTCATCCCCCAGTACATCTCTTCTTGTCTCCACCGCTTTTCGATTTCTTTTTTCAGCCATTCTATTCTGCTCTTACCAATGAAAGGATTTTGACTGTTGGTAATTTGCTGCATCTCCCTTTTCAGGTACTCAATCTGTTTCTGGCCATTGAAGAATTTCTTCTTACTCCAGGCAGACAGGTTCTCAGCCACTTTATTTAATCTCTCATTCAGTAGGGGTAAATGATTAATGTCTTCAACTGAGTTCCATGACTCTCTGACAATGCTTACATATTCCTCATCTTCAGACCAGAAAGTTTCATATTTAAAAGCTCTGTTTCTCTTTCTACTTTCTGTTAACAGGTTTAATACAAGAGGACTATGATCAGACCCTATGGCAGGCAGAGCTAGAATTGAAGCGTTAGGAAAGATAATCCTCCATTCTAAGGTACACAACGCTCTATCCAGCCTCTCTTTCACCAAATGTTCTCCTTCCCTATTATTCGCCCAAGTGAAGGTACAACCTTTACTCTCCATGTCCATAAAGCCACAAGCATTCAAAAAGTCTTGAAATGCATTAATTCTATAATTCTCCACCCTTTTCCTCCCCATCTTCTTTCAATGATATAGAACTTCGTTACCTTTTATGTGATTGAGAGCCATAATCGATAACAATAACTCAGAAAAGTGAAGGTCCCCTGTTTATCTCTATTTCATCAACCACGCACTCGCAACAACTCTGCGACATCTATAGGTTTTCAGAAAAATCTCAATGAAGAAGCAATACTGTGTCAGGCTTCTTGATTTATCTTGTTGAATAATTCGCTACCAAGTGAATTTTGTCAGCGAACGTATCACATACCTGCACGTGATGTGAGCACAACCCTGAGTCCTCTCCACAAAAAATTTGCATTTGGGGCATCTCCCCCATTTCTTCTCCTTTGCAAGCTCCCTCACCATGAGATCCTCACTCCCTGTCTCACTCTCGTTCAGTGAACAAAACTCCTCGCATGACATGCCGGCGTGCCATGGCACTGAACACTGAGCGCAGAACAACCTATGGCAATATGGGCACTCACACTCCCTTATCACCTACCCATCATCATGGTCCTTGATCAAAAGGGCCGAGCAGTTCTTCAAAGGGCAATAGAACTTCTGCGGCTCGAGAAACATCGCCTCACACAACGATTTCTCCCACATGTAGAGAACATTCTCAGGGAGGATTGTCCTGCAGGAATCAATTTGTAGGACCCCCTCACACTCCAATCCCGGGCATTTAATGGTGGTGACATTGTCCAGGAGTTTGGTCTCCACATGCCTGCTTATGCAGAGAGAGCAAAAGGTGTGAGAACACAGGGTCCTAATGCTAAACATCTCTGTGGCCTTTTTTTTCTCTGCACAGATCTCACATAAGCTCTCTGATGACTCTTCATCATCTTTTCGATCATCCATCTCAACCGGGTCTATGATTTGCATTTGACTTGGATTTGGATTTGCCTCTGTCACATCTATTGAAAATGAAGAAGAAGCCCCATTATTCGTTTCTGAAGGGTTCATGTTCATCGCACAGGAGACTTCTAAAACCTCATGAAACTTCAGTTCTTGAGCAAATTCACCATCTATAACTTCAGGAGTGGCCTTCTTCTTATTCCGATCATCTTCACTTTCCCCAAACAGTGATGGCTAGAAGAGATCATCTTGCGAGAGAAGATCAATGTGCCCTTTCATCTTTTAAGTTCCGTTTCTTTTCATTATGCTTGTTTTGTGGATCCTTCGTCTTTTGAAGGTCACTATGTTGCAAGAAATCTTAGCATAGAAGTTGCTTCCTATGATTGGGACTTTACTTCCTTCTTCCGGAGGGTTTTCTCTTTTTTATTTTTATAAGTATTTTGGATGGTGTTGTCGATTTTCGTAAAGCAAAGTTCTGCCACGCTAGCTTTACTTGGGTCAACATTAGCAAGGTTAAAAAAACTTATCCAAGATAAATATGCTGGCAAAGGAAAAGGAAAAAAATCCTTAATTAAAAATGTTTTATGATAATCACTTTTATAGGGTGTCAATCTATAAGAAAAGGAAAACCAATTTTGAATTATATCTTGAGAAGGAAATTCTCCTGATTAAATCCGATTATCAATGTAATCTCGAACTGACTTAATTTAGTGGCGACTTAAATGCACTTTCTCAATCGAATTATTTTAATTCCAATTAAATCTGATCGGTTCTGTTTAATCTTTTACAATTAGTGTAAAAGTCTTACAACTCTGTATTAATATGGCAGAATTGTCCTCATTTTGTTTGCTTATTATTCATACACTCTACTTTTGTAAATGCCAAATGCAGACCCAAATTTCACTTTTGGAGACTAGTTTGCACATCTACATTGATTATTCCAACATCCCTATTAAAGAAAACGTCGTTCTTTTCTAATAATGCCCCAAATCCTAAAATCCTAAGAGTTATTATTAGGTCAAAAAGAAGATATGTTTAAACAACCATCCAGTTTTAATTTTTTTTATCTGTTTGTACACTCATTCAGACATTTTTTTCTTTCTGAAACTTCGTGCACACAAAGGAGCATGCTCTTCTGCTATGGCCACTAGAGACAAAAAGAAAAAAGAAGGAATTAAAAACATAACTGTTTGATCATATAATTAACATATGTGTCGCCAAATTCATGTGTGTCGACACAACACAACATTACATGATATAGTGATTAATGTATCAAATAGGCTGTAAATCTCGAGAAAAAATTGAGATTGCATCATGCTTTTGGAATTAACATCCCAGGCTTATTTTTTCCTAAGCGTATGACACCATGGACTAGGCCGGTTAAAAGAAAAACACCATTTTGTGAGGTTCGGTTGGGTTTATGGACTTAAATCGAATTGAAGCACGTTAAACGTTACCCATATCGTGAATGCTCTAGATTTTCAGTGTCTCGATCCAATTTCCACCATAGCCATCTTTGTCTCCTACCTCCACCCTCCTCATTCTGGCAGAGCTAAAAGAGCTAAACGTTACCCATATCGGAATGCAAGATAATTGTCAATTTTTTTTTAAATCTATTGGATGTCATTCAATTTAATTTTAAACTTTTTCAACTATGCCAATTTAGTCATAAATTTTTTACCATTTATCAATTTTGTTCTCAAAATTCTGATCGCATCAATTTAGTCCTAAAGATTTGGATGATTTGGGTAATCTTGTGATAAACTAATTATTTAGATAATTAGTCGGAAGGATTACATTAGCAAATTGTTAAAAGGCTTATAACTGAATTGATAAATTATCAATAGGTTTAGGATGAATTGACACAACTGAAAGGTATATGACTATATTGACAAAAATCATCAAGGGTTTAGCACTAAATTGGCATAAGTAAAATATTTAGGACCGAATTGGTCTTTATACAATATGTTTAAGACTTTTTGAATTCAATTCATATTGCAAAGAGAAATTAAGTTGCATGCCAAGATAGCACCAAACCATAGAGACAACACAAAAGAAAAGAAAATCCTATAAACCATGGTCATAACTCTGCTCCTTTTATTTGTCGCCAAAACTCAAGTTCACAATTATTTTTTTATAAATGACATTCCTCTATAAATAATGAATATAATATTGAACATTTTAAGATAGTTTAAAAACTAGTTTGAATATGTAGGAAAAATTTAGAGATCATATTGTACATTAGGGTAAAGTTCAAGGATTATATTGCACATTGTGCCAAAATTCAGCGACTATTTAGAGAGTGTAATAAGTTTCTGAACATGATTGAAAAGAAGTGACAAACAACAAGAGTGCTGATTCAAAAGCAAAACAACCCACCTACCCAAAAGAATCCTAATTCTCACCAGCAAGAAAAATCTCATCTCAGTGGCAACACTGTCAACTACTAATGCTAAGTCAATATCTCAGACAAAAGCGCTTTGTTCGCAAGAAGACCCCCACAAACACGCAAGAAAGAGGAGCCATACTTCCTTCAAAAAGTGTTAAGATGTAATGTCATGACATCACCTAGTGCCATACGATCTCTCCTTTTGATTGTTGGAAGTCTATTCCTCCCGAGGGAAAACTTCACTATTTGCACTCTACACGGAAATGTTGAAAATAAGGGATTAGAGGAAAAAAAAAGGATTAACCTGATAGCTCGTGCTGACCTAAGCTTTTCTTTTGTTTGGGGTCTATGCAATTTGAGTGTTGGATTGGCCACAAGGAACATATATTCATCATGTTCGAGTAGGGAACCAGTTGAGATTGACGCGATTTGAATTGTTGACACCCCTATATACCATCAATTTTTGCTAAGTAAAAAACAAAATACTCGTAATTTGTCAGGAATGACTCTATGAGATAAAATGATTTTCACTGAAAGTTGATTTACAATTTTTATTGAATCAAGTTATGTGGCAATTTGGACAAGAGTAGAAAGCATAACCAAGAACCAAAACTCATTACTCTAAAAAGAAAGTGAATGTAGGAAATGGAAAAGATGAATTGATGGCTAAAAGATACATAGTTTGTGGGGTTGTCCATGGCCTCCTCCGGAACAATTTAGCACAGCTTATATAGCGTATTTACAAAATGCAACAATATTAAAGTGGTTAATATTCAGGTTACAACTGCTTCTCTGTGATTTTAGGCTCTATGATCATAATCCATGATTGCATGACGAATTTATCTATACGTGATCATAACTCTTTAGTTGTCACTTGATTCAATTGCATCTTTATATATTTCGACTCCACCATTGCAAATTGACTTTCTCTACAAGCCGTTATGACTTCTCAATTGTCCTTTGGTCTCACTGTTAATCAACATCTTTATTATCTTCGGTTTTTGCCTTCAACATTTATCTAGATTTATCTAAGTGTCAATTTTAGACCAGTAGGCATCGTACGTCGATAACTGTATTATGGTCATCGATTATCTTGGTCATCATCAAGCATTTTTCTTTTGCTACCAACGACTTGTTGATGGTATAATTACTTGATATCGATTTTTGTATTGAGGTCAGTCGAGTTAGAAGACTCGGTCACTTTTAGGTGTAAACAACTCATGTTCATTTTTATTTGATTTAATGGGCGAGTTGACGTAGTTGTGTCGTTGAAAGAAGTGATAGAGTCTCTCTCAAGTCTCTTGAGCAATCATTGTCAAAGCAATTACTCTAGCCTTAGGAGAACCTTAAATTGGTAAAATAATTGGAAATTTGTGTCTTGAGAAACTTGAAATTTTAGGACAGGGTCTTACCCAATTTCAATGCTTTGAACTATATCTTGGAATAGCAATGCCTCACAGACCTCTAGCATGGACATACAAGTAGATGGCATGCCTTTGACTAAATTAGAAAATGCACAGAATCTGGCTCAATGTTATCACTTTAGCACTACACAAAAACAACAATTGCTAGGAAGAATTAAATCACGAGAATGTAATTTTGATGACCCGAGAACCATTAGACAAAAATTAACACTTAGGGCACGCTGTCTCCCGTTCAAGGCTACCGGGGATATGGCTCGGTCATAGAGGTCTCTTTCTTCGAGAAATGGTTCGATTTGCTTCTTGACTTGTCGACTTCAGATGCCCTCGAATTGTAATCCTGCGTTGATGACATATCGGACTCGATGCCACTGTGCATGGAGAACGCTGGTTGGGACAGCACTTGGAGTGTGACCGAATGGCTGTTAAGCATGAGAAGCACCGAGGCCATTGTTGGCCGCTTAGCCACATTTTCTTGGACGCATAGGAGACCAATGTGGACGGACCTTGCAATTTCGGCACTTGAACCAGAAGTTATACAGGGATCAATGATGTTCGATATTGCTCCTTCCCTCTAATTCTTCCAAACCTGCAAGCATTTGACAATCATTGAGGAGATTGATCTCCGAAACATTCTGCCAAATGAGAAGTCATGGTCTTATACTCACATAGCTTATAAGGACCTCCATGTTATCGATCGCTTGGAAAAGATTGTTCCTCTTACCACACACAATCTCCAATACAAGCACTCAGAAACTGAAGACATCAGACTTGACTGAGAAGTTTCCATGCATCGCATACTCCGGCGCCATATATCTGCTGGGCATCACAATAAATCCATCATACAAGCTTTATTGTTTGCCTATGTTATTTTGATAAGCATTAGCTATGGGGCGCTATGAGCACACTTACTAGGTCCCCACAATTCGCTTTGTCTCTACATGAGTTTGGTCCAACTCGAAGAGCCTCGCCATACCGAAATCTGATATCTTAGGATTCATGTCCAAGTCCAACAAAATGTTACTGGCTTTAAGGTCCCGATGGATAATACGAAGTCGAGAGTCTTCGTGTAGGTAAAGCAGCCCTTGAGCAACACCCATTATTATCTTATAACGCCTATCCCAATCGAGACTCGCACGCTTCAGGGGATCTATAGATTTTGTTTAAAGCCACATTAAATAAGAAGTTGCTTAATCATTTTATGAAAATTGACAACGCAAGGAACATACCGAATATGAACTGATCAAGGCTCGAATTGGTACAAACTCGTAAATGAGAAGCCGCTCAACTCCTTCTAGACAAAAACCTAGAAGCCTTACCAAGTTCCTATGTTGTAGCCTAGCTAGTAACATGACCTCATTCTTAAATTCTGACTCTCCTTGGCCAGAATTTGGCGATAGCCGTTTCACCGCGATTTCTTTTCCGTTGGAGAGCCGACCCTAAAATTTGATCAAAGCATGTCCTTGTGAGTATCAATATGTGATTGAAGCATTTCGAAGAGCATCTATTTTGTTGCTTTAATTTTAATGCAAGAGACCATAGGATGCTTTGTTAATTAATACCATGTAAACAGCACCAAAACCACCTTCTCCCAGCTTCTTGGAATTAGAGAAGTCGTCAGTTGCCGCTCTGATGGTGCTGAAATCAAATTGTAGTGACTCCGCTGTCCTTATTTCTTTCAAAACTTCACCTGCACAGAGATATACGCGGTCATTCAGAGCATGAATCACTTTATTATAACTCTTATAATGAAAGCTTCTTAAACTTTTAGTATATAGAGTTGCACCTGGAGGCATTATTAACTTGCTATTTTGGCCTGCTCAATTAGTTCGTGTTAACCATAGACAATGAGAAATGTGTAATTGGACGTGCGAGTGGTGCGCAAGAAATCAAAGATCGATACTTTGATTCTGTGTTCTGGAATTCTCAATCCAACTTGTTAAAATTTCTTTGGCCTAATTGTCACTACTGTGTTGGTGCAAAAGTATAGTAATTAGTCAACTTCGTTATTTTGATGATCTTGTTAACCTTATGAACAGTTGCTGTTCCAATGAAAGATGAAAGACTGACCTTCAACTCTTTGTCTGGGCTGCCGCTTCTTCCTTTTCGCTATCAGGAATATGACAATGCCGACAAGAAGTACCGCAGAAGCACTTGCGGCAACTGCAATGATCAGAGTCTTCGTTGAACTGCTCTTTCCACCTGCAAGAGCAAAGGCACATTACGTTTACGATCATTGCTTACCGGTTACAAAGTAATACACTGGAGAAATTACTGGCGTGTCATTGCGGAAACGAGATGCATGTTGAACATACATCGCACCATTCTTTGATAACTCAAGGGAAAATCATACGGATTTCTGCTCGTCTTACCAAGCCTCGTCTAATAGAGAGTAGTAACCTCTGAAAATATATCACAGTATTCTACAGAATCACCTCTCCATAATCACCTTTTCAACTCCAAGTCCACTGCTTTCATAAATTTCTTACGGAAATCGGCGCAATGGTTTGCAGAAACAGAGTGGAGCAAGGAACAACCAATGCTGCTGGTATTACAAATGCTCTGGTCAAAGATTTCTGCAGTCATTGGATGCATCCCACGTGGACATATGGGACCCCTATACACACGAGGACTACCAGCGAAAAGGATGAAAGGGGCAACCACATCACGCCCGTCGTCGCCCAGTCGGCAGGCGTGCTTAAAATCAATCGTGCTTTGGTCATGGTTTTCTTTTATTAGAATGTATATTTCTTTTATAGTTTTTAGGCCGTCCTATCTCATCTTTATAGAAAACTTGAAAGGTCCGAATGTATATACTTTGCCTTATCAAATAATAAGAACATGAATAATATAGAGAAATTTCTTATCTAACTCAATCTCAAAATGCTTTATGTAACCCGAGATCTTACCTACACCCTTAATTAAGTGACATGCTGGTTTCTAGTTAGTTACTGATTGTTTAATGGATTTATTTTAGCACCTAATAAAAATTCGCCACACCATTTAAATAGGAGACTTTAAGTAAAATTGCTTAGAATTTCTAGCATTGCTAATCGATCTAGTTCTTGTTAACTTCATTTGTGGATGATCAAGCACAATTAAGGTTAGTTCTGCCCTCTGTTTTTCCTTTGACGTCTGATGCTACAAAGTTCTAGTAATAATCGAAGATCTCATGTCAGAGCCTATAATCAATGTTTCGATCATGGCATCGAAATTTTCTTTCCCATCTCTCTCTACTGTCAATTTTTTTTTTGTTGTTGTTATATTAATTAACAAACCGTGGTGACTGACTGATGGGAAGTAATGAAGATCTGCTAATGATTTATTACCCTAGTGGAGATGTATCAATGATTAGAGCTATTGACCCATTTCCATTTATGTCGAAAACATGGACCAACCACCCGTGTTTGGCAAAAAAGTGTTTATCCAACAAAAGAAATTACATGATCTAGAGAACATTCAAATTAAGCATATTTGAGTGAAATCCGCATAATCAACAATTTAGATGGTTTTAGTCCACTGAA
This sequence comes from Melaleuca alternifolia, assembly GCA_019926035.1. NCBI lineage: Eukaryota > Viridiplantae > Streptophyta > Magnoliopsida > Myrtales > Myrtaceae > Melaleuca > Melaleuca alternifolia. The sequence continues at coordinate 81,790 of JAGKPW010002175.1, forward strand.
TTATAGAAAAAAATAACACTAACGCCATGTTCGTGACTTGTGAACAAGATGCTACATACCTGGCGGTGGAGCTGGCGCATCTGCCTCCATTGATGGCGGCGCGGGCGGCGGTGGAAGTGGCTCCCCAATCTGGTCGAAGAACCGACCATCGGTCTCGTACCGGAACCGGCAACTTGGTGCTATGATCCTCACTCCCATCTTCCCGGCACAGCAGTCCGTGAGCCTTGCGATGACTGTCACCAGGCAGTCACTGCATTGTTGCTCGGTCAAGTCCGGCGTGCACTGTGTCATCGCGTAGATCGTGTTGAAATCCACCGATGTGTTCCCCGTCGCGTACTTCCTCAGCGAGCCGCCACCTGCTGCCTCGCTCCGCAGTTTGTCCAGCAGTGTCCGCAGCACCGCGTTGTACGTTGTTGACACCTAAATTTTAGATTTTCGACGGCAATTTAGATTCAGTAGATAAGAAGATTCGAATGGAATAAACGTGGATAATTTTTAACCAAATTTTTTCAGTAGGAGTTAGCCGAAATCCTTTTTATCCCAAAGTTGAATGGTGATCGTGAGCAATAAGCAAAGCGGGGGGTAGATAAACATCAAAACTAGATAAATTTCAGTCAAATTTTTGGAAGATTTGACTAAGATTTAACTCTATCTCCTCCTGCGAGCGTCCAAGGTCTATAAAAGGTGAGGTCTTCGGCTAAAAGAAGGGGGACTTTGACTTCAGCAAAAAAGGAACTTTTGAGTGGAGCACTTTTTCTGGAAAAAAGCAGAGTAAAGCATACACACACACACAGAGAGGATTTCTTCGGCAAGCATACACGCAAACACAGAAAGAAGGAAAAATCGAGAACGCGAGGTGGGTCTCTATCATGTCCTCGCCGAGGTTGCTTTCATCCGCGATTTTCCCAAGGATCGTGGTCGGTAAATTACATGGGCAAGCGACGTTTTGCCTCGAATTTGCTCGAGCACACGCGCTCCCTGTCGTACCCGAACCATGTAGGGGTATTTGTTTTTTTTTTCTTTCTGATCGTGGCCTCTTTTTCTTATTTGATTTTGCTGCCCTTCTCGAACTGATTTGGGTGTTGATTGATCGAAGCTTTTCTTAACCTTTTGCCGCATGAGTTTTTATTTTTGTGTCTAAATTGATTGTCTTTGATGTATTTTAGGGGTAGATTTCATGTCCTATGGGTTCTGCGATCAAGCATCCCCCTCTGCACTTCACTTTGTTCTTTTTTTTTATTAGTTCACGGGTTGCCTGCATGGATTTGTTCCACTTTGGATTTTTGTGTTTCTTTTTTTATCCTTCCTGCCCGAACGCTGGTTGTGTTTGTTAATCTCCTTCTGGCGCTGGCCATCATGCCATCACTGCGAGGCAAAGGTGCGCAGAGTGCTTGCAAATGGGGGGCTCGTGAGATGAGCATGCGTTGAAGAGAACTTGCAGGTTTGTGCAAAGAAGAAGACTCACGGACGGCGGGCCCGAGCTGTGCTGTGGTTGAACTGAGGTCGTGGGTTGAGCTGGTGTTGGATTGATTGAATTCGTTCCTCGCAAGCCGCTCCATTCCTTTTTATTATTATTTTTTAGTTTAGTTTATAAAATTTAAAAATATACAATATAAAAAAAAAAACTTTTTTCTGCAATAAAAACATCTTTCATTATGTTGATTTGCTTGCTTCCTTTCATGCCGTATTGTCTAATTTGCTTGTTTTAGGTAATAAGCTTATCAATTGGAATTAATCTTCCAATTTGCAACCGTAAAAATCGATTTTTTATCTCGTCTATAAGGCTTTAGACGAGGTAATTAATTGCGCGGGAATGGAATCAAAAGCATGCATGTCTTTTCCTTTTTAAGTTTGCATTACTAGGCATTGCACGACATTTAGTTTAGACACATTAAATTACATGTCACTTAGGAATTGCATTAGATTTCATATCATTACATTTAGGAATCTAGAAATCATGTTAGGTTGTCATAAGTAATTAGTTTAACTTCTTTTCGAAATTCATTAAACAAATAAGAAAATGTCAAAAATCCCTTTTGCATGTCATTTAATTCGTTTAGTTAGATAGCATGTCATTTGGTCCAAGTTAATTTAGGAGTTGCATGTTTTTAAGCCATGTTAGATTATGTCATTAAGTTTGGACTTTCATGCATTTGCATATTAGTTTAGTTTTCGTATTATATTATCCATAGTTAAGATTTTAGTTTAAATTAGGGATTAATTTGATTTAGTTCCTAGTTTAAATTAGATTTTATTTAACTGTAGATAATTAGTTTCGTTAATTACATATAGGTTTATTTTTCATCACATGCATTGCATACATCATAAAAGACCAAAAATAGATTGTTTTGCTGATTTGCTTTGATTATCGTTCTTTTCTTTTGAGTATTTAAATAATTGTTTGCGTACCCGCGTGATCACCGTGCATGTTCGGGAATAAAATCAAATTCAAGCTGCCTACAAATTATTTTTTTGAAAATAGAAGAAATAGGTTCTCAAGTCCCCGAATTCGAAATCTCTGGTTCGTAGGAGTAAAATACTACTCCCAGTATTTTACATGGGTTTTTAATCGACCCACCTCAAATAGATTAGTGGCGACTCCAATTGAATTCAATTTTGCATGTTTAAGAATTAAAACCTAAGTCGTGAATTGGTATGAGCTTGGGAGAACTCGAGCTAAATTAGGTTTAGCAATCCATTAGCTTAACCCATAGGTGGTGCACCTTCGGGGAGGTCGCGACAGCTTGGCGACTCCGCTGGGGACTTAGTTTAAAGAACTTTAGTGGACTTAGGCCTTTCTTCTTATTTTCAAAGAAATTTTGCTTGGTAGTTAGATTCCATTTATGTCCCTAATCCGTGTGTTGATTGTTTTTGCAGGTTGATTTTTACTTTAAGTATTTAATTGCTTTCTTTGAAGTGTTGTGTGATATTAACTGTTGTGCATGCTTTATTGCTTTAGCACTACACATTGGCACACACAACCCGCCGCCGGACCTGGGCTGCACTAGGATAACTTAGGATGGTGTTAGGTTGGATACAACTTTGACCGCGAGGCCGCGTAGTAGAGGTTGCCCAACTTAACCCCGAAAACTTTCCTTCTTGGTGCCAAGGGTGTTTGCTTCTGCCCGCGAGGCTGCGTCGCATTGGGGCATCACTTTTTGACTGAGCTGGAGTTGCAAGGGCTTTGATTTAGCACGCGAGGCTGCGACTAGTCATTCCACCCTTGTAACTCCACTTTTCTAAGCCTTTTAGAGTAGAAATCGAGCCGCACTTTTCATGTGCATGTCTATGTGTTTGCTTGGTCGAAAAGTAAGTTTTCTATTCTATCCTCTTGCTATTTATTTATTTATTTTTCGGTCCATGACAATTAGGTGAGTCGAGTCATATTCTATATACAATGGGAAGATCCGATGTTCGATTCATTCCTGCTCCGAAAGCCGAGCTCAAGCGATGGTGGGATAAGCTAGATCATAATGGCCGGATCTATGTGGAAAGCAAATTAGGCCGACTGGTTCTGCTCCTCGACATCGATGTTCAAAGCGAGGCAATGCAGGCCTTGGCTCATTTTTGGTGTCCCCACACGTCCACGTTCGTGTTTGGTAAGTACGAGCTTGCACCGACTTTGGAGGAATATAGTTTTGCCATAGGAAAACCTTTGGATCTCGATTTGATTAACCCACCTTTAGGAATAGATCCACAATCTATTTTGTCCGATTTCCTCAAGGTTACCAAGATTGAGTTGACAAAAATCCTAAAAGATAATTGTCATGCATGTCCCTTTTCTTTCCTAGATCGATGTTTCGAAAATGCCCCCACTCACTTGAGAAACAGAATTTTTATCCTAGTTTTTTTTGGGTTCATAATATTCCCTTTCAGAAAGAATGCCATTGATCCATCCATTGCGTGGGTAGTCAAACAGGTTTGTAGTGGTGTCAATTTCGTTAATGCCATTCTGGCTGAAACCTTTTTGTCGCTTACTCGATTCAAGGAAAATGAAGAAAAAATCTTTCATGCACCTATCGAGCTCTTACAAGTCTGGTTTTTCTCTCACACAAAAGGGTTTGCTATACACACAAGTATTAGTGGTTATTCTGAGTCTATTCATCCCATTGAGGAGTTCAAGGTCTTGCAAAATCAAACTCTTGATCGGTCTTTTTCCAAGTGGTTAAACTTATTGAGAAATCCAAAGGCCAAATTTTTCCTATGGCAAGCTAGATGGTTTCGAGCTCGTGAGGCACGGCTTTCCCATGGCGACGACGGTCCGATTCCTCTTATAGGAATCACGGGGACAACTTCTTACTATCCGCTCCGAATAGTTCGCCAGTTTCGAGTGCTGCAGGACCTACCTCCACCGCCGAAGCCAGATCTATTCCGACTCAACTTTACCAACAAGGGAGACAACTTCATGGAGGAATTCCACCACATCGAGCAGGCTTGGCATAACTGCCATGCTCAAAGCGTGATTTGGCCTAAAGATGAGCTTGAAGGGAAACAGAAGATCCACCATGCTACCATCCGGTACATTCGCAAGTTCAAGTTCCCAGATGAATGGCTTCCAAAAATTCCCGATGTGACGGCCAAACCAACTCGTGAAGCCGAAATCAAGCGGTATAAGAGGAAAGCGGAGGAACTCGAGGAGCAGATGAAGAAAGTGGCTAGGGAGAATAGGCAATTACGTCGAGCATTAGCTTCCCATTTGTATATAGAATGAGCTAAATAAAATGCTTTTGTTGAGTCATTTGTCTTATGTTGAGTCATTAGTTTGGAGTCTTTATTTTAGGTTGAGTCAGGCATGTCATGATATTTGAGTATTTGTAAGGTCAATTTCATAAATGAATAAAGATGGGTTTTTAGGTCATTGTCATGGACCGTGTCTTTCCTTTTCTGCAATTTATTCTTATCCGTCCTTTCTTGTTCTTCAAGGCTATCACGGGTCGATCTCGTTCCCCGATCCGTACGCGCTCAAGAGCTAAAATGGCCGATCAAAATGAACTGCGTGAACGCGTCGCCAACATGGAAGAACAAATGAAGCAATTTCTTGCAGCAATGCAAGAAATGACAGCTGAGTTTAGAGCTGCTCGTCTGAACCCAACCCCGGTGCCTTTACCGAAGCAGAAAGAAGACATCGTCATCGAGCTAGAGGAGGAAATGCCTCCTTTAGAGGAAGATCCCATCACTACTAATGGGAAAGTTGCTGATGATCTGAATAAAACAGAACAGGAAAAACGCCTCGAGAAGCTCGAGGAAAAGTTGAAGCAGCTCCAAGGTCTTCAAGACCCGTCGCCAACCGACCTGTCTGTTTATTACCGGGTCAAGGTGCCCAAAAAGTTTAAAATGCCGGAATTCGAGAAGTACGATGGCATGACCTGCCCAAAGGCCCATTTGCATATGTACTTGGTGAGAATGACTCAGTACGTTGACAATGCACCTCTCATGATCCAGTCATTCCAGGCAAGCTTGACAGGACTGGCTCTGAAATGGTACATCACCAAGAACATAAATCTATGTGAAACCTGGGGTGAATTATGTGAAGCCTTTCTTAAGCACTATAAGTTTATAACAGTCGTCACTCCCTCCCGTGACGATCTTGAGCGTGCTAAAAAGAAAAGAAATGAGTCGTTCAAAGAGTATGCCATCCGATGGAGAAACTTGGCCGCCCAGATCGATCCCGAGCCAACGGATGCGGAGCTGAGAAAAATGTTCATTAAGACTCTTCCATATGAATATCGTACTCGTATGATAGCCACAACTGCTGATACCTTTAATCAGCTTATCCCGGTGGGCGAGCAGATTGAGATTGGCCTGAGAGAAGGGTGGTTTAATGAACCAGCTAAGAAGTTTCCCGCAAGGAGAGAAAAGGAGCCGGCTGCAGAGGTGAACCTGGCATATACACAACCAACCCCTACCGGGTCTGTAATTGCACATGCCCCCAGAAATCAGCAGGGCAGAGGTCGGGCGTCTGCACCACGTCAATTCAACAGGAGGCAATTCACTCCTCTTCCCGGTCCTCTTTCTAAAGTTCTGCCTGTCCTCCAAAGTAAGGGTCTGCTTTCTCATGAGCCAAAGAGACCTAATGCTGAGAAATTCTCCAATACGACCCCTCGAAGAAGTGTGACTATCACATGGGAGAATTAGGGCATTCAACCGATGAATGTATGACTCTAAAACACAAGATTCAAAATCTATTGGACACAAAGGTGTTCAATTTCACTGTGGCTCGACCAAACGTCGAGAAAAATCCTCTTCCGGAGCACGAGAAAAACGTTAACGTGATCTTTGAAGTTGACGTTGGAAAGAAAAGAAGATTGACAGTGGATATCGATAATATTTATCAAGGATTGGTAGCAGCTGGCTATTATCCGGCCAACGAAAACCTTCCATTGCTAGTGTTGAAGAGAAGGGTCCAAGAAAGTATTGAGGCTGGTGTGGTTGCGCATAATGATTGCATTGGGAACGTATCAACTATTGTTATTGATTGGGTTGAAGAACCTACTGTTGTAATTGCTGAGAACCAATTAGATCCCCAGTTTGAAGACATGCCGCCTCTTGAAGATGCATCTGATAAAGAAACAGACACGCCTACAATAATGATTGAGGTACCTCAACCTTATGAGTACCGTAACAACAAGGCGGTTCCTTGGTCCTACGATTTTGATGTGGACTTGGTGACAAGGTCGGGGCGCACCTATGGGCAAACTAATCCTCAACCACCGAAACATGTCACCGATGAAGAAGCCAAAGAATTCCTCGCTATAATCAAAGCTAGCGAGTATGACGTGGTGGAGCAATTGCGTAAAATGCCCGCACAAATCTCTTTACTAGAGCTCTTACAGACGTCAGAGAAGCATCAGAAATCACTTATGAAGGTCCTAAGCGAAATACATGTGCCCGAAACAATTGATCATGGCGAGCTGGAGGGGTTCATAGGCACAGTACTTCTCAAAGACCTCATTTCCTTCTCTGATGAGGAGCTCTCCGTTGAGACGGGGGGACACACAAAGGCATTATACATTTCTGTCAGATGCAAAGATTCACATGTTGCTTGCGTTCTTATCGACAACGGGTCAGCTCTGAATATTTGTCCTTTGGCAACTCTACGTCGCCTCAAGGTAGACATCTCCAGGATCAATGCTGCTAAAACCTCTGTCCGAGCTTTCGACGGAACGAAGAAGGAGGTGATGGGTGAGATTCATTTGGATGTGCAAATAGGGCCAATAACATTCGATGTCCTGTTTCAAGTAATGGACATATCTACCGCTTTCAATTTTCTGCTGGGTCGTCCTTGGATTCATGTTGCTAGAGCTGTGCCTTCAAGTCTTCATCAATGTGTGAAGTTTGTTGTCGAAGGCAAGTTAATCACTGTCCATGCTGAAAATGACCATCAAATTTACCATGAGACTGCTATCCCATATGTTGAACCAGAAGATAGTTTTGAATCCACTTACCAGTCGTTTGAGCTTGTATCAATGATACACAAGTCTCGAGGATCAGTCGCACCAGTGCCTGAATTCTCAGATGCTGCCATCATGGTGGGGAAGGTTATGACCCAAAATGGTTTCGTCCCTGGAGGGGGATTTGGTAGAGAAGGTTAAGGGATCCGATATCCGATCCAACCTTCCCAGAGGCGTTGTTTGGCTGGATTAGGATACCGTGGAATATGTGGACCCACTAATGAATCATAAAAGAGCGTGGAGACTAAAACATTGCCTCCCCCCATCGAAGAAATATTCCCAGGATCGTCCAGAATGATGCATGAAGAGGCGATTTATATTCTGAAAGGACCAAACAGAAGCTATGACTATCATGAGAGGTTCTCTTTTCCCCCAAGCTTCTATATCAACTCCCGAGACATCGTTCCAGACGGGTGGGGAGGCATGGATGTCGTAGTCCCTGAAAGCCAAGCCGATCAAGATGAGACACTCGATAGAGTGGCAAAATTATTTGAAGATCTCTTCATATGTGCCATTGAGAATGAGCCCCAAGGAGAAATGGGTGCAAGCCCACATGAGTAATTTGTTTTTGTTTCCCTCCCCTGCGCGGGAATTTCTTTCATTGCTTTCTTAGGATTTCCTGAATTTTCATTCAAGTTCTGCAATTTCCCTTCAACCAGTGTAATTCATTTAGATTTATTTAATAAAATTACCATTTTCATTTTGGGGGCATGATGAGGTACACCAAACCAGGCCAGTGATGATATCCAACAGTGAAAAAATACACGACCCAAGGAGAATCCTGAGGCCTGGACTTCCTCATGCTCTTTTTGTCCAAATCTTTCAAAAAAGAATCAATTTTAAGAATAAAAAATACTTTAAAAAAAAAGATTTAGCCCTGCTTGTTTTATTGATTGGTTTACTTTATGTTTCAGGAAGGATATTCTGGAATGCGATGAAAATCCAGATGATTTAGATGGAGATCCCGTTGGAATCCAACAGAGTCTGGAGCAACATGAAAAGCCTAAGTCCCTGACAGCCGAACGCACCATCACAATCAACTTGAGCGACACGGAGGACATTAAAGAAGTGAAAATTGGGGCAAATCTCCCCGAAGGAGAAGCCACGTGCCTTGTCGCCCTTTTGAAGGGATACCAAGACATTTTTGCTTGGTCTTATGCTGATATGCCGGGTCTTGACCCAATGATCGTGGAACATGGTCTGCCAACTAATTCACACATGCCTCCTAAAAAGCAGAGGTTGCGGAGAACAAAACCAGAATTATCAAAGAAAATTGAGGAGGAAGTGATGAAACTCTTGAAGGTCGGATTCATAGAAGTCTCACATTACCCTGATTGGGTAGCCAATATTGTGCCAGTAATGAAGAAAGATGGTCGAGTTCGAGTTTGCGTCGACTACCGTGACTTGAATAAGGCTAGCCCCAAGGATGAATTTCCTTTGCCACACATTGACGTCCTGGTGGATAGCACTGCCGGTTTTGAGCTGTTCTCTTTCATGGATGATTTTTCCGGATATAATCAGATCAGGATGAAGGAGGAGGATAAGGAGAAAACTGCATTCATTACCCCATGGGGGACCTTTCACTACAAAGTAATGCCATTTGGTCTCAAGAATGCAGGGGCAACGTACCAAAGGGCCATGATCACGCTTTTCCACGACATGATGCATAAAGAAATCGAAGTCTATGTTGATGACATGATCGCCAAGACTCGACAGGGAGAAAGTCATATTGACACTTTGAAGAAGTTATTTGACCGACTTCGGGAATTTAAACTCCGACTTAACCCCGCAAAATGCACTTTCGGGGTAACCTCGGGTAAATTACTCGGGTTCATGGTAAGTAATAAGGGAATTGAAATTGACCCTTCAAAAGTGAAGGCCATTTGTGAATTACCGCACCCGAAGACCACCAAGGAGGTTCAAAGTCTCATGGGGAGATTAAATTACATAGCTCGATTTATTTCTCATCTGTCAGAAACTGCTAAGCCATTTTTTAAGCTTCTCAAGAAGGATGCCTTGATTCGCTGGGATGGTGATTGTCAGAGGGCATTTGACAAGCTAAAATCATACTTGTCATGTCCTCCGGTCCTATTTCCACCAATAATGGGCCACCCTTTGATTCTCTATCTCACAATTAATAGTGAGTCTTTGGGTGCGATGTTGGCCCAGAAAGGACCCGAGGATGGAAAGGAGAGAGCTGTTTACTACTTGAGTAAGAAGTTCACCATGTCAGAGCAAAATTATTCCGAGGTGGAGAAAACGTGTGCCGCTTTGGTTTGGGTCTTGCATCGACTCCGACAGTATACATTACACTATCAGATATTCTTGGTGACTGAAAGTGATCCAATCAAGTACTTGCTTGACCGACCGGCTTTGGTTGGAAAATTGGCTAAATGGCAAATATTGGTTTCTGAGTTCGACGTGCAGACCCTGCCACAAAAGTCTGTTAAAGGTCGTGTTATTGCAGACATACTTGCTGAAAATCCCGAGCACACTAAGGAGGAGGAGTGTTTTCCGGACGATCGTATCTTGTCCATTGACGAAGATAGGTGGACCATGTTTTTCGACGGGGCAGTAAATTTGTCCGGGTCAGGGACTGGGGCAATATTGATTTCTCCAGCTGGACAACACTATCCAGTCGCAGCAAAGTTGGTGTTTCCATGCACCAATAATATCGCTGAGTACGAAGCATGCATTCTCGGTCTTCAGGCGGCGATTGAGATGAAGATTGGTAAACTCAAAGTATTTGGAGATTCTGCATTGATCATCCTTCAGACTGTCGGAGAATGGAAAACACGAGATGCCAAATTGCTTCCGTATCACAAGTATCTTGAGGAGATAGTGGAGGAATTTGATGAGATCACATTTGAATACTTATCCCGGGCCCATAATCAGTTCGCTGATGCTTTGCTACATTGTCATCCATGCTACGAGTCAATGATGGAATGGAGGTAGAGCCTTTAAAAATTGATGTCTTGGAAAAACCAGCCCACTGCATGATCATAACTGAAGAACTTGATGGGAAGCCATGGTATCATGATATCATGAACTACATCAGAAGTCGAGAGTTTCCTGATGAGAGTGGTCCTGCCGATAGGAAATACATAATGAAGATGGCTTCGAAATTCTTCGTTAGTGGTGAAAATTTATACAAGAGATCTCATGGTTCAGTGCTATTAAGGTGTGTAGATGCATCTGAGGCAAAGCAGATCATGCAGGAGATGCATGAAGGGATGTGTGGTCCACACATGAATGGCCATATGCTGGCCAAGAAAATCATGAGATTGGGTTACTATTGGCTGTCTTTGGAGGGTGATTGCATCAAACATGTGCGGAGTTGTCATCAATGTCAGATTTATGGGGATAAGATAAATGTTCCCCCAAATGAGCTGCATCAACTGTCTGAACCCTGGCCTTTCTCAATGTGGGGGATAGATGTTATTGGCCCAATCAATCTGAAGGCATCGAATGGTCATCGATTCATCTTAGTTGCGATCGACTATTTTTCTAAATGGATTGAGGCGACTTCCTATGCAAATGTCACTGCTCGAAATGTAGTGAGGTTCATCCGACGTGACATCATTGCTCGTTATGGCGTCCCTGAGGTCATCATCACCGATAATGGAACCAATCTGAACAACAAGCTTGTTGATGGTTTGTTCAGTGAATTCAAGATTCGGTATCTAAACTTGTCTCCTTACCATCCTCAAATGAACGGTGCAGTAGAAGCGGCCAACAAGAACATCAAGAAGATTTTGGCGAAGACTGCTGAAAATTACCGTGACTGGCATGAAAGGTTGCCTTTTGCACTAATGGCGTATCGAACTTCAATTCGAACCTCAGTGGGGGCGACGCCTTTCTCTCTTGTGTATGGCATGGAAGCAGTGCTGCCTATTGAAGTGGAAATTCCATCATTACGTGTGCTGTCCCAAATGGAATTGTCTGAAGCTGAACGGATACAACAAAGGTTTGAATAGTTGAACCTGATTGATGAAAAGAGACTAGAAGCCATTTGTCATGGTCAGTGTTACCAACGGCGGGTAGCCAAGTCATTCAACCGCAAGGTCCGACCAAGGCATTTTGAAGCAAACGACCTTGTTTTGCGGAAGATACTCCCCATTATTCCTGATCCCAGAGGTAAGTTCACTCCGAATTACAGTGGGCCATATGTTGTGAAGAATGTGCTCCCTGGAGGCGCGTTGATCCTAGCTGAGATGGACGGTCGGGAATTTTCAAATCCTGTCAATGCAGATGCCCTCAAGAAATACTATCCGTGATGTTTCCTTTCTTTTGTCAATGCTTTGATTCAATTAATAAAGTGCTGAATGATGCAATTTCATGATTTAACATTCCATGATTGATTGAATTTTTCAATGAGACGTATCGGGATGACGAAAGGCAAGCCTCATCTATACACAGTCCTTTACTTATACAGTTGTGAGACGAGCGTACGAAATTCCATGTTTGCAAGGAAAAGAGTTCTCTCGCGAAAGGTACAATGACCAAAATGATGAGAGGCAGTTCATTTCTCTAATACAAACACTAAAATGATCCATTGATTGCCCACTTTGAGCTTAAACACTTGAGGAGTTTTATTTCATATTACCCCTGTCAAGAACCACCCCACATCGGGGCAAACTGGAGGTACATTTGCATCATTGATGAAAAAAGGAGAAAAATGAATAGAAACTTTCTTGCTTTCACTTGCATCAATCTTTGAGTGTTGCTTTTGCATGTGGAATTGAATATTAAATCAGGTGCCTTAGGGATGATGAGGACCATTCGTTTCTATATCCTAAACACTCTTAGCCACTTTGAGCCTGTGATTTCATCTCAAATTAAACACACATTGGTGAATATCTTTTACACTGGGGCATTGTTGCAGAATACAAGCATCCTCATACCAAGGTGTGAAGCATCAGTCTAGTCCATTAAAAAAAATGCAAAATGGGGCATGAAAAAAAGCAGTGAGCTTGGTAAAAGCAAGGCCAATGCCCAAATTCAGAGGAAAAGTGAAAGAACTTAGGGGCAAAGAAAAGCAGTGTGCCTGGTAAAAGCAAGGCCGATGCCCAGAGAAGTCAGAGCCAAAGGCTCAAGTCTACGCAAAAAAAAAAAAGTTGACCAGATTAAAAAAAATACTGAATGGCGCAATCTTGTCAATAGTCCCCAGTGAATTTGACATCATAGTATCCCCAGTGAATCAAAGTCTGAGGCTCAAAAGTCGAGTCTGAGGAAAAATTCCTAGTCATCCCATGCACACTTTAAAGAGAAGCCTACAAAGTCTCTTCTGATAGGGCACTTGAATTAATGTGAGATTCCTAATGTTTTAAGCTTAGCTTGAAGAAGTGCCAGCAAGACCTTTTCTATGTCATTGGCAAGGTTCTTGACTTGTAAACCTGGCGACATTTGTTGAAGACTTTCTTTCTAAGCCTTGACTCGAAGAGTCCCTTTTGCTTAGCCATTAACCAAGCCTAAATTACGGTCCTATTAAAAGACCTCCCTGATTGGTAATGTCGTACCGCTTGTGAGAATACTCGGATCTTTTCCGACATGATGATTGTGAGGTCGAGTGATATAGTTGCGTCCGTATCAACGGTCGGGACAAAAAAGCCTTCCAATGAGAGTGAGTGAAAGTCCTTTCTAACCGTATCTCATAAGTTCGCTCAATTCCTTCGATTCAAGATGCCGTGCATAATTTTGAGTCTTGCTCCTATATTTCCTGTGAAAGCTAGAAAGTTTGATTGTTTTCTGAGAGTTCGAGTATTTGCAGTATGTGCTTGAGCTTTATCCTTGCAGAAAATCGATGCTGTTTAAAACCAAGGTCTGAGATGTGCTGACTTGGCATGATCAGTGTTCTTTCCTCAACTCGATGTGCTCTTGTAGCACGAGTCTCATTCCATCAACATGACCTTCAGGTAAGGAACCTCAGGTAAGTATCATTTTCCAAGAATCGAGAGTCTGTGACAAAGATCTAGATATCTCGCCCTTTTTAAAATTTCAGGACATCTCAGTCTGGATCTGAAATGTCTCTTGTCTTTAAACATTTCATTCTGGATACGATTGTTTTCCGAACCCTTTTTCTCGATATACTTTAGTCTGGATCTAAGTACTTCGAGTTTTCAAAATAGTCATCTCAATCTGACATTTGAGTTTGTCTATTGGCAGAATCTTAATTCATGACATCTCAGTCTGGATCTGGATGTCTTAAACTCATCGTTAAACATTTCATTCTGGATAGGAGTGTTTTTCAGTCCCCTTTGAATTTTTACTCAGGACATTTCAGTTTGGATCTAAATGTCTCAAACCAAGTCGTCGAACATTTCATTATAGACAGGAATGTTCTTCGCCCCTTTGCTTAAGATGTCTCAGTTTGGATCTGGACGTCTCAAGTCAAATCGTTAAACATTTCATTTTGGACATGAATGTTTCTCGATTTCTCGCTATACCTTGGTCTGGATCTAGGTATTTCGATTTCTCTTGACCAAATTGTTGTCTCTGTCTGACTATGAGCGTCAATTGGTTAAATTTCAATTCTTGATATCTCAGTCTGGATCTAGGTATCTTGAATCCCCATTTGAAGGCATCTCATTCTGGATATGAGTTGTTTCTCTTTTATTTCTCGTTTTCTCAGTCTGGATCTGAGTATTTCGAGCTTTTTTTATAGTTGTCTCTGTCTGACATATGAACGTCTATCCATGACATCTTAGTTTGGATCTAGATGTCTTTTCTTTCATTCAATATTTCATTCTGGATGTGGATGGCTATTTGCTAACTTATCTGATTATGTTAATTTGGTTAGTCAAATAGACATTTTATTCTAGAAGAGCCACATTTTCCAAGGAGACTGGGATTGGATACAAGTTGAAAAATCAGGATCAATCCCGCGTCAACAGGCAAGTAATTTCAGTTATGCTTCTCTTTCTCTTCATTTCCATTCATCATGTCATAGTTACATTTGAAAATGAGAGTGATCTCAACAAAAATATCATGCATAGCATCTCTGTAGTCAAAATTTAGGTATCAGTCAGTCTTTGAATGCAACCTCTGCGAGCTCACCTTCAAAGAGGGGCAGCTGTTGACACCTAAATTTTAGATTTTCGACGGCAATTTGGATTCAGTAGATAAGAAGATTCGAATGGAATAAACGTGGATAATTTTTAACCAAATCTTTTCAGTAGGAGTTAGCCGAAATCCTTTTTATCCCAAAGTTGAATGGTGATCGTGAGCAATAAGCAAAGAGGGGGGTAGATAAACATCAAAACTAGATAAATTTCAGTCAAATTTTTGGAAGATTTGACTAAGATTTAACTCTATCTCCTCCTGCGAGCGTCCAAGGTCTATAAAAGGTGAGGTCTTCGGCTAAAAGAAGGGGGACTTTGACTTTGGCAAAAAAGGAACTTTTGAGTGGAGCACTTTTTCTGGAAAAAAGCAGAGTAAAGCATACACACACACAGAGATAGGATTTCTTCGGCAAGCGTACACGCAAACACAGAAAGAAGGAAAAATCGAGAGCGCGAGGTGGGTCTCTATCATGTCCTCGCCGAGGTTGCTTTCATCCGCGATTTTCCCAAGGATCGTGGTCGGGTAAATTACATGGGCAAGCGACGTTTTGCCTCGAATTTGCTCGAGCACACGCGCTCCCTGTCGTACCCGAACCATGTAGGGGTATTTGTTTTTTTTTTCTTTCTGATCGTGGCCTCTTTTTCTTATTTGATTTTGCTGCCCTTCTCGAACTGATTTGGGTGTTGATTGATCGAAGCTTTTCTTAACCTTTTGCCGCATGAGTTTTTATTTTTGTGTCTAAATTGATTGTCTTTGATGTATTTTAGGGGTAGATTTCATGTCCTATGGGTTCTGCGATCAAGCATCCCCCTCTGCACTTCACTTTGTTCTTTTATTTTTATTAGTTCACAGGTTGCCTGCATGGATTTGTTCCACTTTGGATTTTTGTGTTTCTTTTTTTATCCTTCCTGCCCGAACGCTGGTTGTGTTTGTTAATCTCCTTCTGGCGCTGGCCATCATGCCATCACTGCGAGGCAAAGGTGCGCAGAGTGCTTGCAAATGGGGGGCTCGTGAGATGAGCATGCGTTGAAGAGAACTTGCAGGTTTGTGCAAAGAAGAAGACTCACGGACGGCGGGCCCGAGCTGTGCTGTGGTTGAGCTGAGGTCGTGGGCTGAGCTGGTGTTGGATTGATTGAATTCGTTCCTCGCAAGCTGCTCCATTCCTTTTTATTATTATTTTTTAGTTTAGTTTATAAAATTTAAAAAAAATATATATAAAAAAAAAACTTTTTCTGCAATAAAAACATCTTTCATTATGTTGATTTGCTTGCTTCCTTTCATGCTGTATTGTCTAATTTGCTTGTTTTAGGTAATAAGCTTATCAATTGGAATTAATCTTCCAATTTGCAACCGCAAAAATCGATTTTTTATCTCGTCTATAAGGCTTTAGACGAGGTAATTAATTGCGCGGGAATGGAATTGATATTTTGATCTTTAAGGCTTAAGATCAATTATTGATTCTATTTGCGAGATTTGCTTTCTTTTGATGTCCTTTCCCTTTTAATGAATTTTGTTTATTTGCATTCCATGTTGAATTGTTAGATAGACTTGCACTTTCATGATTAGATTAAATTGCATTTTAAGTATGATTGCATGTTTAAATTAAGCTTTCACATCTAATTTCAAGTTTAATAGAATCAAAAGCATGCATGTCTTTTCCTTTTTAAGTTTGCATTACTAGGCATTGCACAACATTTAGTTTAGACACATTAAATTACATGTCACTTAGGAATTGCATTAGATTTCATATCATTACATTTAGGAATCTAGAAATCATGTTAGGTTGTCATAAGTAATTAGTTTAACTTCTTTTCGAAATTCATTAAACAAATAAGAAAATGTCAAAAATCCCTTTTGCATGTCATTTAATTCGTTTAGTTAGATAGCATGTCATTTAGTCCAAGTTAATTTAGGAGTTGCATGTTTTTAAGCCATGTTAGATTATGTCATTAAGTTTGGACTTTCATGCATTTGCATATTAGTTTAGTTTTCGTATTATATTATCCATAGTTAAGATTTTAGTTTAAATTAGGGATTAATTTGATTTAGTTCCTAGTTTAAATTAGATTTTATTTAACTGTAGATAATTAGTTTCGTTAATTACATATAGGTTTATTTTTCATCACATGCATTGCATACATCATAAAAGACCAAAAATAGATTGTTTTGCTGATTTGCTTTGATTATCGTTCTTTTCTTTTGAGTATTTAAATAATTGTTTGCGTACCCGCGTGATCACCGTGCATGTTCGGGAATAAAATCAAATTCAAGTTGCCTACAAATTATTTTTTTGAAAATAGAAGAAATAGGTTCTCAAGTCCCCGAATTCGAAATCTCTGGTTCGTAGGAGTAAAATACTACTCCCAGTATTTTACATGGGTTTCTAATCGACCCACCTCAAATAGATTAGTGGCGACTCCAATTGAATTCAATTTTGCATGTTTAAGAATTAAACCTAAGTCGTGAATTGGTATGAGCTTGGGAGAACTCGAGCTAAATTAGGTTTAGCAATCCATTAGCTTAACCCATAGGTGGTGCACCTTCGGGGAGGTCGCGACATACGTGTTCGGGCTCGTGACGTTGTCCGAGTTGACCAGCTGGAAGTCAGGGTCGGTTGTGACTGTGCGGAAGATCGAGGCGTTAGAGTACCGGATGGTGCAGTTCCCACTGTAGAGGACCGCGCTTTTCTGGAAAGGGCAGAGCCAGCGGATGGCGGAGGCTGAACCATTAAGGCAGCTGTGGCAGCTCTCGGCGGTGAGGTCGCCGAGGCAGGAGCCGATGACATAGAGGGTTTGGGAGGTGCCGGAGACGGCGGTCGAGGCATTGAAGAAGCCGTAGGTGAGGGACAAGGAGTTGGTGGTCGAGATGGAGGAGAGGAGGGCGGTGAGGGTGGTTTGGTAGGTGCTGTTGGCGGTGAAGTTGCCGGTGGTGGCGCAGGCCTCATGCGGGAAGAGATCTTGGGCGTTAACGGTGGAAGCAAGCAGGAGGAGGAGAAGGAAGAGAGGAAGATTTGGAAGATCCATGCTTCCTTACTGTTTCCGTAGGTTGTTCCAGGTCTTTCTTTGATTAACGTCGACAGGCTAATAGCTTAAGAAAGCATAGCTTGTGTAGCTCCTACACAAGTTGCTTCGTCGTAACCCGTTTCGTCCACGGCTTGGTAAGGGCAACTTGAGCTTTGATGCTAATGAAATCATTGGTCTTTTCTTTTGTCTTCGCCAGAAAAATAGTGATCAACCAAATGTCAAACATTTCTTTATTTTTCAAAGTCAAACATCTCTTATTATCTTTTAAAAATCGTCCGGCTACCACTGGGGACAAGTAGCCATGGTAAATAGAATTAAAAAACATGAAACTCTGCTTGTCGATCTTTTCACAATGCCCACAATGTCTCGGCCAACTCTATGAATCGAATGGTCAGTTGTCAGATATGTCTCTATCTCCTCCGCAGATGAAGAAAGAGCTAGCAAGATCTAGTGGGGGTAATCTTTCTTTTTACAAAGCAATGAGTTACAGATTCTTTAGGCATTGCTCGATAATGGCGCATTATCTCCCCACCTGGAATGGAGTTTGCCGTATCGAATTGATTGGCATGTGCATCATACATATTCTTCAGTATTGCTAATGTCTATTCCACTTGATTATCCTCCCCAAAGCCTCAAACTTTGGTAATATGGAACAAAGAGTATCGATTCAACTTGAGCCTCAAGGATGGCGGACTCATATACCATTTGAGCAATTTCGCCTTCATGGCCAATCCCGCTCCATATGAGGCATGGGCTATGCTTCATTATTTCCTGCTCGGTTTTGTTCTTTCAGTAGGACATTATTAACATGAGCTTGCCTTTTTTTTCCCCCTTCCTAAAACATCTTTCGTCGTTTGGTGAAGTATTTTTGCACGAAGTTTTAGTTCATCTGGCATCATTCTTTCTCCACAAAACTTTAATGTGTCTAGCTAACCTTCCCTCTTATCCACTAATAACAGTTGAAAATCGTGTTTCCAGATGTTTTGATAACCCTTTTCTTTTTTATGTTTCCCCTCGCATGCTTGATAATCTCCATTACGTTGAAAAACTTTGCTTTTAAATGAATCAAAACGGTGTTCCGGAAGCGACATAGGTTCCGGTAAACGTCGACATTCAACATCAACGTCAAATTATGTATGGGTCCCATATTATCCCGACCACTTGGAATAACCATGTCATATACTTGATTCGTCATGGTGGCATTTTAAATGCTATATAGCTGAGAACATACACAGTATAGAGCCTAGCTTACGAACACTTGCATGCGATAATCCATTCCACGTGAATTGTTTATTATGTATATTTTTAACATGAATGATCATGCCAACTCACTTAAAGAGTGTTCTCAGACGTAATCAATTGTTTCATAATCGTTGATCATTATTAGTGTGATCACACGTTCATCTTTGTCATTAAGACCAGGCCGCTATGGTTCCATATTTGACTTTAGACAATTGCGATGAAGTTTTCAGACTATATTGCATAATATCTTGTAGCCGGTGACTGAGATTGGAGTTGATAAGGACAACAGCGAAAGTAAGCAATAGAATCTTCGAAGTTGATGTTCGCACCCTCTTGGCGTGACGAGCTCGAACCATGCACTATGTTTTTTTAATAGAATTCTTATTATAACATTTATGATGACGAGTGACTTTTTTTTTAGGGATTGTATAGCATGCTAGATATTACGTTTTGCTTAATCTAAATCTCGCCGGACGTCTTTTTTAATCCTATATATATATGAGATTCTAATAATACATGCTCATCGACACGTAAATTTGGTTACATATAATTTTATAATATCTAAATTTTGATGGGACAGTTCAAAGGGTGGAAAACTATTTCTGATTTTACGTGGATTGACCAAGAACAAAGTAGCCCAGTGAGTAGTGCTAATTGGAGTTCGTGAATATAATAAACCCGGTGAGCAAGGACAATCACATAGTCTCTCGAGCAATAATTCGACATAATAAAAAAATTAATTCTGAACTGAAAAGTAAGAACTTGCAATCCGACATATCCACCGGCGAGAAGTAGTCGCGGACTAGCCATAGCAATCCGTTTGCTTCTACGGCAGCTGCATGCGTCTCTTCGTCATGGCTTTTACAAGAGTGTCGCCGGAGAGGGCTCGGACAAAGTATATGGGCTTTTCCAATGTGGAGGCGATCTTTCCGGGAATGACTATGTCAACTGCAGCAATAATGCCTCTGCAGAGGCACGGCATCTGGCATAGGTGAGTCGTTGATGTTCGACTTTATTGACGAGGCTTTTGCAAACTAAAGTATGATGAAAGCTAAACTTTGTGGATAATAACAAAAGTAATGGGAGATCTATCTCACTTTATTTCAATCGACATCCATATATTCATTCTCTTGCTCGAACTAACTTCACCCTTTTTAAGTCTTGAGCCCCATTTCGGCTGTATCTTTTCCCCGAAAACAATCTAGCATTGCGTCACATAGTTCAATCGCTTTTGAACTTAGGTTGCGTTTGTTTGAGCGAAAGGATTTTTCGCAAATTATTTTTCTCAACTTTTAAGCTTTTGATTTACTGAATATAACTAGTTAACGAAACACTATTTACAAAAAAAAAAATATGTATGCTTAATATTGGAAAAATAAACTGCCTAACTTCGAAAGGAGATAATGTATATTTTTTGAAATAATTTCCTGGATAGCACTTTCTTTATCATAATTTTGTTTTTTGGAAACAAACACAACCCTATATCGAATTCTCTAATATTTCTGATTAGGACACCAACATTTGACTTAGTAGTCACTTATTCACCCTTTTTTGGGGTATTTTCTTGAGCATTAATCCATCAACCAAAACTCTTAATTAAGATTAACACTCTTTATGTTTTGTGAAAAATTTTGGTTGGGAAACATTATCCTCATTTTCCAATATTGGGATCATGCGTCAATTGAAATTTTTCAAATAGTCAATGAAAAGCTTGTAGTTAAATAAAAAATTATTATTATCTTTTACAAATGAAAACCACTTTCCAAAATACAACCATATTTCTGTGCTTGGATTACACTTTCCAAAAGTATTTTTCTGAGATGTGGTTCGTGTTTCTTGAGCCATTGAAAGGAGAATTTATTTGGAAAAGTCGATAGAACCTTCAACGAGATTGATAAGTAAAAATGACGTCGATAGAACCATCGACAAGGTTGATCAGTGAAAATGACAACGAAATCCCATCCGTTCCTTTCATTTAAACATACATTTTCAGAAAAATGTAAAAATAGGAAAATAGCAAAAAAATATAAATGAAGTCCAAGAGTCCATATACACGACTCGGTTTCCAAGTCGGGCCAAAACCCATTTTCTCATTGGCCCGTGAAATATCAACTGTCAACATTTCTATTAGAATTTGGGCTCAATAGTCCCGCAATTGGGCCAACAGAAGTTGTGATTTATACATGACTTGCCCAAGTCTACCGATTGCAACCCGACAATCCCATAGCCTACTACATTCAGCCCATTAATCCGACCTAGTCGATCAAATCAGTGAAGCCCAGCCCCAACATTTATTTCTAAAAGGGACTGAGTCGGAAAAGCCTAACAACATCAGCTATAGGCTTGGCCATGTGTAATTGGGCTAAGCAAGAAAAGGCTTGAATTAAATATTGTCCGATGGGGCCGAAAAGGCTGGTCCGGAACCCAAACTGTACCCGGACCTTTAGGGTCAGGGTGAGACCCACATTTGGACTAGGTCTTCTGACATGATCTGAGTCCCCATTTTTTGAGAACCAAAAAATAAAAAAATCCGAAAATAAAAAATTTCAGGAAATAGGTTATGAACTGGATTTTGATTAATTTGTTAGATTTCTAGTGTTAATGTTATTATAGAACGAGCTTTAGATCCTTCTAGTTAGTATATATGTGGTTTAGGGTTTAATGAGTGTCTTAGTGTAGCTTAGTTTAAGAATGTGAAATCTTTAGCCGAGAACTTGAATTCAAATTGAAAATGATAAGGGGATGCCCTCCTCATAAGATTAACAATAATATGTTATGTGTGAAAGGCACATTTCTATTTCGATTTTTTTAAATACTTGAGTGTTTACTTCACACACTTTTAACACATTGGTTGTTCTATCTTTTTATAGCATAATTAGGTTATTTTCTTTAGTGTCATAAAAAAAAAAAGCATGGACACCTAGGGTGCGTATGACAACGTTTCTATTCCCGGGAACAATTTTTTTAGAAACATTTCTTTTCTATTTCTATTTTTTGGAACAATTTCTAAGTAAAATAAGGCGTTTGATAACTACTCAAAATTTTTACTCTTGGAATAGAAAAAAAAAAGAATGTGTTTGGTACGATTCACAATTTTTTTGTTCTATTTTTTTCGCCTGCGGCTGTGAGTGACAACCACAAGAGATAAAAAGAAAAAAAGAAAAAAGAAAAAAAGCTTATTTCTAAAATTGTTCCAAGGAACAAGAAGCAACTTTTTTTGGCTTCTTGTTTCTATTTTCAGGAACAACTTTCTATTGCCGGGTACAAAAAGCAAGTTGGCGTTACCAAACGTATTTCTATTCTTTTTTTGTTTTTTTTTGTTTCGGGGAACAAAAGAGCTGAAATTAGGAGAAATTGGAACGTTACCATGCACACCCCTAACGGCTGAGAACCATAGGAATAATAAATTGTGAAAAGACTGCTTAAACACTTTAGTTGATAATATAATCAAGTTTAGGTGCCAAAATGACAATAGTTAGATAACTGGTATAGTCAAGTCTCGAACTCTAAATCTTTGATTACACTGAAAGTGAGTATTCTCTTATGTCTTACTTGATTTCTAGCCAAACGGGTGATTCATTATATAAAATTTTCATTGGGTTAGTCTGAACTAAAAATAATCTAATATCACGTGAGGTATGGATTTGTGAGAGTCTGAGCTCTTAATTGATGAACCATCGGGATTGTCCCTTGAACAAATACTTCTAAATTTATTCTCAATGGGCTGGCTAGTCACCATAGTTACTAGCCATGTAGCACGAAGAGTGGTCAGTGGTTCCATATAAGAGCCAAACAACGTGATTGGTTGGCTAGTGGCAACTTTCAAGGCTAGACCAAGTAATGAGTTGGCTAGCTGAGGTGTCTAAGAGATCACATATGAGAGATCATGTGTAGCAAGGGCCTAGGTTGTTATTAGTCTAATGGGCTCACTCTGAGATTTAATCAATGATAACTGAGCTACTTACTAGTTAGGCTTGAGAGCTTGTGTAGTCGCTAGTATTGCAAGAGTGCATGGTACCCAGATTAATATCCATCGTATGCACAGTGGTCAATAACCTAGGGAGATATCAATGGTAGACACGCATGAGTGCTTGCACTGTAGCTGCATTGTAGCTCGAGTGCCGCTGCATGGTAGTTTGGCCTAGAGGCCTATGCACCCGCTAGTGTGGCAAGATGCTATAGTACCAAGATGGGTGCTCATTACATGCATGGTCATGGGAGACTAGTGCGATATGACTAGTAGGCACATGCGAGTGGTGTAAAGCATATTGAGGAAATGTGATGAGTGGTTACAGACCCTAAGGAGATAGCCTTCCTAGTCTGGGTTTAGGGTATAGAATCATGTAGATTTATATCTCATTTGTTGTTGTTAACCCCTTTTTTAAGTACAGGGTTGAACTCTGGTTAGAGATTTGAAGGTCGGACGAGTCTTGGGACGTAGCATTCTATTGACCAAAGTGAGTGTTTTGGGATTGTTGCGCACTCGGGAGCGGGGCATGACCCTATGATCATAATCCATGATTGAATGACGAATTTATTTATAAGCAATTTTAACTCTTTAGTTGTCACTTGCTTCAGTTGCATCTCCATATGTTTTGACTCCATGATTGCATATGGACTTTCTCTACAAGCCATTATGACTTCTCAATTGTCCCTTGGCCTAACTATTAATCAACATCTTTATTGTCTTTGATTTCTGCCTTCAACATTTATCTAGATTTATCTAAGTGTCAATGTTAGACCAATTGACATCGTATGTCGATAACTCTTTTGTAACAGCTAGGTTTTGGTCCCTTCTGGACCTTAGTTAAAATTTAGTTTGGCTTGGATCATGATTTTTAGAAATCAAGCTTTTTCGGGAAATTTTTAGTGATTTTTCAAAGGTATGTGGAAATTCTAAAAATTAGGTTTAATTTCCGAAAATTTATTTTAAGGATTTTCGGCTGAAAATGTTAAATTATGGTTGTGGGAAAATTTTCAGAATTTTAGGGGATTTTCTCTGATTTTATGGAATTATTTTAGTTTATTTGAATTATTTAAGCTTTATTTTAATAATTTTATTAATATTTTATTTTCCGTTTGACCGAGTCAACGCAGGACCGGTCCAACCCATGAATCAGACCGGTCCGACCGCGTTTGGACCCGGTCCAGCTCATGCGAACCAGACCATCCCATTTCCTCTCTCCTTTCTCTCTCACTCATTTCGTTGAGCATGTATCGTGCTCGTGTGAAATGGACCCACTGTCGGCGTTTTGACCTGCCATTCGCCGAGGGACTGTGGCTAGCCATCCTAGGACCTGACCGGAATAGACCACGGCCAATGGCTGGTCGCCATTTGGCCTCGGCGAGCTGTTCTCCTTCCTAAACACGAAACTTACCCTGTTTTCGTCCGAGCCAAGCGCTGCACTTCGAAAGGCGATATCTATCAACCTTGAGCTTCGTTTGGATCTCCGTTGGTGCTGTTGGAATCTTTGATACACCAGCTTCAAGCAGCCGCCAACCGTCGCCCTCGATTCGAGCTCTTTCACTGGCGGCAGCCACCGAAAGTCCCCCTGCAGCTCGATCGCCCCCTGTTTTTCGAGTATGGGTTTCAAGCTTCAAATCGTGATTTCGTTCAAACCTTTTATTTTAGGGCTTGAACCATTGCTTCCAATGGCTTCCTTGGTACACATAAACCCTAGAGTAGCCTATTAATTTGGTTGATTTGGTCTGGATTTGTGTGGGTCTCGTTCGAGCCCTTTTTGCCCCAATATAACGTCGTCCGAGCCCTAGCTTCCTCAGTTGAGTGATCCAGCGATACCTACTTCCATTTGTTGCTTCCAATGGGTTCGTATAGATGATGTAAGTGTTGATGAGATGGTTGATTGAATTGATTTGAACTAGGATGAAGAATCGAAGCTAGTTCGATCGCCTCTCTCTCTCTCTCTCGAAACTCTCGCCGCCGATCCTCACCGACCACCTTAGCTGTTATGGTTGGTATCACTAAACTCGTATGGACGTCCCATTCAAAGCCCAACCAATTTCAAGTCTCGGTTTGCTCTATGGAGGACGAATCAAAGCAAAGATCAAGCGGAGCTCGCCCAACTCAACCTGCTGACCGAGTTGCTATCCAACTTTGCTTGTGGGCCTCATGCGCGAATTGGGCCCAAACTTGTGGGCTTCGGTCAGCCCAAATCAGGGGGCTTCAGTCAGTCAGCCCGCGAAGGAAAGAAAGAAGAAAATAAAAAAAAAAGGAAAAAAAAAGGAAAGAAGAAAGAAGAGTTCGTGGATCGCTGTCACTAAATTGGGTTGCAGATTAAGGTGAGGGAATTTCCTAAGCCTTAATTAGGCATATTTACTGCCCCAGTTAATTTAAGTTTTGTGGGTTAGTCAGTATTACCTTTCGTGAGAATTGGACCGCAATAGCGACGTCGAGTTAATTGAGGAGCAATTAGGGGTTTAAGCCGGTCAAGACGGCTTTATTTAATTACTCAGGTTACGTAACTTATTTATTTAATTTATGTATTTATTTACTTAATTCCCGCATTTATTTCTTTAAATTCTGCAATTAATTATTTAATTTCCGCAATTATATAGTTAGACTCTCAGACTGAATATTTAGATAATTGCGGATTATACTCATGATGTGTGGAGAGATGAACCCCCAGATGGAAGTGTCATCAATCCTTAGAGTGAACCTTGATGATGGCATCCGGTTGTATTTTCTGACGGGGAATTGGCATGTAAATTATTTATTAGCGTTTTTTTGTGCTTCGAAGGAGACATTGAGTTGTATTATATTAGTTTATCAGCTATTAAGGTTTGTTTAGTTATTTTGCTGCGTTGTGTTTCACTCTGATCGTTAACACTGCTGTGTTTTGGAGAATAGAAGAATTGGGACCCGTCGTGCGCTCGAAAAGCGGAGCGTGACATGTTCTATGGTCATCGATTATCTTGGTCATCAACAAGCATTTTTATTGCTGTTGCTATTAATGACTTATTGATGGTATAATCACTTGATATCGATTTTTGTATTGATGTCATGTCAATTTAAAAGACTTAGTCATTTTTAGGTATAAACAACTCATGTTCATTTTTCTTTGATTTAATGGGTGAGTTCATTCTTGCATATATATAAGAAAGAAAATTCTACTCGAGTAGTACTCAAAGAGAAGTTGCACACAAAGAATAGCCAATGTACGAAGAGAATAAGGACGAATTCCATTCTTTGTTCATGCCATACGAGTTGTTGTTTTGTTTTTGGATTTTGAACACGCGGTGAGAACAATGCCTTACGGATCTCTAGCATGGGCATACATGTAGATGGCATGCCTTTGACTAATAAGAAAATGCACTTAGTTTAATGTACAGAATCTGGCTCAATGTATCACTTTAGCACTACAAAAAACAGCAATTGCTAGGAAGAATTTACACACGAGAATGTAATTTTGATGACCTGAGAACCATCACAAACACAAAATTGACACTTAGGGCACCCTGTCTCCCGTTTGTCAAGACTACCGGGGATATGGCTCAGTCATAGAGGTCTCATTCTTCGAGAAATGGTTTGATTTGCCTCTTGACTTGTCGACTTCAGACACTCTTGAGCTGTAATCCTGCGTTGATGACATATTGGACTCGATGCCACTGTGCATGAAGAACGCCGGTTGGGACGGCACTTGGAGCGTGACCAAGTGGCTGTTAAGCATGAGAAGCACAGAGGCCATTGTTGGCCGCTTAGCCACGTTTTCTTGGACGCATAGGAGACCAATGTGGACGCACCTCGCAATTTCGGCACTTAAACCAGAAGTTATACATGGATCGATAATGTTCGATATTGCTCCTTCCCTCCAATTCCTCCAAACCTGCAAGCATTTGACAAACATTGAGGAGATTGATCTCCGAAACATTTTGCCAAATGAGAAGTTATGTTCTTATACTCACATAGCCTATGAAGACCTCTGTGTTATCGCCCGCTTGGAAAAGATTGTTCCTTTGACCACACACAATCTCCAATACAAGTACTCCAAAACTGAAGACATCGGACTTGACTGAGAAGTTTCCATGCATCGCATGCTCCGGCGCCATATATCCGCTGGGCATTACAATAAATCCGTCATACTAGCTTTATAGTTTGCCTATGTTATTTTGATAAGCATTAGCTATGAGGGGTTGTGAGCACACTTACTAGGTCCCCACAATTCGGTTTGTCTCTGCCTGAGTTTGGTCCAACTCAAAGAGCCTCGCCATACCGAAATCCGATATCTTAGGATTCATGTCCGAGTCCAACAAAATGTTGCTGGCTTTAAGGTCCCGATGGATAATGCTCAGTCAAGAGTCTTCATGTAGGTAAAGCAACCCTCGAGCAACACCTATTATTATCTTGTGACGCCTATCCCAGTCGAGATTCGCATGCTTCATGGGATCGACATATTTTGTTGAAAGCCACGTTAAATAAGACGTTGCTTAATCATTTCATGAAGATTTGATTTCAAGAATGACGACGAAAGGAACATTACCAAATATGAGCTGATCAAGGCTCGAATTGGGTACAAATTCGTAAATGAGAAGCCGCTCAACTCCTTCCAGACAAAAACCTAGGAGCCTAACCAAGTTCCTATGTTGTAGCCTAGCTAGTAACATCACCTCGTTCTTAAATTCTAATTCTCCTTGCCCTGAATTCCGCGATAGCCGTTTCACCGCGATTTCTTGTCCATTGGAGAGCCGACCCTAAAATTTGATCAAAGTAGGTCCTTGTGAGTATCAATACCTGATGGAAGCATTTCGAAGGGCATCTATTTTGTTGCTTTAATTTTAATGCAAGAAACCAGAGGATCTTTGTTAGTTAATACCATGTAAACAGCACCAAAACCACCTTGTCCAAGCTTGTTGGAATTAGAGAAGTCGTCTGTTGCTGCTCTGATGGTGCTGAAATCAAATTGTAGCGACTCCGCCGTGCTTATATCATCCACAACTTCACCTGCACAGAGAAATAGGCGGTCATTCAGAGCATGGATCACTTTATTATAGTTCTTATGATGAAAGCTTCTCGAACTTTTAGTATGTAGAGTTGTTCCTGCAGGAATTACCGGGAACTTGCTATTTTGGCCCGCTCAATTAGTTTATATTAACTATAGATAATGAAAAATGTGTAACTTGAAATGTATTGAAGTATCGATTCCATGTTCTGGAATCCAACTTGTTAAATTTTTTTTTTTGGCCTAATTGTCACTACTGTGCTGGTGCAAAAGTATAGTAATTACTCAATTGGTTATTTTCATGATCTTGTTAACCTCATGAACAGTTGCTGTGCCAATGAAAGATAAAAGACTGACGTTCAACTCTTTGTCTGGGCTGCTTCCTCTTCCTTTTCGCTATCAGGAGTATGACAATGCCGACGAGAAGTATCGCAGAAGCACTTGTGGCAACTGCAATGATCAGTCTTCGTTGAATTGCTCTTTCCACCTGCAAGAGCAAAGGCACATGTTGTTTACGATCATCACTTACCGACTACAGAGTAATACACCGGAGAAATCACTGACGTGTCATTTCGACTGCAGAAACGAGATGCATGTTGATCATACTCGCACCATTCTTTGATAACTCAAGGGAAGTTATTCGAATTTCTGCTAGCCTTACCAAGCCTCGTCTAATAGAGAATAGTAACCTCTGAAAACATATCACATTATTCTCCAGAGTCACCTTATCAACTCCAAGTCCATTGCTTTCATGAATTTCTTGCGGAAATCAGAGCAATGACAGCGCAATGGTTTGCAGAAACAGAGTGGAGCAAGGAGCAACCGATGCTGCTGGTATTGCAAATGCTCCAGTCAAAGATTTCTGCAGAGTTATTGGATGCATCCCACGTGGACATATGGGACCCCTGTGCACACGAGAACTTCCAGCGAAAAGCATGAAAGGGACGACGACAATCACGCCCGTCGTCGCCCTCTCGGCAGGCTTGCTCGAATCGATCGTGCTTTGGTCTTGGTTTTCTTTTATTAGAATGTATATTTCTTTTATAGTTTTTAGTCCGTCCTATCTTGCCTTTATAGAAAACTTGAAAGGTCTGAATATATGTACTTTCCCCTACCCAATAATAAGAACATAAATAATATAGAGGAATTTCTTATCTAAATCTCGAGAAATGCTTTATGTAACACGTGATTTTACCAAAACCTTAATTAAGTGACATGCTGGTTTCTAGTTAGTTGCCAATTGTTTAATTGATTGATCTAAGTTATTTCAGTACCTAATAAAAATTCATCACGTCATTTAAATAAGAGACTTTCTGTACAATTTCTTAGAATCTCTAGCATTGCTAATCGATCTAGTTCTTGTCAACTTCATTTGCGGACGATCAAGCACAACCAAGGTTATTTTTGCCCTCTTTTTTCCTTTGATGTATGATGCTACAAAGTTTTAGTAATTATCCAAGATCTCATGTCGGAGCGTGTAACTAATGTTTCGCTAATGGCCTCAAAATTTTCTTTCTCATCTCTCTCTACTGTCAAATTTTTTTTGGGTGCTTTTATGTTAATTAACAAACCGTTGTGACTGATTGATGGGAAGTAATGAAGATCTGCTAATGATTTATTACCCTAGTGGAGATGCATCATTGATTAGAGCTGTTGACCCATTTCTGTTTTTTTGTCGCAAAATATGGACCAACCCACCGGTGTTTAGCAAAAAAGTGTTTATCCCACCAGAGAAATTTCATGATCTGTAGAACATTAAAATTAAGCATATTTGAAAGATTTGCAGTTCAAATCTCAAGCGAAATCCGCATAATTAACAATTTAGATGGTTTTAGTCATTTTGCATTATAGAAAATAACACAAACGCCATGTTCGTGACTTGTGAACAAGATGCTACATACCTGGCGGTGGAGCTGGCGCATCTGCCTCCGTTGATGGCGGGGGAAGTGGCTCCCCATTCTGGTCGAAAAACCGATAATTGGTCTCGTACTGGAACCGACAACTTGGTGCCATGATCCTCGCTCCTATCTTCCCGGCACAGCAGTTCGTGAGCCTTGCGATGACTGTCACGAGGCAGTCGCTGCATTGCTGCTCGGTCAAGTCCGGCGTGCACTGTGTCATCGCGTAGATCGTGTCGAAATCCACCGATGTGTTCCCCGTCGCGTACTTCCTCAGCGAGTCGCCGCCTGCTGCCTCGCTCCGCAGACTGTCCAGCAGTGTCCGCAGCGTTGCGTTGTACTTGTCTGAGCTCGTGACGTTTTTCTCGTTGCTCCGCCAGTAATCAGGGTCGGTTGTGACTGTGCGGAAGATCGAGGCGTTAGAGTACCGAACGGTGCAGTTCTCACTGTAGAGGACCGCGCTCTTCTGGAAGGGGCAGAGCCGGCAGATGTCGGAGGCTGTGCCATTAAGGCAGCGGCGGCAGCTCTCTGCGGTGAGGTCACCAAGGCAGGAGCCGATGGCATAGAGGGTTTGGGAGGCGCCGGAGACGGCGGCGGACGCGTTGAAGAAGCCGTAGGTGAGGGACAAGGAGTTGGTGGTGGAGATGGAGGAGAGGAGGGCAGTGAGGGCGGTTTGGTAGGTGCTGTCGGCGGTGAAGTTGCCGGTGGTGGCGCAGAGCTCATGCGGGAAGATATCTTCGGCTTCAACGGTGGAAGCAAGCCGGAGGAGGAGGAGGAGGAAGAGAGGAAGATTTGGAAGATCCATGCTTCCCAAAGTGTTTTTCGTGGGGCTGTTCCGGGTCTGGCTTTGATTAACGTCGATAGGCTAATAATGTACAAAAGCATAGCTTGTGTAGCTCCCACACGAGTTGCTTCGTCGAAACCTGACCTTGCGTGCAGGCACAGTTGGATGGGCGTGTCCCCCTTCAACGCGTCTGGATCACCTGCCCAGATCGCAGGGTGGGCAGGTGATCCTGACCATCCCTTAAACTTCTCCCCCCTAGTATAGGAGGGAAATCCCCCCTCCACCGTTGATCTCTCCCTGACCAGATTTTTTCTGGTCAGGGGAGCCAAATCCCCCTTCAACGGCGCTGCACGCAAGATCGCCTGACCTTCTGGGCAGGGGAAATAGAAAATTTTCCGTTTCGTCCACGGCTTGGTAGGGGCGGCTTGAATTTTGATGCCACTGAAATCATTGGTCTTTTCTTTTGTCCTTGCCGGAAGACCAAATGGAGGTTTTCGAACCAAGAAAACAGAGGGAAAAAATAATTAAGAAACCCAAATGGAGGTCAAATCAATCTAACTTTTTGAACCATTCCTTTTCTCCACCATCGAATTCTTTCTTTTTCGCAGTCAAACATCTCACATTATCGTTTGAAGATCGTCTGGCTAACACTGCGGACAGTTAGCCCAGGGAAACATGAAACTCTGCTTGGCGATCTTTTCAGAATGCCCATGATGTCTTGGCCAACTCTTTGAATGTAGCTAGGATGGTCAGTCGTCAAATATGTCTCGATCTCCACCACAGATGAAGACAGAGCTAGCAAGAGCCGGTGGGGGTGATCTTTCTTTTTAACAAAGCAATGACTTGCGGATTCTCAGGCATAGCCCGATAATGGCACGCCATCTCCACTTGTGGGATGTAGTTTGCCCTATCGAATGGATTGGCATGTGCATCATACATATTTTTTGGGCCCTATTCCTCAGTATGACTAATACATATTCCACTTGGATATCGTCCCCATAACCTCAAACTTTGGTAAGATGGAACAATTAGAGTTTCGATTCAATTTGTGCCTTGACGACGGCGGACGCGCATACCATTTGAGCAATTTCTCCTTCATGGCCAATATTTTTGCAGGAAGTTTTAATTAGTCTAGCATTATTATTTCTCAATGAAATGTTAATGTGTCTAGATAACCTTCCCTCTTATCAACTAACAACCGTTGAAAATTATGTTTGCAGATGTTTTGATTACCCTTTTCTATTTTATGTTTCCTCCCGCATGGTGGATAATCGCCATTACATTGAAAAACTTTGTTTTTGAATGAATCACAACGGTGTTCCGGAAGCAAAGCATAGGTTCTGGTGAACGTCGACATTCAATGTCAACATCAAATTTATGTGTAGGGCTCATATTATCCTGACCACTTGGAATAACCATGTTATACTTGATTCGTCTTGGTAGCATTTTAAATGCTATATAGCTGAGAACATGCGAGGTATAGAGCCTAGCTTTCGAACACTTGCCCATAAAGTTACTCAATTACACGTAACGATCAATTCCACGTGAATTGTTAATTATATTTTTTGAACATGAATGATCATGCCAATTTACTTTAGACTGTTCTCAGACATGATTAACAGTTTCATGCTGATTGATCATGACTAATGTGATCACACGTTCATCTTTGTCGTTAAGACCGGGCCGCTAGGGTTCCAAATTCGACTTTAAACAATTGAGATGAAGGTTTCAGACTGTATTGTATAATATTTTGCGCCGGTGATTGAGATTGGAGTAGACAAGGCCAACAGCGAAAGTAAGCAATAGAATCTTCGAAGTTGGTCAAGCTGCCTTCGCGTGACCTGCTTGAACCATGTGCTGCCTTTTTTTTCAGAATTTTTATTATAACATTTATGACAACGAGTGACTTTTTTTTTAGGGATTGAATAGCATGGTAGATTTTACGTTTTGCTTAATCTACATCTCGTCGGACGTCTTATTTAATCCTATGTATATATGAGATTCTAATGATACATGCTTATTGACTCACTCATATATAATTTTGTAACATCGAAATTTCAATGGGACAGTTTAAAGGGTGGAAAACTATTTCTGGTTTTACGCAGATTGACCAAGAACAAAAGAAGTCTGGTGGGTAGTGCTAATTGGAATTGGAGAATATAATGACACGGTGAACCAAGGAAGATCACATAGTCTCTTCAGTAATAATTCGACATAAAAAAAATCTGAAATGAAAAGTAAGAACTTGCCATTAGACATATCCACAGGCGAGTAGCTGTTGCAGACTAGCCTTAGCAATCCGTTTGCTTCTCCAACGTCCGCAGCATGCGCCTCTTCGTCGCGGCTTTTACAAGTATGTCACCGGAGGAGGCTCGAACAAAATTTATGGGCTTTTCCAATGTGGAGGCGATCTCTCCGGGAATGACAGCGTCAACTGCAGCAACAATGTCTCTGTAGAGGCACGGCATCCGGCATAGGTGAGTGGATGATGTTCCACTTTGTTGACGAGGCTTTTGCAAACTAAAGTATAATGAAAGCTAAACTTTGTGGTTACTAATAAAAGTATTGGGAGATCAGATATGAATTATCTTACTCAATTTCAATCAACATCCATATATTCATTCTATTGCTTGAACTTACTTCTCCCCCTTAAGTTTTGAGCCCCATTTCAGTCGTATATTTTCCCCGAAAACATTCCGGTATCGCATTACATAGTTCAATCGCTTTTGGACCTATGTTTTGATTGTTTGAGTGAAAAGATTTTTCGCAAATTAGTTTTATAAACTTCCGAGCTTTTGGTTTGATGAAAATAATTAGTCGAGGGGACATTGTTTGCGACAAAAAAAAAAAGATGTATGCTTAAAATAAAAAATAATATATTTTTTTTAAAATAATTTCCTGGATAGCACTTTCTTTTATCATGAAGATTTTTTTTTTTGGAAACAAACACAACCCTATATTAGATTCTCTATATTTCTGATTTGGACACGAACATTTAACTTAGTAGTCAGTTATTCAACCTTTTTTCTTTTGGTTTTTTCTTGAGCATTAACCCATCTACCAAATTAAACTCTTAATTAAGATTAACACTCTGTATCTTTTGTGAAAAAATTTTGGTGGGAAAAATTATCATCATTTTCCAGTATTGGGATCATGCAGGAAAATGTGTCAATCGAAAATTTTCGAATAGTCAATGAAAAGTCTATACTTAAATTAAAAAAAAAATTCTCTTTTAAGAATGAAAACCACTTTCCAAAACACAACTAGATTTTTATGCTTGGATTACACTTTCCAAAAGTATTTTTCCGAGATATAGTTGGCGTTTCTCGAGCTATTCAAAGGAGGATTTCCTTGGAAAAGTCGATAGAACCTTCAACAAGATTGATCAATAAAAGTGACATCGATAGAACCTTCCACGAGATTGATTAATGAAAATGATGACAAAATCCCATTTGTTCCTTTCATTCAAATGTACATTCTCATGAAAATATTAAAATAGGAAAATAGCGAAAAAAGATATAACTGAAGTCCAAGAGTCCATATACACAATCCAGTTTCCAAGTCGAGGGCGGATACTTCTAAATCTATTCCCGAGGGCAGCCCCTTGAAAGTAGGTTGAGACAATTTGACGGCTCCACTAGAGAAAAGTTACATCATTCATTTGTAAATAACCATTGATTTTTGTATTGATGCCATGTCGATTTAGAAGACTTGGTCATTTTGATATAATGGGTGAGTTCATGTAGTCATGTCGTTTAAAGAAGTGATAAGAGTCCCCCACAAGTCTCATGAGCCATCAATGTCTGAGCAATTACTCTAGCTTTAGTAGGAGAACCTTGGATTGGTGAAATAACTGGAAATTTGTGTATGGAGAAACTTGAGATTTTGGGTTAGAGTCTTACCCAATTTCTCTGCTTTGAGCTCTATCTGCAAATAGCAATCCTCACAGATCGCTAGCATGGACATACAAGTAGATGTCATACCTTTGACTAATAAGAAAATGTGCTTAGTTTGATGCACAAAATCTGGCTCAATGTATCACTTTAGCACTATAAAAAAAATAGCAATTGCTAGGAAGAATTAAATCACGAGAATGTAATTTTGATGACCTGAGAACCATCACAAACACAAAAATTAACACTCAGGGCATGCTGTCTCCCGTTTGTCAAGGCTACTGGGGATATGGCTCGGTCATGGAGGTCTCGTTCTTCGAGAAATGGTTCGATTTGCCTCTTGACTTGTCGACTTCAGACGCCCTCGAACTGTAATCCTGTGTTGATGACATACCGGACTCTATGCCACTGTGCATGAAGAACGCTGGTTGGGACGGCACTTGGAGCATGACCGAGTGGCTGTTAAGCATGAGAAGCACCGACGCCATTGTTGGCTGCATAGCCACGTTTTCTTGGACACATAGGAGACCAATGTGGACGCACCTTGCAATTTCAACACTTAAACCAGAAGTTATATAGGGATCAATGATGTTTGATATTGCTCCTTCCCTCCAATTCTTCCAAACCTGCAAGAATTTGACAAACATTGAGGAGATTGATCTCCGAAACATTCTGCCAAATCAGAAGTCATGTTCTTATATTCACATAGCTTATAAGGACCTCCATGTTATCGATTGCCTGGAAAAGATTGTTCCTTTGACCACACACAATCTCTAATACAAGCACTCTGAAACTGAAGGCATCGGACTTGACTGAGAAGTTTCCATGCATCGCATACTCTGGCGCCATATATCCGTTGGGCATCACAATAAATCCATCATACTAGCTTTATTGTTTGCCTATGTTATTTTGGTAAGCATTAGCTATGGGGGGTTGTGAGCACACTTACTAGGTCCCCACAATTCGCTTTGTCTCTACCTGAGTTTGGTCTAACTCGAAGAGCCTTGCATACCAAAATCTGATATCTTCGGATTCAAGTCCGAGTCCAACAAAATGTTGCTGGCTTTAAGGTCCCGATGGATAATACGAATTCGAGAGTCTTCGTGTAGGTAAAGCAGCCCTCGAGCAACACCCATTATTATCTTGTAATGCCTATTCCAGTCGAGATTCGCACGCTTCAAGGGATCTATAGATTTTGTTGAAAGCCACATTAAATAAGAGATTGCTTAATCGTTTCATGAAGATTTGATTTCAAGAATGACAACGCAAGGAACATACCGAATATGAACTTATCAAGGCTCGAATTGCGTACAAACTCGTAAATGAGAAGTCGCTCAACTCCTTCTAGACAAAAACCTAAGAGCCTTACCAAGTTCCTATGTTGTAGCCTAGCTAGTAACATGACCTCATTCTTAAATTCTGATTCTCCTTGGCCGGAATTTCGCGACAACCGTTTCACCGCAATTTCTTTTCCGTTGGAGAGCCGGCCCTAAAATTTGATCAAAGCAGGTCCTTGTGAGTATCAATATGTGATTGAAGCATTTTGAAGAGCATCTATTTTGTTGCTTTAATTTTAATGCAAGAGACCAGAGGATGCTTTATTAATTAATACCATGTAAACAGCACCAAAACCACCTTGTCCAAGCTTCTTCGAATTAGAGAAGTTGTCAGTTGCCGCTCTGATGGTGCTGAAATCAAATTGTAGCGAATCCGCTGTGCTTATTTCATCCACAACTTCACCTAGACAGAGAAATATGCGGTCATTCGGAGCATGAATCCCTTTATCATAGTTCTTATAATGACAGCTTCTTAAACTTTTAGTATATAGAGTTGCACCTGCAGGCATTAGTATGAACTTGCTATTTCGGCCTGCTCAATTAGTTTATGTTAACGATAGCATTGTTAAATTTTTTTTGGCCTATTTATCACTACTGTGCTGGTGCAAAAGTATAGTAATTAGTCAACTTCGTTATTTTCATGATCTTGTTAACCTTATAAGCAGTTGCTATTCCAATGAAAGATAAGAGACCGAGCTTCAACTCTTTGCCTGGGCTCCTTCTTCCTTTTCGCTGTCAGGAGTATGACAATGCCGACAAGAAGTACCACAGAAGCACTTGGGGCAACTGCAATGATCACAGTCTTCATTGAGTTGCTCTTTCCACCTGCAAGAGCAAAGGCACGTTATGTTTACGATCATTGCCTACCGATTACAAAGTAATACACCGGAGGAATCACTGACGTGTCATTTCGAATACGGAAACGAGATGCATGTTGAACATACTTCGCACCATTCTTTAATAACTCAAGGG
This sequence comes from Melaleuca alternifolia, assembly GCA_019926035.1. Taxonomy (NCBI): domain Eukaryota; kingdom Viridiplantae; phylum Streptophyta; class Magnoliopsida; order Myrtales; family Myrtaceae; genus Melaleuca; species Melaleuca alternifolia. Next base: position 118,409 of record JAGKPW010002175.1, read on the forward strand.
AAAGTCATACGGATTTCTGCTCGTCTTACCAAGCCTCGTCTAATAGAGAGTAGTAACCTCTGAAAATATATCACAGTATTCTACAGAATCACCTGTCCAGAATCACCTTTCAACTCCAAGTCCACTGCTTTCATGAATATCTTATGGAAATCAGAGCAATGACAGCGCAATGGTTTGCAGAAACAGAGTGGAGCAAGGAACAACCGATGCTGCTGGTATTGCAAATGCTCCGGTCAAAGATTTCTGCAGAGTTCTTAGATGCATCCCACGTGGACATATGAGACCCCTATACACACGAGGACCACCAGCGAAAAGGATGAAAGTGACAACGACAATCACGCCCGTCGTCACCCTCTCGGCAGGCGTGCTCGAACCGATCGAGCTTCTTCTATTTGAATATATAATTCTTTTATGGTTTTTAGGCCGTCCTATCTTATCTTTATAGAAAACTTGAAAGGTCATAATATATATACTTTGCCCTACCAAATAATAAGAACATAAATAATATAGAGGAATTTCTTATCTAACTTGTCGCGACCTCCCCGAAGGTGCACCACCTAGGGTTAGGCTAATGGATTGCTAAGTATTACTTAACTCGAGCTCTCCCAAGCTCATACAATTCACGACTTAGGTTTCGATTTTTAACATGCAACATTGATTTCAATTGGAGTCGCCACTAATCTATTTATGGTGGGTCGATTAGAAACCCATGTAAAATACTGGGAGTAGTATTTTACTCCTACGAACCAGAGATTTTGAATTCGGGGACTTCAGAACCTATTTCTTCTATTTTCAGAAAAATAATTTGAAGGCAGCTTGAATTGATTTTATTCCCTAACATGCACGGTGGTCACGCAGGTGCGCAAACAATTATTTAAATACTCAAAGGAAAAGAACAATTATCAAAGCAATAAAACAAGATAAGACAAATCAATAAAAAAGACTCTTTTTGGGGTTTTAATATGTAATGCAATGCATGTAATGAGAAATACTCCTATATGCAATTATCCTAATGCAATTCTAGATTAATTAATGAAACTAATTATCTATAGCTAAATAAAATCTAATTTAAAATAAGAACCAAACTAATTAATCCCTAATTAAATTAAAATTTTAACTATAGACAATATTCTAACATATGTAAACTAAACTAATATGCAAATGTATGAAAATTTGGACCTAATGACATGACCTAAAATGCTTTTAAATATGAAAATCCTAAATTAACCTAGCCTACGTGACATGTTAATTAGCTAAAGTAATTAAAAGACAAGCAAAAAGTCATTTTTTTAAAACATTTTCCTATTTATTGAGTGAAAGTCGAAATTAATTAAAATAATTAATTACGAAAACCTAACCTAACATGATTTCTAATTTATAAATGTAATGATATGAAATCTAATGCAATTCCTAAATGACATGCAATTTAATATGCGTAAACTAAATGTCATGCAATAACTAATAATGTAAACTAAAAAAAGACATGGGTATGAATTTCTATTCCATTGGAAATAAAATATTAAAAGTCTAATTTAAACATTCAATAACTAAAATGCAATCTAATCATGCTATGCAATATTACCTGAATGCGATTTATTCTAAACATGAAAATGTAATTCAATGTGCAATTCAAATAAACAAGATTCATTAAAAGGGAAATAATATCAAAACAAAACAATTCTCGTAGATAAAATCAATAAATTGATCTTAAGCCTTAAAGATCAAAATATCAATTCCATTTCAGCTCAATTTATTACCTCGTCTAAAGCCTTATAGACGAAATAAAAAAATTGATAAGGTGGTTGCGAATTGGAAAATCAATTCCAATTGATAAACCTATTAACTAAATCAAACAAATTAACTAACATAAAAAAAAGCAAATTGACATAATGAAAGACTCTTATTTTTATTGTTGCAGAAATTTTCTATTTTTTTTTAATTTTTTACTATTAAAATATTATAAAAAACGAATTAAAATAAAATAACAGAATAAAACAATAAATAAAAGAAACGGGTCGGGCAGCCGAACCGGGTCGGTTCGGCCCGCCTGACCCGCGTGCGCCCCTACTAAAGGGAGCCCGCGAAGAGAAGGGAGCTGGATTGGGCTCGCGATGGGCCCGGTCCAGCTCCTTTCTTTTTTCCTCTGCACGAGCCCACGGCCCGTGCTTCTGTCTCGGCCCGACTCTCCTACAAGCCCTGCACAGCACTAAGCCCATCTCCTCTCTCCTCCACGCGACAAACAGGGCCTGATCTCGGCCCAAGCCTGGCTTTCCCTCAGCGCGGCCCAGCCTCCACGCCCACGAGCTCCTGTTCATCTTCCTCGCCGAGCTTCCAGCAACCTGCAGAGAAGAATCACCGACGTCTTGCTCGCGACGGAGCCGCGGCGGACGTCGACGAGGCCAAAAAAAAGAAGCGACCAACTCCTCGGCGACTCTCCGATGTCACCACATCCTCACGAACAAAACAGATTGCATAAAATGTAAAGCGGGTTCGACGGAAAACGTATGCGAGGAGATCGGCACGACAAAGAGGGGGATTCGACCAGGTTAAAAAAAAACAAAAGCAATCTACCCTAAAATACAACAAGACAGTCATGCAAGACCCAATCAACGACGGCTTTGACTTTGATCAAAACGACAAGCCTTCGATTCAACCAAAAACAAACCAAGGAAAACAGTCGAGACCCACCGACAAATAAAAAAATCACCAAGGAAAAAGCTCCAGATGCAAAAGCGGACGAAGGCCGTCTCTCTCCCCCCCTCACGTCTTCTTTTTTCCTCACGGTGCTCCCTGCTTTTCTCTCTCCCTCTCTCTGTTTCTCTGTGTCTCTCGGTGAAGAAGACTCCTGAAGCCTCTCTGTTGGTCTCTCTCTTCCCTGTGTGCGCGCGTGTGTATGAATGCTTTTGCTTTTTGCTTTTTTTCTCTAAAAGTGCTTGTGTCAGTCAAAACTTCTGTGCATGCGTGTATCACACTTTTCTTTCCCCTCAGTAAATGCTTCTCCTTTACTGTTTGCTCATGGGTCACCTTTATAGATGAATAAAGAAATCTAGGTCAAATCCCTATGAAATTTGACCAAGATTTCTTTCTTCCTTTTATTTACTTCCCCCCCTCTCCTGTACGCCTTTTATCTCTTCTTATTTGCCTTTGGGTAGGGAGAAGACATAATTAGGTCAAATCTCCCAAAGATTTGACCGAATTGTGTAGATCTTTTTTCATGACTTTTTTGCTTGATTTCAAAATCTCAAAATATACCCAATGTATCACCGCAGATAGTCTTCTCTAAAAATGCAAGATGCAATGTAATATGTATATTTTTTTAGGAATTCAAATGAATTCCAATTTTCTATGCAATCTATATGCTAAAATTGAAAATTAGGTGTCAACAGCTGCCCCTCTTTGAAGGTGAGCTCGCAGAGGTTGAATTCAAAGACTAATTGATACCTAATTTTAACTATGCAAAAGCTATGCATGATATTTTTGTTGAGATTAACTCTCATTTTCAAAATGTGATTATGACATGATGAATGCAAAGGAAGGAAAAAGAAACAAACCTGAAATTACTTACCTGGTTGGAATGGCAAATCAAGGTATGTATGAGTTTTGAAACTGTCCTCTTAAGCCCAAGTACTTGCTTCGGTCACAAAAGAAAAACAGTGAAAGAACCTGATTTGTTTGCTTGAGGCCCGAAACCTTACTTCGGTCACCGCAGAGGCAAAATTGTGAAAGATACCTGGATTGCTTGAGGCCCGAAACCTTAATTCGGTCACAACAGAGGCAAAACAATGAAAGATACCTAGATTGCTTGAGGCCCGAAACCTTAATTCGGTCACCACAGAGGCGAAACAATGAAAGATACCTGGATTGCTTGAGGCCCGAAACCTTAATTCTGTCACCACAGAGGCAAAACAATAAAAGATACCTAGATTAAACTCGAGTCCCTATACGTCGCCGTAGGGACTCAAAATGAACTTAAGCTGGGAGACCTTCTCGAGGTGAGACATCGATACATTACCATCGGTACCTGCACATAGTCAATAGGCACGTAAACTGAAGTACATGCATTCAGAATTCACGATCCCTGAAGGGATAACCACATCATCAATTCATCTGCTTCATCATAAAATGCAATTCATTTTTGAGAGATTTCTTTAAGACAAGAGACATTCAGTCAGAAAGGACTTATCACTCACTCTCATTTAGAAGGGTTTTTGTCCAATGAGGGAATAGTTGAAACACTCAGTCTTACTATCATCATGTCAACAACGATCCGAGTACTCTCATAAATGATACAATCTTACCAATCAGGGAGGTCTTTGACAGGACTGTAATTTGGGCTTGGTCAATGGTTAAGCAAAGGGGACTCTTTGAGTCAAGGCTTAGAAAGAAAGTCTTCAACAAATGTCGCCAGGTTTACAAGTCAAGAACCCTGTAAATGCAATAGAAACAGTCTTGCTCACACTTCTTCGAGCTAAGCTTAACACATTAGGAACCTCACATTAATTCAAGTGCCATAATCAGAAGAGACTTTGCAGGCTTGGCTTAAAAGTGTGTATGGAATGAAAAACTAGGAATTTTTCCTCAGACTCAACGTTGGAGCCTCAGACTTTGATTCACTGGGGATGATATATAACGTCAAATTCACCGGGGATTATTGACAAGATTGCCCCATTCAGCATCTCTTAGAATCTGGACACATTGAAGGTCGACTTTTTTTTGCTGAGCCTTTGGCTCTGACTTCTATGGGCATCAGCCTTGCTTTTACCAGGCACATTGCTTTTTCCTTGCCCATAAGTTCCTTCCATTTTCTTTTGAATTTTGGCATTGGCCTTGCTTTTACCAAGCACACTGCTTTTTCATGCCCCATTTTGCCTTTTTTCTTTTTTAATGAACTAGACTGACGCATCTGACCTTGGTGTGAGGATGCTTGTATTCTGCTACAATGCCCCAGTGTAAGAGATATTCACCAACGTGGGTTTAATTTGAAATGAAATCATGGGCTCAAAGTAGCTAACAAAGGATAAGAGTGTTGAGGATATAAGAATAAATGCTCTTCATCATCCCTAAGGCACTTCATTTAATACTCGGTTCCACATGTAAAAGCAACGCTCAAAGATTGATGCAAGTGAAAGCAAGAAAGTTTCTATCCATTTCTCCTTATACATCAATAATGCAAACGTACCTCCAGTTTGCCCCAATGTGGGGTGATTCTTGACAGGGGTAATATGAAATGAAACTCCTCAAGTGTTTAGGCTCAAAGTGGGCAATCAATGGGTCATTTTAGTGTTTGGAATAGAGAAATGAACAGCCTCCCATCATTTCGGTCATTGTACCTTTCACGAGAGAATTTTTACCTTGCAGACATGGAATTTTGTAATCTCATCTCACAATTGTATTAATATGGGACCGTGTATAGATAGGGCTTGCCTTTCCTCATCCCGATGCATCTTGCTTAGCATTCTCAATCAAACAAAAACCTTTTTTGCCAATGTGAACAATAATAATTCATTTAACTCAAAAATATCATGATATCAAATGCAAGAGAGTTGTCAGAAATGAAGGTTCATAGACTGCTCTTGGGTATGAACACGACTTATCACCATGGAAAATCAATTTTTGATGTCGCATTTTTTTCCTGCCCCCTGCACCAAAAGAAAACGTGCATGAACATGGCTCTAAATGAAATCTAAAATTTGTGAAATTTGTATACTTATCAATGCAATGTCTCCTCCAATTGGAGAAATGCCCCTACAATGTTAACATTCGCAAATTATTTCCCACATGAAACAAAGAGGTCTTTTTTTATTTTTTTATTTTTTAAAAGCAAATTTGTTTTTAAAATTTTTGAACAAGAAAACATGAAAAAGCCCAACCCTCAGAATTCTACTTGGATGATTCTTTTCAGTTGTTGGATATCGTCACCGAGTTGGTTTGGTGTACCTCATCATGCCTCAAAAATGGTGATTTTATTGAATAACTCAGAATGAATTACACTTATGGAAAAGAAATTGCAGAATTCAAATGAAAGATCGAAAAATCCTAGGAAAGCATTAAATTAAAGGAATTCCCTCGCAGGGGAGTAAAGCAAAAATAAATCACTCATGCGGGCTTACACCCATTTCCTCCTGGGGCTCATTCTTAAAAATTGCATTGACGCCTCCCTCATGCTCCGGAAGAGGATTCTTCTCAACGTTTGGTTGAGCAACGCTGAAGGTGAACACCTTCGTATCCAAAAGATCTTGGATTTTGTGTTTCAGGGTGAAACACTCATCAGTTGAATGCCCCACTTCACCCATGTGATAATCGCACCTCTTTGAAGCATTAGAGTTGTGGAATTTCTCAGGATTCAGACGCTTTGGCTCTTGAGAGAGCAAGCCCTTCCTTTGCAAAACAGGTAAAACCTTAGATAAAGGCCCTGGAAAGGGAGTGAATTGCCTCCTGTTGAACTGACGAGGCGCAAATGATCGGCCCCCAACCTGCTGATTTGTAGGGGCATGGACATTTGAAGGTCCGCCAGAGCTCGGTTGTGAGTATGCCACATTCACTTCAGATGCAAACTCTTTATCTTTTTTAAAGGCAAATTTCTTGACAGAGGTAGCCTGCTCCATAGCCCAACCATCACGCAAAGCAATCTCAATACGTTCTCTGACAGGAATCAACTTAGCCAAGGATTCAAAACGAGATCCTAACACTTGATTGCGGAACTCAAATGGCAAAGACTTCATGAACATGTCTAGCATCTCCTTTTCAGTCAGCTCGGGGGTGATTTGTGCAGCCACGGCTCTCCATCTCATGGCATAAGCCTTGAAAGTCTCAGTCTTCTTTTTCTCGAGGCCAATCAAATCCTCACGTGACGGGGCTACATCCATGTTAAATTTGTATTGACGGATGAAAGCATCAGATAAATCCTCCCAAGTCTCGAGCAAACTGATTTTCTTCACCACGAACCATTGTAAGGCAGGTCCGGTTAAGCTATCCTGGAAAGTGTGGATCATGAGTGGCACGTTGTCAGCATACGGTGCCATCTTCATTGTGTAATACTGCAAGTGGACCTTAGGACAGGAAAGGCCTTCATATTTGTTGAACTCAGGTGCCTTGAACTTTTTAGGAACATGGACTTTGGCAATATGAGCAAGACCTCGTGGGAATTGATCTTGAAAGCCTTGCATTTGTCGAATTTGTTCCTCAAGCCTAGCAATGCGCTTGGCTTCATCACTCTTTGGCAGCTCAGAAGATGCCCCAGTCTTATTAGCCACAGACATAGGGACATTGTCAGTCAGGATTACTTCGTCCTCATTCAAGGAAGTGTCGATGACAATGTTCTTTGCCTTTTTTATCGGCTCGGAAGAAGCAGAATCATTAGGCAGCACAACTTCTACACTCGGTTGAGCAGATGCAGACAAAGCAGAAATGTTTGTGTTTAGAGAAACAACTTGTTTAGAGAGGTTCTCGAGGACATTCAAGACTGTCTTCATCTCATTTTCAAGCACGGCAACACGAGTTTGTTCATTTTGGTCGGCCATCCCTGCTCCTACTCTTGATCTTGTGATAATTGGTGAACGTGGACGCTCCGTAATCGCCTTCGAACGAAAAATGACAAGGATAAACATAGCGCACAAAAAAGGAGACAGAATAAATGGTCCATGACAATGACCTAAAGACCTTCTTATATTCATTTATGAAATTCACTTTACATGAAATATAAGACAAATACTCGAAACAAATGAAAATGACTCAACGTAAAATAAAGACTCGAAACAAATAACCCAAAAGCATTTTATTAAGCTTGTTCTATATACAAATGTGAAGCTAATGCTCGACGCAATTGCCTATTCTCCCTAGCCACCTTCTTCATCTACTCCTCGAGTTCCTCCGCTTTTCTCATAGATTCGGCCATCTAGCTTACCTTACCATTGTTTGAGCTCGGCTTTTGGAGGAGGAACGAATCGAACATCATATCTTCCCATTGTATATAGAATGTGACTCGACTCACCTAATTGTCATGGACCGAACAAAATAAAGAAATAAATTGCAGGAGGATAAAATAGAAAACTTACTTTCCAATCAAGCAAACACATAGACATGCACATGAAAGGTGCGGCTTGATTTCTACTCTAAAAAGGCTTAGCAAAGTGGAGCTACAAGGGTGGAATGACTAGTCGTAGCCTCGCGTACTAAATCAAAGCCCCTACAACTCCGGCTCAGCCAAAAGGTGATGCACCGATGTGACGCAGCCTCGCTGGCAGAAGCAAACACCTTTGGCTTCAAGAAAGAAAGTTTTCGGGGTTAAGTTGGGCAACCTCTACTACGCGGCCTCGCGGTCGAAGTTGTATCCAACCTAACACCATCCTAAGTTATCCTAGTGCAGCCCAGGTCCGGCGGCGGGTTGTGTGTGTCAATGTGTAGTGCTAAAGCAATAAAGCATGCAAAACAGTTAATATCACACAACACTTCAAAGAAAGCAATTAAATACTTAAAACAAAAATCAACCTGCAAAAACAATCAACACACTGGTTAGGGACATAAATGGAATCTCACTACCAAGTAAAATTTCTTTGAAAATAAGAAGAAAGGCCTAAGTCAGTGGAGTTGCCAAGCTGTCGCGACCTCCCCGAAGGTGCACCGCCTAGGGTTAGGCTAATGGATTGCTAAGTATTACTTAACTTAAGCTCTCCCAAGCTCATACCAATTCACGACTTAGGTTTCGATTTTTAACATGCAACATTGATTTCAATTGGAGTCGCCACTAATCTATTTATGGTGGGTCGATGAGAAACCCATGTAAAATACTGGGAGTAGTATTTTACTCCTACGAACTAGAGATTTTGAATTCGGGGACTTCAGAACCTATTTCTTCTATTTTCAGAAAAATAATTTGAAGGCAGCTTGAATTGATTTTATTCCCTAACATGCACGGTGGTCACGCAGGTACGCAAATAATTATTTAAATACTCAAAGGAAAAGAACAATTATCAAAGCAATAAAACAAGATAAGACAAATCAATAAAAAAAAGACTCTTTTTGGGGTTTTTAATATGTAATGCAATGCATGTAATGAGAAATACTCCTATATGCAATTATCCTAATGCAATTCTAGATTAATTAATGAAACTAATTATCTATAGCTAAATAAAATCTAATTTAAAATAGGAACCAAACTAATTAATCCCTAATTAAATTAAAATTTTAACTATAGACAATATTCTAACATATGTAAACTAAACTAATATGCAAATGTATGAAAATTTGGACCTAATGACATGACCTAAAATGCTTTTAAATATGAAAATCCTAAATTAACCTAGCCTACGTGACATGTTAATTAGCTAAAGTAATTAAAAGACATGCAAAAAGTCATTTTTTTAAAACATTTTCCTATTTATTGAGTGAAAGTCGAAATTAATTAAACTAATTAATTACGAAAACCTAACCTAACATGATTCCTAATTTCTAAATGTAATAATATGAAATCTAATGCAATTCCTAAATGACATGCAATTTAATATGCGTAAACTAAATGTCATGCAATAACTAATAATGTAAACTAAAAAAAGACATGGGTATGAATTTCTATTCCATTGGAAATAAAATATTAAAAGTCTAATTTAAACATGCAATAACTATTAAAATATTATAAAAAAATGAATTAAAATAAAATAACAGAATAAAACAATAAATAAAAGAAACGAATTAAGGAAGCTGAACCGGGTCGGTTCGGCCCGCCCGACCCGCGTGCGCCCCCAGGAAAGGGAGCCCGCGAAGAGAAGGGAGCTGGATTGGGCTCGCGATGGGCCCGGTCTAGCTCCTTTCTTTTTTCCTCTGCATGAGCCCACGGCCTGTGCTTTTGTCTCGTCCCGACTCTCCTACAAGCCCTGCACAGCACTAAGCCCATCTCCTCTCTCCTCCACACGACAAACAGGGCCTGATCTCAGCCCAAGCCTGGCTTTCCCTCCGCGCGGCCCAACCTCCACGCCCGCAAGCTCCCAAAGATTTGACCGAATTGTGTAGATCTTTTTTCATGACTTTTTTGCTTGATTTCAAAATCTCAAAATATACCCAATGTATCACCGCAGATAGTCTTCCCTAAAAATGCAAGATGCAATGTAATATGTATATTTTTTTTGGAATTCAAATGAATTCCAATTTTCTATGCAATCTATATGCTAAAATTGAAAATTAGGTGTCAACATAACTCAATCTCGGGAAATGCTTTATATAATTAATTGAACACCTTGAAGTCAGGGTCGGTTGTGACTGTGCGGAAGATCGAGGCGTTAGAGTACCGGACGATGCAGTTCTCACTGTAGAGGACTGCGCTTTTCTGGAAGGGGCAGAGCCGGCGGATGGCGGAGGCTGAGCCATTAAGGCAGCTGCGGCAGCTCTCGGCGGTGAGGTCGCCGAGGCAGGAGCCGATGACATAGAGGGTTTGGGAGGTGCCGGAGACGGCGGTCGAGGCATTGAAGAAGCCGTAGGTGAGGGACAAGGAGTTGGTGGTCGAGATGGAGGAGAGGAGGACGGTGAGGGTGGTTTGGTAGGTGCTGTTGGCGGTGAAGTTGCCGCTGGTGGCGCAGGCCTCATGCGGGTATAAATTTTGGGCGTTAACGGTGGAAGCAAGCAGGAGGAGGAAGAGAGGAAGATTTGGAAGATCCGTGCTCCTACTGTTTTCCGTGGGTTGTTCCGGCTCTTTCTTTGATTAACGTCGACAGGCTAATAAGGTACGAAAGCATAGCTCGTGTAGCTCCTATACGAGTTGCTTCGTCGAAACCCCGGCTTGATAGGGGCATCCTGAGTCTTGATGCTAATGAAATCATTGGTCTTTTCTTTTGTTTTTTTCCAGAAAACCAGTGATTAACCAAATGTCTAACATTTCTTTATTTTTCAAAGTCAAACATCTCCTATTATCTTTTAAAAATCGTCCGGCTACCACTGGGGACAAGTAGCCATGGTAAATAGAATTGGAAAACATGAGACTCTGCTTGTCAATCTTTTCAGAATGCCCACAATGTCTCGGCCAACTCTATGAATCGAATGGTCAGTTGTTAGATTTGTCTCGATCTCCTCCGCAGATGAAGAAAGAGCTAGTAGGGGTAGTCTTTCCTTTTACAAAGCAATGAGTTACAGATTCTTTAGGCATTGCTCGATAATGGCACGCCATCTTCCCACCTGGGATGGAGTTTGCTGTATCGAATCGATTGGCATGTGCATCATACATATTCTTCAGCATCGCTAATATCTATTCCACTTGGATATCCTCCCCATAGCCTCAAACTTAGGTAATACGGAACAAATAGAGTTTCGATTCAACTTGAGCCTCGAGGATGGTGGACGCATATACCATTTGAGCAATTTCTCCTTCATGGCCAATCCCGCTCCATATGAGACATGGGCTATGCTTCATTATTTCCTGCTCGATTTTGTTGTTTCAGTAGGACATTATTAACACGAGCTTGCCTTTTTTTCCTTTTCCTAAAATATCTTTCGTCATTTAGTAAAGTACTTTTGTAGAAAGTTTTAGTTCATCTAGCGTCATTCTTTCTCCATGAAACTTTAATGCATCTAGCTAACCTCCCCTCTTATCAACTAACAACTGTTGACAATCGTGTTTCCAGATGAATCTCCATTACGTTGAAAAACTTTGCTTTTGAATGAATCAAGACGGTGTTCTGGAAGTGAAATAGGTTCCGGTAAACAACGACATTCAACATCAACGTCAAATTTATGTATGGGTCCCATATTATCCCGACCACTTGGAATAACCATGTCATATACTTGATTCGTCATGGTGGCATTTTAGATGCTATATAGTTGAGGACATACACGGTATAGAGCCTAGCTTACGAACACTTGCACACGACGATCCATTCCACGTGAATTGTTAATTATATTTATTTTTAGCATGAATGATCATGCCAACTCACTTAACACTGTTCTCACACATAATCAATTGTTTCGTAATCGTCGATCATCACTAGTGTGATCACACGTTCATCTTTGTCCTTAAGACCAGGCCGCTATGGTTCCATATTTGACTTTAAACAATTGCGATGAAGTTTTCAGACTATATTGTAAAATATCTTATAGCCGGCGACTGAGATTGGAGTAGATAAGGACAGCAGCGGAAGTAAAAAATAGAATCTTCGAAGTTAATCTTTTCCAAACGCGCACCCTCATGGCCCTGGTCAAGCTGCCTTCGCGTGACGAGCTCGAACCATATGCTCCATTTTTGTTTTTTCAGAATTTTTATTATAACATTTATGGTGACAAGTGACTTTTTTTTTTTTAGGGATTGAATAGCATGCTAGATTTTACGTTTTGCTTATCTAAATCTCGTCGGACGTCTTTTCTACATAATAATTCGACATAATAAAAATATAATTCTGAACTGAAAAGTAAGAACTTGCAATCCGACATATCCACCGACGAGAAGCGGTCGCGGACTAGCCTTAGCAATCCGTTTGCTTCTCCGGCGGCCGCATGCGTCTCTTTATCGTGGCTTTTACAAGAGCGTCGCCGGAGACGACTCGGACAAAGTTTATGGGTTTTTCCAATGTGAAGGCGATCTCTCCGGGAATGACTGCGTCAACTGTAGCAACAATGCCTCTGTAGAGGCACGGCATCTGGCATAGGTGAGTGGTTGATGTTCAACTTTGTTGACGAGGCTTTTGCAAACTAAAGTGTAATAAAAGGTAAACTTTGTGGTTAACAAAAAAAAAGTAATGGGAGATCATATATGCATTATCTCGCTCAATTTCAATCAACATCCATATATTCATTTTCTTGCTCGAACTTACTTCTCCCTCTTTAAGTCTTGAGCCCCATTTCAGCCGTATCTTTTCCCCGAAAACATTCCACTATCGCATTACATAGTTCAATCACTTTTGGAATTATGTTGTGATTGTTTGAGTGAAAAGATTTTTCACGGATTAGTTTTCTAAACTTCCAAGCTTTTGGTTTGATGAAAATAATGAGTCAACGGGACACTATTTGCGACAAAAAAAAAAAGATGTATGCTTAATTTTTAAAAATTAATTAATTCCCTAACCTAGAAAGGAGATGTAATGTATATTTTTTGAAAATAATTTCCTGGATAGTACTTTCTTTTATCATAAAGTTTTTTTTTTTTTGGAAACAAACACAACCCTATATTAAAATTCTCTATATTTCTGATTTGGACACGAACATTTAACTTAGTAGTTAGTTATTCAACCTTTTTTCTTTTGGCCTTTTCTTGAGCATTAACCCATCAACCAAAACTCTCAATTAAGATTAACACTCTGTATCTTTTGTGAAAAAATTTTGGCGGGAAAAATTATCATCATTTTCCAGTATTGGGATCATGCAGGAAAATGAGTTAATCGAAAATTTTCAAATAGTCAATGAAAAGCCCATACTTAAATTAAAAAAAGATTTTCTCTTTTAAGAATGAAAACCACTTTCCAAATTACAACTAGATTTTTGTGCTTGGATTACACTTTCCAAAAGTTTTTTTCCGAGATATAGTTGGCATTTCTTGAGCTATTCAAAGGAGGATTTCTTTCGAAAAATCGACAGAACCTTCAACGAGATTGAACAGTAAAAGTGACATCGATAGAACCTTCCATGAGGTTGATTAATGAAAATGACGACAAAATCCCATATGTTCCTTTCATTCAAATGTACGTTCTCATAAAAATGTAAAAATAGGAAAATAGCGAAAAAAGATATAACTGAAGTCCAGAAGTCCATATACACGACCCAGTTTCCAAGTCAAGGGCAGATACTTCTAAATCTATTCTCGAGGGTAGCCCCTTGAAAGTAGGTCGAGACAATTTGACGTGTAACGTCCCTATCCCATATCGCCTAGGGAGGGAGTCCTGGGAGAGCTTATATGTGATAAGCTGCCCTTGACTCACCGACAATGCGTTTTCTCTAAGAAAAATAAAGTCGTGAGGGCTAGTGGGGCCCAAAGTGAACAATATTGTTGGTGGCAAGGCAGAGGACGTTACAAAGTGGTATCAGAGCCAACTCCCGATTGCATGTGGTGACCACAGTGGGCTCTCACTAGTGCTGCTGAGGGCACGTCCCCGCTGTGCCCTTGAGGTATGTGAGATTCCTGTCCCACATCGCCTAAGGAGGGAATCCTAGGAGAGCTTATATGTGATAAGCTGCCATTGACCCACCGACAATGCGTTTTCTCGAGGAAAAACAAAGTCGTGAGGGCCAGTGGGGCCCAAAGCGGATAATATTGTCAGTGGCGAGGTGGAGGACGTTACATGACCGCTCCACTAGAGAAAAGTTACATCATTCATTTGTAAATAACCATCAATTTTTGTATTGATGCCATGTCAATTTAGAAGACTTGGTCATTTTGATTTAATGGGTGAGTTCATGTAGTCATGTCGTTCAAAGAAGTGATAGAGTCCCCCTCAAGTCTCATGAGCCATCAATGTATAAACAATTACTGTAGCTTTATCAAGAGAACCGTAGATTGGCAAAATAACTGGAAATTTGTGTATGGAGAAACTTGAGATTTTGGGTAGTCTTACCCAATTTCATTGCTTTGAGTCTATCTTCAAATAGCAATGCCTCACGGATCGCTAGCATGGACATACATGTAGATGGAGCTCTATCTTCAAATAGCAATCCTCACGGATCGCTAGTATGGACATACAAGTAGATGGCATGCCTTTGACTAATAAGAAAACGTGCTTAGTTTGATGCACAAAATCTGGCTCAATGTATCACTTTAGCACTATAAAAAAAATAGCAATTGCTAGGAAGAATTAAATCACGAGAATGTAATTTTAATGACATGGGAACCATCACAAACACAAAAATTAACACTCAGGGCACACTGTCTCCCGTTTGTCAAGGCTACCGGGGATATGGCTCGGTCATGGAGGTCTCGTTCTTCGAGAAATGGTTCGATTTGCCTCTTGACTTGTCGACTTCAGACGCCCTGGAATTGTAATCCTGCGTTGATGACATATCGGACTCGATGCCACTATGCATGAAGAATGCCGGTTGGGATGGCACTTGGAGCGTGACCGAGTGGCTGTTAAGCATGAGAAGCACCGAGGCCATTGTTGGCCGCATAGCCACGTTTTCTTGGTCGCATAGGAGACCAATGTGGACACACCTCGCAATTTCGGCACTCAATCCAGAAGTTATACAGGGATCGATGATGTTCGATATTATTCCTTCCCTCCAATTCTTCCAAACCTGCAAGTATTTGACAAACATTGGGGAGATCGATCTCCGAAACATTCTGCCAAATGAGAAGTCATGTTCTTATACTCACATAGCTCATAAGGACCTCCGTGTTATCGCCCACCTGGAAAAGATTGTTCCTTTGACCACACACAATCTCCAATACAAGCACTCCGAAGCTGAAGACATCGGACTTGACTGAGAAGCTTCCATGCATCGCATACTCCGGCGCCATATATCCACTGGGCATCACAATAAATCCATCATACTAGCTTTATAGTTTGCCCATGTTATTTTGATAAGCATTAGCTAAGGAGGGTTGTGAACGCACTTACTAGGTCCCCACAATTCGGTTTGTCTCTGCTTGAGTTTGGTCCAACTCGAAGAGCCTCGCCATCCCGAAATATGATATCTTAGGATTCATGTCCGAGTCCAACAAAATGTTGCTGGCTTTAAGGTCCCGATGGATAATGCGAAGTCGAGAGTCTTCATGTAGGTAAAGCAAACCTCGAGCAACACCCATTATTATCTTGTGACGCCTATCCCAGTCAAGATTCGCACGTTTCACGGGATCTACAGATTTTGTTGAAAGCCACGTTAAATAAGACGTTGCTTAATCATTTCATGAAGATATGATTTCAAGAATGACGACGAAAGGAACATACCAAATATGAACTGATCAAGGCTCGAATTGGGTACAAATTCATAAATGAGAAGCCGCTCAACTCCTTCCAGACAAAAACCTAGGAGCCTGACCAAGTTCCTATGTTGTAGCCTAGCTAGTAACATGACCTCATTCTTAAATTCTAATTCTCCTTGGCCGGAATTCCGCGACAGCCGTTTCACTGCGATTTCTTGTCCATTGGAGATCCGACCCTAAGATTTGATCAAAGCAGGTCCTTGTGAGTATCAATATGTGATTGAAGCATTTCGAAGAGCATCTATTTTGTTGCTTAAATTTTAATGCAAGAGACCAGAGGATGCTTTGTTAGTTAATACCATGTAGACAGCACCAAAACCACCTTCTCCTAGCTTCTTGGAATTAGAGAAGTCATCAGTTGCCGCCCTGATGGTGCTGAAATCAAATTGTAGGGACTCCGCCGTGCTTATTTCATCCACAACTTCACCTAGACACAGAAATAAGCCGTCGTTCAGAGCATTAATCACTTTACTATTGTTCTTATAATGAAAGCTTCTTAAGCTTTTAACATATATAGTTGCACCTGAGGGCATTATTATGAACTTGCTATATTGGCCTGCTCAATTAGTTTATGTTAAATATAGACATTGAAAAATGTGTAATTGGAAAAGTATCAAAGTGTCGATTCCATGTTCTGGAATTCTCCATCCAACTTTTTTAATTTTGTTTTGGCTTATTTGTTACTTCTGTGCCGGTGCAAAAGTCTAGTAATTAGTCAACTTCGTTTTTTTTTCAATGATCTTGTTAACCTCATGAACAGTTGCTGTTCCAATGAAAAATAAAAGACCGACCTTCAACTTTTTGTCTGGGCTGCTTCTTCTTCCTTTTCGCTATCAGGAGTATGACAATGCCGACAAGCAGTAGCGCAGAAGCACTTGTGGCAACTGCAATGATCACAGTCTTCGTTGAATTGCTCTTTCCACCTGCAAGAGCAAAGGCACATTACTTTAACGATCATTGCTTACCGATTACAGAGTAATACACCGGAGAAATCACTGAAGTGTCATTTCGAATGCGGAAACGAGATGCATGTTGAACATACATCGCACCATTCTTTGATAACTCAAGGGAAAGTCATACGGATTTCTGCTCGTCTTATCAAGCCTCGTCTAATTGAGAGTAGTCACCTCTGAAAATATATCACATTATTCTACAGAATCACCTCTCCAGAATCGCCTTTTCAATTCCAAATCCATTGCTTTTCTGAATTTCTTACGGAAATCAGAGCATTGACAGCGCAATGGTTTGCAGAAACAGAGTGGAGCAAGGAACGACCGATGCTGCTGGTATTGCAAATGCTCCGGTCAAAGATTTCTGCAGAGTTATCGGATGCATCCCCCGTGGACATAAGGGACCCATATGCACACGAGGACCACCAGCGAAAAGCATGAAAGTGACAACGACAATCACGCCCGTCGTCGCCCTCTCGGCAGCCGTGCTCGAATCGATTGTGCTTTGGTCTTGGTTTTCTTTTATTAGAATATATATTTCTTTTATAGTTTTTAGGCCGTCCTATCTCATTTTTATAGAAAACTTGAAAGGTCAGAATATATATACTTTGCCCTACCAAATAATAAGAACATAAATAATATAGATGAATTTCTTATCTAACTCAATCTCGAGAAATGTTTTATCTAACACGAGATCTCACCTAAACCCTTAATTAAGTGACATGCTGGTTTCTAGTTAGTTGCCAATTGTTTAATCAATGGATCTAAATTATTTCAGCACCTACTAAAAATTCATCATGTCATTTAAATAAGAGACCTTAGAATTTCTAGCATTGCTAATGGATCTAGTTCTTGTTAACTTCATTTGAGAATTATCAAGCACAACTAAGGTTATTTTTGCCCTCTTTTTTCCTTTGACGCCTGATGCTACAAAGTTCTAGTAATAATCCAAGATCTCATGCCAGAGCATGTAACCAATGTTTCGCTTAAGGCCTCGATTTTTTTTTTCCCATCTCTCTTTACTGTCTTTTTTTTTTTGGGTTGCTTTTATGTTAATTAACGAACCGTGGTGACTGATTGATGGGAAGTAACGAAGATCTGCTAATAATTTATCATCCTAGTGGAGATGCGTCAATGATTAGAGCTACTGACCCATTTCCTTTTTTGTCTACAATATGGACCAACCAGCCGTGTTTGGCAAAAAAAAGTGTTTATCCAACCAAAAAAATTACATGGTCTATAGAACATTAAAATTAAGCATGCTTGAAAGAATTGCAGTTCAAATCTCAAGCGAAATCCGCATAATGAACAACTTAGATGGTTTTAGTCCACCTGAATTATAGAAAAAAATGACACAAACGCCATGTTCGTGACTTGTGACAAGATCCTACATACCTGGCGGTGGAGCTGGCACATCTGCCTCCGTTGATGGTGGTGCGGGCGGCGGTGGAAGTGGCTCCCCAATCTGGTCGAAGAACCGAGCATTGGTCTCGTACCGGAACCGGCAACTTGGTGCCATTATCCTCACTCCCATCTTCCCGGCGCAGCAGTCCGTGAGACTTGTGATGACTGTCACCAGGCAGTCGCTGCATTGCTGCTCGGTCAAGTCCGGCGTGCACTGTGTCATCGCGTAGATCGTGTCGAAACCCACCGATGTGTTCCCCGTCGCGTACTTCCTCAGCGAGCCACCGCCTGCTGCCTCGTTCCGCAGACTGTCCAGCAGTGTCCGCAGCGCCGCGTTGTACGTGTCCTGGCTCGTGACGTTGTTCACGTTGTTCAGCCAGTATTGAGGGTTGGTTGTGACTGTGCGAAAGATCGAGGCGTTAGAGTACCGAACGGTGCAGTTCTCACTGTAGAGGACCGCGCTCTTCTGGAAGGGGCAGAGCCGGCGGATGTCGGAGGCTGAGCCATTAAGGCAGCTACGGCAGCTCTCAGCAGTGAGGTCGCCAAGGCAGAAGCCGATGACATGGAGGGTTTGGGAGGCGCCGGAGACGGCGGCGGAGGCGTTGAAGAAGCCGTAGGTGAGGGACAAGGAGTTGGTGGTGGAGATGGAAGAGAGGAGGGCGGTGAGGGTGGTTTGGTAGGCGCTGTTGGCGGTGAAGTTGCCGGTGGAGGCGCAGACCTCATGCGGGAAGAGATCTTGGGCGTTAACGGTGGAAGCTAGCAGGAGGAGGAGGAAGAGAGGAAGATTTGGAAGATCCATGCTTCCTTACTGTTTTTCGTGGGGATGTTCCGGGTCTTTTTTTGATTAACGTCGATAGGCTAATAATGTACGAACGCATAGCTTGTATAGCTCCTGCACAAGTTGCTTCGTCGAAACCTGTTTCGTCCCGTCCACAGCTTGGTAGGGGCGGCTTGAACTTTGATGCCAAAGAAGTCATTGGTCTTTTCTTTTGTCCTTGCCAGAAAACCAGTGATTAACCAAATGGAGGTTTTCGACCAAAGAAGAAAACTTTTTGAACCATTCTTTATCTCAACCATCCATTTCTTTATTTGTCGCAGTCAAACATCTCCCATTATCTTTTAAAAATCGTCTGGCTACCACTGGGGACAGGTAGCCATGGTAAACAGAATTGGGAGACATGAAACTCTGCTTGGCGATCTTTTCAGAATGCCGACGGTGTCTCGGCCAACTCTTTGAATCTAAATGGAATGGTCAGTCGTCAAATATGTCTCGATCTCGTCCGCAGATGAAGACAGAGCTAGCAGGAGCTAGTGGGGGTAATCTTTCCTTTTTACAAAGCAATGACTTGCAGATTCTTTAGGCATAGCTCGATAATGGCACACTATCTCCACTCGTGGGATGGAGTTTGCCGTATCGAATCATTTGGCATGTGCATCATACATGTTCCTTGGTATCAATTATACATATTCCACTTGGATTATCCTCACATAGCCTCAATTTTTGGTAGTATGGAACAAATAGAGTTTCAATTCAACTTGAGCCTCGAGGACGGCCGACGCGTATACCATTTGAGCAATTTCGCCTTCATGGCCAATCCCGCTCCATATGAGACATGGGCTATGCTTCATTATTTTCTTCTCGATTTTGTTCTTTCAGTAGGACAAAATTAACACGAGCTTGCCTATTTTCTTTTCCCTTCCTAAAACATCTTTCCTCGTTTAGTAAAGTATTTTTGCAGGAAGTTTTAGTTCGTGTAGCGTCATTCTTTCTCCACGAAGCTTTAATGCGTATAAATAACCTTCCCTCTTATCAACTAGCAACAGTTGAAAATTGTGTTTCCAGACGTTTTGATTACCCTTTTCTTTTTGATGTTTCCCCTTACATGCTCGATAATCGTCATTACGTCGAAAAACTTTGCTTTTGAATGAATCAAAATGGTGTTCCGGAAGCAACATAGGTTCTGGTAAATGTTGACATTCAACATCAACATAAAATTTATGTGTAGTTCTCATATTATCCCGACCACTTGGAATAACCATGACATGTACTTGATTCGTCATGGTGGCATTTAAAATGCTATATAGCTTTCAAACATACGTGGTATCCAGCCTAGCTTTCGAACACTTGTCCATAAAATTATTCAATCACACGCAACGATCCATTCCACGTGAAAATAATATTTTTTTAACATGAATGATCACGCCAACTTACTTAAGACCGTTGTCAGACATAATCAATAGTTTCATAATCGTTGATCATGACTAATGTGATCACACGTTCATCTTTGTCCTTAAGACCAGGCCGCTATGGTTCCGTATTTGACTTTAAACAGTTGCGATGAAGGTTCCAGACAATAATGTATAATATGTTATAGCCGGCGATTGAGATTGGAGTAGATAAGGACAATAGCGGAAAGTAAGCAATAGAAAATCTTCGAAGTTGATATTTTCCAAACGCGCACCCTCATGGCCCTGGTCAAGCTGCCTTCGCGTGACGAGCTCGAACCATGCGCTGCGTTTTCTTTTCTTTTTCCAGGATTGTTATCATAACATATATGATAACGAGTGACATTTTTTAGGGATTGAATAGCATGCGGGATTTTACGTTTTGCTTAATCTAAATCTTGTTGGACGTCTTTTTTAATCCCATAAATATATATATGTATGAATGAGATTCTAATAATGCGTGCGCACCGATGCATAAATTTGTTTATATATAAATTTGTGATATCTAAATTTCGATGGAACATTTCAAAAGGGTGGAAAACAATTTCTGGTTTTATGCGTGTTGACCAAGAACAAAAGAAGCCTAGTGGGTATTGCTAATTGGAGTTGGTGAACATAAGAACACGGTGAAGCAATAATTTGACATAGAAAGAATTCTGAAATGAAAAGTAAGAACTTGCAATCCGACATGTCCACCGGCTAGAGGCTATCACGGACTAGCCTTAGCAATCCATTTGCTTCTTCGATGGCCGCATGCGCCTCCTTGTCGTGGCTTTTACAAGAGTGTCGCCGGAGAAGGCTCGACCAAAGTTTATGGGCTTTTCCAATGTGGAGGCGATCTCTTCGGGAATGACTGCGACAACCGCGGCAACAATGCCCCTGCAGAGGCACGGCGTCCGGCATAGGTGAGTGGTTGATGTTCAACTTTGTCGACGCGGCTTTTGCAAACTAAAGCATAATAAAAGGCAAACTTTGTGTTTATTGATAAGAGTAATGGGAGATCAGATATGAATTATCTTACTTAATTTCAATCAACATCCATATATTCATTCTCTTGCTTCTCTTGCTTGAACTTATTTCTCCCTCTTAATTCTTGAGCCCCATTTCGGCCGTATCTTTTCTCCGACAACATTTCGGTATTGTGTCACATAGTTCAATCACTTTTGAACTTAGGTTGCGATTGTTTGATCGAAAGGGTTTTTTGCGAATTAGTTTTCTAAACTTTTGAGCTTTTGGTTTGCTGAAAATAATTAGTCAACAGGACACTATTTATGACAAAAAAAATATGCCTAAAATAAATAAAAAATAATTTCCCTAACGTGGAAAGGAGAACTTGTATATATTTTTAGAATAATTTCCTGGATAGCACTTTCTTTTATCACAAAGTTTTTCGTGGAAACAAACACAACCCTATATTAAATTATCTAATATTTCTGATTTGGACACCAACATTTAACTTAGTAGTTAGTTATTCACCCTTTTTTTGTCTTTTCTTGAGCATTAATCCATCAATCAAAACTCCTAATTAAGATTAACACTTTGTATGTTTTATGAAAAAATAATCCTCATTTTCTAGTATTGGGATCATGCATGAAAATGAGTCAATAGAAAATTTTTTATTAGTCAATCAAAAGCCTATACTTAAATTATATAAAAAAAATTTCTCTTTTAAAAATGAAAACCACTTTCCAAAATACTACTATTTACTATTGCAAAAAAATATTTTCTCTTTTAAATTATACATGACTTGCCCATGTCTACCGATTGCAGGCCAACAATCCCATAACCCATTGTATTCAGCCCACTAATCCAACCCATTCGATCAAATCAGTGAAGCCCAGCCCCAGCCTTCATTTCTAGAAGGGACTAAGCTAGAAAAGCCTAATAGCATCGGCTATAGGCCTGGCCCAGTATAACTGGGCCGAGCAAGAAAGTGCCTGAATTAGATATTGGGGGAGGGGGCCCAAAACGCCAGTCCAGAACCCAAACCCTACACGGACCATTAGGTTCCGGCTGAGACCCACATTCGGGCCAAGTCCTCTACCCGATCCGAGTCCCCAATTTTCAGAACCAAAAAAATAAAAACTATCCGAACATAAAAATTTTCAGGAAATAGCTTAGAAATTGAATTTTGATAAGTTTGTTAGATTTCTAGCGTTAATGTTAGTATATAATTAGCTTTAGATCCCTCTGGTTAGTATACATGTGGTTTAGGGTTTAATGAGTGTCTTTGTGTAACGTGAAATCTTTAGCCGAGAAATTGAATTTAAATTGATCAGGCTAAGGGGGATGCCCTCGTCCTAGGCTTTATGAAAAGTACATCTCTATTTCGAATTTTTTAAAATACTTAAGTGTTTACTTTACACACTTTTAATACATTTATTGTTCTTTTTTTTAGCATAGTAAGGTTATTTTCTTTAGTGTCGTAAAAATAAAAATAAAAAGCAGCGTGGCACTATTTGCGTCGGCATAAAATGTCAACTTTCAGCCTAATTACGTCGGCTTTGATTTTTTTTTTTTTTTTGTCTCGTCTTGTATGAAGTGGAAGAGAAGAACCTGCTCTTTTTGATCTCCTTCACTTTGACGGCTCAAATGCATTCTCGTCTATGAATAGCGACGGATCTAGAATCTTAGGGTCGGGGACCAAGCTTGTGCTTGATGCTTCTGTATAAATGGCATGACGTTTTGTGAGTATCATTCACTTCCAACATCCTATGGATCTGGATTTAATCCCAAGCCATTGAAGCCACATAACTCGTCAAAATTAAAAACTTCAACCTTGTGCTTGATGTTTGTAATCTTGATGATCCGAAAACCACAACGGAAGACAAAAAGCAATGCACAGGGCACGCCGATCACCCATTTTCTAAATCTACCATGGGTATGGCTCCGATTTAGAGGTCTCATTTTTGGAGAATTGGTCTGTTATGTTTCTTCATCTCTCGACTTCAGATACCCTTGAACTGTAATCCTACTTGGACAACATATCAAATTCGATGACATTGTGCATGAAGAATGCGAACTGTAATCCTACTTGGACAACATATCAAATTCGATGACATTGTGCGTGAAGAATGCTGGTCTCGACGGCTTTTGGAGAGTAAAGGAGTGGCTATTAAGCACAAGAAGGACCAAGTCCATTGTTGGCCGGCCAGCCACGTTTGCTTGGACACATAATAGACTGATGTGGATGCCCTTGGCAATTTCAGCACTTTAACCAGAAGTTGTAAAGGGATCCATGATGTTCGATACTGATCCTTTTCTCCAATTCTTTAACACCTGCAAACATCTGACCAACACTGAGCAGATTGATCCCTTGAATATTATGCGAATTGAGAACACAGCCTGTACGGGCCTCCACGTCGTTGCCCATGCGGTAAAGCTTGCTCTTATGGTCACTCACAATCTCCAAAACCAGCATGCCGAAACTGAACACATCTAACTTGACTAAGAAGTTCCCTTGTATCACATACTCCGGCACCATATATCGGTTGTGCATCATAATAAATCCACAATATTAGCTCTATAGTTTGCTTTGTTCTTTCGGTACTCATTAGCTCTAGGAGGTTGTGGCACTTATTAGGTCCCCACTATTTTTGTCTCTCCTGAGTTTGGTCCAACTTGAACAGCCACGCCATACCAAAATCTAATATTTGTGGCACTTACTAGGTCACCGCAATTCGGTTTGTCTCTTTTTGGGTGTTTCAAAAATCACTTTGATGGAAGTATTACTCAATAGGCTCGTTACCCAGATAATATGACTGCAGTGTTTGACAAGGTGCATAACATAATGTGTTGAATCATTTTATATTGAGGCAGCCCGCCATACCTAGCATGTTAGGCCCGGCATATTGTTAATTTGATTGCACATCATTTTATAAGACATTTAAAAAATCCTTGGTACTTTTCCAGTTTTCGAAATCTACATTGATATAAGAATATGTTCTAGATCACATAACGTTACATCTTGGAATTAAAGAATGGCAGGCTCGAGCCATCATTCACCTCACTAATTTTGGCCTAAAAGATCCATTATTGGGTTGGGTGAATACAAAATGGGTGGCCAGAAAACCATTTTTAAAGAGCATTCTCAGACTAAATGACCTAAAGAATTTGAATTTAATAAATATGAATTTCGCACGACATAAACGAAGGGTATAATCTTGAGAAGCTAAATATGCTGAAATATCTCATGAAAATTTATCACAAACTGCGTCAACCCCGATAACCAAACTTTTACAGAGTTTAATGAGACAACTAGCGATGTAAAAAGCATGGACTCTAATATAAAAGCAAAGACTCCTTTCAATGGAGTCTCTTTCTTCCGCGTTTATAATAGAAAATGAGTCTCCTGTCTTTTGCAGATATAATAGAAACTGTTGACTCCTTTGACTGCATCTCCATCTTTTGCAAGTTTAATGAGACAACTAGTGATGTAAAAAGCATGGACTCTAATGTAAAAGCAAAGACTCCTTTCAATGGAGTCTCTTTCTTCCGCGATTATAATAGAACACGAGTCTCCTGTCTTTTGCAGATATAATAGAAAAGCATTGACGCCTTCTGCCGAGTCATCTCCTCATGATTTTTAATTTAAGTTTTGCCGAGAGCATTTTATGAGTGAAATCTTGAAAGTTTTGATTCGATGTGAGGGGTGCATCCTTAAGATCGCATGAGGTAATGGACCGGTTGAAACGTGCGAAAGTTGATTCGTTCACTTGACCTGCTATATAAAAAAATGTCAAATAAGAATGTCGACACTAGTTTTATAGATTAATATGTTCGGTTAGAGTAAACTTCCACTTAAATCTCATATTTTATAATTTAAAATAAGAAGCCTAGTGTGTAATGCATAGTGGGAATGGAGAATCTGATGGGAAAAACCAAGGACGACCAAAAAGTCTCTTGAACAATAACTCAAACAATGCAAGATTTCGGAAATGAAAAAGAAAGAACTTGCATATTGAATGATTGCTAACGAATGGATGAGCCATACTTTGCTCTCCTAACAGAAAGATCGACCCCAAATTTTGATTGCCGATAGGCTATTAACCACTAATGATTAAAGTTTAGGGTTAAGTGAAAAAACCTGACTTTCCGTAATGTGATAAACTTACTTCCCCTATAATATGTTGAAAGATATAATTTTATGTCACACAAATTTAGACAGAAAATCTCCAAGTTAAAGTTCCATTAAGGTAGTAATTTAAAATAGAATTAGATCTAGTCTAGACGTAAAAATACTCAGTAAATCAATTTTTTTTTTAATTCCAGTAAACTTAAAATCGGTTGAGTCAATCTTCTAGGATCAATGTAAAATCTCACAACACCATAATGGTGAGGAACTATCGTTTTTCGGTTTTACAATTATTGGGATTCAAAGAGTAAAAGATTAAAAATACTTTTTTTTTTGTAACCAATAACCATTTACATACATCTTTGAAAAGCACCAAATACATGCATTCATGAATTTTACTTTTGGAAATCACTTTCCACCTTTACATATATTATTCAATTGCATTCTTTCCCAATTATACCCATCCTCAAATCCTAAAATATCACATTAACACTCAAAATCAACTAAAACCCAAATCACAAAATCCTAAGTGAGATGTTAAACTGAGTAGGCCAGGAGGGCAATTTGATTTTTTCAAGATGGGGTTTTGTTTAGAGCTATGTGATTAAAATTTGCAAGATGAAGGTATGTAAGTGGTCATTACGTTAAAAGCAAGTTACATTCAAACGAATTTTCATTCTTAAACATTTATATGTTTTTACACTCATTTAGACTTATTCTTCTTTACTTCTTATGCACAAACGTGCATGCTCTTTTGCTATAGCTAGTAAGACACTCCCCCACCCCCCCCCTCAAAAAAAAAGAAGAAGAAGAAGGAGGAAATGAAATACGTAATTGCCTATTCATAAAATTACAATATGTATACTTCGACACGGCATCCACAATCACAATCATAATATAACCACAATATAGCTACAACTGTACTAGAGAAACCCTAAGCCGTTAGAAAAGATTAAGAATTAAGATCACATCATGCTTTTGGAATAACATCCTACCCTGATCTTTTTCTATGGCTATGATATCATATACCTATCAATTTTTGCTAAGTAAATTATTATACTCTAGTTCCATTTTATTTGATTGACTATTGAGTTGATGTAGTTGTCTTGTCCGGAGTGGTGATGATCATATAGTCATCCTCAAGTCTCATGAGCAGTCGTCTTAGCAATTGCTAGGCATAGGAGAACCTTAATTTGGTAAAATAATTGGGAATTTGTTTCTAAAAAAACTCGATAGCTTAGATTTGATTCTTAGTCAATATGACTATTTTGAGCTATATCTTAGAAACTAATTCCTTAGAAATATCCTAGCATCGACGTACATACAGATAACATGTCTTTGACTAAATCGGAAATAGACTTAGCTTGATGCATAAAAATTGGCTCCATATCTCACTTGAGCACTGCACCGACAATAGCAATGGCTAGGAGTATTTAAGGTATAATTTGAACTGATTGGTGACCTATTTTCAACTCAAACTATAACAATTTCAATTTTCAATTGGAAAAGTTAATATGCTATTAATTGATTTTGTTATTGGTTTGATTGAATAAAAATTAGCTTTAAGCATACGCAAGAATCATGCAGGAAACATAACATCTATACAGTCTAAAGGTTCATATTCCAATGTCAAACAAGAAAGAACTAGTACTTACATCCACAACAATTGTTTAAAACCCAACACAAGCAAAGGATATTATACCTTATGAGTCATCAGGTCAATAAATTGTCCTATGACAAGCAATTTGTGGAAAACGAAGGATGTAATTATTTGTGATACATCAAGACGACAATTCATGCGTATTATTAGGAAAGCAGTAGTTACCTTACACAGGACGGCAATTCAACTAATTCGGTTCAGTAAATTTACAGGTATAACAAAAAGAGTGAAAACTTCACTAGACCCCAATTAATTAACTGGGGCTTTGAAGAAGTAAATGTTATTGGATCAAGCAAGATTAAACCAGAATTTTTTGTTGTAGGTTGTATAACTTTTTGGTAGGTTGCAAAAATTTATACAGTGATTAAAAGTTACAAGCAAGGACGTGATTGAGATGGGATACTATTGGAGAATTGACTGCGATGTGGGTTGGTGCGATTATCTTGTAAATGTGGCATGCTTGAGGTTAAGAATAGACATATCCGATGTGCGTTGGCATGAAATGTCATACTTTTAGCCTACTTATTGAGCTAAGACATATTCTTTGATTTGTCTGTCCGTTGTATGACGTGGAAGAGAAGAACATGCTATTTTTTATCTTCTTCATTTCTACGGCCGACCTGCATTCTCATGTATGAATAGCGACGGATAGCTTGTGCTAGATCTTCATGTATGTCAGGCATGACTTCTTGCGAGTATCCTTCGCTTCCAACATCCTATGAATCTGAATTAATTGAAGCCAAATAACTCCTCAATAATCTGGAAGACGTATTAATTCATGAGAATGAAATTTTGATGATCCAAAAACAATGACAAACACAAAAGGCAATGCGCAGGGCACGTAGATTACCTATTTTATAGGGCTACCGTGGGTATGGCTCGGTCATAGAGGCCTCGTTAATCGAGAACTGGTCTGATTTGTTTCTTGATCTCTCGACCTTAGATACCCTTGAATTGTAATCTTGCATGGATGGCGTATCAAATTCGATGGCGTTGTGCATGAGGAATGCGGGTCTCGATGGTACTTGGAGACTAAGTGAGTGGCTGCTAAGCATGAGATGGACCTCGGCCGTCGTTGGCCGGCTAGCTGCATGTTCTTGGACACATAGTAGACCAATATGGATGCACCTTGCAATTTCAATGCTTGAACCAGAAGTTATAAATGGATCGATGATGTTCGATATTGATCCCTCCCTCCAATTCTTCCAAACCTACAAACATCTTACCAACGTTGAGCATATTTATATTCAGAATATTTTGTGAAATGAGAAGGTATGTTCTTATACTCACATAACCTATAAGGGCCTCCATGTCATCGTCCACACGGTAAAGTTGGTTCCTCTGACCACACAGAATCTCCAAGACCAGCACTCCGAAACTAAACACATCTGACTTGATGGAAAAGTTTCCGTTCATCACATACTCCGGCGCCATATATCCGCTGTGCATCACAATAAGTCCACCATGTTAGTTCTGTAGTTTGCTTTGTTCTTTGGTAATCATTAGCGTAGGAGGTTGTGGAACTTACTAGGTTCCCACAATTCTGTTTGTCTCTGCTTGAGTTTGGTCCAACTCGAACAGTCTCGCCATACCGAAATCCGATATCTTAGGATTCATGTCTAGGTCTAGCAAGATGTTGCTGGCTTTGAGGTCTCGATGGATGATACGAAGTCGAGAGTCTTCGTGCAGGTAAAGCATCCCTCGAGCGACACCTAGTATTATCTTGTGACGCTTATTCCAGCTAAGATTCGCACGTTTCCGAGGATCTACGCATTTTGGTGGAATCATATTTTATAAGACGTCCATTAATCATTTTGTGAGGATATGATTTCACGAATGACGACTTGAGAAACATACCAAATATGAAATGCTCAAGGCTTGAATTTGGTACGAACTCGTAAATGAGAAGTTGTTCGCCCTCTTCTAGACAAAAACCTAGGAGCCTGACCAAGTTCCTGTGTTGTAGCTTGGCTAGTAACAGGACCTCGTTCTTGAATTCTACTTCCCCTTGGCTGGAATTTTGCGACAATCGTTTCACCGCGATTTCCTGTCCATTGGAGAGCAGACCCTAGAATTTCACAAAAGTAGGTCCATATGAGTATTGATTGATACATTGAAGCATTACAAAGAGTATCGAATTTTTGTCATCTTTGACTATTTTGTTGCTTAAAATTTTGAATTTAAGAGAGTAGAGGATGTGCTATGTTAATTATTACCATATAAACAACACCGAAACCGCCTTGCCCAAGTTTTTTGGACTCGGAGAAATTATCTGTTGCCGCTCTGATAATGTCGAAATTAAATTGCAATGACTCCGCCGTGCTAATTTCATGCACAACTTCACCTATAAAGACAAAAGCATAGTCATCCAGAAGGAGCATCATTATCTTTTCATAGTTTACGTAATGAAAGTTTCACAAACTTCTAGCATATATTGTTGCACCTGCATGCATTACTAATAAAATCTAAACCCTCAACCCTCATAAAGCTTTTGGTCTAATTGTTGAAAGCGATGCAGCTCTTACTACTTATACCGGTGCAAAATCATCGTCGTTAGTCAACTCAATTATTTTTACGATTGTTTTGGACCTTATGAAGAGTTGTTGTTACAATGCAAAAGGATAAAGACTTGCCTTCGACACTTTGTCCGGGCTGCTTCATCTTCCTTTTCACTTTCAGGAGCACGACAGCACCGATGACAACTAGTGCAGCAACACTTGTGACGACCGCAACGATCACAGTCCTCATAAAATTGCTCCTTCCAACTACAGTAGCAAGGGCACATTATTTTTATGATCATTGCTCAGTGATGACCAAGCAATACACTGGGAAAATTACCAAAGCACCGAATATGACTGTGGAAATGAAACTTTTTTTGCAAAGATATAACAAGAATAGATCGATCTAGATGTGTACCTCTCTCTCTCTCTCTCTCTCTCGCGCGCGCGCACACAAGTGCTTGCACGATGATTTTGGGTGACTTGTCAGGATCAGTGAAGTGCAATGAAATCATTCTGATCGAATTGTTCTCCGCAGTTGATTGAGCTTTACATCGCTAAAATTCTAGAAAGCCGTAGTTCAGTTAAGCACTGCTGGTGACGTGCCTCCCACTCTCTCTTGTCTTAAACGACCACCGCTATCGAAGTGACCACGATTGAGTTGGTGATCACTGCTAATGAAGAAACCTAAATATGGTTGCTATTATTGGAATCCTGGATCGATTTAGATCTCTCTCTCTCTCTCTCTCTCTCTCTCTCTCTCTCTCTCAGATGACCACTGTTGTAGAGAGAACAACAATTATAGTTGTCGTTGCTGGGTTGGCTCAGCCTCTTGGATTGGTCGAATTGATGGTTTATTAGTCTTTGGTCCTTTTTTTATTATTTGTATATTTTAGTTTTTACCCCGTCCTATCCTTTGTTCATAAAAACTTAAAATGTCAGAATATGTCTATTTTTCAGTATTTTGCCAAACCAAAATATTAAATAAAAAATATGGTGGAATTCTTATCGAAGTTATAGTAAGAGATTTTACAGAAACTCCCTTATTAGGTATTGTTGATTTTCTACGGATTGTTTAGGTACTATTTATTTCAACACCTAATAAGAAAATTTAAACAAAATTTCTTTTTGTGTCTGACATTGCTATTCAATATCATTCTTATTAGCTTCATTTTTGGAAAATCAAATACAATTAAGGCAAGTCGTAGCGTGTCTTTTCCTTTGAAGACGGATGCTATAAAGTTCTAGTCAGAATTGAAGATCTCGTGCGGGTTCGTGCCACCAATGTTTCAATTATGGCCTCGCAATTTTCTGTTACTTTTCTTTTTGACTGAATAATGAGAAGTGACGAACATCTGATATGGATTCATTACCCTAGCCTAGACTCACAATCTCATACGACAGCTTGGGAACAGTGAATTCCATAAGCTGTGATTCAACGAACTGACTGTGATAGTTGGCTAGGAACCATGTAGATGCATCAAGGATTAAATAAAACTTATTTTGCCGACAATATGGACCAACTTGATACATTCTTTCTTGCCAAAAAGCATTCATTCAATAAAAATTACCTGATCTATTGAGCACATACCGATAAAAAAAATGTTATGGTTTATAGAGCACATAGGTTGAGCTACTATGAAGAATTAATGGTGTGAATCTCATGTGAAATCCATAAAGTTTTATAAAGAAAGGAGCCAAACACCATGTACCTGACTCTTGAACAAGTGCCAACATACCTGGTGGTGGAGGGAGCACATCTCCCTCCTGCGATGGCGGCGATAGTGGCGGCGACGACGGAAGTGGCTCACTGACTGAGTCGAAGAAACTGTGATTTGTCTCGTATAGGATCAGGCAACTTGGTACCATGAACCGTCCTCCTGTGTACCTGACGCAGCACTCTTTGATTGTCTGGACGCCTATCACTAGGCAGTCACTACACTGCTGCTCCGTCAAGTCTGGTGTGCACTGCACCATCGCGTAGATCATGTTAGGCCCCGCTGATTCGTTTCCCGACGCATACTTTCTCAGCGAGCCGCCACCCACCGCCTTGGCCCACAAACCATTTAGGAGCTTACTCATGGATGCGTCGAACATGTCCGGGCTTGAGACGTCGGCAGAGTTGCTCACCACGTAGTCAGGTTTTGTTGCGAATACACCAAAGAACGAGGCATCCGAGTATCGGATGATGCAGTTCCCAGCGTAAAGGAGTGCCTCCTTCTGTAGGGGGCAGAGGCGGCGCATGTCGGAGGCCAAGTCACCGAGGCAGGCACGGCATCGCACCGCGGTATAGTCACCACGGCAGAGGCCAAAGATGTAGAGGGTTTGGGAGGCGCCAGAGACTACGGTGGAGGCATTGAAGAAACCATAGGAGAGGGACAACAAGTTGCTGTGGAAAGGGAGGAGATAAGGGAGGTGAGGGCGGTTTCGTAGGTGCTGTTGGCAGTGAAATTGCCGGTTGAACCACAGTGGGCCGCTGGGAATTGGGCGTTTATGGTGGAAGCAAACATGAGAAGAAGCAAGAGAAGGAGACTTGGAGGATCCATTTTTTTTTTTTTTGGGATAGAAGTGTTACTCAACAGACTAATTCCCAGATTTTATTGAGTACCGGGATCGATAAGATACAAAACAAGTTGTGTTAAATTATTTTTTATAGGGACGGCCGCCATGCCTGGCACGCTAGGCCTGACAAAATTTTAGTTCGAGTGCATATCATCTTATAAGACCTTTTTAAAAATTCTTTGTAAGTTTCCGTTTGGACCGATGCCTTATTTAAGCTGTTTAATAGTCTTTAAAACCTTGAGTTTTAAATTTGCATTGATATAAGAATGCATTCAGGATAAGTTACATTTTGTACAACCTTAAAGAATGGAAGATTAGAGCTGTCATCCACCTCACTAAATTTGACCTATAAAATTCATTATTGGCTTGGATGGATGTGAAATAGGTAGCAAAAATACTAGTCTTGAAGAGCACTGTCATATTGAATGACCCCTATAGAATTTGAAATTCATAAGTATGAAAATCACACGGCAAATGAAGTGTCTAATCTTAAATGAATTTGTTAAAATGCCTTAAGAAAATTTATCACGTCATCAATACTTCAGCAAAAAATAAGAGATAAAAAACACAAACGACATCTAACGGGATTACTAAACTTTTGCAGAGTTGTTGCAGATTTGTCGTGTTTCTCGACGGGCAACGTTGGAGTCTCGAGGAGTGTTGACTTCTTTGACTGCGTCTGTCTTTTTGCAAGTATAATAAGACGACCGGCTGACTTCCAACCAATGAGGAGTACGAGTCACTGGAAGAAGCATCGACTCTAATGAAAAAGCAAAGGCCCCTTTCTACGGGGTCTCTGTCCTCTGCAATTATAATATGAAAGGAGTCCTTCTCTTTTGCAGGTATGATAGAAAAGCATTGACTCCCCCTACCGAGCCTGTCTTTTGCAAGTATAATAGATTAGCAAAGACAACGGGCGATTTTCAAGCAATTTGGAATCTTTACTGGTGGAATCTTTTCTGGTGATGATGTTTTCCTAGTAGATGATTAACTAGATGCAAGGAAATTTGTTCGTCTCCTTGTGATTTTTGTTTCGCTTTTTGATGAGAGTGCTCCAGAAAATAAAATTTTGAATGCATCAATTTGATATGAGAGAGTGTATCCTTAAGATCGCATGAAGAAGTGGACTAGTTGAAATGCGTAAATATTAGTCCGGACTTCACTTGACCCATTACACCAATTAAAAAATTCACAAAATAATGAGGCCACAACATTTTTATATTATTTTGCTCGGTCGGATGGAACTTCCTCTTCAAATTTCCTGTTTAATAATTTAAGATTAGAAGCCTAGTGGCAAGCCAAAGACAACTGAGAAGTCTCTTGAGCAATAAATCAACGCAAAAGAAAAAGCTTGCGTAGTCTTGAAGATGCGGATTTTTCACTTCTAAGACGAAACAAACATTTAACATTTCATCACACATGGCAATGGCAAAGAAGCTCGCTTACAAATATTTACGTGGGAATAGTTATTAATGTGAGAAACTTACTTTCCTCACAATGTATTAGAACTTATTTCATTATATCAAAAGACCTTCTGCCATATCTAAGAATGCGCCCCAGGCCATCTTCGTATAGCTGGTTATTCCAACCCTGAATCTTTGGAGGTGACAAGATATTTTAATGCAAATTAGGCTAGTTGCCCTATGGATCGCCGGTCTACTTTGGGATACCGTGTATTTCTTGGTGGTAAATTTGTGTTGTGGAAAAGTAAGAAACAATCTGTTATTTCCCGATCTAATGTAGAGGCCGAGTATCGTGGTATGGCTAATGTTACCAATGAACTTCAATAGGTTCGTATGTTGTTAGTTGAGATTGGACTACCTATGACCGGTCATCTATTTTGTGCTATGATAATCAATATGCTATTTATATTGTTAGCAATCTAGTGTTTCATGAGCGAACGAAGCATATAGAGATGGATTGTCATTTTTTTTTAGAAAAGGTGAATTGTGAAGACATACATTTGGTACACACACGTTCTGAAGAACAACTAGTAGACAATTTCACAAAACTTTTTGATATGTACACTCCAACTTGAGGGGAAGTGTTGGGTTTATTACTTTTGAGTATTAGTAAGTTGGGGGTATTTGTGTAAATGAATTAGGCTTAATCCTAAGCCTATAAGTACTCCTTGTTATTTGTGAAATGAATAATAGTTACTATTTTAACAATTCCTCTAGCATCTAAGCCGGCACATAGTTCTTTCCAACTCCTATCTCATAGCTCACCGGTCCACAACCGGTTGATGCCTTGGGCTACCTAATCCATCACATCAATATCAAGCAAGTGCCGATCACAATTTAAACGCACATAAAGAAGACGGTCCACGACCAATTTGATTCATTCAGTCAAATCATGAAGTACACTAGAATTAATTTAACAGAAATAGCCCTATACTGCCGACCACCTTGGCACGCCAATTAGGGATCCGTCTGGTTTCCTAATTCGAATGGCAAACCATTGTTCGATAATCCACGGGCGAGATCACTTTAATTGGCCACCCTTTGATCGACAGTCTCCTATCTAGTCTAATTTACTCACAAACTATACACAAATAGTCCCCGGCTCCAACTCCGTTCTAAATACAATTTATGCATATTATGAGTACAGTCAATTATCTAATTATACTAAAGCGAGTAATGTTCCTAATAGAACATAAACTCACTTCCGGGTCTACGCGTCCTAGGCAATCGACGACGACGACTCGCGGCGAGCTTGCAATGTCCCGTAACTTGCGCACGCCATGTGGGGATTGGATACGGCCTTGCATGGTAAGCCCCCTCCATGCAGCGCATGCCAATCAAAAAGATATGGTTTCGCAAATGACAACCAAAGAAACATACCGAATATCAATTGATCAAGGCTCAAGTTGGGCACAAACTCGTAAGTGAGATGTTGTTTGACTCCTTTCAGATGGAAGCCTAAGAGCCTAACCAAGTTCTTATGTTGTAGCTTAGCTAGTAACATGACCTCGTTCTTGAATTCCACTTCTGCTTGGCTGGAATTTTGAGATAGTCGATTTCTTTTCTGATAGCCTAACCAATTTTACGATAGCTAATCCTAAAATTTCATCAAATTAGGTCCTTTTGAGTATTGATTGACACATTGAAAAATTGGAAAGAGTTTAGATTGATGTTATCCTTGACTGTTTGGTTGCTTAAATTTTGCACACGAGATTAGAGGATGTGCTTTCATAATTATTACCATGTAGACAGCACCAAAATCGCCTTGTCCAAGCTTTTTGGAATCAGAAAAGTTATCCATTGCCGCTTGGATAGTGTTGAAATCAAATTGCAGCGACTCCACCGTGCTAATTTCGTGCACAACTTCACCTAGAAAGACAAAAAAAACACGATCATTCAAAGGGAGCATCATCATCCTTTTATAGTTTTCATAATGAAAGTTCACAAACTTCCAGCATATATTTTTGCACCTACATGCATTACCAATAAAATCTAAACTCTATACCCTTAACTCTTATGAAGTTTTTGGCCTAATTGTTGAAAGCGATGCAACACTTGCTACTTTGCAGGTGAAAACGGATAGTCACTAGTCAACTTGATTATTATTATGACAAATGGATACAAGTGGATAAAAACTTTAATGTCGAAATGCAATAGAAAATTTACTAAAGAGATTTTAAAATTTGATAAATGAACAAATCTTTCTCTCAAGTGTGATTATCAAAATCAAAGTACCAAAAAATCTGCTTCTTCAAAACCCTAAAACACTATTTTATATGATGTCAAAATAAGAAATCTAATTACAATAGAAAACATAATTATAACAGGAAACCTAATTATAATGGGAAATCCGATTACAATAGAAAATGTTATAGAAAATGTTACAAAAGGAAATGATATTATTATGAAAACGGCACTAAAAAACCAAAATTTCTCTAAAACACTTGTAAACGATATGGAAATGTGAAATATGACATCGGTCACAATATAATACTAAATTTTGATCGATAACCCGTTTTGCGACCTGCCAAATTTCAGTTCATTCTGAGTTCGTCAAACTTGAGTACATCAAACTTGCATTCAACACTTTGTTTGGGCTGCTTGATCTTCTTTTTCGCTTTTAGGAGCACAACAACATTAATTACAAGTAGTGCAAAAACACTCGTGACGACTGCAATGATCATGGTCTTGTTGAATTTCTCTTTCCAACTGCAAGGGCAAAGTCACATTATGTTTATGATCATTGCTCAATGATTTTGGAGAAACTCATTGCAAAGATATAAGAAGAATGGATACGCACTACAAATTACAATGTGAAAAATACATGGTGCCAATTTGGATTTGTGGACCTACCAATTTTCATCTAATAAGATTTGAAATATGCCGCATGTTTTTCTAAATTTTTAAGTTTTTAGGGATAATTGGTTGCTTTTTCAACTTCAATTGTGTTACTTTCAGGACTTATTTATGGAATTGGTTTACAGAAATAGAGTGGAGCAAGGAATATCCAATGCAAGGTTACAAATTTTTGCGAAGTTATTAAGACACTCCCGATGTGCACATATGGGACCAAAGCATACATGCAGGCCGCCAACAATCTATTTTCTGATCTTAGAAGAACGCCGTAATGGAGGTGGTTCGAAAGATGGATGTTGTGGATTGTGACTCTGGTTCGATTTAGATATCTAGTGCGCTCTCTCTGTCTCGCTTACACGATAATTTTGGAGTACGTGTCAACACCAGAGAAGTGCAATAAGTTCATTCTTGTGAAATCATTCTCTAGAGTTGAATGCGTCATTAGAATTCTAGAAAGCCGCATTCCAGTTAAGCCCTGCTGGTGACTTACTCCCCCGCTCCCCCACTCTCTCCCTCCTCATTCTTTCACGACCACTGCCATCTAAGTGACCACCTTCTCTGCTCTAAAGATGGTTGTAACTCTAGATCGATTTAGATCTCTCTCTCTCCCTCATATGACCACTGTGATTAAACATATCTTCTTTTGCCAAAAACATGGACCTATAGATACCTTTTTTCTCGACAAAAAGCATCTATTCATTAAAAATTACACGATTTACTGGGCAAATATTATTAAAGAGAAGCTTATGATCTATGGAGCATGTAGATTTAGCTCATACGAAGAATTTATTGGGCGAATCTCACCTAAAACATGCATAATTTTATAGGTAAAAAAAAGACCCAAACACCGTGTACCTAATTCTTGAACGAGAGCCAACATACCTAGTGGTGAAGGCACCACATCTCTCTCATGAGATGGTGGCGGTGGCGGAAGTGGCTCACTAACCGGGTCGAAGAACTGATGATTGGTCTCATATAGGATCAAGCAACTCGGCGTCATAAATCGTCCTCCTGTGTACCTGATGCAACACTCTCTAATCGTCTGGACGCCTATCACTAGGCAATCGGTGCACTGCTGCTCCGTTAAGTCCGGCGTGCACTGCACCAAAGCGTAGATCACGTCAGACCCCGCTGATTCGTTCCCCGATGCGTATTTTCTCAGCGAGGCACCACCCGCTGCCTCGGTCAACAGACTATTTAGGAGCTTCCTCATCGCTGCGTCATACGTGTCGGGGCTGGAGACGTTGTCATCAGTTCTTGCCACGTAGGAAGGTTCCGTCATGACGACACCAAAGAAAGAGGCATCTGAGTACCGGATGATGCAGTTCCCGGTGTAGACAAGTGCCTCCTTTTGTAAGGGGCAGAGGCGGCGGGTGTCGGAGGCCAAGACATCGAGGCATGCTCGGCAGCTCACCATGGTTAAGTCACCGCGGCAAAGGCCAAATACGTAGAGGGTTTGGGAGGTGCGAGAGATGGCAGCGGAGGCATTGAAGAAGCCGTAGGAGAGGGACGAGCAGTTGGTGGTGGAGATGGAGGAGAGGAGGGTGGTGAGGGTGGTTTGGTAGGTGCTATTGGCGGAGAAGTTGCCAGTCGAACCACAGTAACTCGCTGGGAATTGGGCTTTTATGGGAGAAGCAGACATGAGAAGAAGCAAGAGAAGGAGATTTGGAGAATTCATTGTTTTTTTGGTGATTGGGGTCTCTTTGATACAAGTATTACTCAACAAGCTCGTTCCTATGGGTAGCTCAACTGGTTAGGGCGAACTCGGGCTTCGTTGAGGTCTTGGGTTCGATTCCCCAGGGAAGCGCCTGTGATTTAAGTGGGGGGTCATGGCGGTAGGTTGCTGTGCTAGTCTCCCCCGAAAAATAGTCGAGGTGCGCGCAAGCTGGCCCGGACATATCGGTTATCAAAAAAAAAAAATAAGCTCGTTCCTTAAATAGTCTGACTACCAAGAAAAATGTCTCGCTCGATCACTTAGACAAAATAAATAATAAATCTTAAAAAAGGATTATCGAATAGACATATCAGTCTGATTTCATATGAACTCAATAAATGTATCCAAACATTTCTTCAGAATAATTTTGGAGATTTAAAAGAAATTACAATTAGTATGAAAAGAGAAAAAAATATTTCTGGGGACTGAAATTATCCAATATAATTACCAAAAAAAGAAAAAGAAAATTTCACGTCGAACACTTCTAATTTGCCAAGTCTCAAGTGCCAATCTCGGACTTTAAATAATAAAGCACTTCTCCTTTTTTTCTCCGTTTTCTTTTTCCAGTCTGACACCCCACGATATCATCGTCCAATAATCTTAACAAAAGAAAATTCTCAATTCTTATAGGAAGGGCGGCGAAAATGTTTGATTTTCATAGGAACGTAGAATCATCATGATTACCACTTCGCAATTCGGGATCAATTCATAATCATCGACGTGGATCGTACAACATTTATCTCCTAATGAATGTTTTGTTAATAATAAATTGGAGTTATTTTTTTTGGCGCTAAAGATCAAAGGATAAGCCAACGGCGGACGATTAGGGTGGCCAGCCTTTTGTCTTTCCCAATGTCACGCTCGTCGTCCGAAGCATTAGAATCTGATGGCACTCAATGTTGGGATTGCCGTGGGACCAAAATCAAGTCCAAACACTTTAGGGCCATTTAAAATGAAAATCAAACGACCGATCTTTTTTACTCTTGAATCATCTTCTAAGTATAAAACATCTCGACACACGACAGATCGAAAGCCACGGAAAACACCGTGCATGGATCCACGCCCTCATTACAGCCCTCGAAGAGACGGAGATCGAGTTGAATCCTTCGGATAAGTATTAATCTCCTAGGAGAATCGGGAAAATTATAAACTTATTGCAGTTACGTCGATTTAGCAATAAATCTTTCAACCATGTTAATTGAGTCCTAAACATTTTTATATTTTACCAATTAAATCCACTCGGCTAATTTTAGTGCTAATCTAAACAATAGCCAATCTATGTAGCACAGCTGACATCAACATAGATAAATTTTAATTATTTTTCAAATTTTTTTATTTTTTTATTTTTCTTTTCTTCTACTTTTCTTCTTTACTCTTTTTTTTTTACTATGGCGAACAAGGGCTGTAATTCAAATAAATTTTGATGTCAAAGACCAGAAGCTATGCGCTAATTTTCATTGGATCTCAATTGTTTTTAACAATGGTGGCTATTCATTTAAGTAAATTTATAAAATCATCAACGTCAACGCTGATTGTGCAACGTAAAACAATCGACCTTCACGTTAGCTTATGCTGCATGTTTATATGTTGTGGCATTTTGGGTCGACGACAAGTCTTGGGACGTAGTGGGATATCAACCAATGAGAACTTTGGGGATTGATGCATACTCGACAAAGGGCATGACAACCGTTATTGAATTGGTATCAGAGCCCGATGAAAGCTTGGAGTAATAAGGTTGAGTTATGCTTTCCAGGGTAGCAAGTTAAGAACTTGCATTCGTTGCTCGTGTTTGTGTGTGCTATCGATGAATGGAGCTTGAAGGCTTACTATGCATTGCGTTCCGTTTAAAATTTTTTGTGTATCACATGTTGCTGAAGGCTTGCTATGCATCGCATGTTATTTAAGGCTTGTTGTGTATCACTCGCTGCGTAAAGCTTACTGATTTTCGCTTGCTGCCTACTAATTGTTAATAGCAGTTGTTCCAAATGCCTAACAAGTATCGTTGGGGTTATGGAATCATGCTCATCTAAATCCTAAAGATGAATGAGGATTAGGGACTGCTAAGGAGAAGGGTGACTATAGGTCGCTTTGTTGTAGGAGATGACACTTAAGGAGACCCAAGGATTGATGGCATCCTATAGTCCCTTGAGGACCTCAGAGGTATGGGTGTTCAGTAGGCCCAAAATTAGGAGGCTGTTGTTGCCGTTCCTCCAGCAAATGTTGTTGTCACCGCAGTCTTGAATGTTGCTGTGTTGTCGCCCCTTTTCCCGTAGTGGATGTTGCCGCCCCTATGCTTGTTGCAGATGCCACCATTGAGGATATTGTCGCAACTGCCCCCAATCATATCTCAACTGCTAAAGATCGAATAGTTTTTGAAATTGAAGCCTCCATAATTCTTTGGCAGAGGTGACTTGAAGGCTGCCACCTTATGGTTCCAGCAGATTGAGAAGGTATTATCAGTGATGAGGTACACCGATGCTGACAAGGTAGTCTTGGCAATTTATCAACAGGAAAATAATGCCAGCCACTAGTGGGATTGCCACTAAAGGTGAGGTCTTTCTCGAGGGGTTCTCTAACACCACAAGGGAGCAGAAGATGGTTGAATTCATAAGATTCCGCCAGGATCAGTTCTTTGTAGAGGAGTATGAGGTGAAGTTCGCTAAACTATCTGGACATGGCAGGAAGATCTTGGAGGATCTGGTCGATCAGGCGATCAGGTTTTGAGATGTACTGAAACTTGATATCAAGAGTCAACTAGTGCTTTTGGAGTTGCACAACTATAATGAGGTACTGACTAGAGCCTTGGTTGTAGAAAGAGACATGGTTGAGAGGGCTATTGCTCCTGGATCGCGGTTCGCCGCGAGTTGAGACAACTGTCGGCTGGGGAAAAGGCCAATGTCTAGGAGTAAGTACCCTATCCCTCTAAAAAAGAGTGGTATTGGGAAGTCGGCATCTCGCTCGGATAATAGGTACCGCCACCGCATAAGGTATTATGGATTGATGATGTTCGATATTAATCATTCCGTCCAATTCTCCCAAACCTGCAAACATCTAACAAACATTGAGTAGATTGATCCCTATGATATTTTGTGAAATGAGAAAGTATATTCTTATACTCATGTCACTTATAAGGACCTCTATGTCATCGCCCACATGGAAAAGATTGTTCCTTCGACCACTTATAATCTCCAAAACCAGCACTCCCAAACTGAACACATCTGACTTGACTGAGAAGTTTTCATGTGTCGCATACTTAGGTGCCATACATCCGCTGTCCTTCATAGTAAGTCTATTGTATTAGCTCTATAGTCTGCCTTCGTTCTATTGCCAAGCATTAGCTTTAGGAGGTTGGGGCACTTACTAGGTTCCCACTATTCATTTTGTCTTGGCTTGAGATTGATCTAGCTCGAATAGCCTTGCCATATCGAAATTCAATATCTTATGATTCATGTCTGAGTCTAATAAAATGTTGCTAGTTTTGAGGTTTCGATGATTGATTTGAAGTTGAGAGTCTTTGTGTAGGTAAAGCTTTCCTCGAGCAACACCCATTATTATCTTGTGACGCCTATTCCAAGTGAGATTCGCATGCCTCAAAGGATCTACACATTTTGGTGGAATCCCATTCTATAATGTCCATCGATCATTTTGTCAGGTTCTCATTTCACAAATGATAACTGGAGAAACATACCAAATATCAATTGATCAAGGCTCAAGTTGGGCACAAACTCACAAATGAGAAACTGTTCTACTCCTTCCAAACAGAAACGTAGGAGCCTGACCAAGTTTATGTGTTGTAGCCTAGCTAGTAACATGACATCGTTCTTGAATTCTTCTTCCCCTTGGCAAGAACTTTTTGATAACCGTTTTATTACGATTTCTTTTCCGTTAGAGAGCTGACCCTAAAATCTCATCAAATTAGGTCCTTGTGAGTATCGATTGGTACATTGAAAAATTGTAGAGAGTTTAGATTGATGTTATCTTTGATTATTTGGTTACCTAAATTTTTCACACGAGAGATTAGAGGATGTACTTTCATAATTATTACCATGTAGGCAACACTAAAACCATCTTGTCCAAGCTTCTTGAAATCACAGAAGTTATCGATCGCCACTTTGATAGTGTTGAAATCAAATTGCAACAACTCTACTGTGCTAATTTCGTCCACAGCTTCACCTAGAAAGACCAAAAAAAAAAAAACGCGGTCATACAGAGGGAGCATCATCATCTTTTCATAGTTTTCATGATGAAAGTTTCACGAACTTTCAGCATATGTTATTGCACTTGCAGACATTACTAGATGTGGCAAAATGGGTCAAAAATCTATATTTTAACTCATTGAATAATGTGTGTCATAAATAGGTTACTTATTAACCTAATGGGTTCTAAATGGGCCACAGATATGTTACCTAATTAATTTTAAGTGTTGTTAATAAGTCATTTTTTAATATATGAAAATTATGATAATATAATTATTTTTAATTTGTTAAAAATAAAAAAATTGATTTTTTCCCTTTTTTATTTTTTTCTTTACTTTTTTTCCCCTTTTTTCCTTTTTCTAAGCATGTTTCCGGCCAAGAGGCTAGAGATGAGCTCACTAGACTCTGATGACTGGAAGAGGAAAAACAAAAAAGTTAAAAATTAAAAAATTAAAATTTTGAAAAAAAATAAATTCAAATAAATTGTATTGCATTAAATTAATTTAATAATACATTTTAAAAAATCATGAAGCAAAATTTCTTGACTTGGTTAAATGTGAAAGTGTTTTAACAATATGAGTTGGGTTGTGTATGGATTGCTAAAATTTTATTGTATGAAAATTAGTTGAAACGGATTAAATGGGTCAATATGAGTCGGATCATTTTTTACTTGACCCAAACACGATCCGACCCACCCATTAACGCCCCTAGGCATTACTTATAAAACCTAAACTATATACCCTTAACTCTTACAAAGTTTTTGGCCTAATTGTCGAAAGCGATGCAGCACTTGCTACTTTGCAGATGCAAAAAGATAGTCACTAGTCAACTTGATTATTATCACGATCTTGCAAATGGATAAAGACTCAGCCTTGAACATTTTGTCTGGGCTGCTTGATCTTCCTTTTCACTTTTAGGAGCACAACAACACCCACTGCAAGTAGTGCAGAAACACTCGTGACAACTACAATGATCACGGTCCTCGTTGGATTGCTCTTTCCCACTATAAGGGCAAAGCCATATTATGCTCATTGATTTTAAAGGAACTCATAAGATATGAGAAGAATGGATACCCACCACAAATTACAATGTGAAAAGTAAATGGCGCCAATCTAATTTGTCAACCTACCAATTTTTGTCTAATAAGATTCGAAATATGTGGCGTAATTTATTAAGTTTTTAAGTTCTTAGGGATAATTGGTTGCCTTTTCGACTTCAATTGCGTTACTTTTAGGACTTACTTAGGAAACTGGTTTACAAAAATAGAGCAGAGCAAGGAATATCCAAATGCAAGTTTTCAATGTTTTGCGAAGTTAGTAGACGCCCTCGATGTGCACATATGGGACCGATGCATACATGCAGACCACTGACAAATAGATTTTCTGTTCTTAGAAGACGATTTTCTGATCTTAGAAGAACACCGCAGTGAAGGTGTTCCTGAAGATGGATGTT
The DNA here is from genome assembly GCA_019926035.1 of Melaleuca alternifolia. Lineage (NCBI taxonomy): Eukaryota > Viridiplantae > Streptophyta > Magnoliopsida > Myrtales > Myrtaceae > Melaleuca > Melaleuca alternifolia. Next base: position 162,350 of record JAGKPW010002175.1, read on the forward strand.
GTGGATTGTAACTGCAATTCGATTTAGATGTCTGGTGCTCTCTCTCTCTCTCTCATGCGATAATTTTGGAATACGTGTCAAAATCAGAGAAATGCAATAAAATCATTCTCTGGAGTTTAACTTAGTAGTCAATTATTCACCTTTTTTTTTTGTCTTTCCTTGAGCATTAATCCATCAACCAAAACTCTTAATTAAGATTAATACTATGTATGTCTTGTGAAAAAATTTCGGTTGGGCAAAATTATCCTCATTTTCCAGTATTGGGATAATGCATGAAAATGAGTCAATGGAAAGTTTTTAAATAGTCAACGAAAAGCATACACTTAAATTAAAAAACTATTTTCTCTTTTAAAAATGAAATCCACTTTCCAAAATACAATTAGATTTTTGTGCTTGGACTACACTTTTCAAAACTATTTTTATGAGATACAATTTGTGTTTCTTGAGCTATTCAAAGGAGAATTTCTTTGGAAAAGTTGATAGAACCTTCAACAAGATTGATCAGTAAAAGTGACGTCGATAGAACCTTCGACAAGGTTGATTAATGAAAATGACAATGAAATCCCATATGTTCCTTTCATTCAAACTTACATTTTCATAAAAATGTAAAAATAGGAAAATAGCAACAACAAAAAAGTTATAAATGAAGTCCAAGAGTCCATATACAAGACCCATTTGCTCATTGGCCCATGAAATATAGCCTTGTAACATTTCTATTAGAATTTGGGGTCAATAGTCCCGCAAATTGGCCCATAGAAGCTGTGATTTTTATATGACTTGCCCAAGTCTACCGATTGTAGCCCGACAATCCCATACCCCACTGTACAAAAGCCCACTAATCCGACCTAGTCGATCAAATCAGTGAAGCCCAACCCCATCCTTCATTTCTAGAAGGGACTGAGCAGGAAAAGCATCGGCTATAGGCTTGGCCTAGTATAATTGGGCCAAGCATGAAAAGGCCTGAATTAGATGTTGCGGGATGGGGCTGAAAAGGCCGGTCAGGAACCCACACCCTACGCGGAACTTTCGGGTCCGGGTGAGACCCACATTTGGACCTTGGACCAGGTCCTCTGACCCGATCCAAGTTCCCATTTTTTCAGAACCAAAAAATAAAAAATTTTCAAACATAAATTTTTTCAGGAAAGAGCTTAGAAATTGGATTTTGGTAAGTTTGTTAGATTTCTAGTGTTAATGTTAATATAGAATTAGCTTTAGGTCCCTCTAGTTAGTATACACGTGATTTAGGGTTTAATAAGTGTCTTAGTGTAGCTTAGTTTTAGAATGTGAAATCTTTAGCCGAGAAATTGAATTCAAATTGAACAAGGTAAGGGGGATGCCCTCCTCTTAGGCTTAATAATAATATGTTCTTTGTGAAAAGCACATTTCTGTTTCGAGTTTTTAAGTACTTTAGTGTTTACTTTATACACTTTTAGTAAATTGATTGTTCTATCTTTTTCGCATAATTAGGTTATTTTATTTTTTTCTTTGGTAAAGATTAGGTTATTTTCTTTAGTGTTGTAAAAAATAAAACAGCATGGACACCTAGCGGCCAAGAACCATAGGAATCATAAATTGTGAAAAGACTACTTAAACACTTTAGTTGATATATAATCAAGTTTAGGTACCAAAATGACAATAGTTTAATAACTGGTGTAGTCAAGTCTCCAACTCTAAATTTCTGATTGTATTGAAAGTGAGGTATTCTCCTATGCATTACTTGATTTTTAGCCGACCCTAATAGTTTAAGGATGACTCATTATATAATAATTGGATTGGGTTAATCCGAACAAAAAAAGATCTAATATGACGTGATGTATGGATTTGGGAGAGTTTGAGCTCTCGATTGACAAACCATCAGGACAGTCCCTTGAGCAGATACCTCTAAAACTATTCTTAAGAGCAGCCCCTCGGGAAAAGGTTGCGATAATTTGACGGCTCCACTAGAGAAAAGTCACATCATTCATTTGTGAAGAATTAGACCAATATAAAAAACGAATGCTTCCTTTTTACAATAAACTGAATATATATGTTTCGTCATGTCTCATTTGGGGATTTCTTCGCAGCTGGTCCCTTGTCAATACAGATAGTGGTTAGCTAAGTAACTTATTATTCCATCTCGAAAGTCCTAAAGGTATTATAGCTTCCATTACTTAATTGCGGTATGAATAACAGCAAACATCATGAAACTCGTTTCTGATAACTGCAGCTATGGGTTTCTGTGTAGGTGACTGGAGGCCCACGACTAGGAGAGATACAGCAAGCGCGAGCGTTGTAGTGTTAACCCTTATGATATTCTTGTTTTCGTCTGTCACCACTTGTTCATATCATGGTAAAGAAGGTCGCTTCGTGAAACTGGGATTAATGTCTGCCATTTCTTTGCAGATGCAATGAACTTATTACTCAGATTCAAGTAAACACACTTAACGGTTTAGTGGTACTAGAACCACAACTCATTTTCTGTAATTCGGACAAGCACTGCGATTTTCAATTCGTAAAGGTCATAAGAACGCTAAAACGAAAAAGTTTGAAGCTTTAAGGAAGAAAACAAAAGTTTTAACTTCACCCAGGAGCGTTCTAGTGTCGTAAAAGGGAAAAACCGATCACAAATACGTAATTCAATGTATCAGAAGACTTTTTCCTTTTATCACCTTCCTCCACTGTACGAAGAGCAATTGCTCTTCAGCTTTTATTGAGGACCACTATACGCGTTACTCTAAAAAAGCCAGCCTACACGATGTGTTTCTAACATAATTGTACTTTTGACCATCGAATATTATAAACGTTCAGCATTGAACTAGAAACACTAGAGCCAAAATTCAATTTTTTTCGCACTTCCTTCAAGTATTAAAGTATGTTTAGTTTGGATTCTTGATGACTGATGACATACATATATCTTAGTTTCGATGTGCCTTTTGAGCTATATCAAAACCTAATTCTTCAGTAATCTCCTAGCATCGATGTGCATGTAGATACGTCCTTGACTAAATCAGAAAATAGATTTGCAACCTATTTTCTACTCAAACTATAACAATTTCTATTCAATTCGAAAAAGTCATGTGCTATGAATTTGTCTTGTTATTGGTTTGATTGGATAAATATTAGCTTTAAGCCTATCCCACGAATTATGCAGGAAACTGAATATCTATACAATCTCAAAGTACATTGTCACGCACAAAAAAAAAATACCTCTACATATCCATAAATTTTTCTTAAAACCCAACATAAGCAAAGGATATTATACTTTTTGATCCATCAAGACAATAAATGCTCCTATGGCAAGCAAATTGAAAATACAGTAGCATGTAGTACCTTTGATAGATTAAGACCACAATTCATTCATAGGAGAAGGAAAGTAGCAAACTCATTACACAGGACCGAAAGTTAACGAATTCGAATCATAAAATTATAGGTATAAAAACAAGCGTAAATACTTGACTAGGGGTGAATTAATAAACTGGTGATTTTATAGGTTTTTGAGGATCTACATGGAATCTTCGAAGATGTGACGGTTATTGGATCAGTGAGATTAAATCTTAGTTCTGGACTGCAAAATATATAACTTTTTCACACGTTGTGACAATTCACATAGAAATTACAAGAAGAGATATATGATCACAATCAGATACGATTGGAGAATTTTTGTGATGTGGGTTGGTATGAACAAAGTTATACTATAAAGGTGCCGCCACTTCGATCAAACCGAGCAAATACTGCATTCCGAAGCTTAATATGTAGACATATTCGTCTGCAATTTGGTGGGGGAGGGGGGGGGGCGTAAAATGTCAACTTTCAGCCTAGTTGTTGGGAAAAGACATTAGCTTTGATTTTTCTGTCTCGTCGTGTACGAAATGGAAAAGAAGAACCTCCTCCTCTTGATCTCCTTCACTTTGATGGCTGAAATGCATTCTCGTCTATGAATAGTAACGGATCTAGAATCTTAGGGTAGGGGAACCAAGCTTGTGCTTGATGCTTATGTATAGAAGGCATGACTTTTTGTGAGTATCCTTCACTTCCAACATCCTATGGATCTGGATTTAATCCCAAGCCACTGAAGCCATATAACTCCTCAAAATTAAAAACATCAAGCACAAGCTTGGTGTTATTTGATCATCCGAAACCACGATGAAGACAAAAAGCAATGCACAGGGCACGCTGATCACCCATTTTTTAAAGCTACCGTGGGCATGGCTCCGTCATAGAGGCCTTATTTTTGGAGAATTGGTCTGTTATGTTTCTTGATCTCTCGATTTCAGACACCCTCGAACTGTAATCCTACTTGGACAACATATCAAATTTGATGGAATTGTGCATGAAGAATGCAGGTCTCGATGGCTCATGCGGAGTAAAGGAGGGGTTGTTAAGCATGAGAAGGACACCATCGTTGGCTGGCTAGCCGTGTTTTCTTGGACACGTAATACATTAATGTGGATGCCCCTGGCAATTTCAGTACTTGAACCATAATTTATAGAGCGATCGATGATGTTCGATATTGATCATTTCCTCCACCACATATGCGAACATCTGACAAACATTGAGCAGATTGATCCCTTTAATATTATGCGAATTGAGAAGGTACATTCTTATACTCACACAGCCGGTGAGAGCCTCCACGTCATTGCCCATCGTTAAAGCTTGTTCTTCTGACCAGACACAATTTCCAAAAACAGCACACTGTAACCGAACATATCTAACTTGACTGAAAAGTTCCGTACATCACGTACTCCGACGCCACATATCCGTTGTGCATCACAATAAATCCTCAATATTAGCTCTATAGTTTGCTTTGTTCTTTTGGTAATCATTAGCTCTAAGAAGTTGTGGCACTTAATAGGTCCTCACCATTCGATTTTTCTCTGCCTGAGTTTGGTCTAACTTGAGCAGCCTTGTCATACCGAAATCCTATAGGAGGTTGTGGCACTTACTAGGTCCCTAGGATTGGGTTTAATTTTTTTTTGTGTGGGTGTTTTGGATCTCTCTTTGACCCAAGTATCACTCAACAGGCTTGTTACCTAGATAATATGACTGCCGTGTTTGACAAGTTGCGGAACATAATATATTGAATCATTTTATATTGAGGTGGCTGCCATGCCCAACACGTTAGGCCGCCATGCATTATTAATTTGAATGCATAATATTTTCTAATACATTTAACAAATCTTCGGTACCTTTTCGTTTTTTGAAATTTACATTGATATAATAATATATTCAAGATCACGGAACGTAACATCTTGAAAAACCTTAAAGAATGGTAGGCTGGAGCTGGAGCCATCATCCACCTCACTAATTTTGGCCTAAAAGACCCATTATTGGGTCGGGTGAATTCAAAATGGGTGGCCAGGAAACCATTTTTAAAGAGCATTCTCAAACTAAATGACCTAAAGAATTTGAATTTAACAAATATGAATTTCACACGACATAAACGAAGGGTATAATTTTGAGAAGCTAAATAATGCTGAAATATCTCATGAAAGTTTATCAGAAACCGCATCAACCTGGATTACCAAACTTTTGCAGAGTTGTTGCAGAGTTGTCGTGTTCCTCGAGGGGCAACCTTCAAGTCTCAAGAAACTGTTCACTCCTTTGACTGCGTCTCCGTCTTTTGCAAGTATAATGAGACAACCAGCGATTAAAAAAACATGGACTCTAATGTAGAAGCAAAGACTCCTTTCAATGGAGTCTCTGTCTTCCGCGATTATAATAGAAAATGAATCTCTTGTCTTTTGCAGCTATGATAGAAAAGCATTGACGCCTTCTGCCGAGTCTCTGTCTTTTGCAATTGACAACCGGCGATTTCCAAGCAATGTGGTTAGCGGTGAAATCTTTGCTAAATTTGATGTTTTCTCAACAGATGATTAACTAGATGTTAAGGATTTTATATTCTATCTGCTTGTGATTTTAGTTTCAAGTTTTGCTGAGAGGATTTAATGAGTAAAATCTTAAAAGCTTTAATTCGATGTGAGGAGTGCATCCTTAAGATCGCATGCGTTGAAACGTGTGAAAGTTGATTTGTTCACTTGATCTGGTATATCTTCAAAAGTTAGATAAGAATGTCGACACTACTCTTTTATATTTATTTGTTCGGTTAGAGGAAACTTCCACTTACATCTCCTATTTCATAATTTAAAATTAGAAGCCTAGTGTGTAATGCATGGTGGGAATTGTAACAGCCTGATTTTTTTAATAAAATCTTCTTCCCCTTCGTTTCTTTATTCTCCATTTCTTTATGCTTTCTGATTTCTCTTTGTCCTTTGCACGTGGGGCCCACGCCAGCCCACATCTCCACTTTCCTTTCTCCTGTTCACTGTCTTCCTCACGCGACTCTCCTTCTGCAAACCCTAGCCACCACCAAGTCAAACAATGCGAGGAAATCGCAACGACACCAACAACAACGCGAGGAAATCGCAACGACGCCAACGGCCATCCCACGATCGCATCTTCCTCAACCGATTCAGCCATGAATCTCGCACATCTTTCTCTATATCTTCAAGATAAATTATCACGATGGGGGGGTTTTCTTCATAATCTCACCTACACGCACAAACCGAAACCCTAGCCATCACATCTCCTCTCGACGCCGCGACCCAAGCTGTTTCCTCTCCGCCATGAATAAGCCGATTCGTGTGGGACAAGGACGGGTTGTGACTGGGTCTCGTCGGGTGATACCCAAAGTCACGGATCCGTCTCTCTGTTTTTGGACGGAGCTTCTGCTCCTCGTCGCCGGCGGTCATCCAAGATGCTCCAGCCGAAACCATCGCCTAAGAAGCTTCTCGAGAACTCTTTAATTGCTGCGTGTGAGTTGGGTTCGCGATGAACTAAGAGTCCAACACTGTCGTGACACAAGCCGTCGCTGCCGTGGAGCCAAGCCGTCGCTGCCGTCGAGCCACGTCGCCGCCGTCATTGAGCCACGCCGTTGCCATCGTCCAGCCACGCCGATGATGCCATTCGGCCTCCTCACCGTCGTTCGAGCCTCCCCTTGATCAGACGCGAAGAACAGAAGCTGGAAACAGCTTTTGTGGGCTGACTTGCAGGCCCAAGCTTTTGTGGGCCGAGCTTCTTTGGGCTAGATTGGGCCCAGCAGCTTCTGTGGGCCAAACCAGGCCACGGTGGGCCTTGATCCAGCCCCATCCGAGAGTTGGCTCACTCTCCAACTGTTCAATCAGCCCACGGATTAACTCGTGGGACCGTCGCCGGGTCGTTCGCCGGAAAATTCACCGTCGCCATTAAATTGGACTCCAAAGCTTGGAATTAGGTGAGTTTGCTCCCTAACTCCTAATTAGGGCTGTTAATTGCTCTAGTAATTTTGTTGTGTGATTATTAGACTTGATTGATGATTAAATTAGAGATTAAAGCTTATTTAGAAACTTTTGTTGAAATAAGGATGATTTTGTAAATTTAGACATTTAGAGGTTTAATTGTGAAATTAGATAATTGAAGGATTAATTAGTGAATTAATATATATTTAGAAGTATGGATTATTGGTTGTGGAGGTGCAATTTTGTAAGTTTTGAAGAATTAGAGACAATTTAATAATTTAGGTCCAAATAGGCTTAAGTTAGGGATTTATAGGTAAATTGATAAATTTAATTAGTGGAGAGAATGTTTGCTAATTAAATTAGTTGTGAAAATCATTAATTAGTGGATGGTAGAAAAATATGAAATTCGGAATATTTTGAGATTGATAAGTTGATGATGTCATATTGTAGTCTAATTAGGGTTTTTAGGGGTAAAATTGTAATTTTGGAAATTTTGACGGCAAAAGTGTAAATTTGACAACTTGGTGAAAGGTGTGAGAATTGTTGGCTGCGATGGTATCAAATTATTAATAGTGATGGTTTGGTTTGATATTCGGGTAATTATGATTAATTATTCTGTTTTGATTAGTTAGGGTTTTATTATGTAATTTTAGGTAATTTGCAATATTTTGGAATAAATTCCAGAAATTGCGTGATTGGTTAAGTGGCTACTAATTAAGGCGATATCACCCGTAGTTGATCGAATCGAACACTCTAGATTCGATTTAGGGACCCGGGTGAATCCCTAATTTGTAGGTCCAGGCAATCGATTTTGATTACTTGAGAAATTATCTCAAGTTACTTATGGCTTAGTTGTGGATGTTTATTTAATATTTTTGATTCGTCGATTGGTTGAGATTGATTTATTAATTGCAATTGGATATTGATTGTTTCATAATGTGATTTATTTATTTAATTCTTGGTGCTCATTATAATTGATTTGATGTTAAATTATCTTGGAAGTTGATATTGTGACATTTATATCAAATTATTTGGAGAATAATCTATGAAAAGGGTTTATTGACAGATCATGGGTTGTGAGATGTGTGGTTTAAATTAATTATACGGTTAGGAACCCTAGAGTGATTATCAACCTAATTAAGAAGTAGGGGGCAAACTCGATGAGTTTATCTCATCTTAAAATTATTTGGTTCAGGTCCTAATATTGTAGCTCCCCCTCGAGGACCAGGTGAAGCTGGAGGCGCAGCGAGATGATCATAGTTGATTTAATTTTGATTAGGAGATTTTATTTAATTGTGAGGAAATTATTTTCCGTATTTATCCTTTTAGTTGAACGAATAAATAAGGTTGATAATTTGTGAACCCTATTTAGTTATTTGATCAGTTTATTGATATTATTGTAATAAATACCTCAGGATTTTGATCGGGGTTTATTTAGCATGTTCCGCTGCATTTCTTTTGTACTAATTTTATATCCTCAGTTAATTTATTTGGTTAATCGATAATACCTGGGATTATCGGAAAATCCAATAAGTGGTGAGGTCTATTTCGAAGACTGTCATGTACTCGGGTTTGGGACGTGACAGGAATGGGAGAATCTGATGTGGAAAACCAAGGACGACCAAAAAGTCTCTTGAACAATAACTCAAATATGAAATTTTTCGGAAATGAAAAGGAAAGAACTTGCATATTGAATGATTGCTAACGAATGGATGAGCCATACTTTGATCTCCTAACAGGAAGATCGACCCCAAATTTTAATTGCCCATAGGCTATTAACCACTAATGATTAATGTTTACTGTTAAGTGAAAAAAAAATACTTTTCCCAATGTGAGAAACTTACTTTACCTGTGATATATTGAACGATATATTTTTAATAACCCCATAAATTTTTTAAGGAAAATCTCCAAGTTAAATGCCATTAAGGTAGTAATTTAAACTAGAACTAGATCTAGTCTAGACTTGAAAATACTCACTAAATAAAATTATTTCAATTCCAGTTAAATTCAAATCGGTTGAGTCAATCTTTTAGGATCAAAATATAAAATCGCACAACACCATAATGGTGCGGAAGAACTATCCTTTTTTCAGTGGAAGAATTATTAGAATTCATATTATTTCTTAACCAATGACCACTTACATACATTTTTTAAACGCACCAAATACATGAATACATGAATTTTACTTTTGGAAATCACTTTCCACCTTCACATAAATATTCTTGTATCCCTGTTTATGAAAAATCCATTCTTACCCAACAATACCCATCCTCAAATACTAAATTATCACATTAACAATCAAAATCAACTAAAAACCAAGTCACAAAATCCTAAGTGAGATGTTAAAATGAGTAGGCAAGGAGGGCAATTTGATTTTTTCAATATGGGGTTTTTAAAGGTATGACAATAATACTTGCAAGATGAACGTATATAAGTGGTCATTACGTTAAAAGCAAGTTATCTTCAAATGAATTTTCATTCTTAAACATTTATATGTTTTTACACTCATTTAGACTTATTTTCCTTTCACTTCTTACGCACAAACGTGCATGCTCTTTTGCCATAGCTAGCAAGACAAACAAAAAAGAATAAACAAGGAAATGGAAAACATAATTGCCTATTCATAAAGTTACAATTTTTATACTTCAACATGGCACAATATGGCACAATCATAATATAACTACAATATAGCTACAACCATACCAAACAAACCCTAAGCAATTAGAAAAGATTCAGAATTAAGATCACATCATGCTTTTGGAATTGACATCATGCCCTGATCTTTTTCTATGGCTATGATATCATATACCTATTAATTTTTGCTATGTAAATGATTATACTCTAGTTCCATTTTCTTTGATTAACTAGTGAGTTGATGTAGTTGTCTTGTCAGGAGCGGTGGTGGTCATATAGTCATCCTTAATTCTCATGAGCAGTCGTCTTAGCAATTGCTAGGCGTAGGAGAACCTTAATTTGGTAAAATAATTGGGAATTGTATCTAAAATAAGTTGGGATCTTAAGTTCGATTCTTACTCAATAAAACTGTTTGAGCTATATCTTATAAACTAATTCCAGAAATATCCTAGCGTCAACATACACATAGATAACATGTCTTTGACTAAACTGGAAAATAGACTTAGCTTGATGCATAAAAATTGGTTCCATATATCACTTGAGCACTCCACTGAATATAGTATTTATAGTATAATTTGAACTGATTGGTGGCCTATTTTCTACTCAAACTATAATAATTTCAATTTTCAATTTGAAATGGTAATATGTTATTAATTTATTTTGGTGTTGGTTTGATTGAATAAATATTAACTTTAAGCCTACGCAAGAATTATGCAGGAAACTTAATATCTATACAGTCGAAAGGTTCATATTTCCAATGTCAAACAAGAAAGAACAAGTACTGACATCTACAACAATTGTTTAAAGCCCAACATAAGCAAAGGATCTTGTACCTTTTGATTCATGAAGGCCATAAATTGTCGTATGACAAGCTAAATGTGGAAAACGTAGGATGAGTACCTTCGATACATCAACACGACAATTGATGCTTAGTGTTGTAAATTAATGCGGAAACTAGTCAGGATCTCGCAATTTACGTCAATGCGAAATCGCCAGAGAAGTAAATGAGAAACAATTAGGACACCAGAAATTTACGTGGTTCGGTGCGAGTATCGATACCTATGTCCACGGGGAGAGCCAGCATCAAATAATCCACTATAATCGGAGAATTAGACTTTACAATTGCTAACACGCTCGAGTGTTTCCCACACCTAGATTTAATCCAAAACCAAAATTTTTATAACGAAACAACTTACTTGAAAGTCACCACTCGTTCAAGCTGAAAACAAAAACACTTTATGTATCCCAAAATCAAGAACTCCAGTGTTCACCTTTGGTTTATGTACATAAATCTTCATGTTTCTTCTTTAGGCTTCGCGAGACTTTAAGGACTTCAGTTTCAGAAAAACTCGCGGATTATGGACTTGCGTTAAGAAGCAAAACTTCCGTAGCTTTTTTATTATGTGTGTGTGCAAAAGCAAAGTCTTGACTTTTGGGCAGCTTCTTAAAATAAAGATTTCTATTGGTTTATTTCTTCTTTTGTGAAACCTAAGTTTTGATGCACATAATATTATATAAGGAAACTGTGGGCAAGGAAACTTCCTTTATTTGTGTTTTCTCTTTTGTGCAGCTTACCTAATTTAAACTCGAAACATAATTTAACACCTAGGATAAGGAAAGCAGTAGTTCCCTTAGACAGGACGGCAATTCAACCAATTCGGATCAATAAATCTATAGGTATAGCAAAAAGAATGAAAACTTCGCTAGACCCAAATTAATTAACTGGGAATTTGATAGGTTTTGGAGGATCTACATCAAATTTTTGAGGATGTAAAGGTTAATGGATTAAGCAATATTAAACCTCAATTTTGGACTGCAGGTTATATGACCTTTTCGTAGGTTGCAAAAATTCATACAGAAATTAGAAGTTACAAGCAAAGACATGTGATTGAGATGGAATAGGATAGGATAATTGACTGCGATGTGGGTTGGCGTGACCAAAGTTTTCTTGTAAAAGTTCTCCCTTCTTTGAACGAACCAAGGAAATGTGGCATGCCTATCCGATGTGCGTTGGCATGAAATGTCATACTTTTACCCTGGTTATTGAGCTGAGACATATGCTTTGATTTGTCTATCTGTTGTATGACGTGGAAGAGAAGAACATGCTCTTTTTGATCTCCTTCATTTCTACGGCTGACCTACGTTCTCATGGATGTATAGCGACGGATCTAGAATCTTAGGGTCGGGGACCAAGCTTGTGCTAGATCTTCATGTATGTAAGGCATGACTTCTTGCGAGGATCCTTCGCTTCCAACATCCTATGAATCTGAAATTAATTGAAGCCAAATAGCTCCTCAATAATCTGGAGGAAGTATTAATTCATGAGATTGAAATTTTGATGATCCGAAAACCATGAAAACACAAAAGGCAATGCGCAGGGCACGTTGATTACCTATTTTATAGGGCTACCGTGGGTATGGGTCGGTCATAGAGGCCTCGTTGATCGAGAACTGGTCGGATTTGTTTCTTGATCTCTCGACCTTAGATACCCTTGAATTGCAATCTTGCATGGATGGCGTATCAAATTCGATGGTGTTGTGCATGAGGAATGAGGGTCTTGACGGTACTTAGAGACTAAGTGAGTGGCTGCTAAGCATGAGATGGACCTCAGTCGTCGTTGGCCGGCTAGCCGCATGTTCTTGGACACATAGTAGATCAATATGGATGCACCTCGCAATTTCAATACGTGAATCAGAAGTTATAAAGGGATCGATGATGTTTGATATTGATCCCTCCCTCCAATTCTTCCAAACCTACAAACATCTTACCAACGTTGAGCATATTTATATTCGGAATATTTTGTGAAATGAGAAGGTATGTTCTTATACTCACATAGCCTATAAGGGCCTCCATGTCATCGCCCACACGGTAAAGTTGGTTCCTCTGACCACACAGAATCTCCAAGACCAGCACTCCGAAGCTAAACACATCTGACTTGATGGAAAAGTTTCCGTTCATCACATACTCCGGCGCCATATATCCACTGAGCATCACAATAAGTCCACCATGTTAGTTTTGTAGTTTGCTTTGTTCTTTGGTAATCATTAGCCACGGAGGTTGTGGAACTTACTAGGTTCCCACAATTCTGTTTGTCTCTGCTTGAGTTTGGTCCAACTCGAACAATCTCGCCATACCGAAATCTGATATCTTAGGATTCATGTCTAAGTCTAGCAAGATGTTGCTGGCTTTGAGGTCCCGATGGATGATACAAAGTCGAGAGTCTTCGTGCAGGTAAAGCATCCCTCGAGCGACACCTAGTAGTATCTTGTGACGCTTATTCCAGTTGAGATTCGCACGTTTTTGAGGATCTAGTGGAATCACATTTTATAAAGACGTCCATTATTCATTTTGTGAGGATATGATTTCATGAATGACGACTTGAGAAACATACCAAATATGAACTGCTCCAGGCTCGAATTTGGTACGAACTCGTAAATGAGAAGCTGTTCACCCTCTTCCAAACAAAAACCTAAGAGCCTAACCAAGTTCCTGTGTTGTAGCTTGGCTAGTAACATGACCTCGTTCTTGAATTCTACTTCCCCTTGACTAGAATTTTTCGACAATCATTTCACCGCGATTTCTTGTCCGTTGGAGAGCAGACCCTAGAATTTCACAAAAGTAGGTCCTTATGAATATTGATTGATACATTGAAGCATTACAAAGAGTATCCTATTTTTGTCATCTTTGACAATTTTGTTGCTTAAATTTTGAATATAAGAGAGTAGAGGATGTGCTATGTTAATTATTACCATATAAACAACACCAAAACCGCCTTGCCCAAGCTTTTTGGACTCGGAGAAATTATCTGTTGCCGCTCTGATAATGTCGAAATTAAATTGCAATGACTCCGCCGTGCTAATTTCATGCACAACTTCACCTATAAAGACAAAAGCATAGTCATCCAGAAGGAGCATCATTATCTTTTCATAGTTTACGTAATGAAAGTTTCACAAACTTCTAGCATATATTATTGCACCTGCATGCATTACTAATAAAATCTAAACCCTCAACCCTCATAAAGCTTTTGGTCTAATTGTTGAAAGCGATGCAGCTCTTACTACTTATACCGGTGCAAAATCATCGTCGTTAGTCAACTCAATTATTTTTACGATTGTTTTGGACCTTATGAAGAGTTGCTGTTACAATGCAAAAGGATAAAGACTTGCCTTCGACACTTAGTCCGGGCTGCTTCATCTTCCTTTTCACTTTCAGGAGCACGACAGCACCGATGACAAGTAGTGCAGCAACACTTGTGACGACCGCAACGATCACAGTCCTCATAAAATTGCTGCTTCCAACTACAGTAGCAAAGGCACATTATTTTTATGATCATTTCTCAGTGATGACCCAGTACTAGACTGGGAAAATGACTAAAGCGCCAACTATGACTGTGGAAATGAAACTTATGTTGCCAAGATATAAACAAGAATAGATCGATCTAGATGTCTACCTCTCTCTCTCTCTCTCTCTCTCTCTCTCTCACACGCACGCACACACGCACGCACGCACACATAAGTGCTTGCACGATGATTTTGGGTGACTTGTCAAGATCAGTGAAGTGCAATTAAATCATTCTGATCAAATTGCTCTCCGTAGTTGAATGAGCTTTACATCGCTAAAATTCTAGAAAACCGTAGTTCAGTTAAGCACTGCTGGTGACGTGCCTCCCGCTCTCTTTTGTCTTAAACGACCACCGCTATCGAAGTGACCACGATTGAGTTGGTGATCACTGCTAATGAAGAAACCTAAATATGGTTGCTATTATTGGAATCCTGGATCGATTTAGATCTCTCTCTCTCTCTCTCTCTCTCTCTCTCTCTCTCTCAGATGACCACTGTTTTAGAGAGAACAACAATTACAGTTGTCGTTGCTGGGTTGGCTCAGCCTCTTGGGCAACGTTGATCGATTTGATGGTTTATTAGTCTTTGGTCTCTTTTTTTTATTTGTATATTTTAGTTTTTACCCCGTCCTATCCTTTGTTCATAAAAACTTAAAATGTCAGAATATGTCTATTTTTCAGTTTTTTGCCAAACCAAAATATGATATAAAAAATATGGAGGAATTCTTATCGAAGTTATAGTAAGAGATTTTACAGAAACTCCCTTATTAGGTGTTGTTGATTTTCTACGGATTGTTTAGGTACTACTTATTTCAACACCTAATAAGAAAATTTCGACAAAATTTCTTTGTGTGTTTGACATTGCTATTCAATATTATTCCGATTAGCTTCATTTTCGGAAAATCAAATACAATTAAGGCAAGTTGTAGCGTCTCTTTTCCTTTGAAGACGGATGCTATAAAAGTTCTAGTCAGAATCGAAGATCTCGTGCGGGTTCGTGCCACTAATGTTTCAATTATGGCCTCGCAATTTTCTGCTACTTTTCTTTTTGACTGAATGGATTCAGTCAGAAGTGATGAACATCTGATATGGATTCATTACCCTAGCCTAGACTCACAATCTCATACGACAGCTTGGGAACAGTGAATTCCATAAGCTGTGATTCAACGAACTGACTGTAGTAGTTGGCTAGGAACCATGTAGATGCATCAAGGATTAAACAAAACGTTTTTTGTCGACAATATGGACCAACTCGATACATTCTTTCTTGCCAAAAAGCATTCATTCAACAAAAATTACCTGATCTATTGAGCACATATCGATAAAAAGAAAATGTTATGGTTTATAGGTTGAGCTCCTACGGAGAATTAATCATGTGAATCTCATGTGAAATCCATGAAGTTTTATAATAGAAAAAAGGAGCCAAACACCATGTACCTCACTCTTGAACAAGTGCCAACATACCTGGTGGTGGAGGGAGCACATCTCCCTCCTGCGACGGCGGCGATAGTGGCGGCGACAACAGAAGTGGCTCAATGACTGAGTCGAAGAAACTGTTATTTGTCTCGTATAGGACCAGGCAACTTGGCACCATGAACCGTCCTCCTGTGTACCTGACGCAGCACTCCTTGATTGTCTGGACGCCTATCACTAGGCAGTCTCTACACTGCTGCTCCGTCAAGTCTGGTGTGCACTGCACCAGCGCGTAGATCATGTCAGGCCCCGCTGATTCGTTTCCCATCGCATACTTTCTCAGCGAGCCGCCACCCGCCGCCTTGGCCCACAAACCATTTAGGAGCTTACTCAGGGCTGCGTCGTACATGTCCGGGCTTGAGACGTCGACAGAGGTTCTCGCCACGTATTCCGGTTTTGTTGCGACTACACCAAGGAACGAGGCATCCGAGTATCGGATGATGCAGTTCCCAGTGTAAAGGAGTGCCTCCTTCTGTAGGGGGCAGAGGCGGCGCATGTCGGAGGCCAAGTCACCGAGGCAAACACGGCATCGCCCCGCGGTATAGTCACCACGGCAGAGGCCAAAGATGTAGAGGGTTTGGGAGACGTCAGAGACTACGGTGGAGGCATTGAAGAAACCATAGGAGAGGGACAACAAGCTGCTGGTGGAAAGGGAGGAGAGAAGGGAGGTGAGGGTGGTTTCGTAGGTGCTGTTGGCAGTGAAATTGCCGGTTGAACCACAGTAGGTCGCTGGGAATTGGGCGTTTATGGTGGAAGCAAACATGAGAAGAAGCAAGAGAAGGAGGCTTGGAGGATCCATTTTTTTTTTTTTGGATAGAAGTATTACTCAACAGGCTTATTCCCATATTATATTGAGTACCGGGATCGATAAGATACAAAACAAGTTGTGTTAAATCATTTTATATAGGGATGGCCGTCATGCCTGGCACGCTAGGCCCAGCAAAATTTTAGTTCGAGTGCATATCATCTCATAAGACCTTTTTAAATATTCTTTGTAAGTTTCCGTTTGGACCGACGCCTTATTTAAGTTGTTTAATAGTGTTTAAAACCTTAAGTTGAGTTCTAAATTTGCATTGATATAAGAATGCATTCAGGATAAGTTACATTTTGTACAACCTTAAAGAATGGAAGGTTAGAGCTATCATCCACCTCACTAAATTTGACTTATAAGATCCATTATTGGGTTGGATGGATCTGAAATAGGTAGCAAAAATACTAGTCTTGAAGAGCACTGTCATATTGAATGACCCCTAAAGAATTTCAAATTCATAAGTATGAAAATCACACGGCAAATGAAGTGTCTAATCTTAAATGAATTTGTTAAAATACCTTAAGAAAATTTATCACGTCATCAATACTTCAGCAAAAAAAAAAAAGAAAAAAAAACACAAACGACATCTAAAGGGATCAATAAACTTTTGCAGAGTTTTTGCAGAGTTGTCGTGTCTATCGACGGGCAACGTCGGAGTCACGAGAAGTGTTGACTTCTTTGACTGCGTCTGTCTTTTTGCAAGTATAATAAGACGACCGGCTGACTTCCAACCAATGAGGAGTACGAGTCACTGGATGATGCATCGACTCTAATGGAAAAGCAGAGATCCCTTTCTACGGGGTCTCTGTCTTCTGCAATTATAATAGAACGTAAACTTACTTCCGGGTCTGCGGGTCCAAGGCAATCGACCACGATGACTCACGGCGAGCTTGCGACGTCCCGTAACTTGCTCAATGAGGGCATGGACGGTTCGGCACGGCATAGCATGGCTCGGCATGGGGTAGCGGGGCGGCCACACTGTCCCGGTGAGGATCCGACGCGGCTCGAACGGCAGCACGCAGCGATTGAGGCATATGGCCAGCTTCGGGGAAGCACCGTGGGAGCGTCGAGGCAGCGTGAGACAACGTCGGGAGGTGGTGACCACGGCTGGAGCGCTCGGGCAGCGGGGAAACAAGGCACGGGAGGCTCGGGGGCATCAGGTCTTCGTCGGGACGGGTTTGGTCGGTGGCTGTAATGACTCCGGATGGCACTGTTTGTGTCGGGTGGCGAGCAACCGTGGTGAAGATGGCGAGCGAAGCAGCGAGCACAAATAGAGGCAACTAGCGCAGGAACGTGAAGCACAGCGAGCTCCAGTTGAGGCCGAGCAGCGGCAGGGGGGAAAGAAAGTTGCAGCAGTAGCACCGAAGATGAAGCAGGTTGCAAGATTCGAGGACGTCCAGAAGCACGAGCCGAATATGATGAAGATGGAGGAAGCAACGGAAGAAGTCGAGGCAGAGGCTGGAAGTGGGATGTAGAAGTAGGAGCCGAACGTGGAGGGAAATGCAGAGCATAGGCGGCGGTAGAGGCAGCTAGCTGAGAGCGAGCTGAGGCAGAGCTCGGGCGGCAGTAGAAGGTGGAATGAAGGAGCAAAAGACACATAAATGGAAGAGAAACAACGTTAGGCAAATTTGGACGGAGAAGATGAAGGTGTAGAGGAAGCACAACGAAGAAGAAGAAGACGTCGCGCGGCCACGAGGGAATGGGTTGGGGGGGGGGGGGGGGGGGGGAGAGAGAGAGAGAGATTGGACAGGGCCTTGCATGGTAAGCCCCCTCCATGCGGCGCACGCCAATCAGAAAGACAGAGAGAAGAAAAGAAGGAGAGTCGAGTCAAAAGTCAACAGGGGCAGGGGAGGTGCAGTGAGTTGGCAGGAAAGAAGGGAAGGGAAGGGAAGGGAGAGAAAGAAAAACATAAAGAATACGAAGAAAGAAAGAAAAAGGGCAGGGGAGGAGAGATAAGAATGGAGAGGTGGTTTGGCGGGAGAGAGAGAGAGAGTGTGTGGGGGTGAACTTACCAGAATGCCCTTATCAGAATTCAAATCTTTAGCTCGAAGGACCTTTTTGTAATGAACAAAAATTTGGGGACCACCCAAAATAAATTTCACAGTTTAGTCAGGGACTCCCAGGGCCAATGTGCCACAAACTTAAAATACTAAACCCCGAATTTGATTGAAAATGGGCCGTCACAAAAGCAATCCTTGAGTAACGTCCATTATTATCTTGTGACACCTATCCCATTTGAGATTCACACGCTTTAGGGAATCTACTCATTTAGTGCAATCACATTCTATAATATGTCCATTAATCATTTTGTGAGGATATGGTTTCACAAACAACAACCAAAGAAACACACCGAATATCAATTGATCAAGGCTCAAGTTGGGCACAAACTAGTAAGTGAGATGTTGTTTGACTCCTTTCAGATGGAAGCCTAGGAGCCTAACCAAGTTCCTATATTGTAGCCTAGCTAGTAAAATGACCTCGTTCTTGAATTCTACTTCCCTTTGGCTGGAATTTTGAGATAGTCGATTTCTTTTTTGATAGCCTAACCAATTTTGCGATAGCTAACCCTAAAATTTCATCAAATTAGGTCCTTTTGAGTATCGACTAACAAATTAAAAAATTGGAAAGAGTTTAGATTGATGTTATCCTTGACTATTTGGTTGCTTAAAATTTTCACACGAGATTAGAGGATGTGCTTTCATAATTATTATCATGTAGACAGCACCAAAATCGCCTTGTCCAAGCTTTTTGGAATCAGAAAAGTTGTCCATTGCCGCTTGGATAGTGTTGAAATCAAATTGCAACGACTCCACAGTGCTAATTTCGTGCACAACTTCACCTAGAAAGACAAAAAAATCACGATCATTCAAAGGGAGCATCATCATCTTTTTATAGTTTTCATAATGAAAGTTCACAAACTTCCAGCATATATTTTTGCACCTACATGCATTACTAATAAAATCTAAACTCTATACACTTAACTCTTATGAAGTTCTTGGCCTAATTGTCGAAAGCGATGCAACACTTGCTACTTTGCAGGTGCAAAAGGATAGTCACTAGTCAAATTGATTATTCACATGACAAATGGATACAAGTCGATAAAAACTTTAATGCCGAAATGCAATAGAAAATTTGCTAAACAGATTTTAAAATTTGATAAATGAACAAATCTTTCTCTCAAGTGTGATTATCAAAATCAAGGTATAAAAAAATCTGCTTCTTCGAAACCCTAAAACACCATTTTATATGTGTTAAAATAAAAAACCTAATTACAATAGAAAATATAATTATAACAGGAAACCTAATTATAATGGGAAATCTCATTACAATAAGAAATGTTATAGAAAATGTTACAAAAGGAAATGTTATTATTATGAAAACGCCACTAAAAAAACAAAAATTTCTCTAAAACCCCTGTAAACGATATGGAAACGTGAAATACGACATCGCTCACAATATAATACTGAATTTTGATCGACAACCTGTTTTGCGACTCGCTAAATTTCAACTCATTCTGAGTTCATCAATCTTGAGTACATCAAACTTGCATTCAACACTTTTTCTAGGCTGCGTGATCTTCCTTTTCGCTTTTAGGAGCACAAACAACACCAATTACAAGTAGTGCAAAAACACTCGTGACGACTGCAATGATCATGGTCTTGTTGAATTTCTCTTTCCAACTGCAAGGGCAAAGCCACATTATGTTTATGATCATTGCTCGATGATCTTGTTTATGACCAAACAAACCCTAAGCAATTAAAAAGATTAAAAATTAAGATCACATCATGCTTTTGGAATTGACAACATGCTGTTGACACCTATTTTTTTAAGTTTGGCATGTAGATTGCATGAAAATAAAAATAGAAAATAGGGATTTTAATTCCTAAAGAAAATATATCATTGCATCATGCATTTGAGGAAACGGCATCGGCGGCAAGAAGGTTTTGGGAAAGAATTGCTGGGCGGAATATATTTTATCAAAGAGGAAAGGATGCAAGTAGAGAATAAATGTGTTAGGGAAAGAAAATTTCGGTCAAATCCTCGAGGATTTGACCGAAATTCCTTTCTACTGGCAAGAGGCCTCTACTCAGAAGCAAGAAAAGAAAATATATCTCAGTCAAATCTTGGAAGATTTGACCAAGATGTCTTTTCTACCCACTATAAAGCATGGGTTGCACGCACAAGGGGGGGACACGGTCATTCATTGAAAAAAGCTTTGACTGACACAAGCATTTACTGAGTAAAGTACTTTTTGCTGAAAAGTAGTAACACACACACGCAATCAGAGAGAATGAAGACTTTTCTGAAAAGGAAAAAGGCATTCACGCACACAAGCAAACACACAGGGAAAGATCAAGAAAGATTGAGAGCTTTAGATCGTGAGGAGGAGCACCGATAGAGGGGAATTTGTCTGCAACCTTTCATTCTTCACGAATATTGTCTTTGCAGGAAGTGCTGTGAAGAGGTCAAGGAAGAAGAAGACTTGCAGGAGATTGTCGTGAGTTTGGGCCGCCGTGTGCAGGATTTTGCTGATCCGTGGGCTGGGGTTGTCGCATGTGGAATTGGGCCTGTCGTCCGGCTGAGGTAGAGCAGAAGTCAACATGGGTTGAGGTAGCGCGAGTCCACGCGCGAGAGAAAGGCCAGGAGAAAAAATTAAAAAAAAAAGGAGGAAGCCGGACTGGGCCCATTGCGAGCCCAGTCCAGCCTCCTTTCTTCATCGCGGGCGGGCCCTCTCTCAAAGGGTTTCGCGGGTCAGGGGCCGAACCGACCCGGTTCGGCCACCCGACCAGTTTCTTTCCTTTCCTGCTTTATTTTATTATGTTATTTATTTTAATTCGTTTTTTTATAATATTTTAATAATAAAAAATAGAAAATTTCTGCAATAAAAAATCTTTTATTATGTCAATTTATTTGTTTTTTTTTCATATTGGTTTTTGGTTAATTAGTTTGATTTAGGCAATAGGTTTATCAATTGGAATTGATTTTCCAATTCGCAACCGCATTATCAATTTTTTTTATTTCATCTATAAGGCTTTAGATGAGGTAATAAATTGAGCGGGAGTGGAATTGATATTTTGATCTTTAAGGCTTAAGATTGATTTATTGATTCTATTAGCGAAAATTGCTTTGTTTTGTTCTTGTTTTCCTTTTGCATGAATTTAATTTATTTGAATTGCATATTGAACCACATTTTCATGTTTAGATTAAATTGCATTTAGATTGTTTTACTTAGCATGATTAGGTTGCATGTTAGAACATAATTTGCATAGTTAAATTAGGGTTTCATGCTTATTTCAAAGTAACTGAAAATATAAAAAAAAATCATATGCACATCATAGCATCAACCTTTCCTTTAATTTTAGGTTGCATTATTAGACATTTCATGACATTTAGTTTAGGCACATTGAATTTCATGACAATTAGGAATCATTGCATGTTAATTAGAATTTTTTTAGCTATGTTAGGATAATAGGTTGAATTTGCATTAGAATAGTGTCATTTGATGCATGTCATATTAGAGTTAGTCTCATTAAATTTTATTTTTTTAGTAACATGTTTAATTCGAATTTTCATCAATAAAATTAAAAAAATAATAAATAAAAAACCGTTCATGCATCATTTAGATAGTTGCACGTAGTTAATTCATTTAGTTAAGATGTCATTGCATGTCCATTTATACCATAGTAAAATAATTCATTTAGATTTCTAGGTATCATATTAGATTAGATTTTCACATTTAATTAGTTTAATTAATTTCGAATTTCATTTAATAAATAAGAAAATGTCTTTAAAATGCCTTTTTGCATGTCTTTTAATTAGGTTAATTTAGATTTTTTTAAAAAAGCATGTTAGGTCATTAGATTTAGGTTTTCATGCATTTGCATATTAGTTTAGTTTTCACATTTTAGAATATTATCCATAGTCAAGATAATTTTTTAATCTAAATTAGGGATTAATTCAATTTAGTTCCTAGTCTAAATTAGATATTATTTGGTTATGGGTAATTAGTTTCATTAAGTAACCTTGAAATTCATTGCATTTAGATTTGCATTAGGATAATTGCATATAGAATCAATTTTTTATCACATGCATTACATGTTTTACATGCATTGCATTCATATAAAGGAAAAAACCAAAAATAGATATTTTTCTTTGTTGATTTGCTTTATTTTTGCTTTGTTTATTTTTCTTTGAGTATTTAAATAATTGTTTGCGTACCCGCGTGGTCACCATGCATGTTAGGAAATAAAATCAATTCGAGTTGCCTGCAAATCATTTTTTTTGAATAAAAGAAATAGGTTCTCAAGTCCCCGAATTCAAGAATCTCTGGTTCGTAGGAGTAAAATACTACTCCCAGTATTTTACATGGGTTTCTAATCGACCCACCTCAAATAGATTAGTGGCGACTCCAATTGAATTCAACTTTGCATATTAAGAATTAAAACCTAAGTCGTGAATTGGTATGAGCTTGGGAGAGCTCGAGCTAAATTAGGTTTAGCAATCCATTAGCCTAACCTTAGGTGGTGCACCTTTGGGGAGGTCGTGACAGCTTGGCGACTCCACTGGGGACTTGGTTTAAAGAACTTTAGAGGACTTAGGCCTTTCTTCTTATTTTCAAAAAAATTTTGCTTGGTAGTGAAATTCCATTTATGTCCCTAACCCGTGTGTTGATTGTTTTTGCAGGTTGATTTTTGCTTTAAGTATTTAATTGCTTTCTTTGAAGTGTTGTGTGATATTAACTGTTGTGCATGCTTTATTGCTTTAGCACTACACATTGGCACACACAACCCGCCGCCGGACCTGGGCTGCACTAGGATAACTTAGGATGGTGTTAGGTTGGATACAACTTCGACCGCGAGGCCGCGTAGTAGAGGTTGCCCAACTTAACCCCGAAAACTTTCTTTCTTGGTGCCAAAGGTGTTTGCTTCTGCCCGCGAGGCTGCGTCGCATTGGGGCATCACCTTTTGGCTGAGCCGGAGTTGCAAGGGCTTTGATTTAGTACGCGAGGCTGCGACTAGTCATTCCACCCTTGTAGCTCCACTTTGCTAAGCCTTTTAGAGTAGAAATCGAGCCGCACCTTTCATGTGCATGTCTATGTGTTTGCTTGGTTGGAAAGTAAGTTTTCTACTTTATCCTCTTGCAATTTACTTATTTATTTTGTTCGGTCCATGACAATTAGGTGAGTCGAGTCACATTCTATATACAATGGGAAGATCTGATGTTCGATTCATTCCTGCTCCGAAAGCCGAGCTCAAGCAATGGTGGGATAAGCTAGATCATGATGGCCGAATCTATGTGGAGACCAAATTAGGCCGACTGGTTCCGCTCCTCGACATCGACGTTCAAAGTGGGGCAATGCAGGCCTTGGCTCATTTTTGGTGTCCCCACACCTCCACGTTCGTGTTTGGTAAGTACGAGCTTGCTCCGACTCTCGAGGAATATAGCGTTGCCATAGGAAAGTCTTTGGATCTCGACTTGATTAACCCACCTTTAGGAATAGATCCGCAGTCTCTTTTGTCTGATTTCCTTAAGGTTACCAAGATTGAGTTGACAAAAGTCCTAAAAGATAATTGTCATGCATGTCCTCTTTCCTTTCTGGATCAATGTTTCGAAATTGCCCCGACTCACTTGAAAAATAGGATCTTTATCCTTGCCTTCTTTGGGTTCATAATCTTCCCTTTCAGAAAGAATGCCATTGATCCATCCGTAGCGTGGGTAGTCAAACAAGTTTGTGCTGGTGTTAATTTTGTTAATGCCATTCTGGCTGAGACATTTTTGTCACTTACTCGATTCAAAGAAAGTGAAGAAAAATTTTTTCATGCACCTGTCGAACTCTTACAAATCTGGTTTTTCTCTAACACAAAAAGGTTTGCCATACACACGAGTATTAGTGGTTATTCTGAGTCTATTCATCCCATCGAGGAGTTTAAGGTCCTACAAAATCGAACTCCTAGTCTATCTTTTTCCAAGTGGTTAAACTTATTGAGAAATCCAAAGGCCAAATTTTTCCTATGGCAAGCTAGATGGTTCCGAGCTCGGGAAGCACGGCTTTTCCATGGCGACGACGGTCCGATTCCCCTGATAGGGATCACGGGAACAACTTCTTACTATCCGCTCCGAATAGTTCGCCAGTTTCGAGTGCTGAAAGACTTACCTCCACCGCCGAAACCAGATCTATTCCGACTCAGCTTTGCGGGAGACAACTACATGGAGGAATTCCACCACATCGAGCAGGCTTGGCATAATTGCCATGCTCAGAGCGTGATTTGGCCTGAGGATGAGCTTGAAGGGAAACAGAAGATCCATCATGCTACTGTCCGGTACATCCGCAAGTTCAAATTCCCATATGAATGGCTTCCAAAAATTCCTGATGTGACGGCCAAACCAACTCGTGAAGGCGAAACCAAGCGGTATAAAAGGAAAGTGGAAGAACTCGAGGAGCAGATGAAGAAAATGGCTAGGGAGAATAGGCAATTGCGTCGAGCGTTAGCTTCCCATTTGTATATAGAACAAGCTAAATAGAATGCTTTTGTTGAGTCATGTTTCGAGTCTTTGTTTTACGTCGAGTCATTTGTTTCAAGTCTTCGTTGAGTCATTTGTTCCAAGTATTTGTTTTATATTTCATGAAATTTTCATTTATTAATAAAAGTGGGTCTATAGGTCATTGTCATGGACCGTGTCTTCCTTTTTCGCCAATTATTCTTATCTATCCTTTCTTGTTTGAAGGTGATCACGGGTAATCCACGTTCTCCAATCCGCACGCGATCTCAAACTAAAATGGCGGACCAAAACGAGCTTCGCGAGCGTGTTTCCAATATGGAGGATCAGATGAGGCAGTTTCTCACTGCCATGCAAGAAATGACCGCCGAATTTAGAGCTGCTCGACTAAACCCGGCCCCTGCACCTTTGCCGAAGTTGAAGGATGACATTGTTGTGAACTTAGAGGAGGAAATGCCTCCTTTGGAAGAGGATCCCATCGCTGATTATGGAAAAAAAGACCGATGCTGATGACTCGTACAAAACTGAGCAAGAGAAGCGCCTCGAGAAGCTCGAGGAGAAGTTGAAGCAACTGCAAGGCCTTCAAGACCCGTCCCCGACGGATCTTTCTGTGTATTCGAAGGTGAAAATGCCGAAAAAGTTCAAGATGCCGAAGTTTGAAAAATATGACGGCATGACATGCCCAAGGGCCCACCTGCAGATGTACTTGGTGAGAATGACCCAGTATGCTGATAATGCTCCTCTGCTGATCCAGTCATTCCAAGCGAGTTTGACAGGTCTTGCTTTGAAATGGTACATCTCAAAGGGGATAAACCTCTGCCAAACTTGGGAGGAAGTTTGCCAAGCTTTTCTGAAGCACTACCAATTTATAACCGACATCACTCCCTCCCGAGACGATCTTGAATGGGCCGAGAAAAAGAGGAGCGAGTCGTTCAAGCAATACGCAATCCGGTGGAGGAATCTGGCTGCTCAAGTTGATCTTGAGCCTTCTGACATGGAGATGAGGAAGATGTTCATCAAAACTCTTCCTCATGAATACCGCACTAGAATGATAGCCACCACTGCTGACACTTTCAATCACCTTATTCCAGTTGGGGAGCAGATCGAGATTGGAATAAGAGATGGGTGGTTCAATGAGCCAACAAAGAAGTTTACTCCGAGGAAGGATAAAGAGCAAGCTGCGGAGATAAACTTGGCATACTCACAACCAAGCTCTGGCAGACCATCAAATGCTCATGCCTCTACAAATCGGCAGGTCGGGGGGCGATCATTTACGCCTCGCCAGTTCAACAGGAGGCAATTTACTCCCCTTCCTAGGCCTTTGTCTAAGGTTTTACCTATTTTATAGAAGAGGGGTTTGCTCTCTCAGGAGCCGAAGCGTCCGAATCCTGAAAAATTCAACAACTTTAATGCTTCGAAGAGGTGTGATTACCACATGGGTGAAGTGGGGCATTCGACTGATGAATGTTTCACCCTTAAGCATAAGATTCAAGATCTTCTGGATACGAAAGTGTTCAGCTTCAGCGTTGCTCAACCAAATGTTGAGAAAAATCCTCTTCCGGAGCACGAGGGGGGTGTCAATGCAATTTCTGAGATTGAGACTGGGAAGAAAATGAAATGGAAGCTAGACATTAATAACATCTATCAAGGGTTGGTAGCAGCTGGCTACTACCCAGCTGGAGAGAGCCTTGCACCTCTTGTCATGAGGAAGAGGATCCAAGAGAGCATTGAAGCTGGTGTAATCGTGCAAACCAACCATGCGGGAGGAATGTCGACGGTTTCTCAAATTATCATTGATTGGGAGAAAGAAGCTACTGCCGTGGAAGCTGAATCAGACCCCTCACTTGAGGACATGCCACCCCTGGAGGACGCAATTGATAATGAGGTTAAGGTACCTGAAATAATAATTGAACTACATCAACCCCTTGAGTACCGTAGCAACAAGGCAGTTCCCTGGTCATACGAGTTTGATGTAGACTTGGTGACAAGGTCCGGACGCACCTACGGGCAAAATAATTCTATGCCGTCAAACATGTCACCGATGAAGAGGCTAAGGAATTTCTAGCTATAATCAAAGCTAGTGAATACGATGTGGTTGAACAGCTGCGGAGGATGCCGGCGCAAATTTCTCTACTGGAGCTCTTGCAAACATCGGAGAAACATCAAAAATCACTCATGAAAATATTGAGTGAGATTCATGTGCCCGAGACGATTGATCAGGGCGAGCTGGAGGGGTTCATAGGCACAGTACTCCTCAAGGATCTTGTTTCCTTTTCTGATGAAGAATTACCAGGTGATGGGAATGGACATACAAAGGCACTCTACATCTCCGTCAGGTGCAAGGAATCGCATGTTGCTCGGGTTCTTATTGATAATGGGTCCGCTCTGAATATTTGCCCATTGGCTACTTTGCATCGTCTCGGGGTAGACTCCTCAAGGTTAAACGTTGCTAAAACTTCCGTTCGTGCTTTTGACGGAACAAAGAAGGAGGTGATGGGCGAGATTCATCTGGATGTGCAAATCGGGCCAATAACGTTCAACATTTTGTTCCAAGTAATGAACATCTCTACTGCCTTTAACTTTTTGTTGGGTCGTCCTTGGATCCATACCGCTGGAGCTGTGCCTTCAAGTCTTCATCAATGCTTGAAGTTTGTGGTTGAAGGGAAGCTAGTCACTGTTCGTGCTAAAGAAGACCACCAGATTTACCATGAGACTGCCATTCCGTATGTGGAGCCTGAGGATATATTCGAGTCCAGTTATCAATCGTTCGAGCTTGTGTCAATGATACATAGGTCTCAGGGATCGCCTGCACCAATCCCCGAGCTGTCAAATGCTGCTATCATGGTGGGGAAGATTATGGCCCAAAGTTGTTTTGTTCCTGGAGAAGGACTTGGAAGAAAGGGTAAGGGGATTCGATATCCAATTCAGCCTTCCCGGAAGCGTCGTGTGGCCGGATTAGGATACCATGGAAGGGATCAGCCTACCAATGAATCACAAAAGCGGGTTGAAAGTAAAACATTGCCTCCCCCTATCAAAGACATATTCTCGGGTTCAACCAGGATGATGCATGAAGATGAGATGTATGTTCAAGAGGGACCAAGCATGAATCATGACTACCATGTAGGGTTTTCCTTTCCCCCGAGCTTCTATATTAACCCCCGAGACATCGTTCCGGATGGATGGGGAGGCATGGATGATGTGGTTCCTGAGAGCCAAGCAGATCGGGATGAGAGACTCGAGGGGATAGCAAATCTATTTGAAGATCTCTTCATTGGCGCCATTGAAAATGAGTTCGAAGAGGAAATGGGTGCAAGCCCACATGAGTAATTTATTTCTGCTTTACTCCCCTGCGTGGGAATTCCTTTCATTTATTGATTTTTTAGGATTTTTCAATCTTTCATTCTGCAATTCCTTTTCAATAAGTGTAATTCATTCAGAGTTATTCAATAAAATCACTATTTTCGAGGGCATGACGAGGTACACCAAACCAGTCCGGTGATGATATCCAACAGTGAAAAAATACACGACCCAAGGAGAATCTTGAGGCCTAGACTTCCTCATGCTCTCTTTGTCCAAATCTTTCAAAAAAAAGAATCATTTTTTTTATTTTTTTTTTATTTTTTTTATTTAAAAAAATACCAAAAAATCAATTTTCAAAAAAGATATTTAACCCTTTTTGTTATACTGATTGGTTTACTTTATGTTTCAGGAAGGACCTTATGGAATGCGATGAAGGATCAAATGATTCGGATGGAGATCCCGCCGGAATCCAACGAAGTCTGGAACAGCATGAAAAGCCGAAATCCCTGACCGAGCATACTGTCACAATCAACTTGAGTGACACGGAGGACATTAAAGAAGTAAAAATTGGGGCAAATCTCCCCGAAGAAGAAGCCGCGTGACTCGTCGCCCTTTTGAAGGAATACCAAGATGTCTTTGCTTGGTCTTATGCGGATATGCCGGGTCTTGACCCAACAATCGTGGAACACAGTCTGCCGACGAATCCACACATGCCTCCTAAAAAGCAAAGGTTGCGGAGGACAAAGCCAGAATTATCAAAGAAAATTGAGGAGGAGGTGATGAAACTCTTGAAGGTCGGATTCATAGAAGTCTCACATTACCCTGATTGGGTAGCCAACATTGTGCCGGTAATGAAGAAAGATGGTCGAGTTCGAGTTTGTGTCGACTATCGCGACTTGAATAAGGCTAGCCCTAAGGATGAATTTCCTTTGCCGCACATCGACGTTCTGGTGGATAGCACTGCGGGTTTTGAACTGTTTTCTTTCATGGACGGTTTTTCGGGATATAATCAGATTAGGATGAAACAGGAGGATAAGGAGAAAACTGCATTCATCACCCCATAGGGGACCTTTCACAACAAAGTAATGCCATTCGGTCTCAAGAATGCAGGGGCAACGTACCAAAGGGCCATGGTCACGCTTTTCCATGACATGATGCATAAAGAAATCGAAGTCTATGTTGATGACATGATCGCCAAAACTCGGCAGGGAGAAAATCACATTGACACCTTGAAGAAGTTATTTGACCGACTTCGGGAGTTTAAACTCCGACTTAACCCCGCAAAATGCACATTCGGGGTAACTTCGGGTAAATTACTCGGGTTCATGGTGAGCAATAAGGGAATTGAAATCGACCCTTCAAAGGTGAAGGCCATTTGTGAATTACCGCACCCGAAGACCGCCAAAGAGGTTCGAAGTCTCATGGGGAGATTAAATTACATAGCTCGATTTATTTCTCATCTGTCAGAAACTGCTAAGCCATTTTTTAAGCTTCTCAAGAAGGATGCCTTGATTCGCTGGGATGATGATTGTCAGAAGGCATTTGACAAGCTGAAATCATACTTGTCATGTCCTCCGGTCCTAGTTCCACCAATAATGGGCCACCCTTTGATTCTCTATCTCACAATTAATAGTGAGTCTTTGGGTGCGATGTTAGCCCAGAAAGGACCCGAGGATGGGAAGGAGCGAGCTGTTTACTACTTGAGTAAAAAGTTCACTATATCAGAGCAGAATTATTCCGAGGTGGAGAAAACATGTGCTGCTTTGGTTTGGGTCCTGCATCGACTCCGACAGTACACATTGCACTATCAGATACTCTTGGTGACTGAAAGTGATCCCATCAAGTACTTATCGGACCGACCAGCTTTGGTTGGAAAATTGGTTAAATGGCAGATATTGGTTTCTGAGTTCGATGTGCAGACCATGCCACAAAAGTCTGTTAAAGGTCGTGTTATTGCAGACATACTTGCTGAAAATCCCAAGCATACTGAAGAGGAGGAGTGTTCTCCGGATGATCGTATCTTGTCCATTGACGAAGATAGGTGGACCATGTTTTTCGACGGGGCGGTAAATTTGTCGGGCTCAGGGACTGGGGCAGTATTGATCTCTCCAACTGGGCAACACTATCCAGTCGCAGCAAAGTTGGTGTTCCCATGCACCAATAACATCGCCAAGTACGAAGCATGCATTCTCGGTCTTCAGGCAGCAATAGAGATGAAAATTGATAAACTCAAAGTATTTGGTGATTCTGCGTTGATCATCCTTCAAACAGTTGGTGAATGGAAAACACGAGATGCGAAATTGCTTCCGTATCACAATTATCTTGAGGAATTAATGGAGGAGTTTGATGAGATCACATTTGAGTACTTATCCCGGACTCATAATCAGTTCACTGATGCTTTGGCTACATTATCGTCCATGCTACGAGTCAATGATGGAATGGAGGTAGAACCTTTAAAAATTGATGTTTTGGCAAAACCAGCCCACTGCATGATCATAACTGAAGAACTAGACGGGAAGCCATGGTATCGTGACATCATGAATTATATCAAAAATCGAGAATTTCCTGATGAAAGTGGTCCGGCCGATAGGAAGTACATAATGAAGATGGCTTCGAAATTCTTTGTTAGCGGCAAAAATTTATACAAGAGATCTCATGATTCAGTGCTATTGAGATGTCTAGATGCAGCTGAAGCAACGCAGATCATGCAGGAAATACATGAAGGGATGTGTGGTCCACACATCAATGGCCATATGCTAGCCAAAAAGATCATGAGATTGGGTTATTATTGGCTAACTTTGGAGAGTGACTGCATCAAACACGTGCGGAGTTGTCATCAATGTCAGATTTATGGGGATAAGATAAATGTTCCCCCAAATGAGCTGCATCAGCTGTTTGAACCTTGGCCTTTCTCAATGTGGGGAATAGATGTCATTGGCCCAATCAATCCGAAGGCGTCAAATGGTCATCGATTCATCTTAGTTGCGATCGACTATTTTTCTAAATGGATTGAGGCGACTTCCTATGCAAATGTCATTGCTCGAAATGTGGTAAGGTTCATCCGACGTGACATTATTGCTCGTTATGGCGTTCCTGAGGCCATCATCACCAATAATGGAACCAATCTGAACAATAAGCTCGTTGATGGCTTGTTTAGTGAATTCAAGATCCGGCATCTGAACTCGTCTCCTTACCGTCCTCAAATGAACGGTGCAGTAGAAGCGGCCAACAAAAACATCAAGAAGATTTTGGCAAAGACTGCTGAAAATTACCGTGACTGGCATGAAAGGTTGCCTTTTGCACTAATGGCATACCGAACTTCAATTCGAACTTCTTTGGGGGCGACACCTTTCTCTCTTGTGTATGGCATGGAAGCAGTACTGCCTATTGAAGTGGAAATTCCATCATTGCGCGTGCTGTCCCAAATGGAATTGTCTGAAGCTGAGTGGATACAACAAAGGTTTGAGCAGTTGAACTTGATTGATGAGAAGCGGCTTGAAGCCATTTGTCATGGTCAGTGTTACCAATGGCGGGTAGCTAAGTCATTCAACCGCAAGGTCCGACCAAGGCACTTTGAAGCAAATGACCTTGTTCTGCGGAAGATACTTCCCATTATTCCTGATCCTAGAGGTAAGTTCACTCCAAATTACAGTGGACCATATGTGGTGAAGAAGGTGCTCCCTGGAGGCGCGTTGATCCTAGCTGAGATGGATGGTCAAGAATTCTCAAATCCTGTCAATGCAGATGCTCTCAAGAAATACTATCCGTGATGTTTCCTCTATCTTGTCAATGCCTTGATTCAATTAATAAAATGTTGAATGATGCAATTTCCTGATTTTAACATTCCATAATTGATTGAGTTTTTTATTGAGACGTATCAGGATGATGAAAGGCAAGCCTTATCCATACATAGTCCTTTATTTATGCAATTGTGAGATGAGCATACAAAGTGCCATGTTTGCAGAGTAAAGAGTTCTCTCGCGAGAAGTACATTAACCAAAGTGATGAGGGGCAGTTCATTTCTCTATCCCAAACACTAAAATGATCCATTGGTTGCCCACTTTGAGCCTAAACACTTGAGGAGTTTCATTTCATATTACCCCTGTCAAGAACACCCCACATCGGGGCAAACTGGAGGTACATTTGCATCGTTGATGTAAAAAGGAGAAAAAATGGATAGAAATTTTCTTGCTTTCACTTGCATCAATCTTTTAGTGTTGCTTTTATATGTGGAATCAAATGTTAAATCAAGTGCTTTAGGGATGATGAAGAGAATTCATTTCTATATCCTAAACACTCTTGTCTGTTGCAAGCCACTTTGAACCTATGATTTCGTTTTAAATCAAACCCACATTGGGGCATGCAAAAAAATTGAGGTCATCAGAATGGGATGTCAACCCAAAATGTTGTCCAATTTAGTCGATAGATAAAAAAAAGGAAAAAAAATGCAAATAAGGGCAAGAAAAAGCAGTGTGCCTAGTAAAAGCAATGCCAATGCCCAAATTCAGAAGGAAAGTGAAGGAACTTAGGGGCAAGAAAAAGCAGTGTGCCTGGTAAAAGTAAGGCTGATGCCCATAGAAGTCAGAGCCAAAGGCTCAAGTCTGCAAAAGTCGACCTTCAATGCTTCCAGATTCTAAAAGATGTTGAATGGGGCAATCTTGTCAATAACCCCCAGTGAGTTTGACATCATGTATCATCCCCAGTGAATCAAAGTTTGAGTCTCAAAAGTTGAGTCTGAAGAAAAATTCCCAGTTTTTTTTTCATCCCATACACACTTTAAAGACAAGCCTACAAAGTCTCTTCTGATAGGGCACTTGAATTAATGTGAGATTCCTAATGTCTTAAGCTTAGCTTGAAGAAGTGCGAGCAAGACCTTTTTTATGTCATTGGCAAGGTTCTTGACTTGTAAACCCGACGACATTCGTTGAAAACTTTCTTTCTAAGCCTTGACTCAATGAGTCCCGTTTTCTTAACCATTGATCAAGCCCAAGTTACGGTCCTGTTAAAGACCTCCCTGATTGGAAAGATTGTACTACTTGCGAGAGTACTCAGACCTTGGTTGACATGATGGTAGTAAGACTGAGTGTTTCAGCTATTCCCTCATTGGGACAAAAACCCTTCTGAACGAGAGTGAGTGATAAGTCCTTTCTGACTGAATGTCTCTTGTCTCAAAGAACCTCTCAAATATGAATTGCATTTTATGATGAATCAGATGATTTGATGATGTGGTTATCCCTTCAGGGATCAAGAATTCTAAACGCATATACTTCAATCTAAGTGTCTGTGACTATGTGCAGGTACCGATGGTGATGTATCGATGTCTCATTTCGAGAGCCTGTGGCGATGTACAGGTCTCTCAGCTTAAGTTCACTTTGAATAACTCAAGTTTAATCATGAATCTTTCACCGTTTTGCCTCTGTGGTGACCGAATTAGGGTTTCGGGCCTCAAGCAATCCAGGTCTTTCACCGTTTTGCCTCTGTGCAATCCAGGTCTTTTCACCGTTTTGCCTCTGTGGTGACCGAATTAGGGTTTCGGGCCTCAAGCAATCCAGGTCTTTCACCGTTTTGCCTCTGTGCAATCAAGGTCTTTCACCGTTTTGCCTCTGTGCAATCCAGGTCTTTCACCGTTTTGCCTCTGTGCAATCCAGGTCTTTCACCGTTTCGCCTATGTGGTGGCGATCCAGGTCCTTCACCATTTCGCCTATGTTGTGGCAATCCAGGTCTTTCACCGTTTTGCTTCTGTGGTGACCGAATTAAGGTTTCGGGCCTCAAGCAATCCTGTTCTCTCTCACCGTTTTGCCTCTGTTGTGACTGAAGTGAGGATTCAGGCTTCAAGCAATTCACGTTCTTTCACTGTCTTTCTTTTGTGACCAAAGCAAGTGCTCGGGCTTAAGAGGACAGTTTCCAAGCTCTCACATACCTTGATCTGCCATTCCAATCAGGTAAGTAATTTCAGGTATGTTTCTATCTTCCTTCATTCATTTGCATTTATCATGTCATAATCACATCATAAAATGAGAGTTAATCTCAACAAAAATACCATGCATAGCATCTGCATAGTCAAAATTAGGTATCAAATGGTCTTTGAATGCAACCTCTATGAGCTCACCTTCAAAGAGGGGCAGCTGTTGACACCTATTTTTTTAAGTTTGGCATGTAGATTGCATGAAAATAAAAATAGAAAATAGGGATTTTAATTCCTAAAAAAAAAATATCATTGCATCATGCATTTGAGGAAACGGCATCGGCGGCAAGAAGGTTTTGGAAAGAATTGCTGGGCGGAATATATTTTATCAAAGAGGAAAGGATGCAAGTAGAGAATAAATGTGTTAGGGAAATTCTCACGGATTTGACCGAAATTCCTTTCTACTGGCAAGAGCCCTCTACTCAGAAGCAAGAAAAGAAAATATATCTCGGTCAAATATTCCAAGATTTGACCGAGATGTCTTTTCTACCCACTATAAAGCATGGGTTGCACGCACAAGGGGGGGACACGGTCATTCATTGAAAAAAGCTTTGACTGACAGAAGCATTTACTGAGTAAAGTACTTTTTGCTGAAAAGTAGTAACACACACAATTAGAGAGAGAGAAGACTTTTCTGAAAAGGAAAAAGGCATTCACGCACACAAGCAAACACACAGGGAAAGATCAAGAAAGATTGAGAGCTTTAGATCGTGAGGAGGAGCACCGATAGAGGGGAATTTGTCTGCAACCTTTCATTCTTCACGAATATTGTCTTTGCAGGAAGTGTTGTGAAGAGGTCAAGGAAGAAGAAGACTCGCAGGAGATTGTCGTGAGTTTGGGCCGCCGTGTGTAGGATTTTGCTGATCCGTGGGCTGGGGTTGTCGCATGTGGAATTGGGCCTGTCGTCCGGCTGAGGTAGAGCAGAAGTCAACATGGGCTAAGGTAGCGTGAGTCCACGCGCGAGAGAAAGGCCAGGAGAAAAAATTTTAAAAAAAAGAGGAAGCCGGACTGGGCCCATCGCGAGCCCAGTCCAGCCTCCTTTCTCCATCGCGGGCGGGCCCTCTCTCAGAGGGTTTCGCGGGTCAGGGGCCGAACCGACCCGGTTCGGCCACCCGACCCGTTTCTTTCCTTTCCTGCTTTATTTTATTCTGTTATTTATTTTAATTCGTTTTTTATAATATTTTAATAATAAAAAATAGAAAATTTCTGCAATAAAAAATCTTTTATTATGTCAATTTGCTTGTTTTTTTTTCATATTGGTTTTTGGTTAATTAGTTTGATTTAGGCAATAGGTTTATCAATTGGAATTGATTTTCCAATTCGCAACCGCATTATCAATTTTTTTTATTTCATCTATAAGGCTTTAGATGAGGTAATAAATTGAGCGGGAGTGGAATTGATATTTTGATCTTTAAGGCTTAAGATCGATTTATTGATTCTATTAGCGAAAATTGCTTTGTTTTGTTCTTGTTTTCCTTTTGCATGAATTTAATTTATTTGAATTGCATATTGAACCACATTTTCATGTTTAGATTAAATTGCATTTAGATTGTTTTACTTAGCATGATTAGGTTGCATGTTAGAACATAATTTGCATAGTTAAATTAGGGTTTCATGCTTATTTCAAAGTAAATGAAAAAAAGAAAAAAAGAAATCATATGCACATCATAGCATCAACCTTTCCTTTAATTTAGGTTGCATTATTAGACATTTCATGACATTTAGTTTAGGCAGATTGAATTTCATGACAATTAGGAATCATTGCATGTTAATTAGAATTTTTTTAGCTATGTTAGGATAATAGGTTGAATTTGCATTAGAATAGTGTCATTTGATGCATGTCATATTAGATTTAGTCTCATTAAATTTTATTTTTTTAGCAACATGTTTAATTCGAATTTTCATCAATAAAATTAAAAAAATAATAAATAAAAAACCGTTCATGCATCATTTAGATAGTTGCACGTAGTTAATTCATTTAGTTAAGATGTCATTGCATGTCTATTTATACCATGGTAAAATAATTCATTTAGATTTCTAGGTATCATATTAGATTAGATTTTCACATTTAATTAGTTTAATTAATTTCGAATTTCATTTAATAAATAAGAAAATGTCTTTAAAATGCCTTTTTGCATGTCTTTTAATTAGGTTAATTTAGATTTTTTTTTAAAAAGCATGTTAGGTCATTAGATTTAGGTTTTCATGCATTTGCATATTAGTTTAGTTTTCACATTTTAGAATATTATCTATAGTCAAGATAATTTTTTAATCTAAATTAGGGATTAATTCAATTTAGTTCCTATTCTAAATTAGATATTATTTGGTTATAGGTAATTAGTTTCATTAAGTAACCTTGAAATTCATTGCATTTAGATTTGCATTAGGATAATTGCATATAGAATCAATTTTTTATCACATGCATTACATGTTTTACATGCATTGCATTCATATAAAGGAAAAAACCAAAAATAGATCTTTTTCTTTGTTGATTTGCTTTATTTTTGCTTTGTTTATTTTTCTTTGAGTATTTAAATAATTGTTTGCGTACCCACGTGGTCACCATGCATGTTAGGGAATAAAATCAATTCGAGTTGCCTGCAAATCATTTTTTTTGAAATAGAAGAAATAGGTTCTCAAGTCCCCGAATTCAAGAATCTCTGGTTCGTAGGAGTAAAATACTACTCTCAGTATTTTACATGGGTTTCTAATCGACTCACCATAAATAGATTAGTGACGACTCCAATTGAATTCAACTTTGCATATTAAGAATTGAAACCTAAGTCGTGAATTGGTATGAGCTTGGGAGAGCTCGAGCTAAATTAGGTTTAGCAATCCATTAGCCTAACCTTAGGTGGTGCACCTTCGGGGAGGTCGCGACACATGCCCTGATCTTTTTCTATGGCTATGGTATCATATATCTATTAATTTTTTCTAAGTAAATGATTAATACTCTAGTTCCATTTATTTGATTAACTAGTGAGTTGATGTAGTTGTCTTGTCCGGAGCGGTGATGATCATATAGTCATCCTTGATTGCTAGGCGTAGGAGAACCTTAATTTGGTAAAATTATTGGGAATTGTGTCTAAAAAAATCTTGGGATCTTAGGTTCGATTTTTACTCAATAAAACAGTTTTGAGCTATATCTTAGAAACTAATTCCTTAGAAATATCCTAGCGTTGACATACATATAGATAACATGTCTTGGACTAAACTGGAAAATAGTCTTAGCTTGATGCATAAAAATTGGTTCCATATATCACTTGAGCACTCCACTGAATATAGTATTTATAGTATAATTTGAACTAATTGGTGGCCTATTTTATACTCAAACTATTATAATTTCAATTTTCAATTGGAAAAGGTAATATTTTATTAATTTATTTTGTTATTGGTTTGATTGAATAAATATTAACTTTAAGCCTACGCAAGAATTATGCAGGAAACTTAATATCTATACAGTCGAAAGGTTCATGTTTCCAATGTCAATCAAGAAAGAACAAATATTGACATCCACAACAATTGTTTAAAGCCCAACATAAGCAAAGGATATTGTACCTTTTGATTCATGAAGGCAATAAATTCTAAAGGTGGAAACTGTAGGATGAGTACCTTCGATACATCAACACGACAATTGATGCCTAGGATAAGGGCAGTAGTTCTGTCACGCCCTGAAATCAAGCACACGACAGTCCCCGAAGATAGACTTCACCAGTTGATAAATATTCGATAATCCGAGGTATTATCGATAACCAATTATATTAACTAAGAATATAAAAATTAATACATAAAGAAATGCAGCGGAATATATTAACTAAAACCCCGACCAACCCCGACTAAAAGGATAAATGTGGAAAATAATTTCCTCACAATTAAAACTCTCCTAATCAAATATAAATTAATTGACTATTATCATCTAGTTGCGCCTCTTGCTTCGCCTGGTCCTCGAGGAGGAGCTGCAATAATAAGATCTGAACAAATAATTTTAAGATGAGATAACTCATCGAGTTTGCCCCCTACTTCTCAATTAGGTGGATGTTCACTCTAAGGTCCCTATCTTGACAATTAATTTGGTCCTCACGTCTCACAACCTGTGATCTTATCAAGTCACTAACCCCTCATGATAGATTATTCTCCGAATAAATAAATTTAATTGACACAATATCAATTTCTAAGAAAATCTAATGTAAAGTCAATTATAATCAGCACCAAGAATTAAATAAATAAATTCCATTATTAAAACAATCAATATCCACTCGTAATTAATAAATCATTCTCAATCAATCGAACAATCAATAATAATAAACAGATATCCACAACTAAGACATAAGCAATTTGAGATAATTTCTCAAAGTATCCAAAAATCGACTGCTTTGACCTACCAATTAGGTATTCACCCGGGTCCCTATATCGAATTCAGAGTGCTCGATTCGATCAACTACGGGTGTCATCACCTTAATTAGTAGCCACTTAGCCAATCACGCAATTTCTGGAATTTATTCCAAAATATTGCAAATTACCTAAGATTATGTAATTTAATTCTAAATAAGCAAAAACGTAGTAAATACTCGAATATCAATCTAATCCCTCGATAAAAATAATATGATACCATCGCAGCCCACATTTCTCAATTTTTTCTCCAAACCGTCAAATTTACAGTTTTGCCCTAAATCTCGAAAATTACATTTTTGCCCCTAAAAACCTTAATTAGGCTATAGTAGGACATAATCAACATATCACTCTCAAAATATTTCGAATTTCCAATTTTTCTACCATCTACTAATTTAATGATTTTCGAAACTAATTAAATTTGCAATCTTTCTCTCTGCCAATCAAATTTATCAATTTACCATTAAATCCCTAACTTAGGCCTAATTGGACCAAAATTAGTAAATTGTCTCTAATTCCTCGAAGTTACAAACTTGCACCTCCTTAACCAATAATCCACATTTCTAAATTTATTAATTTACTAATCGATCCTTCAATTATCCAATTTCACAACTCTACTCTTAAATGACTAAAATTATGAAATCGCCCCTATTTCATTAAATTCCTCCAAATAAGCCCTAAACTCCAAATTAACTATCAAACAAATCTAATCACCTCAAATTACAACTACTAGGGCAATTAACCGCCCTAATTAGGAGTTAGGGAGTAAAGTCACCCTAAATCCGAGCTTTTTATCTAATTGAATGACGACGACGGCTCCTCCGACAACAATTCCGGCGAGCTAACTAGTGGGCTGACTGGAGTTGGAGCGAGTGAACCGGACGTACAGGCTGCCAGATGGGCCGGATCAAGGCCCACAGTGGTTGATTCAGGCCCACAGAAGCTATTTGCAGCTTATGTTCTTCGAATCTGAGCAGAGGGAGTCACAGGCGAGCTGGGGACTCCTCCCTTGCTAGCTGAGGGCGCAAGCTGAAGGCGGCGTGAGCTCAGAGAGGAGCTGCGACGGCGTAGCGGCTGGGCGTGGACGGCGTGAGGGGCAACGATGGCTTGACGGTGCGAAGTGGGAGCCTTGGGTTCTACCCGAGCCGAGCTGGGGATCCAGCAGCTGGTTCGGTTGCTTGAGCTGAGGGCGAGGCTGAACGACGGTGAGGCGCTGGACGAGCTGAAGGTGGCGTTGACGGTGTGGAGAACGGTGAACGGCGAACGGCGCGGTGACAGCGAGCAGAAGTTCCGTCTGAAATAGAGGGCGCAGATCCGCGGCCTTTGGCTGCGGTTTCATGGCTTTGGCTGCGGCTTTCTATGGCCTAGGCGGCTGGAATTTGTGGCCGGGAGCAGCTGAGGGCGTCGTCTCGCGAGACCTGGTCACGGCTCGTCCGTGACCCAAGCAGAACCGGCGGCGAAAACAGGGGAGTCGGCCGTGAGTTTGATGGGAGTGGGTGGCGACCAAAGCTCAAGCTAGAGACTTCCAAGCGGCGTGAACGGCATTGAGGAATCGTTTTAGAGTGATTAATCGCATCGACGAGTCGAGATTATGCAATTGTTCCTCAAATTTTTCCTCCCCCTTGCGGCTAGGATTTCTCTAAAATTATAGATGAATTCCACGAGAAGAAGACGCTCAATCGGTTGGGGAGAGATGATCATAAGGCTGCCGCGTGTGTAGCCATTGGTGTCAACACGATTTTCTCGGGTTGATTGGGTGCGGCGTGACGGCTAGGGTTTGCAGAGGAGGGGAGGTCGCGTGAGGAAGATGATGAACAGGAGAAGGGATGTGGGAGGTGTGGGCCCACGCACAAAGAACAAAGGAAAATTAAGAAAATACAAGAAGTAGAGGGATAGAAAAGGGAAATTGTGGGAAAAATTGGAAATAAACTATATTATTTCTCATAGATCCAATCTAATTATTATTTTTAACTAATACCCAAAGTTGGGCTGTTACAAGTTCTCTTACACAGGACGGCAATTCAACCAATTCGGATCGAGAAATCTATGGGTATAGCAAAAAAAGTGAAAACTTCACTAGACCCAAATTAATTAACTAGGAATTTGATAGGTTTTGGAGGATCTACATCAAATTTTTGAGGATGTAAAGGTTAATGGATTAAGCAATATTAAACCTCAATTTTGGACTGCAGGTTATATGACCTTTTCGTAGGGTGCAAAAATTCATACAGAAATTAGAAGTTACTAGCAAAGTCATGTGATTGAGATGGAATAGGATAAGATAATTGACTGCGATGTGGGTTGGCGTGACCAAAGTTTTCTTGTAAAAGTTCTCCCTTCTTTGAACGAACCAAGCAAATGTGGCATGCCTATCCGATGTGCGTTGGCATGAAATGTCGTACTTTTACCCTGGTTATTGAGCTGAGACATATGCTTGGATTTGTCTATCTGTTGTATGACGTGGAAGAGAAGAACATGCTCTTTTTGATCTCCTTCATTTCTAAGGCTGACCTACATTCTCATGGATGTGTAGCGACGGATCTAGAATCTTAGGGTCGGGGACCAAGCTTGTGCTAGATCTTCATGTATGTAAGGCATGACTTCTTGCGAGGATCCTTCGCTTCCAACATCCTATGAATCTGAAATTAATTGAAGCCAAATAACTCCTCAATAATCTGGAGGAAGTATTAACTCATGAGATTGAAATTTTGATGAGCCGAAAACAATGACAAACACAAAAGGCAATGTGTAAGGCACGTTGATTACCTATTTTCTAGGGCTATCGTGGGTATGGCTCGGTCATAGAGGCCTTGTTTTTCGAGAATTGGTCCGATTTGCTTCTCGATCTCTTGACCTCAAATACCCTTGAATTGTAATTCTGCGTGGATGGCATATCAAATTCAATGGCGTTGTGCATGAGGAATGCGGGTCTCAATGGTACTTGAAGACTATGTGAGTGGCTGCTAAGCATGAGATGGACCGCGGCCGATGTTGGCCGGCTAGCTGCGTGTTCTTGGACACATAGTAGACCAATTTGAATGCACCTTGCAATTTCAGTGCTTGAAGGAGAAGTTATTAAGGGATCAATGATGTTCGATATCGATCCTTCCCTCCAATTCTTCGAAACCTACAAACATTTTACCAACATTGAGCAAAATTTTCTACAGTGTATTTTGCAAAATAAGAAGGTATGTTCTTATACTCACATAGCCTATAAGGGCCTCCATGTGATCGCCCACGCAGTAAAGTTGGTTCTTCTGGCCACACACAGTCTCTAGGACCAGCACTCCGAAACTGAACACATCTGACTTGACTGAAAAGTTTGCGTTCATCACATACTCTGGCGCCATATATCCGCTGTGCATCATGATAAATCCACAATTTTAGCTTTTTTGTTTGCTTTGTTCTTTTAGTAATCATTAGCTCTAGGAGGTTGTGGCACTTACTAGGTCCCGGCAATTCGGCTTGCCTCTGCATGAGTTTGGTCCAACTCGAATAGCTTCGCCATACCGAAATCCGATATCTTTGGATTCATGTCTGAGTCTAGCAAAATGTTGCTGGCTTTGAGGTCCCGATGGATGATACGAAGTCGAGAGTCTTCATGTAGGTAAAGCATCCCTCGAGCGACACCCTTTATTATCTTGTGACGCTTGTCCCAGTTGAGATTCTCGCGTTTCAAGGGATCTACATATTTCAGTGGAATTACATATTATAAGATGTCCATCAACCATTTTATGAGGATCTAATTTTTCTACTGACGACTCAAGAAACATACCAAATATGAACTTATCAAGGCTTGAATTTGGTACAAACTCGTAAATGAGAAGTTTTTCGCCCTCTTCCAGACAAAAACCTATGAGCCTGACCAAGTTCTTGTGCTGTAGCCTGGCTAGTAACATGACCTCGTTCTTGAATTCTGCTTCCCCTTGGCTTGAGTTTTGTGACAATCGTTTCACCGCGATTTCTTGTCCGTTGGAGAGCAGACCCTAAAATTTCACGAAAGTACATCCTTATGGGTATTGATTGATCCATTGAAGCATTTGAAAGGATATTAGATTGATGTCATCTTTGACTATTTGGTTGCTTAAATTTTGAATATAAAAAAGTAGAGGATGTGCTTTTTAATTATTACCATGTAAACAGCACCGAAACCACCTTGCCCAAGCTTCTTGGACTCAGAGAAGTTATTTGTTGCCGCTCTGATAATGTCGAGATTAAATTGCAATGACTCTGTCGTGCTAATTTCCTGCACAGCTTCACCTAGAAAGACAAAAACACAGTCATCTAGAGCGTGCATCATTATCTTTTCATAGTTTTCATAATGCAGGTTTCACAAAATTCTAGCATATATCATTGCACCTGCATGCATTACTAATAAAATCTAAACCCTCAAACCTCATAAAAATTTTGGCCTAATTGTCGAAAGCGATGCAGCTCTTACTACTAATGCTGGTGCAAAATCATCGTCATTAGTCAACTCAATTATTTTTACGATTGTTTTGGACCTTATGAAGAGTTGCTGTTACAATGCAAAAGGATAAAGACTTGCCTTCGACACTTAGTCCGGGCTGCTTCTTCTTCCTTTTCACTTTCAGGAGCACGACAGCACCGATGACAAGTAGTGCAGCAACACTTGTGATGACCGCAACGATCACGGTCCTCATAGAATTGCTCCTTCCAACTGCAGTAGCAAAGGCACGTTATTTTTATGACCATTGCTCAGTGATGACCAAGCAATACACTGGGAAAATTACTAAACCGCCAAATATGACTCTGGAAATGAAACTTATGTTGCAAAGATATAACAAGAATAGATCGATCTAGATTCTTTCTCTCTCTCTCTCTCTCTCTCTCTCTCTCTCTCTCTCTCTCAGTCAGATGACAACTGTTGCTGGGTTGCGTCATCATCTTGGGCGGCGTTGATCGAATTGATGGTTTATTAGTCTTTGGTCTCTCTTTTTTTATTTGTATATTTTATTTTCTACCCCATCCTATCCTTTGCTCATAAAAGCTTAAAATGTCAGAATATGTATACTTTTCAGTATTTTGTCAAACCAAAATATATGATATAAAAATATGGAGGAATTCTTATCGAAGTTATAGTAAGAGATTTTACAGAAACTCCCTTATTAGGTGTTGTTGATTTTCTAGGGATTGTTAATCATTTAATACACGGATGCTATTATTTCAACACCTAATAAGAAAATTTTGACAAAACTTCTTTGTGTGTCTGACATTGCTATTCAATCTTATTCTGATTAGCTTCATTGTTTGAAGATAATATACAATTAAGGCAAGTTGTAGCCTCTCTTTTCCTTAGAAGAAGGATGCTATAAAGTTCTAGTCAGAATCGACGATCTTGTGCGGGTTCGTGCCACCAACGTTTTAATTATGGGCTTGCAATTTTCTTTCCCTTTTCTTTTTGACTGAATAATGAGAAGTGACGAACATCTGATATGGATTCATTACCCTAGCCTAGACTCACAATCTCATACGACAGCTTGGGAGCAGTGAATTCCATAAGCTGTGATTCAACAAACTGACTGTGATAGTTGGCTAGGAAACAAGTAGATGCATCAAGGGTTAAACAAAAGTTATTTTGCAGACAATATGGACCAACTTGATACCTTCTTTTTTGCCAAAAAGCATTCATTCAATAAAAATTACCCGAGCTACTGAGCACATATCAATTAAAAAAATTGCTATGGTTTATAGAGGGTTTAGCTCCTATGAAGAATTAATTGTGTGAAGCTCACGTGAAATCCGGTAAAATTTTATAAATAGAAGAAGAAGAGCTAGACACCAGGTACCTGACTCCTGAACAAGTGCCAACATACCTGGTGGTTGAGGGAGCACATCTCCCTCCTGCGATGGCGGCGGCGGCGATGGAAGTGGCGGCGACAATGGAAGTGGC
Organism: Melaleuca alternifolia; assembly: GCA_019926035.1. Classification (NCBI taxonomy): domain Eukaryota; kingdom Viridiplantae; phylum Streptophyta; class Magnoliopsida; order Myrtales; family Myrtaceae; genus Melaleuca; species Melaleuca alternifolia. Next base: position 206,927 of record JAGKPW010002175.1, read on the forward strand.
GGCGACAATGGAAGTGGCTCACTGACTGAGTCGAAGAAACTGTGATTCGTCTCGTACAAGATTAGGCAACTTGGCACCATGTACCGTCCTCCTGTGTACCTGACGCAGCACGCCCTGATTGTTTGGACGCTTATCGCCAGGCAGTCGCTACACTGCTGCTCCTTCAAGTCTGGTGTGCACTGCACCAACGCGTGGATCATGTCAGGCCTGCTGATTCGTTTCCCGACGCGTACTTTCTCAGCGAGCCGCCACCCGCCGCCTTGGCCCACAAATTATTCAGGAGCTTCCTCATCGCTGCCTCATATGCGTCCGGGCTTGAGACGTCGTAAGAGGTACTTACAACGTAGGAAGGCTCTGTTGCAACTTCACCAAAGAACGAGGCATCCGAGTACCGGATGATGCAGTTCCCAGTGTAAAGGAGTGCCTCCCTCTGTAGGGGGCAGAGGCGGCGCATGTCGGAGGCCAAGCCCCGAGGCAGGCACGGCAGGCCACGGTGGTTAAGTCACCACGACAGAGGCCAAAGACGTAGAGGGTTTGGGAGGCGTCAGAGACTACGGCGGAGGCATTGAAGAAACCATACGAGAGGGACAAGGAGTTGCTAGTGGAGAGGGCGGCGAGAAGGGAAGTGAGGGTGGTTTTGTAGGTGCTGTTGGCAGTGAAGTTGCCGGTCGAACCACAGTAGGTCCTTGGGAATTGGGCGTTTATGGTGGAAGCAAACATGGGTAGAAGCAAGAAAAGGACACTTGGAGGATCCATGTTTTTTGTTTTGTTTTTGAGATAGAAGTATTACTCAACAGGCTCGTTCCCAGATTATAATGTGTACCGGGATCGATAGGATACAAAACAAATTGTGTTGAATCATTTCATATAGAGGAGGCCGCCATGCCTATCACGCTTGGCCCGACAATATTTTAGTAAGAGTGCATATTATTTTATAAAACTTCTTTTTAAAAATCCTTTGTAAGTTTCCATTTGGACCGGCACCTTAAAATCTTAAGTTGAGTTTTAAATTTATATTGATATAAAAATGCGTTCAAGATTAGATTACATTGTACAACCTTAAAGAATGGAAGGTTAGAGCCGTCATCCACCTCATTAAATTTGACCTAAAAACTATTATTGGATTGGATGGATCCGAAATGGGTGCCAAAATTACTAGTCTTAATGAGCGCCTTCTTACTAAACGACCCATAAAGAATTTGAAATTCGTAAATATGAATATCACACGGCAAATAAAGTGTCTAATCTTAAACAAATCTGTTGAAATTTTATCACTTCATCAATACTTCAGCCAAAGAAAAAAAAAAGCACAAACGACATCTAAGCGGATCACTAAACTTTTGCGAGGAGGTATTAGGTGGTACGGTGGTCCCGGACCACCTCAAATTTTTCCAACTTTTGCAGAGTTGTTGCAGAGTTGTCGTGTTTCTTGATGGGCAACGTTTAAGTCTCGAGAAAGTGTTGACTTCTTTGACTACGTCTGTCTTTTTGCAAGCATATTAAGACAACCCGCTGATTTCCAACCAAAGAGGAGGTACGAGTCACTCGAAGAAGCATCGACTCTAATGGAAAAGCAAAGGCCCCTTTCTACGGGGTCTCTGTCTTCTCTTTTACAGGCATGATACAAAAGCACTGACTCCCCCTACCGAGCCTGTCTTTCGCAAGTATAATAGATCAGCAAAGACAACGGGCGATCTCCAAGCAATTTGGAATCTTCATTGGTGGAATCTTTTCTGGTGATGATGTTTTCTTAGTAGATTATTAACTAGATGCAAGGAAATTTGTCTGTCTCCCCGTGATTTTTGTTTCAATTTTTTACGAGAGCACTCCAGGAGAAAAAATCTTGAATACATCAATTTGATGTGAGAGAGTGTCCTTAAGATCGCATGAAGAAGTGGACCAGTTGAAAGGCGCAATCATTGGTCCAGATTTCATTTGACCCATTATATCAATTCAAAAAGTCGCAAAATAATGTGGACACAACATTTTATATTATTTTGCTCGGTCAGAGGGAACTTCCTCTTCAAATTTCCTCCTTAATAATTTAAGATCAGAAATCCAATGGCAAGCCAAGGACAACCGAGAAGTCTCATGAGCAGTAATTCAACACAAAAGAAAAAGCTTGCATAGTCGTGAAGACGCGGACTTTAAGCTTGCAATAATTTGTCACACATGGCAATGACAAAGAAGTTGCTTCCAACGATTTATGTGGGAATAGTTACTGACGTGAGAAACTTACTTTCCCCACAATGTATTAGAACTTATTTTATTATATAAAAAACTTGTAAATTTAAGAGTGAATGACTTCTTGGCATAAGTGCAACGAGAGTTTCGAGCGTAAGTTCTACTTGACTTCCGTTGCACCCTCCTATTCAAGGACTTCAATCTCCTATACTCCCTAATCTAGATGTATCCCCACATATTCTTAGTAAATAGGCCTCCACGATGTTGAGTAAACTCATCACGGACTGCACATGTAATCCACCACTTCTTCTAGAGATTTAAAAAAAAGCTTTTAATATTAGATCAAGCAACTCTCAGAAGCATTTTGTCAATAACTTACGTTTACTATCGAATGATTTATACCATATAGCTAATTCCATCTATATGTATTATCAAAAGTCGTTATAACAAAAATTTGCTCAAAGCAACGTTTTTTTATAGTAATATTTTTATTTATCCAATTTTTTCTTGTTTATTTTACTGTTTAACTTCTTTTTTTCATTCACTCTTCATCTTTCTTTTTTTCTCTTTTGTCACAATGATCAGCATCTTCAGTTACGAACGAAACTAAAAACCACCTCAAAGCCCGGAGCAGCTCACACCGAAGAACAAGCCGTCGAAATGCAAAAACCACTTCCGAAACCCTAACCACGACCCCCACGTTCACTCCCCTCAGAGACTCCAAGCGGCACCAGCGTTTGCCGCCCCGCACGACGGGCATCATTGGCAAATGCATTCCAAGATCAACTTACGGATCCTGAAGGACCTGCATCTCGGGCCGGATCTGTTCGAGGTCGGAAGCTTCGAAGACATTGGCTTCGGAGGATGATCTGCTTAGCACCCACATAGACATTGAGAGTTTCGGATCCTGGCTCGATTGGCAGGAACTATCCAAATAGTCTCCTCGCATTGATGATATATATATATAAATGACAGCATGCCTTCGACCAAATCGGAAGAGGACTTAGTTTGAGGCATAAAATCTGGCTCAATATATCACATGAGCAGCACAGAAAGATAGTGATTGCTAGGACTGCCTACAATATGATTTGTACTGATTTGTAACCTATTTTTAACCCCAACTTTATTAGTTTGAAATTTCGATTGGAAAAACGTTATATACTAACAATTTGTTTCTTATGGGTTTGAATCAATAAATGTTACTGTTAATCCTACCCAGCAGTTATGAAAGAAGCTTAATGTCTTTTTAATCTCAAAGTTTATATTTCCAGTACCAAACAAGAAAGAAAAAGCACCTCCACACATCGATAATTATTCATAACCCAACATGAATAGAATATTGCGAGTTAAAGTATCAAATAATTTTAGTATTTTTCATACTCCCAAATCCAAGTTCAAGCTCAAATTGGAGCTCTTTAGCTCCAGCTCGAGTTAATTGCGATGTACTGAGATTTACTTTTGATAATCAACCTCACGAATGTCAAGCTTTGACTTCTAAAAAATTTCTTCAAGTCAATACTTAAGGCTTAATCAATAGCTCAGTCAAACTTGAGGGCAAGCGTCGCAATCTCAATTTACTTGAGCTGAGTCTTACAATTTCAAGTGCTCTTGAGTCAACACAATCAGAGGAATAATTGAGCAATATGAGGCGAAGTGAAAAGTTATGACGTTGCAAAAGCTTAAGCAACATCTTGTATCGATAACCTCTTGGATAAGTTACGATTGATGCATACTTTCCAAATGTCCCAATAGAACAAACTTCCTGTGGCAAGTCTACTACGTAGAATCTCAATCTTCTTGCAGCAAGCTCAATTTAATGAGTTGGTCAATTGCAAAAACAAAAAGATGGACCTATGTAAATAACATTTATTAAAGAGTCATATGCACCAACACTAATGGGAGATATTCCAGTCGTTACATCATGATAGAGACCACTCAGTTGTTATTTTGAAGATGACAAAACTCGGAGTCCTTAACTACCTAAGTTATATCACTAAATGAACTATTTAGTTCTGGAAATTTGATATGCTTGGCCCGTAACCAAGAAACACGCCTCATGCCAGGAAGATCATACTGCGGTCAAACTATAAATAACACTTTATATGGGAAGACGAGTTCAAACTGGTCTTGGCTTACCTAACCCATAAAATAGTAAAGTCAGTAAAGTATAGTATGCTGTGATTATAATCGGATGCACCATGAGAGGAAAAGACCTGGCTGGTTTCTGTAATTCACGGGGCGGGAAGTCAAAAGATTCAGTTCATGAAACTTACGTGTATAAGAAAAAGGTTAAGCACATGATAAGATGAAAGTGGTTAACCATCTGAAAAGCATTCAAATGGTGGAATCAATTTGACTAAGTAGAGAAGTAGGGACAAATGATCATTATTTCTTGGCAGCTAAAAACATTATGTATCTTATATATCTGGGGTTTAAACCAAACTACCGAGAAGGAGGTTACCTTAAATCATGCCTAAAATAACCTAGTTCCACACGAATTTTTTAAGTGCAAGCTGTTCAAGTTGCTCTTGTCTTTACACAATTAGTGTCAGGTACGAATTTATTTCGAATATCCTCTGAATCTGTATGTAGTCTCAAATCCTCAATAATTTAGAGGAAGTATTAAACAATGAGAATGTAATTTGATGATCCGAAAACGACCACAAACACAAAATGTAATGCGTAGGGCACAATGATCTCCTATTTTCTAAGGCTACCGTGGGTATGGCTCGGTCATAGAGGTCTCGTTTCTTGAGTACTGGTTCGATTTGCTTCTTGATCTCTCAACATCAGATACTCTCAAACTGTAATCCTGCATGGAAGACATGTCATATTCAATGCTGTGCAGCAAGAATGCAGGTCTCGACGGCACCTGGAGAGTGAGCGAGTGGCTGTTTAGCATGAGAAGAACTGAGGCCATTGTTGGCCGGCGAGCCACGTTTTCTTGGACACATAGTAGACCAATGTGGATGCACCTTGCAATTTCAGTACTCAACGCATTAGTTATATATAGATTGATGATATTCGATATTGATCCTTCCCTCCAATTCTTCCAAACCTGCAAACATCTAACAATCATTGAGCAAATTGATCCCTATGACATTATGTGAAATGATAAAGTATATTCTTATACTCACATAGCTTATAAGGACCTCCATGTCATCGCCCACATCGAAAAGATTATTCATTCGACCATTTATAATCTCCAGAACCAGCACTCTGAAATTGAACACATCTGACTTGATTGAGAAGTTTTCATGCATCGCGTACTCGGGTGCCATATATTCGTTGTGCTTCACAATAAGTCCATTGTATTAGCTTTATATTTTGCCTTGGTTCTTTTGCTAAGCATTAGCTTTTAGGAGGTTGGGGCACTTACTAGGTCCCTACAATTCTTTTTGTCTTGGCCTGAGATTGATCCAGCTCGAACAGTCTTGCCATACCGAAATATGATATCTTAGGATTCATGTCTGAGTCAAATAAAATGTTGCTAGCTTTAGGTCTCGATAGATGATGCGAAGTCGAGTGTCTTCGTGTAGGTAAAGCATTCCTCGAGCAACACCCATCATTATATTGTGATGTTTACCCCAGTTGAGATTCGTATGCCTCAAGGGATCTACACATTTTGATGGAATCAAATTTCATAATACGTTGATCGATCATTTTATGAGGTGCTAATTTCACAAATGATAACCGGAGAAACATACTGAATATCAATTGATCAAGGCTCAAAATTGGGCACAAACTCGTAAATGAGAAGCTGTTCGACCCCTTCTAGATAGAAACCTAGGAGCCTGACCAAGTTCCTGTGTTGTAGCCTAGCTAGTAACATGACCTCGTTTTTGAATTCTTCTTCCCCTTGGCTGGAAAGAATCGTTTTACCGCGATTTCTTTTCCATCGGAGATCTGACCCTAAAATCTCATCAAACAGGTCCTTGTGAGTATCGATTGGTACATTGAAAAATTGTAAAGATTTTAGATTGATGTTATTTTTTACTATTTGGTTGCTTAAATTTTGAACACGAGAGATTAGAGGACTTACTTTCAAAATTATTACCATGTACACAACACTAAAACCGCCTTGTCCAAGCTTCTTGGAATCAGAGAAGTTATCCGTCGCCGCTTTGATAGTGTTGAAATCAAATTGCAGCGACTCCACCGTGCTAATTTCATCCACAACTTCACCTAGAAAGACAAAACAAACGCGGTCATTCAGCAGGAGCATCATCATCTTTTTATAGTTTTCCTAATGAAAGTTTCACAAACTTTTAGCATTATAAAACCTAAAATCTATACCCTTAACTCTTACAAAGTTTTTGGCCTAATTGTCGAAAGCGATGCAGCACTTACTACTTTGCAGGTGCAAAAAGATAGTCACTAGTCAACTTGATTATTAACATGATATCGTAAATGGATAAACACTCGCCTTCAAATGTTAACACCTAAATTTTGACCAATCATTAAAAAATTGCGAGTTAGTCCAACCCTTGAACCAAAAACATTATTTGCATAATGCATATTTACATCACGCACGGATCGCACGGCTCGAGCATAATGTTGCCATGTACTGTTGCACATGTGATTGAGAGAGTTTCTAGAAGATATGGTACTCGCATTTGAAATGGAAGTGGAAGATAGACTCGGAGTTTAAATATGAGTAGAATTTTTAATTGATGGGGTTCACACGCTAATCTCTAAGGAGAAATCATCCAAAATCTGTTAAAAAAGATGAGGTTTGTTGAGGGCTTTGATTTTGAAGCCGAGCTATAAAATATATCGATCAATTTTTGAAAATTCATCGGTGGTCTATAAATAAGAAACACGACCAGCAGAATGAGAGGGAGTCTAGAACGAGAAGGAAAAGAGCGTGGGGAGATGATCAGAGAAAAAAGAGTGAAGAAAAGAAGAGAGGGAAACACGAGGGCCTTCTGGGGGGACTTATCTTCGTGAAAAAGAAACAAAAAAAGGAGGTGGGCTAGGAGCTTTGACTTGGACGATCTGAGCGCGAATTTCTTTCTCCGAGGACTCATCTGCGGTCTCCTCCGTTCGTCTTCACCGGTGAGTTTCAGTCACGCTTTCTTCATCAATGGCGTCCCGAGGATCGTGGTCGGGAATACATCGCCGGTGAGCGATGATTTGCCTCGGGCTGGCTTGAGCGCGCTCGTTCTCCGCTGTCCCCGAGCTATATAAGGATTTGTGTCGTTTTTCCTGTTTTGTTGTCCTTTTTCTTGTGTCGTTTCTCTCGGGCTGTTTTGGGTAGTAGTTAGTTCGTTTGATTTCCAAGCTCCCACCGCACTTGTTTGCTCTTGTGTCCATTCTGCCAGTCTTTGATGCATTATAGGTCTAGATTTTGCTTTCCTTTGGTCTTGCAAGTGAATGTTTCTCATCGCATTGCACCTGTTCGTTTCCTTTCCTTTTCACCGGCCGAATCAAGATTGCCAGGCGAAAGGTGCAAACCTCTGCTCCACTTGTTATGGTTCTGGATTATACATTGATTCTATAATGGAGAGCCAAGGAATTATTTTTAAAGTTTGCCGCTTAGGTTGTGTTGGAACCGACAATATAAGATGCTCAGAATGTGGCGGAAGAGGTCTTCTTTAAGCTAATTGAGTTTTTTTTTTTAATTGTTTGTTCCTTCAGTGGCTTTTCTGCTTAATTTTGTCCACTATGACTTTCATTATGAAACTGCGAACTTCATGGATATATTATTTGATGTTATTTTGCTTCATGAATTGGTGCATAGTAATTGGCTAAGGAGCAGTGTCAGCAATTCAATTATAGTGATTTTGTTGAGCCGTAATTAAAGAACCTTTTTTGTGATTGTATTGCTGAAGCTTTGGTATATGCGGTTGTAAGAACAAAAGAATTCCCGAAAGGAAAAACTAGAGAAACATCAGTATGATTCATTGTAAAAAAAAATTAAAAATTAAAAATTTTCTTTTCCCAAGTTGATTTGAATTTTGGTGAGTGATATTTCTTGTCTAACTCGCGTGTTTTGGTTGATAGGTATTATCAATTGGAATTTATTTTCCAATTTACAACCGCACATCAATTTTTTATTCTATCTATAAGGCTTTAGATAGAATAACTAATTACGCGGGAATCCTTAAAATTGATATTTTGACCTTTAAGGCTTAAGGTCAATTTATCGATTTTATTTGTGAAACTTGTTCGTAAATCTTGATGTTATTTCCATGTTAGAGTTATTTGATTGATTTAATACGTTTTCCTTTCTTATTAATAAAATTTCAAAAAAAAGAAAGATTGCATTGCACATCTAGACAAGATTGCATATTAGATAATATTGCATTGCACATTTAGATTAGGTGCATAAATCCCATGCCATTCCATCTAGAAATTGTATGTCTAGATCATAAAATTAGCATATTATGTTAGAATAATACATTTAGAAATATAGGGTCATGTAGATTAGAATTCACATTTTAATGGTTTATTTAATTTCGAATTTTCATTAATAAATAAAAAAATGCCTTAAAAATACATTTTGCATGTCATTTAATAAATTTAATTAAATAGCATATCATGTAGTCTAGATTAATTTAGGATTTGCATTTTATAGAGTATGTTAGGTTAGATACATTTTCCTCATGTACATCACATATTAGAGTGGTTTGCATATAAAAGAAAATTCATTTTTTTAAATTATTTTCTTTTAGCATTTAAATAAATGTTTGCGCACCTGCGTGATCACCACACATGTTGGGAAGTTAAATAAAATCAATACAAGTTGCCTGCAAATATTTTTGAAATGAAAGAAAAGTACTCAAGTCCGTAGGGGTAAAGTACATCTCTCGGTACTTTACATTAGTTTTTAATCGACACACCGTGAATAGATTATTAGCGACTCCATTTGAAATTGATCTTACACGTTAAGAAGTGAAACCTAAGTCGTGAATTGGTATGGGCTTGCGAGAGCTCGAGCTAGGTTAGACTTAGCAAACCATTAGCCGAACCCTAGGTGGTGCATCTACGGGGAGGTCGCGACATCAACACTTTGTCTGGGCTGCTTGATCTTCCTTTTTGCTTTCAGGAGCATAACTACGCCAACTGCAAGTAGTGCAAAAACACTCGTGACAACAGCAATGATCACGGTCCTTGTCGAGTTGCTCTTTCCAACTGCAACAGCAAAGCCACATTATGTTTATGATCATTGCTCTGGTTTAAAAAAAAAACTCATTGCAAAGATATGAGAAGAATGGATACGCACCAGATTACAATGTGAAAAATACATGGCATCATTCTGCATTTGTCAACCTACCAATTATTGTCTAATAAGAGTCGAAATATATCACATGATTCATTAAGTACTTAAGTTTATAGGGATAATTGGTTGCCTTTTCGACTTCAACTGCGCTACTTTCAAGTATATGTGGCAAAATGGGTCAAAACCCCATATTTTAATTCGTATGTGATAATATGAGTTATAAATGGATTAACTTAGAAGATTAAATAGGTTTTAAATGGGTTATTTACAAACCTAATGAGTTTTAAATGGGTTCCAAATGGTTATTTAATTAGTTTCAAGTGTTGTTAATAAATCATTATTAGATTATGAAAATTTTGATTTTCTAATTATTTTCAATTTTTTACAATAAAAATTTGATTGTTCTTATTTTTCCTTCTTTCTTTCCTTTTTTTCCCCCTAATTTTGCTCTCTTTCTCAGCCAGATGCTGACCGAGAGACAAGGGACGAGCTTTCAAGACTCTAGGGAGGCTGAGACCTAGCCAAATTAGCAAGCTCGAGCCTCATTGAGGTTAGTGAGCTCAAGTTCGCCCTTGGTCGGCTATGCTCAATCCTCACCTCTAGCAAGCTCGAGAGGCCAAGTCTTAAGGCACAAGGTGCCAACTCAACTTTGCTAGATTTGGTGGCCAGGTTGAGCTTGCGAAAAGCCGCCAGCCTTGAGACTCACCATATTCCACGAGGTCGAGCCTCACCAAATTTCGATGAGCTCGACCTCATCTTGACGAGTCTCGAGCATCATATAAGGTTGGCAAGGTTAAGCTAGTCAAAATCTAGCGAGGTTAAGCTTGTTGAAATCAGACAAGCCGGAGTCTCGTCGACGATTGAAAGAGGAAAAACAAAAAAACAAACATAGATTTTAAAAAATTAAATAAATTAAAAATTAAAAAAATTAAAACTTATCAACTAAATTATATTGTATAAATTTGTTTTAACAATACATCTAAAAAATTATGAAGCAAAATTTTTCTAGACTTTGTTAAATATGAAAGTTTTTTAACAATATGGATCGGATCGGGTATGAGTCGGGTCGGGTATGTGTCATTATATGGTGCGAAAATGGGTCAAAACTAGTTAAATGGGTCAATATGGGTCAGACCATTTTTTACCCAACCCGACCCACCTATTTGACGCCCCTACTTTCAAGACTTATTTAGGGAATTGGTTTAAAGAAACAGAGCGAAGCAAAAATTATCCAATGCAAGGTTGCAATTTTTTTTGAAGTTAATAGAAGCTCCCGATGTGCACATATGGGACCAATTCATACATGTAGACCACCAACAATTCATTTTCTGATCTTAGAAGAACGCAATGATCCTAAAGATGGATGCTGTGGATTGTAACTTTTGTTTGATTTAGATGTCTAATGCTCTCTCTCTCTTGCTTATAGGGGTGTGCATGATCTAGGGTGGTTCAGTACCTTTCTGAAAAAGGGAACCAGATTGATGGGACCAGACCGATCTTAGGAAATCAAATGGACCGGTTGAGAATCCGGAAAATTCAAAAAATAAATTGAGTTTCTTTATTTTAATTTTTTTGTAAATTTGGGTAAATATTAAACTTTAAATATTTAAATTGAGTTCATTTTACTTTTTTTTTACGTTTTTAGTTTTACTAAAATATAAAAAATTTATCTGTTCGGTTTGGTTAGATCCAACCCTCTTAGGAGTGGAGAACCGGAACGTTCGAACACCGGTTCTATTTTTGGAAATCGGGGATAGGACTAACCAATTCCCAATCCAAATAGTTCAGGTTAATCATCTCGGTCGCGTAAGCAATAATTTTTGAATACGTGTCAACATCAGGGAAATGCAATAAAATCATTCTTGTCAAATCATTCTGTGGAGCTTAATGCATCACTAGAATTCTAGAAACACCCCCCCCAATTACGACCAACTTTCTTCCTTCTTTCACGACCACCGCCCTGTAAAGATGGTTGCTTTGGATTGTAACTCTAGATCGATTTAGATCTCTCTTTCTCTCCCTCAGATGACCACTGTGATTAAGCAAATCTTCTTTTGTAAGATTCATGGACCTACAGATACCTTCTTTCTCGACAGAAAGCATGTATTCATTAAAAATTACACGTTCTACTGAGCATATATTGATCAAGAAAAGCTTATGATCTATGGAACAAGTAGATCGAGCTTATATGAAGAATTGATTGTGTGAATCTCAACTAAAACCTGCATAATTTTATAAGGGTAAAAAAAGATCCAAACACCGTGTACCTAATTCCTGAACGAGAGCCAACATACCTAGTGGTGAAGGCACCACATCTCTCTCATGAGATGGTAGCGGCGGCGAAAGTGGCTCACCGACCGGGTTGAAGAACTGATGATTGGTCTCATATAAGATCAAGCAACTCGGCGCCATGAACCGTCCTCCTGTGTACCTGACGCAACACTCCCTAATGTTCTGGACGCCTATCATTAGGCAATCGGTGCACTGCTGCTCCGTTAAATCCGGCGCGCACTGTGCCATAGCGTAGATCATGTCAGACCCCGCTGATTCGTTCCCCGATGCGTATTTTCTTAGCGAGCCACCACCTGCTGCCTCGATCCACAGACTATTTAGGAGCTTCCTCATCGATGCGTCGTACGTGTCAGGTTTGGAGACGTCGACTTCGGTTCTCCCCAGGTAAGAGGGTTCTGTCGCCACTACACCGAAGAAAGAGGCATATGAGTACCGGATGATGCAGTTACCGGTGTAGACGAGTGCCTCCTTTTGTAGGGGGCAGAGGCGGCGGGTGTCGGAGGCCAAGACATTGACGCATGCTTGGCAGCTCACGGCAGTCAAGTCACCGCGGCAAAGGCCAAAGACGTAGAGGGTTTGGGAGGTGGCAGAGATGGCAGCAGAGGTATTGAAGAAGCCGTAGGAGAGGGACGAGGAGTTGGTGGTGGAGATGGAGGAGAGGAGGGTGGTGAGGGTGGTTTGGTAGGTGCTGTTGGCGGAGAAGTTGCCAGTCGAACCACAGTAGTTCGCTGGGAATTGGGCTCTTATGGGAGAAGCAAACACGAGAAGAAGCAAGAGAAGTAGATTTCCAGAATCCATTCTTTTTTGGGTGGTTCTGGTCTCTCTTTGATAGAAGTATTACTCAACGAGCTCGTTCCCTCAATGATATAAATACCATGATCGACAATATGCAAAACAGAATGGGTCAAATCATTTCATTTAAAGCCGCTACCGTGCCCAGCTCGCATTATTAGTTTGAGTCCATATTATTTCATAGGACATTTAAAAAGTCCTTTGAACTTTTCCGTTTGGATATACATCTCGTTTCACGTGTGGAAGTGTTAAAAGACCTTGGGTTGAATTGTAAATTTACATGGACGTAGGAATGCGTTCAGGATCACAGAAATTTTACATCTTGTAAAAGCTTGAAGTATGAAAGGCTAGAGACATCATCCACCTCTCTAATTTTGGCCTGAAAGATCCGTCATGTGGTTGGTTGGATTCGAATAGGTACCCAAAATATCATTTTTAGTGAGTATTGTCGTACTAAAAATCTCATGATGTAAATGACGGGTTTAATCTTAAAAAAAGTAAATTTATCGAAATATCTCAGGAAAATTTATCAATCATCAATACTTCAGCCGGAATAACAAAACACAAACCACATCTACCCGGATTACAAAATTTTTACAGAGCAGTTGCAGAGTTTTAACAAAGGGCAACGTTTAAGTCAAGAGAAGGCACGGCGTCTCTGTCTATGGCAAGTATGCCAGAGCAAATGCCGGAGCAATGAGGAATTCGAGCCTCGAAGAAGAAACGGCACCAATGGAAAAGCAAAGAATCCCTTCTAAGGAGTCTCTGTCCCCTACAATTATAATAGAAAAGGAGTCCCGTCTTTTGCAGATATAATAGAAAAGCATTGACTGCCTTAGTCTTTGTCTTTTGCAAGTATGATAAAAAAATAAAAGAAAACCGGCGATTTGCAAGCAAAAGACTCCTGAGTCCCGTCTTTTGCAGATATAATAGAAAAGCATTGACTGCCTGAGTCTGTCTTTTGCATGTATGATAAAAAATAAAAGAAAACCGGCGATTTCCAAGCAAATGTGGAATCTTTACCAGTGAAATCTTCAATAGAGATGATTTGTTCTCTTCAGATAATTGACTAGATATTAAGGAAATTTGTTCATCGTCTTATGATTGTAGTTTCAATTTTTCTTTAGAGCACTCCAAATTAAATTTTACATGCATAAGTTTGATATGGGACAGTGCGTCCTTAAGATCGTATGAGGAAGCGGACCGTGTCCAATACGTCAAATGTGATCCGGACTTCACTTGACCCGCTATATTAAATAAAAGAAATATTTGTATTATTTTGTTTGGTTAAAGGAAACTTCCACTTGAAACCATTATTAAAGTATGAAGGCCGGTATGTAGTGCTAATAGGAATGGGAGAACCTGACATGGTGAACCAAGGACGACCAAAAAGTCTTTCGAGCAATAACTTAAACATAAAAGATTCTGGAAATGAAACGAAACAACTTGCAAATTGAATGATCGCTAATGAATGGATGGACCTCACTTTGATATCCTAATTGGAAGATCGTCTCCAAATTGATTCTGTTCTCCAAATTGAAAGTCTAGGGTTTGTGCGAAAAACTTTTCCCATAATATATCAGAACGTACTTTTCATCTCTCCCTTCTCTTTTATTTGGGGTTCACAATGATCAGCATCTCCAATTATGAACGATCCTGAAAACCATCTCGACTCACAAAGAAGCCGACACCGAAGAACAAGCCATGGAAATGGAAGGTCCACATCCTAAACCCTAAACACAACCCCTCACATTCGCTCTCCTCAGGAACTCCATGTGGCACCAACGTTCACCGCCCCGCACGATGGGCGCCACCGGCGAGAGAACTTCGAAGTCTATATTTGAATCCCGAATGATCTACGCTGAATCCATTCGAGAGCAGGGCTTCCGGAAGCTTTGAGGACTTCGGCTTCAGAGGACGGTCCCCTCAGCGCTTACAGAGACATTGAGAATTTTAGATCCAAGCTCGACGATGGTTAGGGACCATGAGAACGCGAGTGGAGGCAATTTGGAAGAGAAGAGCACGAGTTCGAGGCATCGATTTAGTAACTCAGTGGATAGTTCTTAGATTTTGGAGGCAAAGAAGGCCATGCCTCCTGTTGCAATATTAATGCAGAAAGTGATAGAAAATTTCAATCATTAATACGAAATTACCAAAAAAATAATTGAGAAATAGTAAAGACATCAATGATTTATGTAGTTCGATCCGAGTGTTAATTTCAGTATTAAATTATCTATTATAACGGAAAAATAAGAATTACAATCACTTATATATCTAAGTCTTTCCCACACTTAAATTTCACCCAATCCCAAAGTATATATATAAATAAGTAAACAACTACATTTACATTTAAACTCACAGCAGGAATCTGCCCGTGTTCGATGCTCTTCGTACTAATGATTAAAGAAGACTTGGCCAACGTTCTCCAAAGAAAAGCCCGACGGGCCGCTTAACGCGGAGGACCAACATTATCTCACCTTTTTCTCGCGTCCACATTTTATAATTGAGCCAACAAATCACCTTTGACCAATCAAGAAAGAATATGATCGCCACTTTTGCCTTACCTTTTTTAAAACGGATGGAAACATCCCCATCAATTCCTCCTGTGCTTTAGGAAGAAAAAATAGATATGGCTAAGAGGAGGCCACAGTTAAATTCGAACGAGGCGTGTTGTACACGGGCTCAAATTTGAGACATTATTTAACGACTCTTGATGAATTGACAGAGGTGTGGGCCGATTGATCCAAAGAGAGCTAAGATGTTCTCTCTTCTAATTACGCATTGTCCGTTTTTGGGAACTTTTATTTGAGGAAAATTGTATTTTATGGCCTTGAGAAATTAAATTGGACTTAGGGAAAAGTATTTAATTTTCCTTCCCTAATTTCGGATTTTCCCTATTTTTCCTTATTTTCTCTATTTTTTTTCTTTTTCTTTCTTTTCTCCCTATTTTCATATTTTCCTCCTTTTCCCTGCACATGGGCTGGCCCATCCCTTTTTCCCTTATTTCCTCCTGGCCCAGCTTGACACCTTCCTTTTCCCTCGCACGTGGGCCCAACCTGGTCCACCTCCCTTTTCCCTTTTTCTTTTTCTTTATCATTTCTCTTCTTGCAAACCCTAGCTGCGCCCTTCTCCGGGGAGCAGCCATGTCACCTTGGCTTGTCGACACAGCACATTCCCACCGACGCCAAGCCACACCAGAGTCACTTTCACCGAAGCTTCCCTATTTTCCCCTCGTCGCTAGAGCGCTGCCCCTATTTCTTCGGCCGTGGTCCCTGTCAAATCTAGCTGTCGTCGAGCACCGCCCATGGCTCAATCCGGTTCGAGACCTAGTCCACTGGACATCCCCTACTCAGTTGCTCGATCACAGACGCTTTCCCAGCTCTGATCTCCTAGCCACGGGCACCCTTCCTGGCCAGTTGCGGTCACGGACCACCCTCAATTTGGTTCTGGCCACGAATAGCTCGAGTGGCCCTTGATTTGGCCTGTCTAACTCATCCAGTTGACCTGGCCACATCGTCCAATTGTCCGGTCAGCTCACCGAACCTTCGCCACCATTCTCGCCAGACATCGCTGGACCTTCGCTGGAATCTTTACTAAAAAAGCTACCGTCGTCACTGCTGCATCACGCCAAGTCGTGCCATGGAGCTTTGGGGCCGATTGTATGCACAGAAAGCAGAATTTGTGGACTAATTAAGCTTGCCGCAGACCATCACCGCTAAATTGGACCTCAAAAGCTTGAAATTATTGTGAGTTTACCACCTAATCCTTGATTAGAGCAGTTACTCGCCCTAGTAGATAATATCTTGGACTAAATTGATTGTCAATTGGGTGATTAGGTGCCATTTGGGTGACTTTTGAGCAAATTGGGGATGATTTGATAATTTTGGCCAATTAGGGGTAAATTGGCAAAGTTGCATATTTAGAGGATGAATTGGGAATTTATTGGTATTAGTTAACTCGGTTAGTAGCTAGTGAGAAGTAAGTTGGCAATTTTGAGAGATTTGAGATAATTTGCTAATTTTGGCCAATTAGGGCCTAATTAAGGCTTTAAGGATAATTGGGTGAAATTGGATTGCTAGAGGGAAATTGGTAATTTAAATAGTCTTAGTAATTGTCAAAAGGTAGTGGGAGTTAAATTGGAAATTTGGGAATATGGGAAGTAATTTATTAATTTTTGACCAATTAGAGCCTAATTAGGGCTTTTAGGGCCAAAACGATAATTTTGGATATTTGGGGGCGAATGGGTAAATGGTTGGCTATAGATAATTTAATATCTAGCTGAGTGAGGTTGGATTGATAATTTGTACATTTAGGAGTAATTAACTCAGTTCTTTGCTTATTAGGGGCATATTATTAATTTTAGGTATTTTTGGGTTATTGTAGTAAAAATAGTGGAAATTGAGTGGTTAGCCAAATGGCTGCCAATTAAGGTGTTGACGTCCATAGTTTATCGAATGGAAGAATCTGGATTCGAATTAGGGACTCAGGCGAATCCCTAATTGGTTGGTCCATGTGGTTTTTTTTTTTAAGGAATTTAAGGAATTTATTTAGGATTTAGTTGTGCCCTTTTATGGGATGGTTTAATATTTATTGGTTGCGCAGTTGATTGCTAATTGCTTATAATTTGTGATGGAATTGTGAATGGTAAATTGGTTGAGCTAAGAGGTTGACTAGTTGGATTGGTTGTGATTGAATATGGTTGACAATTGATTGAACTTCATTTATTATGTATTTTTGTGTCGTTTCTACTTGGTCGATTAGGGGCTAGTGTGGAGTGAGGACTAGCGAGTTGACGGTAAAAGCAGGCCTAGAAGCCCGTGAGATGCAAGAACTAGATTAATTAGATGGATAGGGACCCTAGAGTGAGTGTCCTCCTAATTAGGACTTAGGGTGTAGACTCACTAACCAAATTGGAAGAGGACTTAAGTTTGAGGAATAAATTTGGCTCAATATATCACATGAGCAGTATAGAATCATAGTGATTGCGAGGACTACCTACAATATGATTTTTACTGATTTTTAACCTATTTTTAACCCCAACGCTAATAGTTTGGAATTTCGATTGGACAACGTTATATACTATCAGTTTGTACTATCAGTTTGTTTTGTTATGGGTTTGATTTAATAAATGTTACTCTTTTAATCCTACCGAGCAGTTATGAAAGAAGCTTAATGTTAATATAATCTCAAAGCTTATATTTCCAGTACCAAACAAGAAAGAAAAAGCACCTCCACACATTCATAACAATTATTCAAAACCCAACTTAAGTAGGATATCGCGAGTTCAAAAAAACATATAATTTTAGTATTTTTCATACTTTCAAATCCAAGTTCAAGCTCAAAGTGGAGCTCTTCAGCTCCAGCTCGAGTTAATTGCTATGTACTAAGATTTACTATTTGATAATCAACCTCACGAATGTCAAGCTTTGACTTACTAAAAAATTTCTCCAAGTAAATACTTAAGGCTTAATCAATAGCTCATTCAAACTTGAGGGCGAGCGTCACAATCTCAATTTATTTGAGCTGAGTCTTACAATTTCAATTGCTCTTGAGTCAACACAATCAGATGAATAATTAAGTAATATGAGGCGGAGTGAAAAGATATGACGTTGCAAAAGCTTAAGCAACATCTTGTATTGATAACCTCTTGGATAAGTTACAATCGATGCATACTTTCCAAATGTCCCAATAGAACAAACTTCCTGTAGCAAGTCTGGCACATAGAATATCAATCTTCTTGTAGCAAGCTTAATTTAATGAGTTGGTCAATTGCAAAAACAAAACGATGGACCGACGCAAATAACATTTATTGGAGAGTCATATGCACCAACACTAATGGGAGATATACCAGTCGTTGCATCATCCCTTTACTATTTAAGTAATATCAATAAATGAACTATTTAGATCTGGAAATTTGATAGGCTTGACCCATGACCAATAAATATGCCTCATGCCACGAAGATTATACTGCGGTCAAACAATAAATAACACTTTATATGGGAACACAGGATTTCAAACTGCTCGTCTTACCTAACCCATAAAATATGTCAGTAAACTATAGTATGTTGTGATTATAATCGGATGCATCACGAGAGGAAAAGACCTGGCTGGTTTCTGTAATGCACGGGGCGGGAAGTCAAAAGATTCAGTTCATGAAACTTATTTGTATAAGGAAAAAGGGTAAGTACATGATAAGATGAAAGTGGTCAACCATCTGAAAAGCATTCAAATGGTGGAATCAATTTGACTAAGTATAGAATTAGAGACAGATTATCATTATTTCTTGGCAGCTAAGAACATTATGTATCTTATATATCTGGGGTTTAAACCAAACTACCCAGGAGGAAATTAACTAAACTCACGCCAAAAATAGCCTAGTCCCACACGAATTTTTTAAGAGCAAGCTATTCTAGCTGCTCGTCTTTACACAGTTAGTGTCAGGTACGAATATTTTTCGAACATCATCTGAATCTGTATGTACTCACATGGCCATATAAATCCTCAATAATTTAGAGGAAGTGTTAAGCAATGAGGATGTAATTTGATGAACGACCACAAACACAGAAGGTAATGCGCAACACATGGTGATCTCCCATTTTCTAAGGCTACCGTGGGTATGGCTCGGTCATAGAGGTCTCGTTTCTTGAAAACTGGTTCGATTTACTTCTTGATCTGTCAACATCAGATACTCTTGAACTGTAATCCCGCGTGGAAGACATGTCATATTCAATGCTGCTGTACAGCAAGAATGCGGGTCTCAACGGAACCTGGAGAGTGACCGAGTGGCTGTTTAGCATGAGAAGGACTGAGGCCATTGTCGGCCGGCTACCCACGTTTTCTTGGACACATAGTAGACCAATGTGGATGCACCTTGCAATTTCAGTACTGAAAACATTAGTTATAGACGGATCGATGATGTTTGATATTGATCCTTCCCTCCAATTCTTCCAAACCTGCAAACATTTGACAAACATTGAGCAAATTGATCCATTATGTAAAATGAGAAAGTAAATTCTTATACTCACGTAGCTTATAAGAACCTCCATTTCATCACCCACATGAAAAAGATTGTTCCTTCGACCACTTATAATCTCCAGAACCAACACTCCAAAACTAAACACATCTGACTTGACGGAGAAGTTTCCGTGCATCGCATACTCGGGTGCCATATATCCGCTGTGGTTCACAATAAGTCCATTGTATTAGCTATATAGTTTGCCTTGGTTCTTTTGCTAAGCATTAGCTTTAGGAGATTGGGGCACTTACTAGGTCCCCACAATTCGTTTTGTCTTGGCCTGAGATTGATCCAGCTCGAACAGCCTTGCCATACCAAAATCCGATATCTTAGGATTCATGTTTGAGTCCAACAAAATGTTGCTAGCTTTGAGGTCCCGATGGATGATACGAAGTCGAGAGTCTTCATGTAGGTAAAGCATTCCACGAGCAACACCCATTATTATCTTGTGACGCTTATCCCAGTTGAGATTTGCACGCCTCAAGGGATCTACACATTTTGGTGGAATCACATTCTACAATACGTTGATCGATCATTTTGTGATGTGCTAATTTCACAAATGATAACCGGAGAAACATACCGAATATCAATTGATCAAGGCTCAAATTGGGCACAAACTCGTAAATGAGAAGCTGTTCGACTCATTCCAAACAGAAACCTAGGAGCCTGACCAAGTTCCTGTGTTGTAGCCTAGCTAGTAACATGACCTCGTTCTTGAATTCTTCTTCCCCTTGGCTGGAACTTTGTGACATCCGTTTTACTGCGATTTCTTTTCCATCAGAGAGCTGACCCTAAAATCTCATCAAATTAGGTCCTTGTGAGTATCGATTGGTAAATTGAAAATTTTTAAAGAGTTTGGATTGATGTTATCTTTGACTACTTGGTTGCTTAAATTTTGCACACGAGAGATTAGAGGATGCAATTTCATAATTATTACCATGTAGACAGCACCAAAACCGCCTTGCCCAAGCTTCTTGGAATCAGAGAAATTATCCGTCGCCGCTTTGATAGTGTTGAAATCAAATTGCAGTGACTCCACCGTGCTGATTTCGTCCACAGCTTCACCTAGAAAAAAAAACGGTCATTCAGAGGGAGCATCATCATCTTTTTATACTTTTCATAATGAAAGTTTCACAAACTCTCAGCATATATAATTGCACCCATAGGCATTACTTATAAAACCTTAACCCTATATAGCCTTGACTCTTACAAAGTTTTTGGCCTAATTGTCAAAAGCGATGCAACACTTGCTACTTTGCAGGTGTTAAAGGATAGTCACGAGTCAACTTGATTGTTATCATGATTTTGCAAATGGATAAAGACTCGCCTTCCACACTTTGTCTGGGCTGCTTGATCTTCCTTTTCGCTTTCAGGAGAACAACGCCGACAGCAAGTAGTGCAGAAACACTAGTGACGACCGCAATGATCACGTTGCGTGTCGAATTGCTCTTTCCAACTGCAAGAGCAAAGCCACATTATGTTTATGATCATTGCTCACTGGTTTTGGAGAAACTCATATTGCAAAGATATAAGAAGAATGGATACACACCACAAATTACAATCTGAAAATTACATGGTGCCAATCTGAATTTTGTCAACCTATCAATTTTCGTATAATAAAATTCGAAATGCATCGCACGATTCTCTAAAGTTTTAAGTTTTTACAGATAATTGGTTGCCTTATTTACTTCAATTGCATTACTTTCAGGACTTACTTACGGAATTGGTTTACAAAAACAGAGCAGAGCAAGGAATAGCCAACGCAAGTTTGCAATTTTTTGTGAAGTTATTAGACGATCCCAATGTGCACATATGGGACCAATGCATACATGCAGGCTGCCAACAATCTATTTTCTGATCTTAGAAGAACGCCGCAATGGAGATAGTCCAAGATGGGTGTTGTGGATTGTTACTCTGGTTCAATTTAGATGTCAAGTGCTCTCTCTACTACACGATAATTTTGGAGTACGTGTAAACATCAGAGAAGCGCAATAAATTCGTTCTTGTCAAATGGTTCTCTACAGTTGAATGCATCATTAAAATTCTAGAAAGCCGCAATCCAATTAAGCACTGCTAATGACTTACCCCCTCTCTCCCCTCCTCCTCCTCCTTCTTTCACGACCACCACTATCTAACTGATCACCTTCTCTGCTCTAAAGATGGTTGCTTTGGATTGTAACTCTAGATCGATTTAGATCTCTCTTTCTCTCCCTCAAATGACCACTGTGATTAAACATATATTCTTTTGCCAAAAAGATGGACCTACAGAAACCTTCTTTCTCGACAAAAAGCATCTATTTATTAAAAATTACACGATTTACAGAGCATATATAAATTAAGTAAAGCTTATGATCTATGGAGCATGTAGATTTAGCTCATACGAAGAATTGATTGGGTGAATCTCACCTAAAACCTGCATAATTTTATAGGAAAAAAAAAACAGAAAAAAGACCCAAATACCGTGTACCTAATTCCTGAACAAGAGCCAACATACCCAGTGGTGAAGGCACCACATCTCTCTGATGAGATGGTGGCGGCGGCGGAAGTGGATCACTGACCGGGTCGAAGAACTTATGATTGGTCTCATATAGGATCAAGCAAGTCGGCGCCATGAACCGTCCTCCTGTGTACCTGACGCAACACTCCCTTATCGTCTGGACGCTTATCACTAGGCAATCGGTGCACTGCTGCTTCGATAAGTCCGGCGCGCACTGCACCAAAGCGTAGATCATGTCAGACCCCACTGATTCGTTCCCCGATGCGTATTTTCTTAGCGAGCCGCCACCCGCTGCCTCGGCCCACAGACTATTTAGGAGCTTCCTCATCGCTGCATCGTACGTGTCGGGGCTGGAGACGTTTTCTTCGGTTCTCGCCACGTAGGAGGGTTCTGTCGCGACTACACCAAAGAAAGAGGCATCTGAGTACCGGATGATGCAGTTATAGGTGTAGACAAGTGCCTCCTTTTGTAAGGGGCAGAGGCGGCGGGTGTCGGAGGCCAAGACATTGAGGCATGCTCGGCAGCTCACGGCGGTTAAGTCACCGCGGCAGAGGCCAAAGACGTAGAGGGTTTGGGAGGTGGCGGAGATGGCAGCGGAGGCATTGAAGAAGCCGTAGGAGAGGGACGAAGAGTTGGTGGTGGAGATGGAGGAGAGGAGGGTGGTGAGGGTGGTTTGGTAAGTGCTGTTGGCAGAGAAGTTGCCAGTCGAACCACAGTGGTTCGCTGGGAATTGGGCTTTTATGGGAGAAGCAAACATGAGAAGAAGCAAGAGAAGGAGATTTGGAGAATCCATTGTTTTTTAAGGTGATTGGGGTCTCTCTTTGATGGAAGTATTACTCAGCAAGCTCGTCCCCTAAATGATATGACTACCATGATCAACAGGATGCAAGACAGAGCGAGTCAAATCATTTCATATAAAGGTGGCTACCATGCCCGACACGCATTATTAGTTTGAGTGGATATTATTTCATAGGACATTTAAAAAGTCCTTTGTCCTTTTCCGTTTGGATCTGCATATTGTTTCACGTGTGAAAGTGTTACTGACCTTGGGTTGAATTTTTAATTTACATTGCTGTAGGAATGTGTTCAGGATCACAAAAATTTTACATCTTGTAAAACGTTCGAGAATGAAACGCTAGAGCATCAGCCACCTCTCTAATTTTGGCCCGAAAAATCCGGATTAGGTGTATTCGAGATAGGTGCCCAAAATATCATTCTTAAAGAGTATTGCCATACTAAAAATCTCATGGTGTAAATCAAGGATTTAGTCTTAAAAAATGGATTTATCGAAATATCTTGAAAAAATTTATCACGTCATCAATACTTCAAAAAAAAAAAAAACACAAACCACATCAACCCGGATTACAAAATTTTTGCAGAGCAGTTGCAGAGTTGTCGGGTTTCTCAATGGGCAACGTTTGAGTCTCGAGAAGGTACTGCGTCTCCGTCTTTGGCAAGTATGCCGGAGTAATGAGGAATTCGAGTCTCGAAGAAGAATCGGCACCAATTAAAAAAGCAAAGATTGTCTTCTACGGTGTCTCTGTCCCTGCAATTATAATAGAAAAGGAGTCCCGCCTTTTTGCAGATATAATAGAAAAGCATTGACGCCTTCTGCTAAGTCTCTGTCTTTTGCAAGTATGATAGGAAAGCAAAGAAAAACGGCGATTTCCAAGCAAATGTGGAATCTTTACCGGTGAAATCTTCGACAAAGATGATTTTTTTTCTATAGATAATTACTAGATGTTGAGGAATCTGTTCATCTTCTTATGATTTTAGTTTCAATTTTTCTTTAGAGCACTCCAAAAATAAAATTTTAAATGCATAAGTCCGATATGGTACAATGCGTCCTTAAGATTGCAAGACGAAGTAGACCGTGTCAAATACGCCAAATATACTCCGGATTTCACTTGACGCGCTATATTAAATGAACAAATATTTATATTACTTTTGCTCGGTTAGAAGAAACTTCCACTTGAAACTATTATTTCATAATTTAAAATTAGAAGCCTGGTCTGTAGTGCTAACAGGAATGGGAGAACCTGACATCGTTAACCAAGGACGACCAAAAAGTCTTTCGACAATAACCTAAACATCTATACATTAAACATTTAGGAAATGAAAAGAAACAATTTGCAAATTGAATGATTGCTAATGAATGGATGAACCGCACTTTGATCTCCTAATGGGAAGATTGTCTACAAATTCTGATTCTGTTCGGCTATTAACCACTAATGATGAAAGTCTAGGGTTTGCACGAAAAACTTTCCCCATAATATATCGGAACATGCTTTTCATCTCAATGGGCAACGTTTGAGTCTCGAGAAGGCACTGCGTCTCTGTCTTTGGCAAAGTATGCCGAGCAATGAGGAATTCGAGACTCGAAGAAGAATTGGCACTAATGTAAAAGCAAAGGTTCCCATCTACGGAGTCTCTGTCCCCTGCAATTATAGTAGAAAAGGAGTCTCATCTTTTGCAGATAGAATAGAAAAGCATTGACCGCTGAGTCTGTGTCTTTTGCAAGTATAATAGAAACACAAAGAAAACCGGCGATTTCCAAGCCAATGTGGAAACCTTTACCGGTGAAATCTTCAATAAAGATGATTTTTTCTTAACAGATAATTGACTAGATGTTAAGGAAATTTGTTCATCTTCTTATGATTTTAGATTCAATATTCATTTAGGGCACTCCAAAAATAAAAATTTACGTGCATAAGTCTGATATGGGACAATGCGTCCTTAAGATGGCATGAGGAAGTGGATCATATTAAATACGTCAAATGTGATCCGGACTTCACTTGACCCGCTATATTAAATAAAAATGACCCGTTATATTAAATAAAAAGATGTGTATATTATTTTGTTCCATTAGAGGAAACTTCCACTTGAAACCATTATTGCATAATTTGAAATTTGAAGCCCGGTATGTAGTGGTAATGGGAATGGAACGACCAAAAAGTCTTTTGAGCAATAACTTAAACATAAAAGATTCTGGAAATGAAAAGAAACAACTTGCAAATTGAATGATTACTGATGAAGGAAGTGATTTTAACCGTCCGATTAAGATCAAATGGCTGAAATTTTATAGAAAAAATTTATAAAAAAAAGTAAAAAAAAAAAATTGCCGCGTTCGTACATGCCTTAGGGAATCCATTTCCAATGGATGGACCCCAATTCTAATCGGCTATCCACCATCAATGATAAAAGTTTAGGGTTTATGCGAAAAACATTCCCCATAATGTATCGGAAAGTGCTTTTTGATATTAATAGTCAGTAAATCAGCCTACAAGACATGGATTAAACATGTCACCGATTTCTCATGTAATCTGCCACTTCTTCTAGAGATACAAAATAAAATAACTAATAATAGTTGAACAATTATGATCAGCATCTCCAATTACGAACGATCCTGAAAACCATCTCGACTCACAAAGAAGCCGGCACCGAAGAACAAGCCATGGAAATGGAAGGTCCACATCCTAAACCCTAACCACAACCCCTCACATTCGCTCTCCTCAGAAACTCATTGTGGCACCAATGTTCACCGCCCCGCACGACGGGCACCACCAGCGAGCGAATTTCAAGGTCACTTTCTGAATCCCGAAGGATCTACGCTGAATTTATTCGAGAGCAGGCCTTCCGAAAGCTTGGAGGAGTTCGGCTTTGGAGGACGGTCTGCTCAGCGCCTACATAAACATTGAGAATTTTAGATCCAAGCTCGCCGATGGGTAGGGATCATGAGAATGAGAGTGGAGGCATTTTGGAAGAGAAGAGCACGAGGTCGAGGCATCGATTTTGGAGGCAAAGAAGGCCATGCCTCCTGTTGCAATATTAATGCAAGAAGTGATAGGAACTTGCAATTAATAATACGAAATTACCGAAAAACAATAATTAAGAAATAGTGAAGACATAAGTTATTTATGTAGTTCGATCTTAGTGTTAATTTCAGTGTTGAATTATCTATTATAATCGAAAAATAAGAATTATAGTCACTTATATTTTTAAGTATTTTCCATACTTAAATTTCATTCAATCCCAAAGTATATATAGATAATTAAACAACTACATTTAAAACTCACAGCAGGAATCTGCCCGTGTTCCATGCTCTTCGTACTAATGATTAAAGAAGTCTTGGCCAACGTTCTCCTTACGTTCTCTAAATAAAAGCCCGACGGGCCGCTTAACGCGGAGGACCAGCATTATCTTACCTTTTTCTCGCGTCCACATTTTATAATTGAGCCAACAAATCACCTTTGACCAATCAAGAAAGAATATGTTCGCCACTTTTGCCTTAACTTTTTTAAAACGGATGGAAACATCCCCATCGATTCCTCCTGTGCTTTAGGAAGAGGAAGCTTAAATTCGAACAAGGCGTGTTGTACACGGGCTCAAATTGGACATTAACCACTCTTGATGAATTGACAGAGGTGTGGGCCGATTGATCCAAAGAGAGCTAAGAGGTTCTCTCTTCTAATTACGCATTGTCTGGATTTGACATGAAAGATTTAGTTAAAAAACGAATATGTATATTAAAAGAAAAAAGAAGATGACAAAAAATTACCTGAAACCATGTTTTAAGTAAATTTATCAATGTCAGACAGCCAGCATATTACATAGGATAGCCGGTGACGAGTGGACTGCCACACCAGCAAATTCTCATGAAAATTGACCGGAACGATTATATCTGAGTTTCACACAATGATTTTAGACTCGAGTGATCTTCCCGACACGTTCACTAGCCAATGCGTGCAAATGCTACATGTCCTTTAACATGCGATTTCATGCAAGACTAGACAAAGTCCATTTGACCAAATCCATTTCTTACGTATGTACAACCACTTCTCAATGGAGCTTAAGACCTTCAATTTTCTTAGATATGAAAGGAAATTACACAATTAATTCTCACAAATAAAATATGGGTGGTCATAAGATGTAGAACCTATATTAATTGTTTTTTTATATTAAAAGGAACATAGTGAAGAACAATTATTCAATTACGCACAAATAAATTCATCTTAATTTTTTCTAAAGTTACATGCACAAGTGTCCTAATAGATTAAAAACAAATTACAGCCTACAATATGTCTGCAACGTTCGGTGCATTCACCCCTCGCCACGATTCGGATGAGAATCAATTCTTGCAAAAACCAGTCATTAGACAGTGATTTCCACAATTTTGTAGTCAAGCTGCACCGTCTATCATAATTCGTTGACTAGCATTTTTTTACCACGGACTTTAATGGTCTCGAGGACCTCGTGGGGTCAGGAAATTGGATTAAAAGAGAGACCCGAATTCCCGGCGTGTTAAAAAAGAGACCCAACTAAAGAGAGGCCTAAAACTGCAAGACCCTTCCTCTTCTCTCTTTCTCAGAGCAAACTATTCATCTTTAAAAAACTTTTTCTTTCTGTAGTTCTCTCGTAGGCTCTTAGCTTCAGAATCTGAAGCTGAGAGCCTACTCCTCATTTGATTTCTCATTTTTTTATTTTGCTTGTATTTTCTTTTCTCTCCCGATCTGTTTTGAGAGTTTGTTTGTCTGAATAAATTTCTGCAGCGGATCTCGAGTGACTGTGGAGTCCATTTCTGTCCTTATTGAGGAGGATCATCGTGATGTGGTTCCACAATCTCTCCAAGATTCAACCCCTCTTCTCTTCTGATTTAGATTTCAATCTAAATTTGAGGGTTTTGCTCTTTCGATCTATATTTGGAGTTCCTTCCAGGTACTTTGATCTGTGTTCCTATCATCTTTTAATGTTGCTATTCCAGCATGGCAATGGTGATGAGAGTGTACATCACAAAGTGGAAGTGAAGATATTGGCGTGTGCTCATCACTGAGTATATTGATTGGCCGCAAAAAGTTTATACTGGAAGATCTATTCTTAAGGGATAAGAGTACTCACTACAGATTATGCTTTGTTATGTGTAGGTTTGCTAGACTTGAAATATTTCTGTGTACATCCCATGTATTATTTAGATAAATGAATGAAATCTTTTTTTCGACAAAAAAAGAGACCTGACACAATATTGATGGTAGCGTGGACTTTCCTGTTATCGGGGACTTCGTGGGGTCGGGACCTAGTGTTCAAAAACGAAGAAGCGATCTCAAGGACATAAATTATATGTTGCAGCTGACATGAACAAGATTCCTTACTCCAAAACGCCAGCCTTCACCATTCGTTTCTAACCTATTTGTACCCTTTCTTTATGGAATAACGTAAGCGTTAACCATTGAACCCGGGACACTAGAGCCAAATTTCAACTTCTTTCATACCGCCTTAGAGTGTTGAAAGTTGTTTATTAGGGATTCTTGATGGTCCTGGTTGATTTTATACAAATATCTTGGATTATGAGTGAACTTGTGCGAGAGCCTCTAACCCAATATCAGTAAGGTTGTTCTTCCAAGATTGGGGTAGAATGCAAACCTCTCTAGCTGATGCACTTTCCGCTCTAATTTGATCTTGAGATATTGAAATACGATGCAGTATGACTTGGTGAAAAGAGCAGGCATAATCATTAAGCAGTGTGAAATGTTATAGCCTAGTCAAGAAAGTTTTTTTTTTTTTATATCCTTTTGCCAAGTAGTCAACAAAGTTATAAGCTCACCAATTTCTGCAAAAAGGAGTAGCTATCATATAATCTTCTTTTCCAGTGTACATTTTACTGAATGCAAAGAGAGTATTTTTCAATCAATGAGTTAAAGACTTAAAATAAGTATCGACAATATATAGTGGCGACGACATGTCAAGGAGGGGCCGGAAAGACGATCGTTCAAATTTCGATAAAAGGAAAAAAATGATCCAATAGTTTTAAAGATAGCGCAATTGATAAACTCAAGATTGGCGAACTCAGAATGACCTGAAATTTAGCAAGTCGTACGGAAACAAGCTGCTGATCAAAATTCACTGCCATGCAATGATCAACGTCATTTTTTCGCTTTTCAGAATCGTCTACATGGGTCTTAGGATTATTTTTGTTATCCTAATGGCATTTTCATAATAATTAAATTTTTGATTATAATATTTCTTATAAGATTTTGTGTTATAATTATGTTTCTTTTTTTAACACCATATGAAAAGGGTGTTTTAATGTTTCGAAGAGGCAGACTTTTCACTATTTTGATTTTGATAATTACACTTGAGAGAATGGTTCATTCATCTATTAATTTTAATTCTTTTTTAGTCAATTTTCTATTACGTTTTGGCATCAGCAATCGTTATCAATATTCAAATGCAATGACAGATCTTGGAAGCATGGGCAAAGTGTTCATAGTATGATCTACTTCTATTGCTTTGAGGAAGATCAAATGTGTAACATCTTCCACCTCGCCACCGATAATATTGTCCATTTTGGGCCCCACTAGTTCTCACGGCTTTGCTTTTCATTAGGTTTACCATCCTCGCGGCCCTCCATGACACACACGATCGCGCAACTCGGGAAAACACATTATTTGTGGGTCAAGGGCGGAGTCCTACTTATAAACTAGCTTAGGACTCTCTCCCTAAGTGATGCTCCCCCCTTATGGCACAGCATCCTCGTTGTGTCCTCAGCTATACCAGCGAGCACCAACTATGGTCACCACATGCCTTCAGGAGTCGGCTTTAATACCACTTTATAATATCCTCCGCCTCCCCATCGGCAATATTGTTCGGTTTGGGCCCCATTGACTCTCACGGCTTTATTTTTTCTCAGGTCTACTATCATCGCTGCTTTCCGTGGCAACTACGAGCATTGTAACAACCCGTTTTTGGGGACTTTTATTGAGGAAAATTGCATTTTATGGCCTTGAGAAATTAAATTGGACTTAGGGAAAAGTATTTAATTTTCCTTCCTTAATTTCGCATTTTCCCTATTTTTCCTTATTTTTCACTATTTTCTTTCTTTTTCTTTCTTTTCTCCCTATTTTAATATTTTCCTCCTTTTCCCTGCGCATGTGCCGGCCCAGCCCTCTTTCCCTTATTGCCTCCCGGCCCTTCGACAACTTCCTTTTCCCTCGCACGTGGGCCCAGACCCGGCCCACCTCCCTTTTCCCTTTTTCTTTTCCTTTTTCTTTTCTCATCCACTGTTCTTCTTCCTCGTGTGCACACTCTTCCTGCAAACCCTAGCTGCGCCCTCTTCAGTCTCCGGGGAGCATCCGCGTCGCCTTGGCTTGTCGACACAGCACGTTACCACCGACGCCAAGCCACACCAGAGTCACTTGCACCGAAGCTTCCCTATTTTCCCTCGCTGGAGCCCTGCCCCTGTTTCTCCGGCCGGGGTCCCTGTCAAATCTAGCTGTCGTCGAGCACCGCCCACTGCTTGATCCGGCGGGAGACCTAGTCCACTGGACATCCCCTGCTCAGCTGCTGATCATGGACGCGTTCCCAGCTCTGATCTCCTAGCCACGGGCACCCATCCCAGCCAGTTGCGGTCACGGACCACCCTCCATTTGGTTCCGGCCACGAATAGCTCGAGTGGCCCTTGATCCGGCCTGTCTAGCTCGTCTAGTTGACCTAGCCACCTCGTCCAATTGTCCGGTCAGCTCACCGGACCTTCGCCAGCATTCTCGCCGGACATCACCGGACCTTCGCTGGAATTTTCGCCAGAAAAGCTTCCTTCGCTGGGTTACCTACAATATGAATTTTACTGATTTTTAACCTATTTTTAACCCCAACTCTAATAGTTTGGAATTTCGATTGGACAACGTTATATACTATCAGTTTGTACTATCAGTTTGTTTTGTTATGGGTTTGATTTAATAAATGTTACTCTTTTAATCCTGCCCAGCAGTTATGAAAGAAACTTAATGTCTATATAATCACAAAGCTTATATTTCCAGTACCAAACAAGAAAGAAAAAGCACCTCCACACATTCATACTAATTATTCAAAACCCAACTTAAATAGGATATCACGAGTTCAAAAAACATATAATCTTAGTATTTTTCACACTTCCAAATCCAAGTTCAAGCTCAAAGTGGAGCTCTTAAACTCTAGCTCGAGTTAATTGAATCGACCTCACGAATGTCAAGCTTTGACTTCTAAAAAAATTTCTCCAAGTAAATACTTAAGGCTTAATCAATAGCTCATTCAAACTAGAGGGCGAGCATCGCAATCTCAATTTATTTGAGCTGAGTCTTACAATTTCAAGTGCTCTTGAGTCAACACAATCAGAGGGATAATTAAGCAATATAAGGCGGAGTGAAAAGATATGACGTCGCTAAAGCTTAAGCAACATCTTGTATTGATAACCTCTTGGATAAGTTACAATCGATGCATACTTTCCAAATGTCCCAATAGAACAAACTTCCTGAAGCAAGTCTAGTACATAAAATCTCAATCTTCTTGTAGCACGCTCAATTTAATGAGTTGGTCAATTGCAAAAACAAAAGGATGGAGACGCAAATGACATTTATTGAAGAGTCATATGCACCAACACTTATGGGAGATATACCAGTTGTTACATCATCCCTTCACTACCTAAGTTATATCAAAATTGAACAATTGAGATCTGGAAATTTGATATGCTTGACCCATAACCAAGAAACACGACTCATGCCAGGAAGATTATACTGCGGTCAAACTATAAATAACGCTTTATATGTGAAGACGAGTTCAAACTGGTCGTCTTACCAAAACCCGTAAGATACATCCGTAAACTATAGTATGTTGTAATTATAATCGGATGCACCACGAGAGGAAAAGACCGGGCAGGTTTTTGTAATGCACGCGGCGGGAAGTCAAAAGATTCAGTTCATGAAAGTTACATGTATAATAAAAAGGGTAAGTACATGATAAGATGAAATGGTTAACCATCTGCAAAGCTTTTAAATGGTGGAATCATATGACTAAGTAGAGAATTAGAGACAAATTATTATTATTTCTTGGCAGCTAAAAACAATATGTATCTTATATCTGGGTTTAGACCAAACTATCAAGGAGGAGGTTAACTAAAATCACGCCTAAAATAACCTAGTCCCACACGAATTTTGTAAGAGCAAGCTGTTCTAGCTGCCCCTGTCTTTACGCAACTAGTGTCGGGTACGAAATTTTTCGAACATCCTCTGAATCTGTATGTAGTCTCATGGCCATATAAATCTTCAATATTTTAGAGGAAGTACTAAGCAATGAGAATGTAATTTGATGATCCGAAAACGTCCACACACACAAAAAGTAATGTACAGAGCACAACGATCTCCCATTTTCTAAGACTACCGTGGATATGGCTCGGTCATAGAGGTCTCGTTTCTTGAGAACTGGTTCAATTTGCTTGTTGAGTCTCGCATGGAAGACATGTCATATTCAATGCTGTGCAGCAAGAATGCGGGTCTCGACGGCACCTGGAGAGTAACCGAGTGGCTGTTTAGCATGAGAAGGACTGAGGCCATTGTAGGCCGGCTAGCCACGTTTTCTTGGACACATAGTAGACCAATGTGGATGCACCTTGCAATTTCAGTACTCAAAGCATCAGTTATAGACGGATCGATGATGTTCGATATTGATCCTTCCCTCCAATTCTTCCAAACCTGTAAACATTTGATAAACATTGAACATATTGATCTCTGTGATATAATGTGAAATGAAAAAGTACATTCTTATACTCACGTAACCTATAAGGACCTCCATGCCGTCGCCCACATGGAACAGATTGTTTTTTTTGTCCACTTATAATCTCCAGAAGCAACACTCCAAAACTAAACACATCTGACTTGACTGAGAAGTTTCCATGCATCGCAGACTCGGGTGCCATATATCCGCTGTGCTTCACAGTAAGTTCATTGTATTAGTTCTATAGTTTGCTTTGGTTTTTTTGCCAATCATTAGATTTAGGAGGTTGGGGCACTTACTAGGTCCCCACGATTCGTTTTGTCTTGGCCTGAGATTGATCCAACTTGAATAACCTTGCCATACCGAAATCTGATATCTTAGGATTCATGTCTAAGTCCAATAAAATGTTGCCAGCTTTGAGGTCCCGATGGATGATACGAAGTCGAGAGTCTTCGTGTAGGTAAAGCATTCCTCGAGCAACACCCATTATTATCTTGTGACGCTTATCCCAGTTGAGATTTGCATGCCTCAAGGGATCTACACAATTTGACGGAATCACATTTTATAATATGTCCATCGATCATTTTGTGAGGTTCTAATTTCTCAAATGATAACTGGAGAAACATACCGAATATCAATTGATCAAGGCTCAAATTTGGCACAAACTCATAAATGAGAAGCTGTTCGACTCCTTCCAAACAGAAACCTAGGAGCCTAACCAAGTTCCTGTGTTGTAGCCTAGCTAGTAACTTGACCTCATTCTTGAATTCTTTTTTCCCTTGGTTGGAATTTTGCGATAGCCGTTTTACTGCAATTTCTTTTCCGTTGGAGAGTTGACCCTAAAATTTCATCAAATTAGGTCCTTGTGAGTATCGATTGGAACATCGAAAAATTTGAAAGTGTTTAGATTAATGTTATCTTTGACTATTTGGTTGCTTAAATTTTACACAAGAGATAAGAGGATGTACTTTCATAATTATTACCATGTAAACAACACCAAAACCGCCTTGTCCAAGCTTCTTGGAATCAGAGAAGTTATTTGTTGCTACTTTGATAGTATTGAAATCAAATTGCAGCGACTCCACCGCGTTAATTTTGTCCACAGCTTCACCTAAAAAGACAATAAAAGGCGGTCATTCATAGGTGGCATCATCATCTTTTTATAGTTTTCATAATGAAAGTTTCACGAACTTTCAGCATATATAATAGCACCTATAGGCATTACTTGTAAAACCTAAACTCTATATCCATAACTCTTACAAAGTTTTTAGCATAATTGTGGAAAGCCATGCAGCACTTGCTACTTTGCAAGTGCAAAAAGATAATTACTAGTCAACTTGATGATTTTCATGATCTTGCAAATGTATAAAGACTTGCCTTCGACACTTTGTCTGGGCTGCTTGATCTTCCTTTTCGCTTTCAGGAGCACAAAAACGCCAACTGCAAGTAGTGCAGAAACACTCGTGACAACCGCAATGATCACGGTCCTTGTCAAATTGCTCTTTCCAACTGCAACGGCAAAGGCACGTTATGTTTATGATGATTGCTCACTGATTTTGAAGGAACTCATATTGCAAAGATATGAGAAGAATGGATATGCACCACAAATTACAATGTGAAAAATATATGGCGGGAATCTGGATCTGTCAACCTACCAATTTTCATCTAATAAGATTCAAAATATATCACATGATTCATTAAGAATTTAACTTTTTAGGGATAATTGGTTGCCTTTTCGACTTCAATTGCGTTACTTTCAGGATTTACTCAGGGAATTGGTTTAAAGAAACAGAGCGGAGCAAGAAATATTCAATGCAAATATGCAAACTTTTGCGAAGTTATTAGACACTCCTGATGTGCACATCTGGGACCGATGCATACATGCAGACCACCAAAAATCGATTTTCTGATCTTAGAAGAACGCCGCAATGGAGGTGGTCTTAAAGATGGACCCTGTGAATTGTAACTCCGATTCGATTTAGATGTCTGGTGCTCCCTTTCTCTGGCTTACACAATAATTTTGAAATACATGTCAACATCAGAGATATACAATATATCATTCTTGTCAAATCAGTCTCTGGAGTTGAATGCATCACTAGAAATTTAGAAAGCCGTAGTCTAGTTAATCCCATCTAGTGACGTACTATTCCTTCTTCTTCTTTCACGACCACAGCCATCTAACTGACCACCTTCTCTGCTCTAAAGATGGTTGCTTTCGCAATGTAACTCTAGATCGATTTAGATCTGACTTTCTCTCCCTCAGATACCACTATGATTAAACATATCTTCTTTTGCCAAAAACATGGACCTACATATACGTTCTTTCTCGACAAAAAGCATATATTCATTAAAAATTACACAATTTACTGAGCATATAATAATAAAGATAAGCTTATGATATGTGGAGCATGTAGATTTAGCTCATACAAAGAATTGATTGTTGAATCCCACCTAAAACCTGCATAATTTTATAGGGGAAAAAGAAGAAGACCCAAACACCGTCTACCTAATTCCTGAACGAGAGCTAACATACCTAGTGGTGAAGGCAGCATATCTCTCTCATGAGATGGTGCTAGTGGTGAAGGCAGCACATCTCTCTCATCAGATGGTGGCGGTGGCGGAAGTGGCTCACTGACCGCGTTGAAGAACCGATGATTGGTCTCATATAGGATCAAGCAATTTGGCACCATGAACCGTCCTCCTGTGTACCGGACACAACACTCCCTTATCGTCTGGACGCCTATCACTAGGCAATCACTGCACTGTCGCTCCGTTAAGTCCGGTGTGCACTGCGCCAAAGCGTAGATCATGTCAGACCCCGCTAATTCGTTCCCCAATGCGTATTTTATTAGTGAGCCGCCAGCCGCTGCCTCGGTCCACAGACTATTTAGGAGTTTCCTCATCGCTGCGTCGTACGTGTCGGGGCTGGAGACGCTGTCTTCGGTGCTCTCCACATAGGAGGGTTCTGTCGCGACTACACCGAAGAAAGAGGCATCTGAGTACCGGATGATGCAGTTATAGGTGTAGACAAGTGCCTCCTTTTGTAGGGGGCAGAGGCGGCGGGTGTCGGAGGCCAAGACATTGAGGCATGCTCGGCAGCTCACGGCGGTTAAGTCACCGCGGCAGAGGCCAAAGACGTAGAGGGTCTGGGAGGTGGCGGAGATGGCAGCGGAGGCATTGAAGAAGCCGTAGGAGAGGGACGAGGAATTGGTGGTGGAAATGGAGGAGAGGAGGGTGGTGAGGGTGGTTTGATAGGTGCTGTTGGTGGAGAAGTTGCCAGTCGAACCACAGTGGTTCGCTGGGAATTGGGCTTTTATGGGAGAAGCAAACATAAGAAGAAGCGAGAGAAGTAGATTTCGAGAATCCATTCTTTTTTGAGTGGTTCGGGTCTCTCTTTGATGGAAGTGTTACTCAAGGAGCTCGTTCCCTGAATGATATGACTACCATGATCGACAGGATGCGAACAGAACGGTCAAATCATTTCATATAAAGGCGGTTACCATGCCCAGTACGCATTATTAGTTTGAGTGCATATTATTTCGTAGGACATTTAATAAGTCCTTTGTCCTTTTCCGTTTGGATGAACATCTAGTTTCGCGTGTGAAAGTGTTAAAGAAGTTCGGTTTAGTTTGAAATTTACTTTGATGTAGAAACGTGTTCAGGATCACAGAAATTTTACATATTGTAAAACCTTCAAGAATGAAAGGCTAGAGCCATCATCCACCTCTCTAATTTTGGCTTGAAAGATCCGTTACGGGGTTGGGTGAATTCGAGATAGGTGCCAAAAACACCATTTTTAAAGAGTATTGTCATAATGAAAATCTCATGATGTAAATTAAGGGTTTAGTTTTAAAAATGTAAATTAATCGAAATATCTTATGAACTTTTCTCAACTCATCGATACTTTAGCGGAAAAAGGAAAAAAAAAAACACAAAACACATCAACCCAGATTACAAAACTTTTGCAGAGCAATTGCCGAGTTGTTGTCTTTCTCAATGGGCGACGTTTGAGTCTTGAGAAGGTGCTGAGTCTCTATCTTTGGCAGGTATGCCGGAGGAATGAGAAATTCGAGTCTCGAAGAAGAATTGGCACCAATGGTAAAGCAAAGATTACCTTCTATGGAGTCTCTATCCCCTGCGATTATAATAGAAAAGGACTTGTCTTTTTGCAGATATAATAGAAAAGCATTGACGCCTTCTGCTAGGTCTTTGTCTTTTGCAAGTATGATAGAAAAGCAAACAAAAACGGCTATTTCCAAGCAGATGTGGAATCATATTGACTAGATGTAAAGAAATTGTGATCATCTTCTTATGGTTTTAGTTTCAAGTTTTAGAGCACTCTAAAATAAAATTTTATGCATAAGTCTGACATGGTACAAAGCGTCCTTAAGATCGCATGAGGAAGTGGACCATGTCAAATGCACCGAATGTGACACGGACCTCACTTGACTCACTATATTAAGGCTCTGCTCGTTTCTAAAAAAATATAACATTTTTAGAAAATATTTTCCATGAAATTATTATCTTGAAAGATAAAAATATTTTCAGGTGTTTGTTTGAAATTTAGGGAAAATTATAAATAAAAATTGACTTTTAATTTTTTAATTTTACATTAGTTGGTTGTTGGCCACAAGCCTCACCAAGTCTCGACGAGCTCCTGACTTGCCATCATAAGCTACAAACTTGCCAATCTAAGGCTAGCCTCAAGCTCGCCTCTAGAGACTGCGAGTTGGAGCTAGCTACTAGAGGCTACCAGCTTGCTAGCCTTGGATGAGGTCGAGACACAATGCAAGAGGCCATGATTTTTTCAGATAAATAAAGAAAACGAAAAATATTTTCCCCTTTTGAAAAAGTGAAAAAAATTTCCCAACTTTTGAAGGTATTTTTCTATTGATTGAAAATAATTTCCTTGACTAATTAGTTTTCAGTGAAACGAACGATGGAAAATCCGTAAAATATTTTCATGAAATGAACGGAGCCTAAATAAAAAAAATATTTATATATCTTTTTTCGGTTAGAGGAAACTTCCACTTGATTCCATTATTACATAATTTAAAATTTGAAGACTGGTGTGTAGCGCTAATGGGAATGGGAGAACCTGACATGGTTAACCAAGAACGACGAAAAAGTCCTTTGAGCAATAGCTTAAACATAAAAAAATATTTTGGAAATGAAAAGAAACAACTTGCAAATTGAATGATTGCTAATGAATGGATGGACCGCCCTTTGATCTCCTAATTGGGAGATCGTCCCCAAATTTAAATTCTGATCGGCTATGAACCACAAACGGTAAAAGTTTTAGGGTTTGTGCGAAAAAATTTCCCCGCGTATATTGGAACGTGCTTTTTGATATCAATAGTTGGTAAATCAGCCTACATGACATGGATTAAACACGTCTTTGATTGCGCATGTAATCTGCCACTTCTTCTAGACATAAAAGAGACATAAGCTGATAAGAATAGATCAGCTATTTCCTATTGAATGTTTTAGACCATAAAGGTTATTCACATAAATAAATA
The DNA here is from genome assembly GCA_019926035.1 of Melaleuca alternifolia. Classification (NCBI taxonomy): domain Eukaryota; kingdom Viridiplantae; phylum Streptophyta; class Magnoliopsida; order Myrtales; family Myrtaceae; genus Melaleuca; species Melaleuca alternifolia. The sequence goes on from JAGKPW010002175.1 coordinate 244,969, forward strand.
AATAAATATATATATAGTTGCACAAGTATAATTCTATATGTAGCTCTCACGCGGTCAAGAGATCGTATAAAAGGATGTGGAGAAGTAAATTTTTGAATTTTTTGGATCATACTTTCTTTTTTCTCTTACTGTTCAACTTATTTATGTTTTTTTTAATCTTTAATTGTTCATCTTTCCCTTTTTTTCTTTTGGTTCGCAATGGTCAGCATCTCCAATTGTGAACGATACTGAAGACCATCTCGACTCACAAAGGAGCTCACACCGAAGAACCAGCCATGGAAATGCAAGATCCGCCTCCAAAACCCTAACTACAACCCCCACAGTCGCTCTCCTCAGGAACTCCATCTAACACCAACGTTCCCCGCCCTGCACGATGGTCACCACCGGCGAGCGCATTTGAAGGTCAATTTTCGAATCCTAGAGGACCTGCGCCGGATCCGTTCGAGAGCAGGCGTTCCGGAAGCTTCGAGGACTTCGTGTTCGGAGGATGATCTTCTCAACGCCTCCATAGATATTGAGAATATTAGATCCAACCTCGTTGATGGGTAGGGACCATGTAAATGAGAGTGGAGGCGATTTGGGAGAGAAGAGCGTGAGGCCGAGGCATCGGTTTCGTAACTCAGTGGATAGTTCTTAGACTTTGGAGAATATGAAGGCAAAGAAGGCCATGGCTCCTGTTGTAATACTAATGCTGATAGGATCTTGTGATTTAAATCAATGTGAAAATTATCAGAGATATAAACGAAAAATTGTAAGAACATAAGAGATTTACGTGGTTTAGTCCAAGTGACGACTGTAATATTTATACCATGGAAAGAGACAGCATCAAATAATATAATATAATTGAAGAATGAGAGTTATGATCCGTAATACACTCAAGTGTTTCATACATCTAGATATCACTCAATTTCAAAGTGTTTATAAATAGATAGCAACTCAATCAATGTAAAACTCATAGCACAAATTCGATCGTGTTTAAAGCTCTTCGTACCAGTGATTAAAGAACTCTTCGTTGAAGTTCTTTGTACGTTCTCCGAAGAAAAAACCCGCAGGTCGCTTAACAACTCGCGGCTATATATATTGACCAACAAATCAACTTTGACCAATCAAGAAACGATATGGTCTCCATTTGCCTTATATCTTTTTCACACTGGAGGAAACATCTTTGTCAATTCATCCCGTGCTTTAAGAAGAAAAAAATAGATAAGGCCAAGAGGAGTCCAACTAAACTAACATCTGGTCGAACTTTGACTGTTGATCTATGTAGACAATTGAATCCCAAGTAGGCGTATCGTACAGGGGCTTAAATTCGACTGTTGAGACATTTTATATAATTTGTTGACGACATAACGGAGCTATGGATGATTGATCCAAAGAAAACTAAGAGGCTTTCTTTTTTTAAATTACAAATCAGCTGGATTTGATATGCAAGATTTAGTATAAAGAAAAAGAGAAAGATGGATATGAAAAAAAGAAGAAGATGAAGGATAAAAGAAAAAAAAACTATAAAATTCAAAAAAATAACTCTAAACCATGTTGTTTTGAGCAAATTTATCCATGTCAGATAGCCGGTATGCTATGGAGGATAGCTAGCGACGAGTGGATAATGACGTCAGCAATTTCTGGTAAGAATTGATGGGAAGGATGACACCGAGTTTCACTTAAAGATTTTAGTCTAAATTGGAAATTTGAAAAAATTTATGCCTAAATTGCTATGCGTAGAACAAGTTTAATATTGTTTGAATAATAATCTGCAGGCATCCTCTAGCCAATGCTTTATAGCATGCTAATGAACTACATGTCCTTTACCATGAAATTTCATGCGAGACTAGACTTTGTCCTTTTGACCAAATCCATTTCTCAATGAAGATTAATAACTTCAATTTGCTAAGAGGTATAAAAAGAAATTACATAATTTATCCTCGCAATTAGAATGTGGGTGGTCATAAGACCTAGAACCCATAAAAGAAATTATTTTATTTCAAAAGGAACATAATTAAGAACAATTGTTCAATTCAACACGAATAAGTACATCTTAAATTTTCTTTAAAAAAATACGTACAAGTGTCCTAATAACGACTAAACACAAATTGCGCCCCAGAAAATGTCTTAAACGTTCAGTGTATCATCTCTCGCCATGATTCGGATGAGAAAGTAGTCCGGTTGTCCTCTTCTTTACATTCGGTATATTCACGTGGAATCAATTCTTGCAAAAATCAGTCAAGCTGCACGAATTGTCTTTCACAATTCGTTGACTAGCATTGAACATGGACTTTGATGGTCTCGTTTGACCTCGTGGGTTCAGGCAGTTGCGATAAAAATAATTCATAATATAAGGTAAAAACATTAAGAGTTGAATGTGGTACTAGAACCATAACTCATGACTTATTTTTTTTAGATGAGCGCTATGGCTTTTAATTCGTATAGGTCATAAGAAAGCTAAAATGAAGATGATTGAAGCTACAAGGAGGAAAAGAAAAGTTTTAGCTTCACCCAGAAGCGTTCTATTGTTGAAAATTAAAAAAGCGATCTCAAGGACAACATTATATGGAATAGCCGACGTAAACAAGATCCCTTCTCCAAAAGGCCAGCCTCCACCTTTCGTTTCTAACCTAATTGTACCCTTTCTCTGTTTAATATCGTAAGCGTTAAGCATTGAACCCACGACACTAGAGCCAAATTTCAACTTCTTTCATTCCGCCTTAAAGTATTGAAATTGGTTTAGTTCGGATTCTTGATGGGCCTGGTTGATTATATACACATCTTGGATTATGAGTGATTTTGTGCGAGAGCCTCTAACACAGTATAAGTAAAGTTGTTCTTCCGAGATTAGGGTAGAATGCAAACCTCTCTAACTGATGCTCTTTCTGGTCTAATTTGATCTTGAGATACTGAAATATGATGCGATATGACTTGGTGAAAAGAGGAGGCATAATCAATTAGCAGTGTGAAATAGTATAGCGTAGTCAAGAAAGTTTCGTTTATTTTTTCCTTTTGTCAAGTAGTCAACAGAGGTATAAGCTCAGCAATTTCTACTGAAAGGAGTAGCTATTACATAATCTTTTCCAGTGTCCGTTTTAGTCAACGCAAAGGGGGTATTTTCAATCAATGAGTAAAAGACTTAAAACCAGTATCGACAATGTATAGTGGAGACGACATGTCAAGGAGGTGCCTGAAAAACCGTCGTTCAAATTTCAATAATAGTAAGTAGGGATGGGCATTATATACCGCCCACCTAGGAACCGCCCGGTACGGTCAGTTCCGAGCAGTTCTAAAAAGTAATGGGCCTGTTCAAATGTGAGATTGAACGGCTGAGGGCAAAGCAGGTTACTCCTGACCTGCAAGTACGCAGGTCAGAGGATCCATTTTTAGGAGGAAGACGATGAACAGTAACAAGGGAGAAGAAAAAGAAAAAGAAAGGGGGATAAAAAGGAAGTTGGGCAAGAGAGGAGCTGGGCCCCGCGTGTGCTGGAGAGGGAAAGTGGGCCGGAAGACTGGACCGTTACAGGTAAGCCTTGGTTGTCTATTGCCAATTTTTTTATTTTAATTTTCTCATATGCTATGACAATTCATACAGAAATTACGAGAAGAGACGTGATTTTAACTTGATAAAATTGGAGGATCGATTCCCTGGTGCACTAAAAAATGGTCTCTCTAAGTAATTGCGATTGAACGAAGAACATGTGGCATGCCTAAGGTTAAAATGTAGACATGTCCGTTTGCAACGTGCCGTTTTTGTAAAATATGATCGCTTAGTTATTGAGATAACACATTGGCTTTGATTTGTCTCGTCTTTATGAAGTGGAAGAGAAGAACCTACTCTTTTTATCTCCTTCACTTCCGGGGCTCACATGCATTCTCATTTATGAATAGCGACGAACCTAGATTTTTAGGATCGGAAGACCAAGCATGTGCTTGATTATAATGTATTTACTTTTTTAAGAAAGTGTAAAATAACGCTAAATTATCTTCTCAATTCCCCATCCAATAAAAAATGCAAACGTTGGCACGCAAAATCAATGAACTTGTGGACTACCGTTGGCATAAAACTGCGTAAAATTGAAAATTTGATGAAAGTTTAGCCACAGTCAGGCATTAGCGCCTGGACGTGTGGCATGAACCCTCGTGGGTTTGATAAGAGCTACCAAATTTTGTAAGAGCAAGCAGTTACAGCTGTTCTTGTCTTTAAAAATATAGTGTAAGACATGACCTCTTGAGAGTGTCCTTCACATGCAACAGCGTAAGTCTGGATTCGATCCCAAGCCAACGAAACCATAAAATACCTTAATAATCTAGAGGAAGAATTAAATCATGAGAATGTCATTTTGATGATCTGAAAACCATGACTTACACTCAAATTAGTGCGCAGTGCACCCTGGTCACTTGTTTTTCAAGGCTACCGTGGATATGGTTCGGTCACAGAGGCTTCGTTGTTGGAGATCTGGTTCGATTGTCTTCTCGATCTGCAATCCCTCATAGGTGACATATCAGGTTCGACACTGCTGTGCATGAAAAATGCAGGTTGCGACGGCACATGGAAAGTGACCAAGTGGCTGTTAAGCATGAGAAAGACCGAGGTCATTGTTGGCCGGTCAGCCACGTTTTCTTGGACACATAGTAGACCAATGTGGATGCACCTCGCAATTTCAGTACTCGAACTAGAAATTATAGAGGGATCAATGATGTTCGACATTGTTCCTTCCCTCAAATTCTTCCAGACCTGCAAAGATTTGACAAAGATTGAGCAAATTGATGTCCGAAACACTATATGGAATGAGTAGAGATGTTCTTATACTAACATAGCTTATAAAGACCCCCATGTCATTGTCCACGCAGAAATGATTGTTCCTCTGACCACTCACAATCTCTAAAACCAGCACTCCGAAACTGAAGACATCTGACTTGACTGAGAAGTTTCCGTGCAACACATATTCTGGCGCCATATATCCATTGTGTCACAATAAGTTTGCGATGTTAGCTCTATAGTTTGCCTTTACTCTTTTAGCGATCATTTGCTCTAGGAGGTTGTAGCACTTACTGGGTCCCAACGATTCGACTTGTTGATGCCTGAGTTTGGTCCAACTCGAATAGTCTTGCCAAACCAAAATCCGCTATCTTAGGTTCCATGTCCGAGTCCAACAAAATGTTGCTTGCTTTGAGGTCACGATGGATGATACGGAGTCGAGAGTCTTCGTGTAGGTAAAGCAGCCCTCTAGCAACACCCATTATTATCTTGTGACGCCAATTCCAATCAAAACTCGCAGCCTCCAAGGGATCTATACATTTTGGTAAAATCACATTCTGTAAGACGTCCCTTAATAATTTCTTGAGGATTTGATTTCAGGAATAACATCCCAAGAGATGTACCGAATATGAACTGATCAAGGCTCGAATTGGGCACAAACTCATATATGAGAAGCCGCTCGACTCCTTCCAAACAGAAACCTAAGAGCCTGACCAAGTTTCTATGTTGTAGCCTAGCTAGTAACATGACTTCGTTCTTGAATTCTACTTCTCCTTGGCCCGAATTTTGCAACAGCCGTTTCACTGCGATTTCCTGTCCGTTGAAGAGCCGACCCTGAAAGTTCACCAAAGTAAGTCCTTGTGAGTATCGATTGGTACATTGAAGCATTTTGAAGATTCTTAGATTTATGTCATTAATGACTATTTTTTTGCTTAAATTTTGACAACAAGAGACTAGAGGATGCTTTATTAGTTATGACCTTGTAAACAGCACCAAAACCGCCTTATCCAAGCTTCTTGGAATTAGAGAAGTTATCCGTTGCTGCCCTTACAGTGCTGAAATCAAATTGCAGCGGCTCCGCAGGGCTAATTTCATCCACAACTTCACCTAGAAGGACAAAAGCACAGTCATTTTTTTTTTGAGAATAATTCTCTTTCTAGAGTTTTCATAATGAAAGGTTCACAAACTTAATGTATATATAATTGCGCATGCACGCATTGCTAGTCGGCTTGCCATTGACCTCCCCAATTGGGTAATGTTAACTATAGGCAATGTGAAATATCTCCATGGACTTGTACGAACAGTGCGCAATAACGTCAGGATTGAAGTTTCAATTCCAAGTTTTGAAATTCTCTAAGCATATATGTTATAAAGTTTTTGGTCTAATTGTCGAAGGCAAAAAGCATATTGATGAGTTAACAATTAGGCAAAAAGCATATTGATGAGTTAACTTGATAATTTTCGTGATCTTTTTAACCTCATGAACAATTGATATTCCAAGTAAAAGGATAAAGACTCGCCTCCAACTCTTTCTCTGGGCTGCTTCTTCTTCATTTTCACTTTGAGAAGCACAGCAACGCCGATAACAAGTAGCGCAGAAACACTTGTGACGAATGCAATGATCACAATCCTCGTCGAGTTGCTCTTTCCAACTGCTAGAGCAAATGCACATTATGTTTATAATCACTGCTCACGGGAGCCATTACATACCGTGGAAACGAAACTCATGTTGCAATGATATACAAAGAACAGATACGAATCACAAAATGCGACTAGAAATATACATCAGGCCATTCTTCCACAACTCAGAGGGAAATTATTCGGATTTCTGGTTTGTCATGTGATCAATTTTCATATAATAAAATTCAGAATATCACATTATTTTCCAATTTTTTAAGTGTTTAGTGGTAATTGGTTACCTTTTCGACTTCGATTTCATACTTTCATGAAAAATCTTAGGGAAATCAGAGTAAAGATAGGAAAATAGTTTACAAAATTAATTATCTGGGAATTTGATAGGTTTTGGAGGATCTACATCAAATTTTTGAGGATGTAAAGGTTAATGGATCAAGCAATATTAAACCTCAATTTTAGACTGCAGGTTATATGACCTTTTCGTAGGTTGCAAAAATTCATACAGAAATTAGAAGTTACAAGCAAAGACATGTGATTGAGATGGAATAGGATAGGAGAATTGACTGCGATGTGGGTTGGTGTGACCAAAGTTTTATTGTAAAAGTTCTCCCTTCTTTGAACGAACCAAGCAAATGTGGCATGCCTATACGATGTGCATTGGCATGAAATGTCATACTTTTACCCTGGTTATTGAGCTGAGACATATGCTTTGATTTGTCTATCTGTTGTATGACGTGAAAGAGAAGAACATGCTCTTATTGATCTCCTTCATTTCTACGACTGACCTACATTCTCAGGGATGTATAGCGACGGATCTAGAATCTTAGGGTCGGGGACCAAGCTTGTGCTAGATCTTCATGTATGTAAGGCATGACTTCTTGCGAGTATCCTTCGCTTACAACATCTTATGAATCTGAAATTAATTGAAGCCAAATAACTACTCAATAATCTGGAGGAAGTATTAATTCATGAGATTGAAATTTTGATGATCCGAAAACCAAGACAAACACAAAAGGCAATGCGCAGGGCACGTTGATTACCTATTTTCTAGGGCTGCCGTGGGTATGGCTCGGTCATAGAGGCCTCGTTTTTCGAGAACTGGTCCGATTTGCTTCTTGATCTCTTGACCTCATATACCCTTGAATTGTAATCCTGCGTGGATGGCATATCAAATTCAATGGCGTTGTGCATGAGGAATGCGGGTCTCGACGGAACTTGAAGACTAAGTGAGTGGCTGCTAAGCATGAGATGGACCGCGGCCGACGTTGGCCGGGTAGCTACATGTTCTTGGACACATAGTAGACCAATCTGGATGCACCTTGCAATTTCAGTGCTTGAAGGAGAAGTTATAAAGGGATCAATGATGTTCGATATCGATCCTTCCCTCCAATTCTTCGAAACCTACAAACGTCTTACCAACATTGAGCAAATTTTTCTAGAGAGTATTTTGCAAAAATAAGAAGGTATGTTCTTATACTCACGTAGCCTATAAGGGCCTCCATATGATCGCCCATGCGGTAAAGTTGGTTCTTCTGACCACATACGGTCTCCAAGACCAGCACTCCAAAACTGAACACATCTGACTTGACCGAAAAGTTTCCGTTCATCACATACTCTGGCGCCATATATCCGATGTGCATCATGATAAGTCCACAATGTTAGCTATGTTGTTTGCTTTGTTCTTTTAGTAATCATTAGCTCAAGGAGGTTGTGGCACTTACTATGTCCCGGCGATATGGCTTGCCTCTGCATGAGTTTGGTCCAACTCGAATAGCCTCGCCATACCGAAATCCGATATCTTAGGATTCATGTCTGAGTCTAGCAAAATGTTGTTGGCTTTAAGGTCCCGATGGATGATATGAAGTCGAGAGTCTTCATGTATGTAACAGCCGTGTTTTTGGGTGTTATTTGAGAAAATAATAGAAAAGTTTTCCAATTTTTCCTAACATTTCCTCCTCCTCCTTCCTCTATTTTCCTCTTCTCTTTATTTTCTTTTCTTTTGGCCCATCTCCTCTCCAGCGTGCGCACGACCCAGCACCCGTGGGCCCAGGCTCGGCCCAACTCCCTTCTTCCTTCCCTATTGCTGTTCATCATCTCCTTCCTCTGAATGTGCATGGAACCCTAGCCGCCGCCACGTCGGGACGCGATCTTCACGCATTGAAGCCAACCGCTAGCCCACGATATTCGATCCACAACGAACTCAGCAGATTTCTCGAGAAGACGCCTCTAGAAAACCCTAGCCACCGCATTCCTCATCTCCCACGCGTTTCAATCGAATCATAACGCGAACCCACAGCTTTTCTACTTCGATCCTCGCTAGAAATCTGAATCACGGACAAGCCGTGACCCTTGCAAGAGACTCGATTTGCTCGGGGAACCTTGGACGCGACCTAGCTTTCTCCCGGTCACAACTAGTTGTCACCGGTTCTTCCTCGGTTCGCCCCCTACTCTGCTCAGCCGCGATCCCAGCTTCCTCAGACCACGCAAAACCGCAACAACAGGCTAAGGAACCACAGCAACATACCGGAAACCGCAGCAACAGATCCGGAACTGTAGCCACAGGTCGGAACAGAGCAACTCGGTTCACTGCTCGGTCACGGACGATCCTTCGTCCGGTTTCAATCTCGTGCAGGCCTGGATCGTTGCCTGATCTGAGCCACCCATTGCCTGGATCCCCTCGGTACTTCGCCCGACAGCTCGCTCAATCCCACGGTCAGCTCGCCAGACATCTCCCAACTCGGTCTCTGGCCACAACAGCTCCTGTTTTCCCCGGATCCAATCGTCCCAGCCCTCACGCCGTCGAGCTCGTCTAGCTCGAGCCAACTGTCCTCGCCCAGCCGTTCACGCCATCGCAGCTCTTCACTCAGCTCACGCCTCCGTCGACGCCAACTCGTCCAGCCGCCACGCCGTCGTGCTCATCCCTAAGCTCACGTTGCCCTCAGCTCGAGCCTCAGTTCATCAGGGGAGAAACCACAGTGCCTTCCGTCAGCTCAGTACGAAGGAGCAAAAGCTGTAGGTAGCTTCTGTGGCCTAGCTGCAAGCCCAATAACTTATGTGGGCCGTATTTAGGCCACAGTGGGCCTTAAATTCAGCAAGTCAACCCATCAGGAAGCCTGGCCCACTCGCGAACAGTGCAATTAGTCCATTGGAAAACTCACCGTCGTCGATTAATTAGACGCCAAAGCTTGGAATTAGGTGAGTTTGTTCCCTAACTCCTAATTAGGGCTGTTAATTGCTCTAGTAGTTTTGTTGTATGATTATTTGGCTTGTGAGATGAGTAAATTAGAGATGAGAGCTTATTTAGGGACTTTTGTTGAATAGGGGTAACTTTGTAAATTTGGTTAGTTAGGGGTTAAAACGTGAAATTGATTAGTTGGGAGATTAATTGACAAGTTAAGTGTATTAGTTAAATGGATTATTGATTAATGAGAATTAAGTTTGGAATTTCGGGAAATTAGAGATAAATTATACATTTTAGTTGATTAGGGCTAAATTAGGGACTGAAGGGCAAATCGATAATTAGATTGGTTGAGAGAACAATTGTCAATTTAATTAGTTTCGGAAATAATTTAATTAGCGGGTGATAGAAAGGTTGGAAATTCGAAATATTTTGAGATGATATATTAACTTTGTCCTCTTATAGCCTAATTAGGGTTTTTAGGGGCAAAAGTATAATTTTGGAAATTTGTGGGCAAAAGTGTAAATTTGGCCGTTTAGTGAAAGATGTGAGAAATATTGGTTGTGATGGTACTGAATGATTATTAGTGATGGATGGAATTGATATTCGGGTAATTATGAGTAATTACTCTGTTTTACTTAGTTAGGATTTAATTGCATGATTTTAGGTAATTTGCAATATTTTGGAATTAATTCCAGAAATTGCGTGATTGGCTAAGTGGCTGCTAATTAAGGTGATGTCAACCGTAGTTGATTGAATCGAACACTCTGGATTCGATTTAGGGACCCGGGTGAATCCCTAATTAGTAGGTCCAAGTAGTCGATTTTGGTTACTTTGAGAAATTATGTCAATCTGCTTATGGAATAGTTGTGGAAGTCTATTTAATATTTTTGATTGTCCGATTGCTTGGGATTGATTTATTAATTGCAAATGGTATTGATTGTTTCATAATGTGATTTATTTATTTAATTTTGGTGCTTATTATAAATGACTTTATGTTGAATTATCCTAGAATTTGGCATTGTGACAATTATATTGAATTATTTGGTGAATATACTATCAAGAGGGTTTAGTGACTCGATAGGATCATGGGTTGTGAAAAGTGAGGATTAAATTAATTAGCTGGTTAAGGACCTAGAGTGAATATCAACCTAATTAAGAAGTAGGGGGCAAACTCGATGAGTTTATCTCATCTTAAAATTATTTGTTCAGGTCCTAATATTGCAGCTCCCCCTCGAGGACCAAGTGAAGCAGGAGGCGCAGCGAGATGATCATAGTTGATTTAATTATTGATTAGAAGATTTTATTTTGTGAGGAAATTATTTACTGCATTTATCCTTTTGGTTGAACAAGTAAATAATGTTTGATAATTTGTGAATTCTTTTTAGATATTTAAGTAGCTTATTGGAGAATTGTAATAATTGATATACCTCAGGATTTGCTCGGGATTTTATTTAATTTATTCCACTGCATTATTTATGTATTAATTTTGTATCTTTAACTAATGTAATTGATTAATCGATAACAACCTGGGATTATCGAAAATATAACAACTTGTGAAAGTAAATTACGAGGACTGTCGCGTACTCGGGTTTGGGGCATGACAATGTAGGTAAAGCATCCCCTGAGCGACACCCTTTATTATCTTGTGACACTTGTCCAAGTTGAGATTCTCACGTTTCAGGGGATCTACACATTTTAGTGGAATCGCATATTATAAGATGTCCATTAATCCTTTTATGAGGATCTAATTGCACTAATGACGACTCGAGAAACATACCAAATATGAACTTATCAAGGCTTGAATTTGGTACAAACTCGTAAATGAGAAGTTTTTCGCCCTCTTCCAGACAAAAACCTAGGAGCCTGACCAAGTTCTTGTGCTGTAGCCTGGCTAATAACATGACCTCGTTCTTGAATTCTGCTTCCCCTTGGCTGGAATTTTACGACAATCGTTTCACCGCGATTTCTTGTCCGTTGGAGAGCAAACCCTAAAATTTCACTAAAGTAGATCCTTTTGAGTATTGATTGATACATTGAAGCATTTGAAAGAGTATTAAATTGATGTCATCTTTGACTATTTGGTTGCTTAAATTTTGAATATAAGAGAGTAGAGGATGTGGTTTGTTAATTATTACCATGTAAACAGCACCAAAACCACCTTGCCCAAGCTTCTTGGACTCATAGAAGTTATCTGTTGCCGCTTTGATAATGTCGAAATTAAATTGCAATGACTCTGCCGTGCTAATTTCCAGCACAGCTTCACCTAGAAAGACAAAAACACAGTCATCCAGAGCGTGCATCATTATCTTTTCATAGTTTTCATAATGCAGGTTTCACAAAATTCTAGCATACATCATTGCACCTGCATGCATTACTAATAAAATCTAAACCCTCAACCCTCATAAATTGTTTGGCCTAATTGTCGAAAGCGATGCAGCTCTTACTACTAACGCTGATACAAAATCATCGTCATTAGTCAACTCAATTATTTTTACGATTGTTTTGGACCTTATGAAGAGTTGCTGTTACAATGCAAAAGGATAAAGACTCGCCTTCGACACTTAGTCCGAGCTGCTTCATCTTCCTTTTCACTTTCAGGAGCACGACAGCACCGATGACAAGTAGTGCAGCAACACTTGTGACGTCCGCAACGATCACAGTCCTCATAGAATTGCTCCTTCCAACTGCAGTAGCAAAGGCACGTTATTTTTATGACCATTGCTCAGTGATGACCAAGCAATACACTGGGAAAATTACTAAACCGCCAAATATGACTCTGGAAATCAAACTTATGTTGCAAAGATATAACAAGAATAGATCGATCTAGATCTCTCTCTCTCTCTCTCCCTCCCTCTCTCTCTCTCTCAGATGACCACTGTTGTTGGGTTGAGTCATCATCTTGGGCGGGGGACAATTGCCAAATGAGTCCTAAACCTTTTGCTACTTTGCCGATTCAGTACTAAACCTTTTTTTATGTTTACCAATTAAGTCCTTCCGGCAGATTTTGGCCGAAAAATGTCTACGTGGCGACGACATGGCGCGACCAGCTGTTGCCGGCGACGACATGGCGATAACGTGGCAAAAACTCATTTTGTCTAAAAATTTGTTTCTCCCAGTTACTGTTCATCGTCTTCCTCCTTCTCCCTTCATGCAAGCCTCCAAAAACCCTAGTTGCTGCTCGGAGAATTGACGGCCACGGCGAAGCCAGCCAAGCCCTAGCCGCCGCAGCCCTTGCCCATGGCAGGCGAGGGTCGACCCTGCCCAGATCTAGGTGGGGCTCCTAGGCGAGGGAGCCCAGGAGCTCCCTCGCACCCAGATCTGCAAGGGAGATCTGTGCGAGAGAGCTCACCTGGCCCTCGCAGCTATGGGAGAAGGCGGTGGCAGCCTCTCCGACCCTCGCCCACAGCCGGCAAGGGCTGGGCTGCCCTTTGGAGTGGCCGGCCAGCTTCGCCGCCGGCCAAGTAGTTTGTTTTGAAAAAGAAGAGAAAAGAAAAGAAAAGATAAAAGATAAAAGTTTGTCGCCATGTCGTCGCCGGCAACGACCGGTAACGCCACGTCGTCACCACGTAGGCATTTTCCGGCCAAAATCCGCCGGAAGGACTTAATCGGCAAAGTTGTAAAAGGTTTAGAACTTATTTGGCATAAAAAAAAAGGTTTAGGACTGAATCGGCAAAGTAGCAAAATGTTTAGGACTTATTTGGCAATAGTCCCTCTTGGGTGGCGTTGATCAAATTGATGGTTTATTAGTCTTTGGTCTCTCTTTGTTTATTTGTATATTTTATTTTCTACCCCATCCTATTTGTTCATAAAAGCTTAAAATGTCAGAATATGTCTATTTTTCAGTATTTTGTCACACCAAAATATATGATATAAAAAATATGGAGGAATTCTTATCGAAGTTATAGTAATGAGATTTTACAGAAACTCCCTTATTAGGTGTTGTTGATTTTATACGGATTGTTAATCATTTAATACACGAATGCTATTATTTCAACACCTAATAAGAAAATTTTGACAAAATTTCTTTGTGTGTCTGACATTGCTATTCAATATCATTCTGCTTAGCTTCATTTTCGGAAAATCAAATACAATTAAGGCAAGTTGTAGCGTCTCTTTTCCTTTGTAGACGGATGCTATAAAGTTCTAGTCAGAATCGACGATCTCGTGCGGGATCGTGCCACCAACGTTTCAATTATGGCCTCAAAATTTTCTTTCCATTTCTTTTTCACTGAATAATGACAAGTGACGAACATTTGATATGGATTCATTACCCTAGCCCAGACTCACAATCTCATACACAGCTTGGGAGCAGTGAATTCCATAAGCTATGATTCAGCAAACTGACTGTGATAGTTGGCTAGGAACCAAGTGCATGCATCAAGGATTAAACAAAAGTTATTTTGCCGACAATATGGACCAACTTGATACCTTTTTTTTTTTCCAAAAAGCATTCATTCAATAAAAATTACCCGAGCTACTGAGCACATATCAATTAAAAAAATTGCTCTAATTTATAGAGGGTTAAGCTCCTATGAAGAAATAATTGTGTGAATCTGACGTGAAATTCGATAAAATTTTATTAATAGAAGAAGAAGAGCTAGACACAAGGTACCTGACTCCTGAACAAGTGCCAACATACCTGGTGGTGGAGGGAGCACATCTCCCTCTTGCGATGGCGGCAGCGGTGATGGAAGTGGCGGCGGCGATGGAAGTGGCTCACTGACTGAGTCGAAGAAACTGTGATTCGTCTCGTATAAGATCAGGCAATTTGGCACCATGTACCATCCTCTTGTGTACCTGACGCAGCACTCCCTGATTTTCTGGACGCCTATCACCAGGCAGTCGCTACACTGCTGCTCCTTCAAGTCTGGTGTGCACTGCACCAACGCGTAGATCATGTCAGGCCCCGCTGATTCGTTTCCCGACGCGTACTTTCTCAGCGAGCCGCCACCCGCTGCCTTGGCCCATAAATTATTCAGGAGCTTCCTCATCGCTGCGTCATATGCGTCCGGGCTTGAGACGTCGTAAGAGGTACTTACCACGTAGGAAGGTTCTGTTGCGACTTCACCAAAGAACGAGGCATCCGAGTACCGGATGATGCAGTTCCCAGCGTAAAGGAGTGCCTCCTTCTGTAGGGGGCAGAGGCGGCGCATGTCGGAGGCCAAATCACCAAGGCAGGCACGGCAGGTCACGGCGGTTAAGTCACCACGACAGAGGCCAAAGACCTAGAGGGTTTGGGAGGCGTCAGAGACTGCGGCAGAGGCATTGAAGAAACCATATGAGAGGGACAAGGAGTTGCTGGTGGAGAGGGTGGAGAGAAGGGAAGTGAGGGTGGTTTTGGAGGTGCTGTTGGCAGTGAAGTTGCCGGTCGAACCACAGTAGGTCCTTGGGAATTGGGCGTTTATGGTGGAAGCAAACATGGTTAGAAGCAAGAGAAGGACACTTGGAGGATCCATGTGTTTTTTTTTTTTGAGATAGAAGTATTACTCAACAGGCTCGTTCGCAGATTATATTGTGTACCGGGATCGATAGGATACAAAACAAATTGTGTTGAATCATTTCATATAGAGGAAGCCGCCATGCCTGTCACGCTTGGCCTGACAATATTTTAGTAAGAGTGCATATTATTTTATAAGACCTTTTTTTAAAAATCCTTTGTAAGTTTTCGTTTGGACCGGCACCTTAATTTAATATTTTAAACGTTCTTAAAATCTTAAGTTGAGTTTTAAATTTATATTGATATAAGAATGCGTTCAAAATAAGATTATATTTTGTACAACCTTAAAGAATGGAAGGTTAGAGCCATCATCCACCTCATTAAACTTGACCTAAAAAAATCATTATTGGGTTGGATGGATCCGAAATGGGTGCCAAAAATACTAGTCTTAATGAGCGCCTTCATACTAAATGACCCATAAAGAATTTGTAATTTGTAAATATGAACATCACACGGCAAATAAAGTGTCTAATCTTAAATAAATTTGTTGAAATACTTTAAGAGAATTTATCACTTCATCAATACTTCAGCCAAAGAAAAAAAAACACAAACGACATCTAAGGGGATCACTAAACTTTTGCGAGGAGGTATTAGGTGGTCCGGACCACCTCAAATTTTTCCAACTTTTGGAGAGTTGTTACAGAGTTGTCGTGTTTCTTGATGGGCAACGTTTCAGTCTCGAGAAAGTGTTGACTTCTTTGACTGCGTCTGTCTTTTTGCAAGCATATTAAGACGACCGGCTGATTTCGAAGAAGCATCGACTCTAACGGAAAAGCAAAGACCCCTTTCTACGGGGTCTCTGTCTTCTCTTTTCCAGGCATGATCCAAAAGCACTGACTCCCCCTACCGAGCCTGTCTTTCGCAAGTATAATAGATCAGCAAGGACAACGGGCGATCTCCAAGCAATTTGGAATCTTCATTGGTGGAATCTTTTCTGGTGATGTTTTCTTAGTAGATGATTAACTAGATGCAAGGAAATTTGCCCATCTCCCTGTTATTTTTGTTTCGATTTTTTATGAGAGCTCCAGGAGAAAAAAATCTTGAATGCATCAATTTGATGTGAGAGAGAGTGTCCTTAAGATCACATGAAGAAATGGACCAGTTAAAAGGCGCAATCATTGGTCCAGATTTCATTTGCCCCATTATATCAATTCAAAAAGTCGCAAAATAATGTGGACACAACATTTTATATTATTTTGCTCGGTCAGAGGGAGCTTCCTCTTCAAATTTCCTACTCAATAATTTAAGATCAGAAGTCCAATGGCAAGCCAAGGACAACCGAGAAGTCTCATGAGCAATAATTCAACACAAAACAAAAAGCTTGCATAGTCTTGAAGACGCGGACTTTAAGCTTGCATTAATTTGTCACACATGGCAATGGCAAAGAAGTTGCTTACAACGATTTATGTGGGAATAGTTACTGACGTGAGAAACTTACTTTCCCCATAATGTATTAGAACTTATTATATAAAAAACTTGTAAATTTAAAAGTGAATGACTTCTTGGCATAAGTGCCACAAGAGTTTCGAGCGTAAGTTCCACTTGGCTTCCGTTGCACCCTTCTATTCAAGAACTTCAATCTCCTATTCTCCCCAATCTAGATGTGTCCACACATATTCTTAGTAAATAGGCATCCACGATGCCGAGTAAACTCATCACGGACTGCACATGTAGTCCACCACTTCTTCTAGAGATTACAAAAAAAAAGCTTTTAATATTAGATCAAAGCGACTCTCAGAAGCATTTTGTCAATAACTTACGTTTACTATCGAATGATTTATACCATATAGCTAATTCCATCGATATATATATATATATATATATATATATTATCAAAATTTGCTATAAAAAGTTTGCTCAAAACAACGCTGTTTTGAGTAATATTTTTATTTATCCAATTTTTTTATTTTACTGTTTAACTTATTTTTTCCATTCACTCTTCATCTTTTTTTTTTTCTTTTGTCACAATGATCAGCATCTTCAATTACGAACGAAACTAAAAACCACCTCAAAGCCCGGAGCAGCTCACACCGAAGAACAAGCCGTCGAAATGCAAAATCCACTTCCGAAACCCTAGCCACGACCCCACGTTCACTCTCCTCAGAGACTCCAAGCGGCACCAGCGTTCGCCACCCCGCACGACGGGCATCACTGGCAAATGCATTCCAAGATCAACTTACGGATCCTGAAGGACCTGCATCTCGGGCCGGATCTGTTCGAGGTCGGAAGCTTCGAAGACATTGGCCTCGGAGGATGATCTGCTTAGCACCCACATGGACATTGAGTTTCGGATCCAGGCTCGATTGGCAGGAACGATCCAAATAGTCTCCTCGCATTGATCATATATCTATATATATGACAGCATGCCTTCGATATAATCGGAAGAGGACTTAGTTTGAGGCATAAAATCTGGCTCAATATATTACATGAGCAGCACAGAAACATAGTGATTGCTAGGACTACCTACAGTATGATTTGTACTGATTTGTAACCTATTTTTAACCCCAACTCCAATAGTTTGGAATACCGATTGGAAAAACGTTATTTACTATCAATTTGTTTTCTTATGGGTTTGAATTAATAAATGTTGCTTTTAATCCAGCCCAGCAGTTATGAAAGAAGCTTAATGTCTATACAATCTCAAAGCTTATATTTTCAGTACCAAACAAGAAAGAAAAAGCACCTCCACACATCCATAACAATTATTCAAAACCCAACATGGATAGGATATTGCGAGTTCAAGTAACAAATAATTTTAGTATTTTTCATACTCCCAAATCCAAATTTAAGCTCAAAGTGGAGCTCTTCAGCTCCAGTTCGAGTTAATTGCGATGTACTGAGATTTACTTTTGATAATCCTCCTCACGAATGTCAAGCTTTGGCTTCTAAAAAATTTCTCCAAGTAAATACTTAAGGCTTAATCAATAGCTCATTTGAACTTGAGGGCCAGCGTCGCTCAATTGTTTGAGCTGAGTCTTACAATTTCAAGTCCTCTTGAGTCAACACAATCAGAGGAATAACTAAGCAATATGAGGCGGAGTGAAAAGATATGACGTTGCCAAAACTTAAGCAACATCTTGTATCGATAACCTCTTGGATAAGTTACAATCGATGCACAATTTCCAAATGTCCCAACAGAACAACTTCCTGTAGCAATTCCAGTACATAGAATCTCAATATTCTTGCAGCAAGCTCAATTTTATGAGTTGGTCAATTGCAAAAACAAAAAGATGGACCGACGCAAATAACATTTTTTAAAAAGTCATATGCACCTACACTTATTGAAGAGAAAATGATGTATCGCAAAGCAAATCATGAAGATCACATAAGAAAAAAAAAAGATGGCGCAAAGTTTTATCTAGGATCACCCATATTAGGGTTACGTCTGGCAAAGAGTTCCACAAATTTGCGACGGCTCAAAAAGTTAAAAGAATCTCCCATAAAGCATAATATATAGCAATAGTAAATAGACTCAAAATCGTGTGTAGGGTTTACTAGTCGTTGGTTCATACTTTGATTTCCCTTAACTCATGTGGGTATGCCCAATATGAGAGACAAGAGTCCCCAAAGTATTCGCTAACTCCAACACTTATGAAAGATATACCAATTTTTACATTATTCCTTAACTACCTATGTTATATCAATAAATGAACTGTTTACATCTGGAAATTTGATATGCTTGACCCGTAACCAAAAAACATGCCTCATGCCAAGAAGATTATACTGCGGTCAAACTATAAATACCACTTTATACGGGAAGAGAAGAGTTCAAACTGGTCGTCTTACCTAACCCATAAAATAGGTCAGTAAACTATAGTATGTTGTGATTATAATTGGATGCACCACGAGAGGAAAAGACCTGGCTGGTTTTTGTAATGCACGGGGTGGGAAGTCAAAAGATTCAGTTCATGAAACTTACGTGTACAAGAAAAAGGGTAAATACATGATAAGATGAAAGTGGTTAACCATCTGAAAGGCATTCAAATGGTGGAATCAATTTGACTAAGTAGAGAAGACAAATTATCACTATTTCTCGGCAGCTAAAAACATATGTATCTTATATATTTGGGGTTTAAACTTGTCACGCCCTTGGTCCAAGTATGTGACAGTTTCCGAAGTTCTCACTGGTTAATATCTCGCGACGTCTCAAGACTCATCGCCGACCCAAAAAATCACAATAGATAGACATGCAATAGAAGCAAGTAATTAATAGCCTGACAAATTCAGGATACAAAAGAACTAATTTATAAATCGAGGCAGTGTCTAACACTTAAACTTATGGGAAGAACAAAACCCATATACATACTAGTTAAAAGAATGGGTTAGGAGGGAATCTATTTAGTCTCTCGATACATGACCAGGGCTAGTAAAAAAGTAATGGCAGGTCTAGGGGTACCCTATGGATTTATTGCAATACTATCCAAAGGGTCGTAATTCCACTAGCTGAAGTAGCACTTGTCATACTCTCCCTAAGGGTTTTCATGGTGATCCTGCTCCCTTAATCATGATCCTCCTTCAAAATTGGATACCTAATCCAATACTAATGTGGCACCCAACACTAAAAGTCAAAATTGAACTCTCATATGGTCCTCGCATGCCTCTCAAAAATGCATTTGTAATCGGATACAAATGTGCGAATCAAGTCGGATACAAATGTGCGAATCAACCACCCCCCATCTATGGGCCCTTCCGGCTTAACCTAGCCCTCGTACAACTTCTCCATGATCAGCATCTCAACGAGTCTACGCCTTAAGCTCCAACTAGGAAGGCAATCGTCCTATGGCTCCTAATAAGTCCTACCATCTCTCACATGCCACACATATTTCACATGTCACACACATCTTACAGGGGCTTGCTAGTGATACTATATTAGCATATCAATCACTATACTTGTGATTATCACTAACTTCGACATGTTGACACTCTCACTATACCGGCGAACTCTTAGACCAGATTAGCACCTAATTCCACATATCGGTACATGAGTCTCATGTGCACCATCCATAACTATTTCTAAACCTCTAGTACCTAGCCCCGCTCGATAGACTCTACGAGCCCCTATCTAATAGGTAAGTGATCCACGACCAAGTTCTAGCTCAAGCCATATGATCAATTAGATCAACAACTTACATGCACTAGTTGCAATTTAAGCACATGCTCTGATCAATTAATAAAACAGTCCACGAAAAGTCTGAAACAATTAGCCTTAACTTGCCAATTAGGGACTTGCCCGATTAACTAATCCAAGCGGCAACCCTCCGATCGATGCCCTACTGGCATGATGACTTTAATTGGCTAACCTTGGGCCAGTAACTGCCTAATTAGTCCAGATCGCCCATGATATACTTAATTTAATTCTCGGCTCCCTAATTGCAGTTTAGGCATACATTCTGTACAATCAAGCCACTCTTTCTATTAAAGCAATTTGAATAGTCCTAATTGAAGATTAGGATGTAAATTCACGTCTCAATCTGTGAAATCTAGGGCAACGACGACGATGATTGGCAATAAGCTGGCGACATTGTGAAACTCGCATAACAAGAGCACGAATGGTATGGCAAGGCTCGGCATGTTGGGGGCACTGTTCAGGCGAAGGTCCGTTGAACTTTCGGTAAGGCTCCAAACAGCTGTTTCCGGGGACGGCGAGGTGGCTAGGTGACTGGACGGAGCGGCGGAGGCGGCTGGATGGCGGAAGGCAGGCAGAATTCGGACCGGTGTGGGGGAGGGAGAGGGGTCTGGCGAGATGGCAACGGGCAGTGGTGCGGCAACAGGCGTCCGGTGGTGGCTTGCGGCTGCTGGACGATGGCTGGAGACAGCATGGGACGGCGGAGGAGCTCGAGCAGCGGCTGGGACGGTGTCATGAATGCCGGGAGCGACGCGAACGGTGTCGGGACGGCGAGCACGGTGGCTGGGATAGAGCAGGACGGCATCACGCGGTGTGGGACGACGCGAACGCGGCTGGGGACGACGTCGCGCGGCGTGGGAGCTCGGTGAAATTGCAGCAGCGGCAGCCGACGGAGACCAACGAAGCAGCAGCAGGAGGAAGGAGCGAGCAGAGCAGAAAAATAGAGGAGGAAGAAGACGTTTGCAGGGAGAGAGAGAGAGAGAGAGAGATGAGTGAGGGGGAGTGACTGATTGGACGGGGGAGCCGTGTGGTGGGCCCCCTCCGCTGGCTGAGAGAGAGAGAGAGAGTCAAAGTCAAGCGGTCAGCGGATGAAGGGGAGAGAAGAGAGAGAAAAAGAAAAGAAAAAAAGGGAGAGAGAAAATGGGGGTTGACCGGCAGGAAAGAGGGAGGAGAGAGAAGAGAGGGGCGCGAGGTTACACTTTTGCCCCAGGGTTAAAAATTTAAATTCTGGGGTTAAATTGCAAATACCCAAAACACTTGAAGGACCATCAAAAACAAATTTCACTGTTTAAACTGAGGGACCCTTCGAGGCCAACGGCCACTAGATTTAACCCAAAATTTTAAATATTAAACCTAAAAAATGGCCGAAACGGGCCGTTATAAAACCAAACTACCGACTAGGAGGTTACCTAAAATCACGCCTAAAATAACCTAGTCCCACTTGAATTTTTTAAGTGCAAGATGTTTTAGTTGCTCTTTCTTTACACAATTAGTGTTAGGTACGATTATTTTTCGAACATCCAGTGAATCTATATGTAGTCTCATGGCCATATAAATCCTCAATAATTTAGAGGAAGTAATAAACAGTGAGAATGTAATTTGATGATATGAAAACGACCACAAAACAAAAAAGTAATGCGCTGGGCACAATGATCTCCCAATTTCTAAGGCTACCTTGGGCATGGCTCTGTCATGGAGGTCTCGTTTCTTGAGAACTGGTTCGATTTGCTTCTTGGTCTCTCAACGTCAGGTACTCTCAAACTGTAATCCTGTGTGGAAGAAATGTCATACTCAATGCTGTTCTGCATCAAGAATGCGGGTCTTGACGGCACCTGGAGAGTGACCGAGTGGCTGTTTAGCATGAGAAGGACTGAGGCCATTGTCGGCCGGCTAGCCACGTTTTCTTGGACACATAGCAGACCAATGTGGATGCACCTTGCAATTTCAATATTCAAAGCATTATTTATAGATGGATCGATGATGTTCGATATTGATCCTTCCCTCCAATTCTTCCAAACCTGCATACATCTGGCAAACATTGAGCAGATTGATCCCTACGATATTATGTGAAATGAGAAAGTATATTCTTATACTTACGTAGCTTATAAGGACCTCCATGTCGTCGCCTACATCGAAAAGATTATTCCTTCGACCACTTATAATCTCTAGAACCAGCACTCCGAAACTGAACACATCTGACTTGACCGAGAAGTTTCCATGCATTGCATACTCCGGTGCCATATATCCGCTGTGCTTCACAATAAGTCCATTGTATTAGCTCTATAGTTTGCCTTGGTTCTTTTGCTAAGCATTAGATTTAGGAGGTTGGGGCACTTACTAGGTCCCCATGATTCGTTTTGTCTTGGCCTGAGATTGATCCAGCTCGAACAACCTTGCCATACCGAAATCTGATATCTTAGGATTCATGTCTGAGTCCAATAAAATGTTGCTAGCTTTGAGGTCTCGATGGATGATACGAAGTCGAGAGTCTTCGTGTAGGTAAAGCATTCCTCGAGCAACACCCATTATTATCTTGTGACGCTTATCCAGTTGAGATTTGCACGCCTCGAAGGATCTACACATTTTGGTAGAATCACATTCTATAATACGTTGATCGATCAATTTGTGAGGTGTTGATTTTAGAAATGATAACTAGAGAAACATACCAAATATTAATTGATCAAGGCTCAAATTGGGCACAAACTCATAAATGAGAAGCTGTTCAACTCCTTCCAGACAGAAACCTAGGAGTCTGACCAAGTTCCTGTGTTGTAGCCTAGCCAGTAATATGACCTCGTTCTTGAATTCTGCTTCCCCTTGGCTAGAACCTTGCAACAGCCGTTTTACTGCGATTTCTTTTCCGTCGGAGAGCTGGCCCTAAAATCTCATCAAATTAGGTCCATGTGAGTATCCATTAGTACATTGAAAGATTGTAAAGAGTATAGATTGATGTTATCTTTGGCCATTTGGTTGCTTAAATTTTGCATGCGAGAGATTACAGGATGTACTTTCATAATTATTACCAAGTAGACAGCACCAAAACCGCCTTGACCAAGCTTCTTAGAATCAGAGAAGTTATCTGTTGCCACTTTGACAGTGTTGAAATCAAATTGCAGCGACTCCACCGTGCTAATTTCGTCCACAGCTTCACCTAGAAGGACAGAAAAAAGCGGTCATTCAGAGGGAGCATCATCATCTTTTTATAGTTTTCATAATGAAAGTTTCACAAACTTTCAGCATATATAATTGCACCTACAGGCATTACTTATAAAACCTAAACTCTATCCCCTTAACTCTTACAAAGTTTACGGCATAATTGTCGAAAGCCATGCAGCACTTGCTACTTTGCAGGTGCAAAATGATAGTCACTAGTGAACTTGGTTATTATCATGATCTTTCAAATGGATAAAGACTCGCCTTCAACACTTTGTCTGGGCTGCTTCATCTTCCTTTTCGCTTTCAGGAGCACAACAACGCCCACTGCAAGTAGTGCAGAAACACTCGTGACAACCGCAATGATCACGGTCCTTGTCGAGTTGCTCTTTCCAACTGCGAGAGCAAAGCCACATTATCATTGCTCACTGATTTTGGACAAACTCATATTGTAAAGATATGAGAAGAATGGATACGCACCACAAATTACAATGTGAAAAATACATGACGTCAATCTGCATTTGTCAACCTACTAACTTTCGTCTAGTAAATTCAAAATATATCGCATGATTCATTCAGTTTTTAAGTTTTTAGGGATAATTGGTTGCCTTTTTTACTTCAATTGCGTTACTTTCAGGACTTACTTAGGCAATTGATTTGAAGAAACAGAGCGGAGCAAGATATCCAATTCAAGTTTGCAAAATTTTGCGAAGCTATTAGACGCTCTGGACGTGCACATATGGGACCAATGCATACATGCAGACCACCAACATTCGATTTTATGGTCCTAAGAGTGGCCACTGTGGATTGTAACTCCGGTTCGATTTAGATGTCTGGTGCTCTCTCTCTCTGACAAGATAATTTTGGAATACGTGTCAACATCAGAGAATTGCAATAAAATCATTCTCGTCAAATCATTCTCTAGAGTTGAATGCATCACTAGAATTCTAGAAAGACGTGGTCCAGTTAAGCCCTGCTAGTGAGGTACTTCCCCTCCTTCCTTCTTTCACGACCACCGCCAACTAAGAGTGCGTATGGTAACGTTTCAATTTTTCCGAATTTCTATTCTTTTGTTCCCCGGAACAAAAAAAAGAATAGAAATCCGTTTGGTAACGTCAACTTATTTTTTTGTTCCCGGGAATAGAAACAAGAAGCAAAAACTCGAGAACAATTTTAGAAATAAGCTATTTTTCTTTTTTCTTTTTTCTTTTTATCTCTTGCATTTATTGGTCGCCACTCGGCCGTCGGTCGCCGGTCGCCTGCCGCCGCCGCCGGTCGCAGGCTTGAACATTAAAAAAAAAAATTATGAGTAGTACCAAACGCATTTCTATTCTAAGAGTAGAATTTTTGTGTAATTACCAAACACCTTATTTTACTTAGAAATTATTCCGGGGAATAGAAATAGAAGAGAAATGTTTCTGAAAAAAAACTCTTCCCCGGAAGAGAAGTGTTACCATGCGCACCCTAAGTGACCACCGCCTCTGCTCTGAAGATGGTTGCTTTGGATTGTAACTCTAGATCGATTTAGATCTCTCTCTCTCTCTCAATGACCACTGTGATTAAACATATCTTCTTTTGCCAGAAACATAGACCTACAGATAACTTCTTTCTCGACAAAAAGCATCAATTCATTAAAAATTACACGATCTACTGGGCATATATTAATAAAGAGAAGCTTATGATCTATGGAGCATGTAGATTGAGCTCATACGAAGAATTGATTGTGCGAATGTCACCTAAAACCTGCGTAATTTTATAGGAAAAGAAAAAGACCCAAACACCGTGTACCTTATTCCTGAATGAGAGCCAACATACCTAGTGGTGAAGGCACCACATCTCTCCCATGAGATGGCGGCGGCGGCGGCGGAAGTGGCTCACTGACCGGGTCAAAGAACTGATGATTGGTCTCATATAGGATCAAGCAACTCGGCGCCATGAACCGTCCTCCTGTGTACCTGACGCAACACTCCCTAATCGTCTGGACACCTATCAGTAGGCAATCGGTGCACTGCTGCTCCGTTAAGTCCGGCGCGCACTGCACCAAAGCGTAGATCGTGTCAGACCCCGCCGATTCGTTCCCCGATGCGTATTTTCTTAGCGAGCCACCACCCGCTGCCTTGGTCCACAAACTATTGAGGAGCTTCCTCATTGCTGCGTCGTATGTGTCGGGGCTGGAGACGTTGTCATCGGTTCTCGCCACATAGGAGGGTTCTGTTGCGACTACACCGAAGAAAGAGGCATCTGAGTACCGGATGATACAGTTACCGGTGTAGACAAGTGCCTCCTTTTGTAGGGGGCAGAGGCGGCGGGTGTCGGAGGCCAAGACACTGAGGCATGCTCGGCAGCTCACGGCGGTTAAGTCACCACGGCAGAGGCCAAAGACGTGGAGGGTTTGGGAGGTGCTGGAGATGGCAGCAGAGGCATTGAAGAAGCCGTAGGAGAGGGACGAGGAGTCGGTGGTGGAGATGGAGGAGAAGAGGGTGGTGAGGGCGGTTTGGTAGGTGCTGTTGGCGGAGAAGTTGCCAGTCGAACCACAGTGGTTCGCTGGGAATTGGGCTTTTATGGGAGAAGTAAACATGAGAAGAAGCAAGAGAAGGAGAGTTCGAGAATCCATTCTTTTTTGGGTGGTTCGGGTCTCTCTTTGATAGAAGTATTACTCAACCAGCTCGTTCCCTTAATGATATGACTACCATGATCGACAGGATGCAAAACAGAAGAAGTATCATTCAACCAGCTCGTTCCCTTAATGATATGACTATCATGATCGACAGGATGCAAAACAGAAGGGGTTGAATCATTTCATAAGAAGGCAGCTACCATGCCCAGCACGCATTATTAGTTTTGAGTGCATATTATTTCATAGGACTTTTAAAAAGTTCTTTGTCTTTTTCCGTGTGGACCTGCATCTTGTTTCACGTGTGAAAGTGTTAAAGACCTTGGGTTGAGTTTTAAATTTACATTGACGTAGGAATGCGTTCGGGATCACAGAAATTTTACATCTTGTAAAACCTTGAAGAATGAAAGGCTAGAGCCATCGTCCACCTCTCTAATTTTGGCCTGAAAAATCCATTACAGGGTTGGTTGGATTCAAGATAGGTACCCAAAATACCATTTTTAGAGAGTATTGTCGTACTAAAAATTTCATGATGTAAATGATGGGTTTAGTCTTAAAAAAGGTAAATTTATCGAAATATCAGGAAAATTTATTACATCATCAATACTTCAGCTGAAAAAAAAAAAACACAAACCACATCAACCCGGATTGTAAAACTTTTGCAGAACAGTTGCAGAGTTTTCTCAATGGGCAACGTTTGAGTCTCGAGAAGGCACTGCGTCTCTGTCTATGGCAAGTATGCCAAACCAAATGCCTGAGCAAATGCTGGAGCAATGAGGAATTCGAGCCTCGAAGAAGAAACGGCACCAATGGAAAAGCAAAGATTCCCTTCTACGGATAGAAAAGGAGTCTCGTCTTTTGCAGATATAATAGAAAAGCATTGACTGCCTAAGTCTTTGTCGTTTGCAAGTATGATAAAGAATTAAAAGAAAACCGGCGATTTCCAAGCAAATGTGGAATCTTTACCAGTGAAGTCTTCAATAGAGATGATTTTTTCTCTACAAATATTTGAGTAGATGTTCATCGTCTTATGATTTTAGTTTCAATTTTTCTTTAGAGCACTCCAAAAATAAAATTTTACATGCATAAGTCCGATATGAGACAATGCGTCCTTAAGATTGTATGAGGAAGCGGACCATGTCCAATACGCCAAATGTGATCCGGACTTCACTTGACCCGCTATATTAAATAAAAAACATTTATATTACTTTATTCGGTTAGAAGAATTTTCCACTTGAAACCATTAATTAAAGTATGAAGCCCGATATGTTGAATGATTAAAGTAGTGCTAATGGGAATGGGAGAACCTGACACGGTTAACCAAGGACGACCAAAAAGTCTTTTGAGCGATAACTGAAACATAAAAAAATTTCGGAAACAAAAAGAAACAACTTGCAAGTTGAATGATTGCTGATGAATGGATGGACCCCAGTGTGATCTCCTACTTGGAGGAGGATTCCGATCGGCTATCAACCATTCATGATAAAAGTTTAGGGTTTGTGCGATAAAATTTCCTCATAATATAGTGGAACGTGCTTTTCATCTTTCCCTTCTCTTTTATTTTGGGTTCACAATGATCAGTATCTCCAATTACGAACGATCCTGAAAACCATCTCGACTCACAAAGAAGCCGGCACCGAAGAACAAGCCATGGAAATGGAAGGTCCACATCTGAAACCCTAACCACAACCCCTCACATTCGCTCTCCTCAGGAACTCCATGTGGCACCAACGTTCACCGCCCCGCACGACGGGTGCCACCGGCGAGAGAATTTCGAAGTCTATATTTGAATCCTGAAGGATCTACGCTGAATCCATTCGAGAGCAGGGCTTCCGGAAGCTTCGAGGACTTCGGCTTTGGAGGACGGTCTGCTCAGCGCCTACATAGACATTGAGAATTTTAGATCCAAGCTCGACGATGGGTAGGGACCATGAGAGTGAGAGTGGAGGCAATTTGGAAGAGAAGAGCACGAGGTCGAGGCATCGATTTAGTAACTCAGTGGATAGTTCTTAGATTTTGGAGGCAAAGCAGGCCCTGCCTCTTGTTGCAATATTAATGCAAGAAGTGATAGGAACTTGCAATCAATAATACGAAATTACCAAAAAAATAATTGTGGAAAAGTAAAGACATCAATGATTTAGGTAGTTCGATTTGAGTGTTAATTTCAGTATTAAATTATCTATCATAACCAAAAAATAAGAATTACAATCACATATATATCAAAGTATTTCCCACACTTAAATTTCATTCAATCCCAAAGTATATATAAATAATTAAACAACTACATTTAAAACTAATAGCAGGAATCTGCTCGTGTTCCATGCCCTTCGTACTAATGATTAAAGAAGTCTTGGCCAACGTTCTCCTTACGTTCTCCAAAGAAAAGCCCGACGGGCCGCTTAACGCGGAGGACCAACATTATCTTACCTTTTTCTCGCGTCCACATTTTATAATTGAGCCAACAAATCACCTTTGACCAATCAAGAAAGAATATGATCGCCACTTTTGCCTTACCTTTTTTTAAAACGGATGGAGACATCCCCATCAATTCCTCCTGTGCTTTAGGAAGAAAAAATAGATATGGCTAAGAGGAGGCCACAGTTAAATTCGAACGAGGCGTGTTGTACACGGGCTCAAATTTGAGACATTATTTAACGACTCTTGATGAATTGACAGAGGTGTGGGCCGATTGACCCAAAGAGATCTAAGAGGTTCTCTCTTCTAATTACGCATTGTCTGGATTTGACATGCAAGATTTAGTTAAAAAAAGAACATGGATATTAAAAGAAAAAAAGAAGATGACAAAAAATTACCCGAAACCATGTCGTTTTGAGTAAATTTGTCCACGTCAGAAGCGAGCATGTTATGTAGGAGAGCCGGTGATGAGTGGACTGCCACACCAGCAAATTCTCGTGAAAATTGACTGGAAAGATTATATCTGAGTTTCACGTAATGATTTTAGACTAAATTGAAAAATTGAAAAGTCTATGATTGAATTAATATGTGTAGAGCAAGTTTAATATTGATCGAGTGATCTTCCCGACATGTCCACTAGCCAATGCTTTCGCATGCAAATGCTACATGTCCTTTACCATGCGATTTCATGCAAGACTAGACAATGTCCATTTGACCAAATCCATTTCTTACGTATGTACAACCACTTCTCAATGGAGCTTAAGACCTTCAATTTGCTTAGATATGAAAAGAAATTACACAATTAATCCTCACAAATAAAATAAGGGTGGTCATAAGATGTAGAACCTATATTAATTATTTTTTATATTAAAAGGAACATAGTGAAGAACAATTATTCGAAAAAATAAATATATAATTGTTTTTTTGAATATATTTATTTTTACAAAAAAAAAGAACAATTATTCAATTACACACAAATAAATTCATCTTAATTTTTTTTTAAAGTTACACGCACAAGTGTCCTAATAGATTAAAAACAAATTGCACCCTACAATATGTCTGAAACGTTCGGTGCATTCACCCCTCGCCACGATTCGGATGAGAATCAATTCTTGCAAAAACCAGTCATTAGACAGTGATTTCCACATTTTTGTAGTCAAGCTGCACCGTCTATCATAATTCGTTGACTAGCATTGACCACGGACTTTAATGGTCTCGTGGACCTCGTGGGGTCAGGAAATTGGATTAAAAGAGAGACCCGAATTCCCGGCGTGTTGAAAAAGAGACCCAACTAAAGAGAGGCCGAAAACTGCAAGACCCTCTCTCTCTCTCTCTCTCTCTCAGCAAACCATTCATTTTTAAGGCTCAGTTTGCTTCACAAAAAATATTCTTCCGAAAAATATTGGGGCGAAAAACAAGACAGTCAAGGAAAATATTTTCCACCAATGAAAGAAACACCTTCAAAAGTAGGGAAAATGTTTTCATTTTTTTGAAAGTGGAAAACATTTTTCCTCTTCTTTACTTACCTTTAAATATCGTAACCTCTAATAGTGTTTCTCAACATCGCTCAAGACCGTTGAGTCAGCGACCTTTGACAAACGAATACAAAAAAATATTATCATTTTCCAAGAAAATGATTTCTTAGAAAATATTTTTCAAATTTAGTATATTTTCCATGAAATGAACGGACCTTTAAAAACTTTTTCTTTCTGCAGTTCTCTCGTAGACTCTCAGCTTTAGATTCTGAAGCAGAGAGCCTACTCCTCGTTTGATTTCTCATTTTTTATTTTGCTTGTTTTTTCTTTTATCTCCCGATCTATTTTGAGAGTTTGTTTGTCTGAATAAATTTCTTTAGCGGATCTCGAGTGACTATGGAGTCTATTTCCGTCCTTATCGAGGAGGATGATCGTGATATGGTTCCACAATCTCTCCAAGATTCGGCCGCTCTTCTCTTCTAATTTAGATTTTGATCTAAATTTGGGGGTTTTGCTCTCCCGGTCTATATTTGGAGTTCCTTCCAGGTACTTGATATGTGTTCCTATCATCTTTTGATGTTGTTATTCCAGCATGATGATTTTGATGAGAGTGTTGAACCTAAACGCACATCGCAAACTATTGCAAGTGGAAGTAGATATATTGGCGTGTGCTCATCATTGAGTTGGCCGCCAAAAGTTTATATTGGCAAATCTATTATTAAGGGATAAGAGTACTCGCTATAGATTATGCTTTATTATGTGTAGGTTTGTTAGACTTGAAAGATTTATGTTTACCTCCCATGTATTATTCTGAGAAATGAATGAAATATTTCTTTTGATAAAAAGAAGAAGAAGAAGGCCTCACGCAATATTGATGGTATCGTGGACTTCGTGGGGTTGGGAACTAGTGTTCAAAAACGAAGAAGTGATCTCAAGGACATAATTATATGTTGCAGCCGACATGAACAAGATTCCTTCCTCCAAAACGCCAACCTTTACCATTCATTTCTAACCTATTTGTACCCTTTCTCTATGGAATAACATAAGTGTTAACCATTGAATTCGGGACACTAGAGCCAAATTTCAACTTCTTTTATACCACCTTAGAGTGTTGAAAGTTGTTTATTAGGGATTCTTGATGGTCATGGCTGATTATAAACACATATCTTGGATTACGAGTGAGTTTTTGCGAGAGCCTCTAACCCAGTATCAGTAAGGTTGTTCCATGATTGGGGTAGAATGCAAACCTCTCTAGTTGATGCACTTTCCGGTCTAATTTGATCTTGAGATATTGAAATACGATGCAATATGACTTGGTGAAAAGAGCAAGCATAATCATTAAGCAGTGTGAAATGTTATAGCGTAGTCGAGAAAGTTTCTTTTTTTTTTTAATCCTTTTGCCAAGTAGTCAACAAAGGTATAAGCTCACCAATTTCTGCAAAAAGGAGTAGCTATTGTATAATCTTCTTTTCCAGTGTACATTTTATTGAACACAAAGAGAGTATTTTTCAATAAATGAGTTAAAGACTTAAAATCAGTATCGACAATGTATAGTGGAGACGACATGTCAAGGAGGGGCCAGAAAGACCATCGTTCAAATTTCGATAAAAAGAAAAAATGATCCAATAGTTTTAAAGATAGCGCAATTGATGCACTCAAGATTGGCAAACTCGGAATAACCTGGAATTTAGCAAGTCGTACGGAAACAAGCTATTGATCAAAATTCACTACCATGCAATGACCAACATCATTTTTTTGTGTTTCAGAATCGTTTACATGGGTCTTAGGATTATTTTGTTATCCTAATGGCATTTTCATAATAATTAATTTTTTTATTATGATATTTCTTATAAGATTTTCTTTTATAATTATGTCTCTTATTTTAACACCATATAGAAAGGGTGTTTTAATGTTTCGAAGAGGCAGACTTTTCACTATTTTGATTTTGATAATCACACTTGAGAAAGCGATTGGCTCCTCTATTAATTCTAATTCTTTTTTAGCCAATTTTCTATTACGTTTTGGCATCATCAATCGATGTCAATATTAATATGAAATGACAGATCTTGGGAACATGGGCAAAGTGTTCATAGTCTGATTTACTTCTATTGCTTCGAGGAAGAGCAAATGTGCAACACCTTCCACCTCACCACCGACAATATTGTCCGCTTTGGATTCCACTAGTTCTCACGGCTTTGTTTTTCCTTAGGTTCACCATCCTCCAGTCCTCCATGACACACACGATCGCGCAACTCGGGAAAACACATTATTTGTGGGTTAAGGGCGGAGTCTCACATATAAGCTAACTTAGGACTCCCTCCCTAAATGATGTGGAACAAGGATGTCACATACTCTTCCTTTATGGCACAACATCCTCGTTGTGCCCTCAGCGGTATCAGCAAGCGCTAAATATGGTCACCACATGCCGTTAGGAGTCGGCTCTAATACTACTCTATAACATCGTCCGCCTCACCACCAACAATATTGTTCGTTTTGGGCCCCACTGGCCCTCATACTTTTATTTTTCCTCAGGTCCACTATCATCGCTACTCTCCATGGCAACTCACGAGCATTGCAACGACTCGTTTTTGGGGACTTTTATTTGGGGAAAATTGTATTTTATGGCTTTGAGAAATTAAATTGGACTTAGGGAAAAGTATTTAATTTTCCTTCCCTAATTTTGGATTTTCCCTATTTTTCTTTATTTTCCCCTATTTTCTTTATTTTTCTTTCTTTTCTCCCTATTTTCATATTTTCCTCCTTTCCCTACGCATGGGCCAGCCTAGCCCTTTTTCCCTTATTTCCTCCCAGCCCAACTAGACACCTTCCTTTTCCCTCGCATGTGGGCCTAGGCCTGGCCCACCTCCCTTTTTCCTTTTTCTTTTCTCTTCCATTGTTCTTCTTCCTCGTGTGCACCCTATTCCTACAAACCCTAGCTGCGCCCTCTTCAGTCTCTGAGGAGTAGCTGTGTTGCCTTGGCTTGTCGACACAGCACACTCCCACTAACACCAAGCCACACCAGAGTCACTTGCACCGAAACTTCCCTATTTTCCCCTCGTTGTTGGAGCCCTGCACCTGTTTCTTCGGCCGTGGTCCCTGTCAAATCTAGCTATCATTGAGCACCACCCACGACTCGATCTGGCCCGAGACCTAGTCTACTAGACA
The DNA here is from genome assembly GCA_019926035.1 of Melaleuca alternifolia. Lineage (NCBI taxonomy): Eukaryota > Viridiplantae > Streptophyta > Magnoliopsida > Myrtales > Myrtaceae > Melaleuca > Melaleuca alternifolia. Next base: position 277,973 of record JAGKPW010002175.1, read on the forward strand.
TCCCTTGCTCAGTTGCTCGATCATGGACGCGTTCCCATCTCTGATCTCCTAGCCACTGGCACCCTTCTGGGCCAATTGCGGTCACGGACCACACTCAATCTAGTCCGGGCCACGAATAGCTCGAGTTGCCCTTGATTCGGCCTGTTTAGCTCGTCCAGTTGACCTAGCCACCTCGTCCAATTGTCCGGTCAGCTCATCGGACCTTCGCTAGCATTCTCGCCGGACATCATCGGACTTTCACTGGAATTTTCGCCATAAAAGCTATCGTCGTCACCGCTATGTCACTTCAAGTCGTGCCACGGAGCTTTGGGGCCAATCGCACGAAAAGCAGAATTTGTGGACTAATTAAGCTTGCCGCAGACCATCGCCGCTAAATTGGACCCCAAAAGCTTGAAATTATTGTGAGTTTACCTCCTAATCCCTAATTAGGACAGTTATTCGCCCTAGTAGATAATATTTGACTTGTTTGGACTAAATTAATTGTCAATTGGGTTATTAGGTGCCATTTGGGTGACTTTTGAGCAAATTGGGGATGATTTGGCTAATTAGGGATAAATTGGCAAAGTTGAATATTTAGAGGATGAATTGGAAATTTATTGGTATTAGTTACCTCGGTTAGTAGCTAGTGAGAATTAAGTTTGCAAGTTTGAGAGATTGGAGATAATTTGCTAATTTGGCCAATGAGGACCAAATTAAGGCTTTAAGGATAATTTGGTGAAATTGGATGGCTAGAGGAAATTTGGTAATTTAAATAGTTTTAGTAATTAGCAAATTAGCTAGTGGGAGTTAAATTGAAAATTTGGGAATATGGGAAGTTAATTATTAATTTTTGTCCAATTAGGGGCTAATTAGGGCTTTTAGGGCCAAAATGGTAATTTTGGTGATTTGGGGGGGGGGGGAATGGGTAAATGGTTGGCTATAGCTAATGTAATATCTAGCTGAGTGAGATTGGATTGATAATTTGCACTTTTAGGAGTAATTAACTCAGTTCTTTGCTTGATTAGGGACGTATTATTAATTTTAAGTATTTTGGATTATTGTAGTAAAAATAGTGGAAATTAAGTGGTTAGCCAAATGGCCGCAAATAAAAGTGATGATACCTGTAGTTTATCGAATCGAAGAATCTAGATTCGAATTAGGGACCCAAGCGAATCCCTAATTGGTTGGTCCATGTGGTTGATTTTTTAGGAATTTATTTAGGATTTAATTGTGCCCTTTTATGGGTTAGTTTAATATTTATTGGTTGCGCGGTTGACTGCTAATTGCTTATAATTTTTTATGGAATTGTGAATGGTAAATTGGTTGAGCTATGAGGTTGATTGTTTGGATTGGTTGTGATTGAATATGGTTGACAATTGATTGAACTTTATTTATTATGTATTTTTATGCCGTTTGTATTTGGTTGATTGGGGGCTGGTGTGGAGTGAGGACTAGTGAGCTGACGGTAAAAACATACCTAGAAGCTCATGAGATGCAAGAACTAGATTAATTAGGTGGATAAGGACCCTAGAGTGAGTGTCCTCCTAATTAGGAATTAGGGTATAGACTCATTGACCAAATCAGAAGAGGATTTAGTTTGAAGCATAAATCTGGCTCAATATATCACATGAGCAGTATAGAATCATAGTGATTGCGAGGACTACCTACAATATGATTTTTACTGATTTTTAACCTATTTTTAACCCCAACTCTAATAGTTTGGAATTTCACTTGGACAACGTTATATACTATCAGTTTGTACTGTCAGTTTGTTTTGTTATGGGTTTGATTTAATAAATGTTACTCTTTTAATCCTGCCCAGCAGTTATGAAAGAAGCTTAATGTCTATTTAATCTCAAAGCTTATATTTCCAGTACCAAACAAGAAAGAAAAAGCACCTCCACACATCCATAACAATTATTCAAAACTCAACTTAAATAGGATATCGCGAGTTCAAAAAACATATAATTTTAGTATTTTTCATTCTTCCAAATCCAAGTTCAAGCTCAAAGTGGGGCTCTTCAGCTCCAGCTCGAGTTAATTGCTATTTACTGAGATTTACTTTTGATAATCAACCTCACGAATGTCAAGCTTTGACTTCTAAAAAATTTCTCCAAGTAAATACTTAAGGCTTAATCAATAGCTCATTCAAACTTGAGGGCGAGCGTCGTAATCTCAATTTATTTGAGCTGAGTCTTACAATTTCAAGTGCTCTTGAGTCAACACAATCAGAAGAATAATTAAGCAATATGAGGCGGAGTGAAAAGATATGATGTTGCAAAAGCTTAAGCAACATCTTGTATTGATAATCTCTTGGATAAGTTACGATCGATGCATACTCTCTAAATGTCCCAATAGAACAAACTTCCTGTAGCAAGTCTTTAGTACATAGAATCTCAATCTTCTTGCAGCACACTCAATTTAAAGAGTTGGTCAATATTGCAAAAACAAAAAGATGGAGACGCAAATAACATTTATTGAAGAGTCATATGCACCAATACTGGGACAATTGCCAGTTCAGTCCTAAACTTTTTGCTACTTTGCCGATTCAGTCCTAAACCTTTTTTTAGGCCAAATAAGCCCTAAACCTTTTGTAACTTTGCTGATTAAGTCCTTTCGGCAGATTTTGGCCAGAAATGCCTATGTGGTGACGACGTGGTGTGTCGGACCTCGCTGGCGACGACATGGTGATGACCGGATCCAAAAAAAAAATTCTTTCTTTTTTTCCTTGTTTTTCTTAGAAAAAAAGGAGGCTGGCGAGCTTCGGCGGCCGGCGAAGCTCGCTGACCACTCCAAAAGGAGGCTCGACCCTCTCCGGCAGCGAGCGAGGGCGGGGGTGGCTGCCACCGCCCTCGCTGTAGGGAGTTCACTCCCTCCCTCGCAGCAGATCTGTGCGAGGGAGGCTCCCTCACAGATTTGGGATCTGCAAGGTCCCTCGCCGGTGGCCGGCGAGGGCGGCGGAGGTCACCCCCGTCCTCACCCGCGGCTGACGAGGGCCGAGCCGCCCTTTGGATTGGCCGGCGAGCTCTACCGGCCGCCGGAGCTCGCCAGTTTCCTTTTTTTCTAAGAAAAACAAGGAAAAAAAGAAAGAAATTTTTTTTTGGGTCTGGCCATCGCCACGTCGTTGCCGGCGAGGTCCGGCGTGCCACGTCGTCACCACGTAGGCATTTTCTGGCCAAAATCAGCCGGAAGGACTTAATCGGCAAAGTTGCAAAAGGTTTAGGACTTATTTGGCCTAAAAAAAGGTTTATGATTGAATCGGCAATTATCCCCACCAACACTTTTGGGAGATATACCTGTCGTTACATCATCCCTTAACTACCAAAGTTATATCAATAAATGAACAATTTAGATCTGGAAATTTGATATGCTTGACCCGTAACCAAGAAACACGACTCATGCCAGGAAGATTATACTGCGGTCAAACTAAAAATAACGCTTTATATGGGAAGACAAGAGTTCAAACTGGTCGTCTTACCTAACCCGTAAAATACATCAGTAAACTATAGTATGTTGAATTATAATCGGATGCACCACGAGGGGAAAAGACCTGGCTGGTTTTTGTAATGCACGCGGCGGGAAGTCAAAAGATTCACTTCATGAAAGTTACATGCATAAGAAACAGGGTAAGTACATGATAAGATCAAGTGGTTAACCATCTGAAAAGCTTTTAAATGGTGGAATCAATGACTAAGTAGAGAATTAGAGACAGATTATCATTATTTCTTGGCAGCTAAAAACATTATGTATCTTATATCTGGGGTTTAGACCAAACTACCAAGAAGGAGGTTAACTAAAATCTCGCCTAAAATCACCTAGTCCCACACCAATTTTGTTAGAGCAAGCTGTTCTAACTGCCCCTGTCTTTACACAACTAGTGTCGGGTACGAAATTTTTCGAACATCCTCTGAATCTGTATGTAGTCTCATGGCCAAATAAACCTTCAATAATTTAGAGGAAGTATTAAGCAATGAGAATGTAATTTGATGATCCGAAAAAGACCACAAACACAAAAAGTAATGCACAAGGCACAATGATCTCCCACTTTCTAAGACTACCGTGGGTATGGCTTGGTCATAGAGGTCTCGTTTCTTGAGAACTGGTTCAATTTGCTTTTTGAGTCCAGCATGGAAGACATGTCATATTCAATGCTGTGCAGCAAGAATGCGGGTCTCGACGGCACCTGGAGAGTAACCGAGTGGCTGTTTAGCATGACAAGGATTGAGGCCATTGTAGGCCGGCTAGCCACGTTTTCTTGGACACATAGGAGACCAATGTGGATGCACCTTGCAATTTCAGTACTCAAAGCATAAGTTATAGATGGATCGATGATGTTCGATATTGATCCTTCCCTCCAATTCTTCCAAACCTGCAAACATTTGACAAACATTGAGCATATTTATCTCTATGATATTATGTGAAATGAAAAAGTACATTCTTATACTCACGTAACCTATAAGGACCTCCATGTCGTCGTCCACGTGGAATAGATTGTTTTTTCGACCACTTATAATCTCCAGAAGCAACACTCCAATACTGAACACATCTGACTTGACTGAGAAGTTTCCATGCATCGCATACTCGGGTGCCATATATCCGCTATGCTTCACAGTAAGTCCATTGTATTAGTTCTATAGTTTGCCTTGGTTTTTGTTTTTTGGCCAATCATTAGCTTTAGGAGGTTGGGGCACTTACTAGGTCCCCACGATTCGTTTTGTCTTGGCCTGAGATTGATCCAACTTGAACAACCTTGCCATACCGAAATCCGATATCTTAGGATTCATGTCTAAGTCCAATAAAATGTTCCCAGCTTTGAGGTCCCGATGGATGATACGAAGTCGAGAGTCTTCGTGTAGGTAAAGCATTCCTCGAGCAACACCCATTATTATCTTGTGACGCTTATCCCAGTTGAGATTCGCATGCCTCAAGGGATCTACACAATTTGACGGAATCACATTCTATAATATGTCCATGGATCATTTTGTGGGGTTCTGATTTCTCAAATGACAACTAGAGAAACATACCGAATATCAATTGATCAAGGCTCAAATTGGGTACAAACTCGTAAATGAGAAGCTGTTCGACTCCTTCCAAACAGAAACCTAGGAGCCTGACCAAGTTCCTGTGTTGTAACCTAGCTAGTAACATGACCTTGTTCTTGAATTCTTTTTTCCCTTGGTTGGAATTTTGCGATAGCCGTTTTACCGCAATTTCTTTTCCGTTGAAGAGTTGACCCTAAAATTTCATAAAATTAGGTCCTTGTGAGTATCGATTGATACATCAAAAAATTGGAAAGTGTTTAGATTAATGTTATTTTTGACTATTTGGTTGCTTAAATTTTACACAAGAGATAAGAGGATGTACTTTCATAATTATTACCCTGTAGACAGCGCCAAAACCACCTTGTCCGAGCTTTTTGAAATCAGAGAAGTTATCCGTTGCTGCTTTGATAGTATTGAAATCAAATTGCAGCGACTCCACCGCATTAATTTTGTCCACAGCTTCACCTAAAAAGACAAAAAAAAAAATGCGGTCATTCATAGGTAGCATCATCATCTTTTTATAGTTTTTATAATGAAAGTTTCAAGAACTTTCAGCATATATAATTGCACCTACAGGCATTACTTATAAAACCTAAACTCTATACCCATAACTCTTACAAAGTTTTTGGCATAATTGTTGAAAGCCATGCAGCACTTGCTACTTTGCAAGTGCAAAAAGATAATTATTAGTCAACTTTATGATTTCCATGATCTTGCAAATGGATAAAGACTCGCCTTCGACACTTTGTCTGGGCTGCTTGATCTTCCTTTTCGCTTTCTGGAGCACAAAAACGCCAACTGCAAGTAGTGCAGAAACACTCGTGACAACCGCAATGATCACGTTCCTCGTCGAATTGCTCTTTCCAACTGCAACGGCAAAGGCACATTATGTTTATGATGATTGTTCACTGATTTTGGAGGAACTCATATTGCAAAGATATGAGAAGAATGGATATGCACCACAAATTACAATGTGAAAAATACATGGCAGCAATCTGGATTTGTCAACCTACCAATTTTCATCTAATAAGATTTATAATATATTGTATGATTCATTAAGAATTTAACCTTTTAGGGATAATTGGTTGCCATTTCGACTTCAATTGCGTTACTTTCAGGATTTACTTAGGGAATTGGTTTAAAGAAACAGAGCGGAGCAAGCAATATTCAATGCAAATATGCAAACTTTTGCGAAGTTATTAGACACTCCTGATGTGCCCATCTGGGACCGATGCATACATGCAGACCACCAAAAATCGATTTTCTGATCTTAGAAGAACGTAGCAATGGAGGTGGTCTTAAAGATGGACTCTGTGAATTGTAACTCCGGTTCGATTTAGATGTTTGGTGCTCCCTTTCTCTGGCTTACACAAAAATTTTGGAATACATGTCAACATCCGAGATATACAATAAAATCATTCTTGTCAAATCAGTCTCTGGAGTTGAATGCATCACTAGAAATTTAGAAAGCCGTAGTCTAGTTAATCCCATCTAGTGACGTCCTATTCCTTCTTTCACGACCACAACCATCTAACTGACCACCTTCTCTGCTCTAAAGATGGTTGCTTTAAAAATGTAACTCTAAATCGATTTAGATCTGACTTTCTCTCCCTCAGATACCACTATGATTAAACATATCTTCTTTTGCCAAAAACATGGACCTACATATACCTTCTTTCTTGACAAAAAGCATCTATTCATTACAAATTACACAATTTACTGAGCATATATTAATAAAGATAAGCTTATGATATGTGGAGCATGTAGATTTAGCTCATACAAAGAATTGATTGTTGAATCCCACCTAAAACCTGCATAATTTTGTAGGGGAAAAAGAAGAAGACTCAAACACCGTCAACCTAATTCCTGAACGAGGGCTAACATACCTAGTGCTGAAGGCAGCACATCTCTCTCATGAGATGGTGGCGGTGGCGGTGGCGGAAGTGGCTCACTGACTGCGTCGAAGAACCGATGATTGGTCTCATATAGGATCAAGCAACTTGGCACCATGAACCGTCCTCCTGTGTACCGGACACAACACTCCCTTATCGTCTGGACGCCTATCACTAGGCAATCACTGCACTGTCGCTCCGTAATGTCCGGTGTGCACTGCGCCAAAGCGTAGATCATGTCAGACCCCGCTAATTCGTTCCCCAATGCGTATTTTCTTAGTGAGCCGCCACCCGCTGCCTCGGTCCACAGACTATTTAGGAGCTTCCTCATCGCTGCGTCGTATGTGTCGGGGCTGGAGACGTTGTCATCGGTTCTCGCCACGTAGGAGGGTTCTGTCGCGACTACACCGAAGAAAGAGGCATCTGAGTACCGGATGATGCAGTTACCGGTGTAGACAAGTGCCTCCTTTTGTAGGGGGCAGAGGCGGCGGGTGTCGGAGGCCAAGATACTGAGGCATGCTCGGCAGCTCACGGCGGTTAAGTCACCGCGGCAGAGGCCAAAGACGTAGAGCGTCTGGGAGGTGGCGGAGATGGCAGCGGAGGCATTGAAGAAGCCGTAGGAGAGGGACGAGGAATTGGTGGTGGAGATGGAGGAGAGGAGGGCGGTGAGGGTGGTTTGGTAGGTGCTGTTGGCGGAGAAGTTGCCAGTCGAACCACAGTGGTTCGCTGGGAATTGGGCTTTTATGGGAGAAGCAAACTTGAGAAGAAGCAAGAGAAGTAGATTTCGAAAATCCATTCTTTTTTGAGTGGTTCAGGTCTCTCTTTGATGGAAGTGTTACTCAAGGAGCTCGTTCCCTAAATGATATGACTACGTGATCGACAGGATGCAAACAGAACGGTCAAATCATTTCACATAAAGGCGGCTACCATGCCCAGTACGCAGTATTAGTTTTGAGTGAATATTATTTCGTAGGACATTTAATAAGTCCTTTGTCCTTCTCCGTTTGGATCTACATCTTGCTTCGCGTGTGAAAGTGTTAAAGACCTTCGGTTTAGTTTGAAATTTACTTTGATGTAGAAACGTGTTCAGGATCACAGAAATTTTACATATCGTAAAACCTTCAAAAATGAAAGGCTATAGCCATCATCCACCTTTCTAATTTTGGCTTGAAAGATCTGTTATGGGGTTAGGTGAATTCGAGATAGGTGCCAAAAACACCATTTTTAAAGAGTATTGTCATACTGAAAAGCTCATGATGTAAATTAAGGGTTTAGTTTTAAATACATAAATTTATCGAAATATCCGATGAACTTTTATCACGTCATCGATACTTTAGCAGAAAAAGGAAAAAGAAAAACACAAACCACGTCAACCCAGACTTCAAAACTTTTGCAGAGCAATTGCCGAGTTCTCGTCTTTCTCAATGGGCGACGTTTGAGTCTTGAGAAGGCGCTGTGTCTCTACCTTTGGCAAGTATGCCGGAGCAATGAGAAATTCGAGTCTCGAAGAAGAATTGGCACCAATGGAAAAGCAAGGATTACCTTCTATGGAGTCTCTATCCCCTGCGATTATAATAGAAAAGGACTCTCGTCTTTTTGCAGATATAATAGAAAAGCATTGACGCGTTCTGCTAAGTCTCCGTCTTTTGCAAGTATGATATAAAAGCAAACAAAACCAGCTATTTCCAAGCAGATGTGGAATCTTTACCGGTGAAATCTTCAATAAATATGATTTTTTTTCTCTATAGATAATTGACTAGATGTTAAGGAAGTTTGATCATCTTCTTATGGTTTTAGTTTCAAGTTTTAGAGCACTCCAAAATAAAATTTTACGCATAAGTCTGACATTGTACAGAGCGTTGTTAAGATCGCATGAGGAAGTGGACCATGTCAAATGCATCGAATGTGACACGGACCTCAATTGACTCACTATATTAAGGCTCCGATCGTTTCTTGAAGATTATTTTCCTGAAAAATAAAAATATTTTCAGGTATTTGTTTGAAACTTAGGGAAAATTATAAATAAAAAAATCGACTTTTAATTTTTTTATTTTATATTGGTTGGTTGTTGACCACAAGCCTCACCAAGCCTCGACGAGCTCCCGGCCTGCCACCATAAGCTACAAACTCGCCAATCTAAGGCTAGCCTCAAGCTTGCCTCTAGAGGCTGCGAGCTGGAGCTAGCTGCTAGAGGCTGCCAGCTCGTTAGCCTCGAGCGAGGTCGAGACACAATGCTAGAGACCATGATATTTAAAGATAAATAAAGAAAATGAAAAATATTTTCCCCTTTTGAAAAAGCGAAATTTTTTCCCAACTTTTGAAGATATTTTTCTATTGATTGAAAATAATTTCCTTGACTAATTAGTTTTCAGTGAAACAAACAACGGAAAATCCTTAAAATATTTTCCTGAAAGTTATTTCATATGAAACGAACGGAGCCTAAATAAAAAAATATTTATATTCCTTTGTTCGGTTAGAGGAAACTTCCACTCCATTATTACATAATTTAAAATTTGAAGACTGGTGTGTAGTGCTAATGGGAATGGGAGAACCTGACATGGTTAACTGAGGATGACGAAAAAGTCCTTTGAGCAATAGCTTAAACATAAAAAAAGATTTTGGAAATGAAAAGAAACAACTTGCAAATTGAATGATTGCTAATGAATGGATGAACCGCACTTTGATCTCCTAATTGGGAGATCGTCCCCAAATTTAAATTCCGATCGGCTATGAACCACTAATGATGGAAGTCTAAGGTTTGTGCGAAAAACTTTCCCCACGATATATTGGAACGTGCTTTTTGATATCAATAGTTGGTAAATCAGCCTACATGACATGGATTAAACACGTCATTGATTGCGCATGTAATCCGCCACTTCTTCTAGACATTAAAAAGAGATAAGCTAGTAACAATAGATCAGCTATTTCCTATTGAATGTTTTAGACCATAAAGGTAATTCACATAAAAAAAATATATATAGTTGCACAAGTATCATTCTATATGTAGCTCTCACGCGGTCAAGAGATCGTATAAAAGGATGTGGAGAAGTAAATTTTTGAATTTTTCGGATCATACTTTCTTTTTTCTCTTATTGTTCAACTTATTTATGTTTTTTTAATCTTTAATTGTTCATCTTTCCCTTTTTTTTTTTCTTTTGGTTCACAATGGTCAGCATCTCCAATTATGAACGATAGCGAAAACCATCTCGACTCACGAAGAAGCTCACACAGAAGAACCAGCCATGGAAATGCAAGATCCGCCTCCAAAACCCTACCACAACCCCCACAGTCGCTCTCCTCAGGAACTCCATCAAATACCAACGTTCCCCGCCCCGCACGATGGTCACCACCGGCGAGCGCATTTGAAGGTCAATTTTCGGATCCTAGAGGACCTGTGCCGGATCCATTCGAGAGCGGGCGTTCCGGAAGCTTCGAGGACTTCGGCTTTGGACGATGATCTTCTCAGCGCCTACATAGATATTGAGAATTTTAGATCCAAGCTCGTTGATGGGTAGGGACCATGTAAATGAGAGTGAAGGCGATTTGGGAGAGAAGAGCGTGAGGGCGAGGCATCGGTTTAGTAACTCAGGGGATAGTTCTTAGACTTTAGAGAATATGAAGGCAAAGAAGGCCATGGCTCCTGTTCTAATATTAATGTTGATAGCATCTTGTGATTTAAATCAATGTGAAATTATCAGAGATATAAACAAAAAATAATAAGAACACGAGAGATTTATGTGGTTTAGTCTGAGTGACGACTGCAATATTTATACCATGGAAAAAGTCAACAGCAAATAATATAATATAATTGAAGAATCAGAGTCACGATCGGTAATACACTTGAGTGTTTCCTACATCTAGATATCACCCAATTCCAAAGTTTTATAAATAGATAGCAACTCAATCAATGTAAAACTCATAGCACAAATTCGATCGTGTCTAAAGCTCTTCGCGCCAGTGATTAAAGAACTCTTCGTTGAAGTACTTTGTACGTTCTCCGAAGAAAAAACCCACAGGTCGCTTAACAACTCGCGGCTATATATATTGACCAACAAATCAGCTTTGACCAATCAAGAAACAATATGGTCTCCATTTGACTTATATCTTTTTCACACTGGAGGAAACATCTTTGTCAATTCATCCCGTGCTTTAAGAAGAAGAAAATAGATAAGGCCAACAGGAGTCCAACTAAATTAACATCTGGTCGAACTTTGACTGTTGATCTATGTCCACAATTGAATCCCAAGTAGGTGTATCGTACAGGGGCTCAAATTTGACTGTGAGAGATTATATATAATTTTTTTGACGACATAACGGCGCTATGGATGATTGATCCAAAGAAAGCTAAGAGGTTCTTTTTTCTAATCACGAATCATCTGGATTTGATATGCAAGATTTAGTATAAAGAAAAATAGAAAGATGGATATTAAAAGAAAAAAATAAGATGAAGGGTAAAAGAAACAAATATATAAAATTCAAAAAATTACTCTAAACCATGTCTTTTCGAGCAAATTTATCCACGTAAGATAGCCGGTATGCTGCGGAGGATAGCCAGTGACGAGTGAGCTAAAATGTCAGCAATTTCTGGTAAGAATTGATGGGAAGGATTACACTGAGTTTCACTTCAAGATTTTAGTCTAAATTGGATATTTGAAAAAAAATTATGACTAAATTGCTATGCGTAGAACAAGTTTAATATTGTTTGAGTAAAAATCTGCACGCATCCACTAGCCAATGCTTTATAGCATGCAAATGAACTACATGTCCTTTACCATGCAATTTCATGCGAGACTAGACTTTGTCCTTTTGACCAAATCCATTTCTCAATGAAGATTATTACCTTCAATTTGCTAAGAGGTATAAAAAGAAATTACACAATTTATCCTCATAATTAGAATATGGGTGGTCATAAGACCTAGAACCCATAAAAGAAATTACACAATTTATCCTCGCAATTAAAATATGGGTGGTCATAAGACCTAGAACCCATATTAAGTTTTTATTTTATTTCAAAAGGAACATAATGAAGAACAATTGTTCAATTCAACACGAATAAGTACATCTTAAATTTTCTTTAAAAAAATACGTACAAGTGTCCTAATAACGACTAAACACAAATTGCGCCCCAGAAAATGTCTTAAACGTTCAGTGTATCATCTCTCGCCATGATTCGGATGAGAAAGTAGTCCGGTTGTCCTCTTTTTTACATTCGGTTTATTCACGTGGAATCAATTCTTGCAAAAATCAGTCAAGCTGCACGAATTGTATTTCAAAATACGTTGACTAGCATTGAACATGGACTTTGATGGTCTAGTGGACCTCGTGGGTTCTGGCAGTTGCGATAAACATAATTCATAATATAAGGTAAAAACATTAAGAGTTGAATGTGGTACTAGAACCATAACTCATGACTTATTATTAAGATGAGCGCTACGGCTTTTAATTCGGATAGGTCATAAGAAAGCTAAAATGAAGATGATTGAAGCTACAAGGAGGAAAAGAAAAGTTTTAGCTTCACCCAGAAGCGTTCTAGTGTTGAAAATTGAAAAAGCGATCTCAAGGACAAACATTATATGGAATAGCCGACGTAAACAAGATCCCTTCTCCAAAAGGCCAGCCTCCACCTTTCGTTTCTAACCTAATTGTACCCTTTCTATATTGAATATCATAAGCGTTAAGAATTGAACCCGCGACACTAGAGCCAAATTTCAACTTCTTTCATACCGGCTTAAAGTATTGAAATTGGTTTAGTTCGGATTCTTGATGGTCCTGGTTGATTATATACCCATCTTGGATTATGAGTGATTTTGTGCGAGAGCCTCTAACACGGTATAAGTAAAGTTGTTCTTCCAAGATTTAGGTAGAATGCAAACCTCTCTAACTGATGCTCTTTCTGGTCTAATTTGATCTTGAGATACTAAAATATGATGCGATATGACTTGGTGAAAAGAGGAGGCATAATCAATTAGCAGTGTGAAATGGTATAGCGTAGTCAAGAAAGTTTCGTTTATTTTTTCCTTTTGTCAAGTAGTCAACAGAGGTATAAGCTCAGCAATTTCTGCTGAAAGGAGTAGCTATTACATAATCTTTTTTCCAGTGTACATTTTAGTCAACGCAAAGGGGGTATTTTCAATCAATGAGTAAAAGACTTAAAACCAATATCGACAATGTATAGTGGAGATGACATGTGGAGGAGGTGCCTGAAAAACCATCATTCAAATTTCAATAATAGTAAGTAGGGGTGAGCATTATATACCGGCCACCCAGGAACCGCCCGGACCACTCAGTTCCAAACGGTTCTAAAAAGTAATGGGCCGGTTCCGATGTGAGATCGAACGGCTGAGAGTAAAGCAGGTCAGGGGATCCATTTTTAGGAGGAATATGATGAACAGTAACAAGGGAGAAGAAAAAGAAAAAGAAAGGGGGGAAAAAGGAAGTTGGGCTAGAAAGGAGCTGGGCCGTGCGCGTGCTGGAGAGGGGAAGTGGGCCGGAAGACTGGACCGTTACAGGTAAGCCTTGGTTGTCTATTGCCACTTTTTTTGTTTTAATTTTTTCATATGCTATGACAATTCATACAGAAATTACGAGAAGAGACGTAATTATAACTTGATACAATTGGAGGATCGATTCCCTGGTGCACTAAAAAATGGTCTCTCTAAGTAATTGCGATTGAATGAAGAACATGTGGCATGCCTAAGGTTAAAATGTAGACATGTCCGTTTGCAACGTGCCGTTTCTGTGAAATATGATCGCTTAGTTATTGAGATAACTCATTGGCTTTGATTTGCCTCTTGTCTTTATGAAGTGGAAGAGAAGAACCTACTCTTTTTATCTCCTTCACTTCCGGGGCTCACATGCATTCTCATTTATGAATAGCGACGAACCTAGAATTTTAGGATCGGAAGACCAAGCATGTGCCTGATCATAATGTATTTGCTTTTTAAAGAAAGTGTAAAATAACGCTAAATTATCTTCTCAATTCCCCATCCAATAAAAAATGCAAACGTTGGCACGCAAAATCAATGAACTTGTGGACTAGCGTTGGCACAAAACTGCGTAAAATTGAAAATTTGATGAAGGTTTAGCCACAGTCGGGCATTAGCGCCTGGACTTGTGGCATGAACCCTCGTGGGTTTGATAAGAGCTACCAAATTTTGTAAGAGCAAGCAGTTACAACTGTTCTTGTCTTTACAAAAATAGTGGAAGACATGACCTCTTGAGAGTGTCCTTCACATGCAACATTGTGAGTATGGATTCTATCCCAAGCCAACGAAACCATAAAGTACCTTAATAATCAAGAGGAAGAATTAAATCATGAGAATGTCATTTTGATGATCTGAAAACCATGACTTACACTCAAATTAGTGCGCAGTGCACCCTGGTCTCTTGTTTTTCAAGGCTACCGTGGATATGGCTCGGTCACAGAGGCTTCGTTGTTGGAGATCTGGTTCGATTGTCTTCTCGATCTGTAATCCCTCATAGGTGACATATTAGGTTCGACACTGCTGTGCATGAAAAATGCAGGTTGCGACGGCACATGGAAAGTGACCAAGTGGCTGTTAAGCATGAGAAAGACCGAGGTCATTATGGGCCGGTCAGCCACGTTTTCTTGGACACATAGTAGACCAATGTGGATGCACCTCGCAATTTCAGTACTGGAACTAGAAATTATAGAGGGATCAATGATGTTCGACATTGTTCCTTCCCTCCAATTCTTCCATACCTGCAAATATTTGACAAAGATGGAGCAAATTGATGTCCGAAACACTATATGGAATGAGAAGATATGTTCTTATACTAACATAGCTTAAAAAGACCCCCATGTCATTGTCCACACGGAAATGGTTGTTCCTCTGACCACTCACAATCTCTAAAACCAGCACTCCGAAACTGAAGACATCTGACTTGACTGAGAAGTTTCAGTGCAACATATTCTGGCGCCATATATCCACTGTGTCACAATAAGTTTGCGATGTTAGCTCTATAGTTTGCCTTTACTCTTTTAGTGATCATTTGCTCTAGGAGGTTGTAGCACTTACTGGGTCCCAACGATTCAACTTGTTGATGCCTGAGTTTGGTCCAACTCGAATAGTCTTGCCAAACCAAAATCCGCTATCTTAGGTTCCATGTCCGAGTCCAACAAAATGTTGCTTGCTTTGAGGTCACGATGGATGATACGGAGTCGAGAGTCTTCGTGTAGGTAAAGTAGCCCTCTAGCAACACCCATTATTATCTTGTGACGCCAATTCCAATCAAAACTCTCAGCCTCCAAGGGATCTATACATTTTGGTAAAATCACATTCTGTAAGACGTCCCTTAATAATTTCTTGAGGATTTGATTTCAAGAATAACATCCCAAGAGACGTACTGAATATGAATCGATCAAGGCTCGAATTGGGCACAAACTTATATATGAGAAGCCGCTCGACTCCTTCCAAATAGAAACCTAAGAGCCTGACCAAATTTCTATGTTGTAGCCTAGCTAGTAACATGACTTCGTTCTTGAATTCTACTTCTCCTTGGCCGGAATTTTGTCACAGCCGTTTCACTGCGATTTCCTGTCCATTGAAGAGCCGATCCTGAAACCTCACCAAAGTAAGTCCTTGTGAGTATTGATTAGTACACTGAAGCATTTTGAAGATTCTTAGATTTATGTCATTAATGACTATTTTGTTGCTTAAATTTTGACAACAAGAGACTAGAGGATGCTTTATTAGTTATGACCTTATAAACAGCACCAAAGCCGCCTTGTCCAAGCTTCTGAAATTAGAGAAGTTATCCGTTTCTGCCGTTACAGTGCTGAAATCAAATTGCAGCGACTCCGCAGGGCTAATTTCATCCACAACTTCACCTAGAAGGACAAAAGCACAGTCATTTTTTTTTTGAGAATAATTCTCTTTCTAGAGTTTTCATAATGAAAGGTTCACAAACTTAATGTATATATAATTGCGCATGCACGCATTGCTAGCCAGCTTGCCATTGACCTCCCCAATTGGGTAATGTTAACTATAGACAATGTGAAATATCTCCATGGACTTGTACGAACAGTGCCCCATAACGTCAGGATTGAAGTTTCAATTCCAAGTTTTGAAATTCTCTAAGCATATATGTTATAAAGTTTTTGGCCTAATTGTCGAAGGAAAAAAACATATTGATGAGTTAACAATTAGGCAAAAAGCATATTGACGAGTTAACTTGATAATTTTCGTGATCTTTTTAACCTCATGAACAGTTGATATTCTAAGTAAAAGGATAAAGACTCGCCTCCAACTCTTTCTCTGGGCTGCTTCTTCTTCCTTTTCACCTTGAGAAGCACAGCAACGCCGATAACAAGTAGCGCAGAAACACTTGTGACGAATGCAATGATCACAATCCTCGTCGAGTTGCTCCTTCCAACTGCTAGAGCAAATGCACATTATGTTTAGAATCACTGCTCACGGGAGCCATTACATACCGTGGAAACGAAACTCATGTTGCAATGATATACAAAGAACAGATACGCATCACAAAATGCGACTAGAAATATACATCAGGCCATTCTTCCACAACTCAGAGGGAAATTATTCGGATTTCTGGTTTGTCATGTGATCAATTTTCATCTAATAAAATTCAGAATATCACATTATTTTCCAAATTTTTAAGTGTTTAGTGCTAATTGGTTACCTTTTCGACTTCAATTTCATTACTTTCATGAAAAATCTTAGGGAAATCAGAGTAAAGATAGGGAAATACAAAACCAGAGTGGAGCAAGGTATATCCAATGCAAGTTTGCAAATTTTCCAGAAAGTTATTAGAGGCTCCGTGTACCCATATTAGACAAATATATACATGAGGACCACAAAAAAAAGGGCAAAACGAAAGGGAAAACATTACACTTTGATTCTTGAGGGAAGCGCCTGTGATTTAAGTGGTGGGTCATGGGGATAGGTTGTTATGCTAGTCTCCCCCAAAGAATAGTTGAGGTGCGCACAAGCTGGCCCGAACATCTCGGTTATAAAAAAAAAATATTACGTTTTTTATTCACCGAAGGCCTGATATGGTAGATTTTCTCGTCTTATATGAGCACTGTAATAGAGGTGACACCGATGTGGTGGTGATCACTATCAACGAAGAAAACCAATATGACCAAGAGGATGGTTGCTATGAATTGTATCCTTAGATTGATCTAGATGTCTACTTCTCTCTCTCTCTCTCTCCCCCAATTACATGATAATTCTTATCAAATCATTCTCTGCGGTTGAATGAGCTTCACATTGCTCTGAATCTAGAAAGCCGTCGCCTTCCCTTTTGTCTTACACGACCACCGCCATCAAAGTGACCACCATGGAGTTGGTTTTTTTTGGTGTGTTTCCTACTTCTTATTGATAGGTGAAAGCGCTAGTGCAACACCTAGAAGGGGGTTGAATAGGTGTTGTTCAAAAATTAATGCGGAATTAAAAACTATGTAATATGAAAGAACAGAGTACAAAGAGTAAGAGAATGGGAAACTCGGTTATAGTGGTTCGGCTTTAGTTAAGCCTACGTCCACTCTCGATCTAACAGCCAATAGGCTGGAATTCTCTAAGTGATTCAAGAATGAGTACAATGCGATGAACAACTTTTCAATCTAAATATTTCTCTCTTGAATATCAAAGTGAACTGTAGTGTAATGATGATCTTGAACTGGGAATTTTTCTCGTGCTTCTCTGCATGCTTCATCAATAAAAGAAATTCTTTAAATAAGCTTCTCTGGCTTTGTCGACCGTTGACACTTGCCAAAACTCTCTCAATCTAGCCGTTGGAGAGAATTATATCAGGAAATCTCTAAATGATTTTGAAACAGGAAGAGAGGGTGCCGAGCCTGATTGCCCATACAATCAGTCTCATTACCTTCCAAGTAAGAACCATCTATCAATATGTAGTTTTGCGGCTGATCGAGACTTTCCAAAATAATGTTTGTTTCTATATTGAATTTGACCGTTTGTCTTCCTTGCCATAGTTAATGATCCTCGAGATGTGGCAATCTTCATTTGATATGGTCCAGAAGCTAAGTGTTGAAAGTAGAAGAACAACCGTCTATTGGGATAGACGATCCAATGTCTATCGTTCTCCAGACGATACATCGTCTACCGAAAGAGACGATATGCTGTCTATCTAGCAGTTAGAAGATACATCGTCTATCTTCAGCGCTGGACTTAGAAGTGTTTTGTCAGCTTTAAAACTTTAAGAAGGAAATTCTCCAACAATCTCCCCCTTTTTGAAGATGACAAAACATCCTGCAGTTTTTGAAATAAGACAATAATAACCAAAGATCTGTAGAATCGAGGATCAACATATGTTAGGAAACAAGGAGAGGAAACTCCCCCTTGATTATAACACCCTTCAATCAAAAGAAGTAGAGATTCCTGCATCACATATGTTAAACAAAATCCATAGAAAAGAACCCTGCAGCACATATGTCAAACAAAATCCATAGAATCCAACATGGTAACTAAAGACTGAAAGATTATTAAAAACTAAAGAAAGACAAAAAAACTGCACTTCCTGCACTCTCCCCCTTTTTGTCATTGAACAAAACTAATGATTCGGAAAACGAACAAGTTTAAAAGACTCCAAGTGTAACACAGACTGCTCAAGACGATGAAGATCCTGTTGGAGATCGCTCTGAATTTCCATGAGATCACCGTGACTGGCCACATCAGAGAGATGATGAGTAATGGACTGTTTGAAATCAGAGAAGTCCTGAAGAAATGTGTTGTGGCTTTGTTGAAGAGAAGTGAGTGTCTGGAGAATGGTAGAAAGTACACTAGAATCAGTGGTGCTAGTGGCACCCGGTGGAAATAAAGACTCAGTAGGAAGAGGATGAGTAGTAGACGGAGAGGGAATCGAAGGAGGAGGAGTTGGAATGACTGGAGGTGACTCCAAGATGGGAGCAGGAATGGTAGGAGCAACAAAGGTTGGTGAAGACCGTGGAGGAACATCTCTCTCTGCATCTGTGCTAGTAGGTAATACACGAGGTGGAGGAACCGTCTCAGCAACCTGTGGAGTCACAACCTCTGTATCTTGTTGGGCAACATGACCGGCAGAAGATGCATCATCATGATCAGTCGAACTGAGGGACACCTGACCCCGAGGAATGTCCTTATTGACCTCCCCCTCTGCCTCTTCTTCCGGGACATAGTCATCAACCTCTTTATCCAAACTATCCTCTTCAGCCAAGATAGGAGATATATGCTCAAGACTGCTAGGCTCATCATGAAGAATAACTTTTCCCTTCTTGGGAGGTGGCACATCTAAAGGAGCCTTGCCCTTGCGTTTGGCGGTAGAGGAAGAACCTGTCTTACACGCAGGAGAAACAGATAAACCAACTAGCAATTCAGCCATTCTCATTTTTGCTATCATTGTCTTGCCAATTACTGTGACTGGCATGGACTTTTTGCAGAGATGTGAAGGCATGGGAATGTTGAAGTGCTGGAATATCTTGGAGATGAGACCCGCATAGGGCAATTGCCCTGTTCCCTTCTGAGCAGCCCTGTACATTTGATAGATAATAATGAAAGGAAGATTGATGAACTTAGAATGTAACATCCCAAACATAATCTGTAGTTCGGTTCTGGAGATAGCTGTGCGAGAAGCCGCCTTTGGTCGAAGACAATTGATTAAAATCTTGTGGAGAATAATACTCAGGGGTTTCATTGTAGAATAGGAAATGTCCTTTTCTCCAGAGTCCTCCTTAGATAAAAATGCAGTAGCCTCCCTTTCAGAAACTTGGATTGGAAAGAAACGTGGCTTTTTCAAACCAATTATAGCAGCCAAGTCATCCACATCAACAACAACATTCTGATCCTTGACCGAAAAAATAACGGAGTGTCGGTTGGGAAACGACAAGTTGGAGTAGAAATAAGCAGTCAATTCAGGAAAAGCAGGGGCAGTCTCAGAACAAAATTTCTCCAACTTTAAAATCCTGAAAGTTAATCGAAGGTTGATGTGAATAGAATCCAGAAAATCAAAGTCCACAGTGCGAGGATTCATCACCCCGCGAGCCAACAGACGATCGTACATTCCCTTGTGTTCCTTGGAACGAAATAGCTTCTTGGGGTCCCGGGCAAATTAGCAGCAATGCCCTTAACAGGTTTGAAGGAAATGTACAGTTTTTCATCCTCGTCCCACGAATCAAACTTTTCAGGATGACTTATATTTGGGTCCAACGGAAAATTTTTTCGAGCCTCATCTACTGAACCAGGTGGAGCAATGCCTAGGGATTCAACATGCTTGAGAAACAGATGTTCATTTGGAAATCCAGCACCCTTGAGATAGGTGGTCAAAAGTACCATGGGAGTTCCAGTGTTCTTCAATTCCACATAGGCATTGTAAATAGCTCTAGTGCTCCTAGCCTGAAGAGGCGGAGTTGAAAGTACCTGAGTCGTATCAGTCTCAACCGGAGGGGTAGGAAGCACAGACGTTGCAGGAGAAGGAACCTCGTCCTTGGTGAGGTCATAATGCGTTGGTCCGCTTGCCGAACCAAACTCTCTCTGAGCAATACGAGATGACTTTCGAGGAGGAGCCATCACAGAAAGGTAGAGATCGAAAGGAAAGTTAAGAAAGATGAAAACTTGGTGAAGAAATTGATTGCCGGAGGAGAACAAAGGAGAGCAAGTCGCTGTAGGGTTTGTTTTACGAGAGGAAACTGCTCGAAGAGGAATGGAGAGAGACGGTTTCCAAAAAGAAGATTTGAAGATATACTAAAAAAAAAAGGCAGTTTATAGTAATGCATAAAAATCGGAAATCTTACCAATTTAAAAACAAGCAAATAAGTAAATAAATACCTGGAAGGCGGGAAAGTAATTCTTGAAGTGATTTACTTGCCAAAATTGTCGTAGAGTCAATATATCACAGAGATAGAATATTCAGAGCACTTCGAAGAGCTTCGAAGGAACGTCTATCCAGTGGCTTGGTGAAAATATCTGCTAATTGATTCTGGGAATCAATAAAACTGATTCGAACATCCTTCTTATGAACATGATCGCGGATGAAATGATGCCGAATTTCAATATGTTTCGCCCTCGAGTGCATAATTGGATTTTTGGTAAGATCAATTGCGCTGGTACTATCACATCGTATTTCCACACAGTACTTCCGAATGCCAAAATCTTGTAATTGCTGCCTAAGCCAAAGAATTTGAGAGCAGCAACTTCCAAGTGCGACGTATTCAGATTCGGCAGTGGACAAGGAGACTGTGTGCTGCTTCCGTGAGAGCCAAGAAATTAAACAATTTCCAAGAAATTGACAGGTCCCCGATGTACTTTTTCGATTAACTTTGCAACCTGCATGATCAGCATCTGAATATCCTAGTAGAATGAAGTTGCCATCCTTGGGATACAAAAGTCCAAACTTAAGTGTGCTGGAGATATATCTTAATATACGTTTAACTGCTGATAAGTGTGATTCTTTAGGGCTAGATTGGAACCTGGCACACAAGCACACACTATATAAGATATCAGGACGAGATGCTGTGAGATAAAGGAGAGAACCAATCATGCTACGATAAAGCTTCTGATCAACTGCTTTTCCTCCTTCGTCAATTTCCAATTTAGTAGTAGTTGCCATGGGAGTGTCCGTCTTCTTGCAATTGTCCAGACCAAACTTCTTAACAATGTCTCGGGCATACTTCTCTTGATGAATGAATGTTCCTTCATTTAGTTGCTTTACTTGAAGGCCAAGAAAGAAGGTGAGTTCACCCATCATGCTCATTTCGAATTCATTCTGCATAGTACTAGAAAAATTCTTGCAAAGTGCCTCATTAGACGATCCAAAAATAATATCATCTTCGTAGATTTGAACTAATAAGAAATTGTTACCTTCCTTTTTGATAAACAGTGTAGTATCAACCTTACCTTTGTCAAAACCATGCTGTTGAAGAAAGGTACTTAATCGTTCATACCACGCTCGAGGAGCTTGCTTTAGACCATATAAGGCTTTCTTAAGCTTGTATACGTGATCAGGATATTTTGGATCTTCAAAGCCAGGAGGTTGTTCGACATACACTTCTTCTTGGATAAATCCATTCAAGAAGGCACTCTTGACGTCCATTTGGAATAACCTGAAATTGTTAGCACATGCAAAAGCAAGTAATAAACGTATGGCTTCTAACCTGGCAACGGGTGCATAGGTTTCATCATAGTCTATTCATTCCTCTTGTGTGTAGCCTTTGGCTACTAGTCGAGCTTTGTTCCTGATCACCTCCCTTTCTTCGTTCATCTTGTTTCTAAACACCCACTTAGTGCCAATTATGGTCTTTCCTTTTTGTTTAGGAACCAGATCCCAGACATCATTGATAGCAAACTGCCGAAGTTCATCTTGCATAGCTTCTATCCAGCTATCGTCTGTTAGTGCTTCGTCTACCTTCTTGGGTTCAATTTCTGAAATTAAGGCAATAGCACTTGATTCCTCATGGTCTTCAGGGATTGAGAAACGTTTTGATCTAGTGCGAATACCCTCTTCAAGGTCTCCAATGATTAAATTGGTTGGATGGCTTGACTTGTGTTTCCAATTTCTTTGAACTCGAGGGCTACTTTCATTAGAAAAATCTGGTTGATCAGGTTGAGTAGACGGAACAGCTTCTGATGCTGTAGAATGTAGAAGGTCTGAGTCGATAGACGGAATATCTTCTGGAGTGATAGACTGTGTATCTTCTGTAGTGGTAGAATGTGTAACTGTTCCAACATTCTGAGTCGGGATAGATGAAACTTTCACACCTTCATCAAATTTGACATTGATTGATTCTTCGACTCTCTGAGATTTCTTGTTGAAGAGTCTATAGGCCTTGCTTGACGTCGAGTATCCAAGAAAAATTCCTTCATTTGATCTTTCCTCAAATTTTCCAACATTATCAGAATTATTTTTGAGGATAAAGCACTTGCAACCGAACACATGAAAGTAAGAAACTATTGGTTTCTTTCCTTTGTAAAGTTCATACGGTGTCTTTTGAAGTATTTTCCTTAGAATAACTCTGTTGATAATGTAACTAGCAGTTGAAACAGCTTCAGCCCAGAAGCAAGGAGAGATATTACCTTCTATTAGCATTGTTCTTGCCATTTCTTGAAGAGACCTATTCTTCCTTTCCACTATTCCATTTTGTTGTGGAGTATAGGGAGAGGAGAATATATGTTGAATGCCAAACTGGTCACAGAATTCTGAGAAATCCTTGTTTTCAAATTCCTTTCCATGATCCGAATGTATCTTGGATATAAAATATCCTTTCTCATTTTGAACAAGTTTAGCAAACTTATAAAAACATTGAAATGTATCTGACTTGTTTGAAAGGAAATGAACCCAGGTAAATCGAGAGTAGTCATCCACAATTACTAGGCAGTAAGATTTACCTCCCAAACTTTGAGTCCTTGTTGGACCAAATAAATCCATATGTAAAAGTTGTAAAGCACGATCAGTGGAGACAGAGTCGATAGATTGAAATGAGCTTCTTACTTGTTTACCCAAGATACAAGGTGTACAAGGATCTGTTCTCTTGAAATATACTTTTGGAAGTCCACGAACAAGTTTCTTGGAGGAAATCTTGGCAAGTTGTTTGAAGTTTGTGTGCCCCAACCTTCTATGCCAAAGATTGACTTCTTCCTGAGTAGAAAAGAGACACTCTGAAGTGTTCATATTTAAAAGGTAGATGTTACCATGTCGTATCCCAGTGAAAGACTGTAGGTTGTCTTTGCTTGTTCCAGAACATCTATCTTCTTGAAACTGAATTCTGTAACCCGTATCACAGAGTTGACTAATACTCAACAGATTATATTTGAGTCCTTTCACCAAGGAAACATTGTTGATGATCAGATTTCCAATAACAACAGTCCCAAGGCCTATGATTTTTCCTTTTCCATCACCTCCAAAGGAAACTTTTCCACCGTCTATGCTGACAATGTTGTTAAAGCAAAGTGGATCTCCAGTCATGTGTCTCGAACAGCCGCTGTCTAAATACCATTTATTCTTATTCGAGACCTGTGAACAAAAATATGCCTTACATTTTCTTTGGTACCCAAATCATTTTGGGTCCTGAAGAGTTAGCACAGAAAGCAACTTTTGCGTGACTAGTATAATTATGATACTTGTAAATATCTTTCAACTCAAGAGATTCTGAACTTAGTTTGGAGTGACTCTTATCAACGGGTTTGACAAAGGTTTTCTCAAAATGATTTTTGTAGGCCCTTTTTGGAAGTCTGTTTTTCAATCTTTCTTTAACTTTAGGAAAGTCAACCAAAGGTTTAGTTTCCAAAGTCATCCCAAGACCTGCCTTATTGAAATATGGTCTTTGGATGGAAAGAATCTTTTCAAGTTTTTGAGAACCGATAGAAAACTTTTGAGAAACATTTGTAATGTCGGTTTTCAAACAAGATTTTCCTTTTCGAGATTTTCTGATTTTTCTTTCAAAGTAACTAAAGCTTTTTCAGAATTCTCCGCCTTTTCTCTCCAGTAAGCTTCCTGTTGATTGAGTCTAATATTCTCCTTTTTCAGCTCAGAGATTCTTTTGAGAGAAGATTCAAGATTCAAGCATAGATCATCAATATATTTGGAAACTTTAGAAGGAATACTTACTTGAGTATTTTGTTCTGAATCAGAGTCTGAATCTTGGCTTGAATCAGAATCTGAATCAGAATTTGCCATAAAACACAGTTGAGCTTCCTCATCACTGTCTTCACATTCAGTATCACTCCAAGCTTCTGCTTTTAAAGCTTTCTTGTACTTCTCGCTTCTTCCCTTTTTTAATTGAGGACAGTTTGGCTTAATGTGTCCCTTCTTGTGACAGTTGAAGCAAACAAGTTCGTCAGAAGATTCATTGTCATCATTTTTCTTCTGAGAGCTCGAACTTCTGAACTTCCTCCCCTTTTTGTTTAGCTTTTTAAATCTCTTGATGAAAAGGGCCATTTCTTCATCATCTAAGTAGTCGTCTGACCCTGCATCATCATAATCAGCGTTAGTCTTTAGAGCGATTGATTTCTTACCTTTTGTATCCTCACTTTCATCGGTCCTTTCAGCCTCATAGGATTGTAGTGTGCCAACGAGTTCATCCACAGAAAGAGGTTGAATTCTTTGAGTTTCTCTTATGGATGTTTTGATGTAGTCCCATTCTTTGGGTAAGGCACGCAGTAGTTTGTTAATCTTCATAGGCTCAGAAATTGGTTGTCCTTGATATGCTAAGCCATTGACTAGTTCTGTAAAGCGGCTGAACATGTCAGGAATGGATTCTCCAGTTTTCATCTTAAAAGCTTCATACTGTCCAAGCAGTATGTTGATTCTTGTCTCTTTGACACGATCAGTCCCTTCATAGGTGATGTTCAGTCTGTCCCAAACTTCCTTGGCTGTATCACAAGAAGAAATGCGATTATATTCAATAGGTGATAAAGCACAATAAAGAGAATAGATGGCCTTTGCATCAAGGGCTTGTCTCTTTGATAATTCTGTTTGAGACATTTCTCTAATTTCCGAGTCATCTTCATTCTTGGGGGTGATCCCTCTATTAACCACATCCTATTCTAGAGGATCCTTTGATCGAAGAAAGGCTTTCATCTTGTTTTTCCATATGTTGTAATCCTTTCCATCGAAGTAGGGAGGCCTGGTGTGACTCTGTCCTTCCATCAGCAGGGGAGCAACTGCACTAGCCATAGATCTTTTAGCTCAGAAGTAAATACACTTCAATAAACAAGCTACGAGGCTCTGATACCAATTGAAAGCGCTAGTGCAACACCTAGAAGGGGGTTGAATAGGTGTTGTTCAAAAATTAATGCGGAATCAAAAACTATGTAATATGAAAGAACAGAGTGCAAAGAGTAAGAGAATGGGAAACTCGGTTATAGTGGTTTGGCTTTAGTTAAGCCTACGTCCACTCTCGATCTAACAGCCAATAGGCTGGAATTCACTAAGTGATTCAAGAATGAGTACAATGCGATGAACAGCTTTTCAAACTAAATATCTCTCTCTTGAATATCAAAGTGAACTGTAGTGTAATGATGATCTTGAACTGGAAATTTTTCTCGTGCTTCTCTGCATGTTTCATCAATAAAAGAAATCCTTTAAATAAGCTTCTCTGACTTTGTCGACCGTTGACACTTGCCAAAAACTCTCTCAATCAAGCCGTTGGAGAGAATTATATCAGGAAATCTCTAAATGATTTTGAAACAGGAAGAGAGGGTGCCGAGCCTGATTGCCCATACAATCAGTCTCATTACCTTCCAAGTAAGAACCATCTATCAATATGTAGTTTTGCGGCTGATCGAGACTTTCCAAAATAATGTTTGTTTCTATATTGAATTTGACCGTTTGTCTTCCTTGCCATAGATAATGATCCTCGAGATGTGGCAATCTTCATTTGATATGGTCCAGAAGCTAAGTGTTGAAAGCAGAAGAACAACCGTCTATTGGGATAGACGATCCAATGTCTATCGTTCTCCAGACGATACATCGTCTATCGAAAGAGACGATATGTTGTCTATTGAGCAGTTAGAAGATACATTGTCTATCTTCAGCGCTGGACTTAGAAGTGTTTTGTCAGCTTTAAAACTTTAAGAAGGAAATTCTCCAACAATAGGAACACACGAGCTCTGGTGGGAGTCTCAAGGAGGGGGCACTGCAGAGTTTTATAGTCTAGGTCCCTATTTTATTGATAGTTCAGGGTTGAGCCCATGAATAGCTATCGAATATATCTAATATTTTTTCTTTTGTAATTGAGAATTGTAACAAAAAGATAGGGAGTTACTTAATATGGTGGCATTCTCTATAAGATGTATCCCTAATTCAAGGGTGAACCAAAATAAACCTTGTGTTTTGATTTCTTTATCTCGCCTTTATTCTCTATTTCGTCATATTTGTGTGTCTAACCTTAACATTTGACATCAGAGCAAGGTTTGAGGTTAGGGTTTCTTGGTGAAGAGAGATTTGAAAAATCAAATCTTGGCAAGACGTCAGCTGGTCAATTGTAACAGCCGCGCGAGAGGGTCACGGCCCATCCAGCTCCTGGTCACGGCCAGCCTGCGCCAAGCCCAGCTCCCGGGCCCAGCTCCCGGGCCTAGCCGGGCCACAGCCAGCCCGCGGCCCTTTCCTCTCTTCTTCTTCTTCCTCTATTTTCCCCTGAATTTTCCTTGCTCCGCACGCACAGCTCGGGAACCCCGCCGTACGGGTCCCACGCCGGCGACATGCCCGGGTTTTCGGTCGGGGCCTACTGCAGGAGCCTTGGAGAGCCAGTCGGGAGTGACCCCGGCCAATGGGAGCTCGTCCCGGGTCGCAAACGGCGGCCAATCTTCCCGGACACGCCACACCCCCTGTTTTTCTCTCACCCGAGTAGCCTACTTAGAACACGCATATCTTTCACCTCGAGTCTCCGTTTGGGTGAAGTCCTCTTCAAGCAGCCGTCGACCATCACCGCCGATTCGAGCCACGCCGTTGCCGGTGAGCCGCCGAAGTCAGCCACCCGCAACTCCCCTCCCCTGTTTTGCCAGTAAACGTTTTGAGCTGCAAATGGTGATTTCATCCATTTTCTTCAATCTTTAGCTCGATTGGTTGATTCCATTGGGTTTTTAGATGAAGTTAAACCCCATATTAGCTTTCAATTTCGTTTAATTTGGCTGGGTTTTGGTTAATTTTGAGTTTGAACTCGGTTTGCCCCAATTTAATCAAAACCGAGCCCTAGCTCTTCAATCCGACGGACCACGGCTACCCACTCTCAATTGATGCTTCCAGTAGATTTGTATGAGTGTTGTGAGTGTAGTTTAGGAAGAAATTTGGTTCGATTTGGTCTTGGATGGACGAATTGAAGCCAAATCTCAGTCTCCTCCTTCCCCCTTCCCCCTTCGCCGAACCGCCACCCCCACCTTTGGAGTTCGATTTCTTCCTCCTCCGACCACCTCAACCTACGTTCTTGGTGTCCTTAGATTCGTAGGAGAGTCCTCTACAAAACCCCTATGATTTGGAGTCTCGGTTTTGCGTTTGTGCGACGAATCGAAGGCAAAACCGAGCGAAGGTCGCTCGAACTGGCTTCTGACCCGACTTGGTTGATTCGGGTCTGCAGGTGGGCTGTTCACGTGAGGGTTGGGCCGAGATTCGTGGGCCTCGTGCAGCCCAAGTCCAAGGCAGAAGCAATTCGGCCCGAGAAGGAGAGAAGGAAGGAAAGAAAAGAAGAAAAGAAGAAAGGAAAAGAAGAAAGAAAGAAAAGAAAAAGGAAAAAAGAAAATAATTCGCGCGTCGCCATGTGATTTTGGAAAATTAGCCAAGGTGAGGGAATTTCCTAAATCGCCCTTAGGCATGCCTTTGCGCTAGTTATTTATGTGCATTATATTATTATCTCTAATGCCTTCAATATTATTAGTATTATTAATAAAATTTTATTAGTATCTATTAATATTATTATAATTATTGTGGTTGTTAATTTAGTTAATTGTTAATTATTATTTTATTAGTTTAGTTTTTTTTTTATTATTATTATTGAGAGATGGTTAAATTAGTATTATTTAGCCAAGTGATTGGTTTATGAAACCAAGATTGAGAAATGGAGAAACGTGATGAACTACAAGCCAATTTGAACGGCTTTAGTTAGTTTCTTCGAGTACGCAATTTATTTATTTAATTACAGCAATTTATTTATTTAATGACCGTATTTATTTATTTAAAGTCCAGTATTATTATCTTACTGCAATTGATTGTTTATTTAGACTAAGTGACTAGTCTAGATCGACGGGACTCGGGATTAAACTGGACTTGAGCGACGGACTAGTGATTCTTGGGATTGGTGTGAGCTTAGTAGGTAGTGTAGTGACAAATTAGGGACCCTAGGGCCGAGGTAAACCTAATGGCGGGATAGGGAGTTAACTTGCTGAGATACCCAGTATCTCACCCCACCACCCCAACCTTTCCCAAGTAGCAGAAATGGACCCTAAAATTTATGAGGAGTGGGAAGAGGATACTGATGAGGACAACCTACCTTGGGAAGAGCCTGAAGAGGAGGAAATAGAGAAAGCAGAACCTGAGGAGGAGAATCTTGAAGAGGAGCCAGGAGAAGAGGAACTCGAAGAAGCGGAGCTAAACGAGGAGAATGGATTAGCATTGGAAGATCTGGAGGAGGAAATCGAGGAGGAAGAACTGGTGGAGGTAGAGCCAGAAGAGGCGGAGGTGGACGACGGACCCCTGCAAGATGTGCATAACCTGATCATGGGTTGGTATCAGCAATTCGACCAACAATTATAGTTGCAGGATCCCACACCCAAGCCCGCAGACCAGGGTTGGATCATAGATAGGTTTGAGACTCCATACGGAAGAGTAGTAGAAAAACACGAGACTACAATCTAGGAATGGAATCCCCTACTCATAAGATGGGTCGGTCACCAGTATTGGGAGCACTATGAGGGCAAGGTTTGAGGCCCACTAGTTTTCCACCAAGGACAACATGAGGCAGCGACAGGAGTGTACGATTACTGGAATCCAGATCAAGGTTACGGCGATTAACCCGGAGGCACGGTCATAGATCCCTAGGATAAGGTCTAGGTTGGTCAATAAGACCGCTTTTGAAATTGTACAGTATCGGAGTATACTAGATTAGTAGTTGTACGGATATGTATACGCCTTGACGGATGAAAATTTTGGGAATGTACATTATTACGCTTTTGTGTGCCTACTCTGAATTGCATTGAGGACCGTGATTGACTTGGATCAAGGATTCACGAAAACAACAAGGCTGTGCACGCGCGCCGGACTCGGGACGTGACATCAATTATGGATTGAAGTAGAGATGTTTGGAGGAAAGGGTTTCAAGTTATAGATATTGAAGATGGAGGCTTTGCTGGAGATTTGTGACATGTGATCAAAGATGATCTACCTAAGAAGAGTCCAAGGAGAAGATGAAGGAGTCCATGCCCAATGAATTGAAGAGTGGACCAGCAGTGATCAAAAGGCGTGAAGCCTAGTCTAGCTATGTCTCGTTGATAACGTTTTGGTGAATGTGACCTCTGAGAAGATAGTGTAGGATCATTAAACAAAGCTGAGAAGTCTTTATCAAAGCACGTTGCTTGTGACCAAGCTGTTTCTAGAAAGCAAATGTACAACCTTCATATTGGGCATGTAGATAAAAAGAACGCTTGATAATGGATATTTGTGGCTAAATCAGAAGAAATATTTTGAAAGTGTGTTAGATAGGTTTAACATGGCAAACTGCAAATCAGTGAAGATCCCCTTGACACAAACTCCAAGTTATCAACACTAAGTGTCCTAAGTCTGAAGAGGAAGCTAAACATATGGCAACAACGCCAGATGCAATTGCAATTAGGAGCTTGATGTATGCATTGGTGTGTACTCGTCCAAATAATACTCAAACAGTGGAAGTACTAAACAAATATATATCTTCTTTGGGGAAAGAGCTTAAGATGGTAGCAAAGGAGGGGATTTGTTATCTTCACAGTACATTTGACTTTTGGCTATGTTTGAAGGCATAAAAAGCTAAAAAGAACACCGAATATTAAAAACAAAATTGCTTTGTGAATGCTGACTAGGGAGGTGACAATCGAGGTCAACCAGCGGATACACTATTTACTTATATGGCACAGCTATAAGTTGGATGAGCAAGAGATAGAGCATGGGTTTTTTTATCTATTATTGAGACAGAGTCGATGGCCCTTACCTATGTTGCTAAGGAAGTGATATGGCTATGCAAATTGTGTAAAGAGCTTGGTTCACATAAGGAGGAGGAGAGATTGGGTGTGATAGCCAGTGTTATTTTATTGGCCAAGAATCCTTGATTCCATGCAAGAATAAAGCATATTAGCATACAATATAACTTCGTTGGAGAGAAAGTGGAACAAAAAGGTTGTAGTGCTGGAGAGATCTTTGGTGATCATTGCTATAAAAAAAACCTTCACTACCAAAAAATGCTGTGGACTGTAAACCTAGATCAATTTAGATCTCTCTCTCTCCTACACAAAAGTCTGAGATGACCGCTGTGGTATGGAGAGAACAGTCGCAAAGGTCGTTGTTGGGTTGGGCCCCATCTCGGCAATGGTAATCAAATTGAATTTCCTTTAGACTTCGTGTTCTTATTTAATTGAATTTTTTACACTTTCACCCCATCCTATCTTATGTTCATGAACACTTAAATTGTTAGAATATATGTCCAGTGTTTTGCTAAACCGAAACATAAAATAATAAAAATAAGGGGCATTCCCTATCCAACTTACATGTAATACGAGATTGCATTGAAGCCCTCTTATTAAGCGATGCGGATATTTTTTAATGATTGCTGATCATTTCATACAGGAGTTCCATTTATTTTCAAACCTAATAAGTAAATATCGATAGAATTTCTTAAAATGTCTATATTGCTAATCCAATTTTATTCTGATTAGCTTCATTTACAGACGATCAAACACAATTAAGGCAAGTTTTAGCCTCTCTTTTCCTTTGACGTCGGATGCTATCAAGTTCTTGCAATAATCTTAACATCTCATGAGGGCGCATGTCATCGATGATTCAATTATGGCCTCGTAATCTTCTTTCCCTTCTCTTTTATTGCTAAGGAAGTTTTTATAATATAAATTAACAAGCGGTGGTGACTTAATGATGAAAAGTAACGAACTTCTGCTGCGGATTCAGTACCCTTGCCTAGACTCACAATCTCATACGAAAGCTTCTTTTGCTGGAAATAGGGACCAACCCACACCTTTTATTCCAAAAAGTTTTTATTCAACATAACCGTTGATATAAAAGCATGTAAATTAAGCTCATTTGGATCTCTTGGGAGCTTGCACAACAAATAATCCAGACGTTCTCGATTTACCTGGATTAAAGAAGAAAAAACACAAACCCCATTTACGTAACTCCCAAACAAAGAGCGAACGCACCTGGTGTTGGGGGCGGCGGTGGAATTGGCTCCATGACCGGACCGAAGAACTGATGGTTGGTCTCGTAGAGGATGAGGCAACTTGGCACCATGAAACGTCCTCCAGTGTACACGGCACAGCAGTCCTTGACCTCCCCGAGGCCTGTCAACAGGCACTCGTTCCATTGCTGCTCCGTCAAGTCCGGCACGCACTGCACCAATGCGTAAATCGTCTCGAAACCTGCCGATTCATTCCCCGACGCGTACTTCCTGAGTGAGCTGCCACCTGCCGCCTTGCCCCGCAGACCGTTCAGTAACTTCTCCAGTGCCGTGTAGTATGTGTCCGGCCTGGAGACGTTGTCAGAGGTTCTCGCCACGTAGGAAGGTTCTGTTGCGACTGTACCAAATAAGGAGGTGTCCGAGTACCGGATGATGCAGTTGCCGGTGTAGACAAGTGCCTCCTTTTGTATGGGGCAGAGGCGGCGGGTGTCTGAGGCCAAGATATTGAGGCAGGCACGGCAGCTCTCGGCGGTCAAGTCACCACGGCAGAGGCCAAAGACGTAGAGGGTTTGGGAGGTGCCGGAGACGGCAGCAGAGGCATTGAAGAAGCCGTAGGAGAGGGACAAGGGGTTGGTGGTGGAGATGGAGGAGAGAACGGTGGTGAGGGTGGTTTGGTAGGTGCTGTTGGAGGTGAAGTTGCCGGTCGAACCACAGTGCGTAGCTGGGAATAGGGCTTTTATTTGGGAAGCAAACATGAGAAGCAGCAAGAGAAGGAGATTTGGAGGATCCATTTTTTTCTTTTTCTTTTCTGGAGTTTCGGGTCTCCTTTTATAGAAGTAGTACTCGACAGGCTGGTTCCCTAGAATATATGAATACCGTGAAGGATAGGATGCAAAACAAGATGTGTTGAATCATTTCATACAGGGGATACCTCAGTGGGTGGGGAAAAAAAGAAAGACATCAACGCGGATTGCCAAAGTTTCGCACAGAGTTGTCGTGTTTCTCAATAGGCAAAGTTTGAGTCTCGATAAAGCAATGACTCCTTTCAGAGTCCGTCTTTTGCAAGTCCAAAAGAAAAAGCAAAGGGACCCGGCGACTGCCAAGCAATAGTTGGAGTCTCGAAGAAGCATTGACCCCTTCAGCCGAGTAGAAAAGCAAAGAGAATCGGCCGATTCCAACCAAAGTTGTACCCTTACTAAAGATGATGTTTTCTCAAAACAGATGATTCACTAGATGTTGGCCTACGGCAGGTGACAAAATCACAGCCGCGGCTGATATTTAAAAAAAAATCAAAAAATTTATTTCAAAGAAAAACTTTTGACTTTTTTTTTTAGCCGTCCAATCTGAATTGGACGGTTGGAACGAGTTCCCTGTCACCCCTAACATATGTCAAGGGATCTGTTTCTATAGTGACAAGGAAGATAGAGGTCGGAGAAGCTAAGGACCATAACCAAAACGAAACGAAGGGTTTAGTCTATAAATTTTTTTTCATCGATATATCTCATGAAAATTTATCATGTCATCAATACTTCAGTGGAAAAAAAAATACAAACCACATCAACCCGGATCACAATACTTTTGCAGAGCAGTTGCAGAGTTGTCGTCTTTCTCAATGGGAAACGTTTAAGTCTCGAGAAGGCACGACGTCTCTGTTGGGGGCAAGTACGTCGGAGCAATGAGGAATTCGAATCTCGAAGAAGCATCGACACTAATGGGAAAGCAAATATTCGCTTCTATAGAGTCTCGTCTATTATAGATATAAAAGAAAAGCATTGATTGCTGAGTCTCTGTCTTTTGCAAGTATGATAGAATAGCAAAGAAAATCGGCAATTTCCAAGCAAATGTGGAATCTTTACAGGTGAAATCTTCAATAAAGATTATTTTTTCTCTACAAGGAAATTTGTTCATATTCTTATGATTTTAGTTTCAATTTTTATTTAGAGCACTCTAAAAATAAAATTTTACATGCATAAGTCCAATATGGGACAATGCATCCTTAAGATCGCATGAGGAAGTGGACCATGTCAAGTACACCAAATGTCATCCAGGCTTCACTTGACCCGCTATATTAGATTAAAACCATGTTTATATTACTTTAACTTCCACTTGAAACCATTATTACATAACTTAAAATTTGAAGCCTGGTATTAGTGCTAATGGGAATGGGAGAACTAGGCATGGTTAAGCAAGGACGACCATAAAGTCTTTTGAGCAATAACTTGAACACAAATGATTTTGGAAATGAAAAAAAAAAACCTGCAAATAAAATGATTGCTAATGAATGCACCGGTCACATTTTGGGAAACGAATCTCCTGACATATGCCAGGAGTGACGTTTCCGAGTTTCCAGTCGTCCGATCTAATTGGACAAAACAAAAAAAATATTCTGGTTTTTTCTAAAATCCCAGCCGTCCGATTACGTCCCCTGACTTTGTGTCAGGTGATCCGGATCCTGCACTTTGATCTCCTAATTGGAAGATTGTCTCCAAATTTGGATTTTGATTGGCTATTAACTACTAACGATAAAAGTTTAGAATTTGTGCGAAAAACTTTCCCCATGATATATTGGAATGTGCTTTTCGATATCAATAGTTAGTATATCAGCCTACAAGACATGGATTAAACACGTCATCGATTTCTCATATAATCTGCTACTTCTTCTAAAGATGAAAAAAAGAAAAAGCTAACAATAATAGATCAATCATTTTCCTATCGAATGTTTTAGACCACATAGGTAATCTCGTCGAAATACATACATACATATAATTGCAGAAGTATGATTCTATATGTACCTCTCACGCGGTCAAGAGGTGGCTCAAAATGATGTGGAGAAGTAATTTTTTGAATTTTGCAGATTATTTCTTCTTTTTTCTTTTTCTGTTCGACTTATTTATGTATTTTTATCTTTTATTGTTTTTTTTTGTCAATTTATCTTTTATTGTTCATCTTTCCCTACTTTTTTTTTTTGGGTTCACAGTGATCAGCATCTCCAATTACGAACGATCCTGAAAACCATTAAAGAACTCTCGGTCAAAGTTCTCCGAAGAAAAGTCCCATGGGCCGCTTAACGCGGAGGGCCAACATTATATTACTTTTTTCTCGTGTCCATAGTTATATATGATCCAACAAGTCAGCTTTGACCAATTAAGAAAGAATTTGGTCTCCACTTGCCTCATTTGTTTATCCAAACAGAAGGAAACATCCCCATCAATTCCACCTGTGATTTAAGAAGAAAAAATAGATAAGTCCAAGAGGAGTCCAACCAACAAGCGGTCGAACTTTGACTGTTGATCTCTATCCATTTCTCATGGCCACAATTAAATTCAAAGTACGCGTATTTTACACAGACTCAAATTTGAGACATTATTTAACGACTCTTGATGGACTGGCAGAGCTGTGGACGATTGATCCAAAGAGAGCTAAGAGGTTCCTTCTTCTAATTAGGCATTGCCTGGATTTGACATGAAAGATTTAGTTTTAAAAAAAAGATGGATATTGAAAGAAAAAAAAAAGAAGATGAAGGGTAAATGAAGAAAAATCTATAAAATTCAAAAAAAAAATTACTCGAAACCATGAGCAAATTTATCCACTTTAGACAATTGACACACTACGTAGAATTGCTGGTGATGAGTGGATTACCACATCAACAATTTCTGATAAAAATTTGAAGGGAAAGATTACACTTGAGTTTCACTTAAGGATTTTAAAATAAATTGAAAAATTACAAAGTTTATAACTAAATTACTATGTGTAGAACAAGTATAACATTGATGGAGTAATCTTCCCGACGCATCCACTAGCCAATGCTTTAGCATGCAAATGAGTTACAAGTCCTTCGCCATGCAATTTCATGCAATACTAGACTTTCTCTGTTTGTCCATATCCATTTCTTAGGGAGGTACAACCACTTCTCAATGGAGCTTAAGACCTTCAATTTGCTAAGGTATAAAAAAAGAATTACAAAATTAATCCTCGCAATTAAAATATGGGTGGTCATAAGACCTAGAACCTATATATAATATTTTATTTTTACTCTAAAAAGAAGGTAACGAAAGCAATTATTCAATTAGACATAAATAAATAAATCTTAAATTTTTAAAAGAAATTGGACGTAACAAGTGTCCTTATAACGATTAAAACAAATTACACCCTGGAGAATGTGTATCACGTTCGGTGTATTCATCCCTCGCCATGATTTGGATGAGAAAGTACTGCGGTTGGCCCCTTCTTCACATTCGGCTTGTTCGGCGCGGAATCAATTCTTGCAAAATTCAATAAGTCTTGTAGACAGCCATTTCTACAATTTTTTGCAGTCAAGCCGCACCGATTGTCTTTCACAATTCATTGACTAGCATTGACCATGGACTTTGATGGTATCGTATTGACTAGCATTGACCATGGACTTTGATGGTATCATGGACCTCGTGGTGGTTAGGAAGTTGCGATGAACATAGCTCATATTTAAGGAAAAACATTAAGGTGGTACTAGAACCATAACTCATCCCTTGTTCAGATGAGCGCTGTAAATTTTAATTTGTATAGGTCATAAGAAAGCTAAATTGAAAAGGATTGAAGCCATGAGGAGGAAAAGAAAAGTCTTAGCTTCACCCAGAAGCGTTCTGGTGTTGAAAATTGAAAAAGCGATCTAGGTCATTATTATATGGAGTAGCCAACATAAAGATCCCTTCTCCAAAAGTCCAGCCTTCACCATTCGTTTCTAATTTATTTGTACCCTTTATCTATTGAATATCATAAGCGTTAAGCATTGAACCTGCGACAATAGAGCCAAATTTTAATTTCTTTCATACCACCTTCGAGAATTGAAATTTGTTTAGATTGGGTTCTTGATGTTCCTGATTGATCATATACACATATCTTAGATTATAAGTGATTTTGTGTGAGAGCCTCTAAAACAGTATCAGTAAAGTTGTTTTCCCGATATTGGGGTAGAACGCAAACCTCTCTAACTGGTGCTCTTTCCAGTCCAATTTGATCTTAAGATATTGAAATACTATGGAATATGAATTGGTGAAAAGAGGAGGCAAAATCAATTTGCAACGTGAAATGGTCTAGTGTAGTCAACAAAGTTTCATTTTTTTTTCCTTTTGCCAAGTAGTCAACAAAGATATAAGCCCAGCAACTTCTGCTGAAAGGAGTATCTTATATATTTTTTTTCAAGGGTACAATATAGTGAACGCAAAAAGAGTATTTTCAGTCAATCAGTAAAAGACTTCAAACCGGTACTGACAATGTATAGGGGAGACGAGATGTTGAGGAGGGGCTCGAAAGACCGTCATTCAAATTCCGATAAGAAGAAAAAACAATCCATAAGTTCTAAAGATAGCAAATTCTTGCCAATACTCAGATGCAATGGCAGATCTTAGGAACATTGGTGAAGTATTCATACTCTGATTTACTTATATTGCTTCAAGGAAGAGCAAATGATTATACTTTGTGTTTATAGAAACATTTTCAGCAACCAAATGAACTCTTAAAAAGCATAGAGCACAGTCTATTTTGATGATCATAAGGAAAGATTTAAACTAGCCACAATATTGAAGTGGGAAAGCATTCTAGAACCATGTGGAATTGACACCCCCAGATAAGTAGAGTAGTATTTGTGGCTATAACTTGTATTGAATGATCTTTCAGTGACACTCTTGGAAATAAAGATTGACTAGTGGCCACAAGCTCAAACATAAACAACGCACCTGGAAAAAACGTAAGAGCAGGTTTATCCATATACAATATGTTGATTCACCAAGACACATCCGTTGCATGCTACTTCACTACTAGTTCTTATCAACCATAAATTCATATGCAACTAATCACACTACATGGTTAGGCCTTCTTTCCTGCGCCATTTGCTTCTCAGTTTCTTGTGCAACCGCCATGAAAATGAGCCCAATCTAATCCACATCCATAGCAAAACTGAACCCCGCACCTGCAATTGCAAGCCGCGGAGCAACGATAAAGCCCACAAAAAGTAGAAAAATATGAACGATTGAACATTCACTAACTCAGGTACAATTAACTTAGTTCGAAGGATTCAAAATAAAACCTAACCAGCACAATTTTCCGTACCACTGATCGACAGAATTAAGCAAAGCGGCGACAGTGCTACTTATATGAAGACCGTGTTCCTTTGGATATCACTAATAAGGCTTGATAATATATGATACGTCTTATGCTTAATTTATGTCATTTAAATTTCGAAAGCCACGATCAGTAATAGTTCCTTTGAAAAATGGTAGATCCCCCGTAAATTCTGTTTCACTAATTACACACAAGCAACAATTCTGCAGTGTCTATAGGATTTCAGAAAAATCTCAACAAATATGCTGTAATGTATCAAGCTTCTTGATTTATCTTGCTAGATGATTCGCTAGCAAGTGATTCTTTTCAATGAAGTAATCACGTACCTACAAGTGATGTGAGAACAACCATCGGTCCTCTCCACATAAAATTTGCATTTGGGGCATCTCCCCCATTTCTTTTCCTTTGCCAGCTCCCTTACAATGAGATCCTCACTCCCTCTCTCATCCTCATTCAGTGACCAAAACTCCTCGCAAGACACACCAGTGTGCCACGGCACGGAACACTCAGCACAGAACAGCCTATGGCAATATGGGCACTCGCTCTCTCTAATCACCAGCCCATCATCGTAGTCCTTGATCAAAAGGGCTGAGCAGTTCTTGAAAGGGCAATAGAACTTTTGCGAGTCGAGAAACATTGCCTCACACAGCAATTTCTCCCACATATAAAGAACATTCTCAGGGATGATTTGCCTGCAGGAATCAATCTGTAGGACACCCTTACACTCTAGTCCTGGGCATTTGATGGTGGTGACACCGTCCAGGACTTTAATCTCCACATACCTGCTTATGCAGAGAGAGCAAAAGCTGTGAGAACACACGGTTCCGATTCTGGACATCCCTTTAGCCTCTTTTCTCTCGGCACAAATCTCACAGAAGCTCTCCGATGACTCCCCACCGTCTTTTTGAACACCCATCTCAACTGGGTCTATGATTTTCAATTGACTTCTGTTCGGGTTTGCCTCAGTCACAACCACTAAAGACGAGGAAGACCCAGTATTTCTTTTTGAAGGATTCAGATTCATCACCCAGGAAGCTTCTAAAACCTCCTGAAATTGCAACTCTTGGGCATATTCAAAATCTAATACCTGAGGACCATCAAGCAATAACGATAAGAAGAGATCATCTTGCGAGAGAAGATCAAAGTACTGCTCCATCTTTTAAGTTTCTTTTCTTTGAATGAGCCTGTTCTGTGGCTTGTTGGAATTCTGAAGGTCGCTTTGATTGTTTTTATATATTAAGATGCAGCGTACTGTGCGCAAAATCTTAGCGGAGAAGTTCCTTTTCAATAATTGAGACTTTAATGCCTTCTTCAAGAATTTTCCTTTTTAAATTTTACATTTTGGATGGTGCTATCATTTTTGAAAAAAAAAAAAAGTTGTTTTTGCTACGCTAGCTTTGCTTGGGTCCAGTTAAGATGAAGGATATGGCTTTTACATTGAAACTTTGATTTGATGCATAATCCAGTACTATATCAAAATTGTAAATCTTGAACTTCTATTTTTTTATGTCTTTTTTATGTCTTTCAATTATATCTTCTCGCATGTTCACCCTAGTCAATTCCAATCTAACCTTTAGCATGGCTTATGTTCTGTTTCTTTTGGGAACAATATTTCCTTCATTTTTTAGTGTTTGGTTCACTTAGGAAAATGAATTAACGGGGAGATTGTGATAAGGTTGTATCAATTGTGTGTATGGTGTGCAATTCAGTAGGAGAAACAATTTATGGCATTCTGGAACAAAAACAAAAAAAAATTTGTTTCTGATTTCTTGGTCAAACCAATCTATTCCAAAAATATAAAAAAGAAAATTTTCTACCAAACGAATTTATGTTTCACAATGAATTCTGGAACAGAAAAACTCATACTGGAATAGAAATTGACCCTTATCATGCAAGCACTAGATATTAAGACTTGGATCCGAAATTCTATGCATGGGCTAATATTGGTTCTCAAGTCTTAAGGTTCAAGACTAGGTTTTCGGTAGCTAATCTCGAGTTCATCAAGGCTAAGCTTGAGACTTAGGTGCCTAGGCCTAGGCTTGGACCCTAATGCCCATGTCTAGGCCCATCGAGGCCAAGCTCAAACCCCTAGTGCTTGTGCCAATTACCTGGACATCAAAGCTTGGGTTCATAAAGGCTATTGCTCAACACTTGAGCTCTAGCCCCTAGCATCAGGCAAGGTCTATAAAGGCGATGCGCGGATTCTTGGCACTTGAGCTCTGGACCAATGTTAATGACACATTTGTTCTTATAAAAATATTTAAAAAACTAAATTTAAACTATTTAAAAATATTAACACATGTAATTTTTCTTTTTAAAAATTATAATTTTTATTACTTTTTTTCTTTTTTGTTTTAGCTTGCCAATCGTTTGCCATGGCGGTGGCTGGCGATCGACCACAAGTGAGGGACGAGTTTACTCAAGGCAAGTGAGGCTTAAGCTCTAGATTTCGATGAGCATTACCTTGCCAAATCCAACGAGGTGGTGCCTTACTCAAGTCTATAACATAAAGATTGGAGACTGAGATATGAGAAGTACCGATTTTGCAAAAACTAATGAGTTTGGTCTTGGTGATGACTATTACTTTATAACTATAGAATAAGGTTATTGCCTTCACAATGCTTGCTCCCAACAATGGAATAGCCATACTAGGTATTATATTTTCGCTATAATGGCCATTTAATAAATGTCCCTTGCTCTTTTGTACCTCCAACTTTGCCGATGTTAGAAAAAATCGATCAAAATTATCTTAATACATGGCCCATGAGAAAGTGCCAAAACATTTTACTCTTCCCCCATTTAATACAAAAAGAATTAGTCGATAAATGATCGATGGTAAATGGAAGTAAAAGCTAAAAGTCAATCCAACTAGAAATAGCTAGCTCCTTTAGTTCAAAGCAAAGAAACAACCAAATTACTATCAGTTTATCAGTCACTACAAGCACGCTTAATTGACATGTTTGACATAGAACTTAATAGTACCTCAGGACACAACATATGCGAAATTTTAGAAGCAAACGAGATTACGCCCTGAATAGATGTCAATGAGCTTCATCGAGGGTAGACTTCTGTAATCGACACTCCATTGATCGATGAAGGCACAGAACCACTCGTAAATTGATCAGGTCCCTTGCCCTTCCCTAAGATGTTAATCGGTGGTTCTGTCTGGCTTCGGAGAAAAAAGGCCGGTTCTCGTGGCAATGGTAGACTGAGAGTTTGGCTGCTCAGTGCGAGAACAATGTTCGCCATAGTCGGTCTATTAGCCGGATCTTCCTGAACACACAGTAAGCTGATATGTATGCATCTGACCACTTCGCTTCTAGAATAAGATTCTCCCACTGCCGGGTCCAACATTTCCAGAGGCGCATTGTTTCTCCAAAGTTTCCAAGCCTAGAGCAGCTCAATTGGACACAAATAGTGAACCTCTGTACCATGACTGCTGATTGGGAGCGCAGAGAACAATTAAATCATACAAGAAAACTTACAAAGCTTGCGAGATCCTCGCCTCCATCAGATTGGTAGTAGTAGTTATTCCTCTTGCCACAAATGATCTCAAGGAGGAGGATGCCGAAGCTGTAAACATCAGACTTTTGAGAGAAATGTCCATGCATTGCATATTCCGGGGACATGTAACCGCTGCAAACCACCACCAGAACCATACTGTTGGGATGCCTTTTATCTATGCTAATCATGTCTCAATTCTAATCGAGAAGCTACCTAATGGTGAACTTTGAAGAATGCAAAACTTACTAGGTTCCTACAATCCTTCTAGTGCTTGCATTAGTTTGATCGACTCCAAAAATTCTCGCCATGCCAAAATCCGAAATCTTTGGGTTCATATCATTGTCCAGCAAGACGTTGCTAGCTTTTAAATCTCGGTGAATGACTCGAAGTCGAGAATCTTCATGTAGATAGAGCATTCCTCGTGCAATGCCTGATATTATCTTGTAACGTCTTGGCCAGTGTAATTGCTTGCTTTTCTCAGGGTCTATAAAGTGATTTATGGATGTAAATGAGAGTAAGTATCATTTGAAACCTAGAAGTTAGATTCAAAATGTTATATATGGTCTAGTAAACGAGCATATGATTATTTAACCCAAGAGACAAACTTAAAGCAAGTAAAGTGGAACGAACCGAACACAAAGTAGTCGAGACTTTTGTTGGGCACAAACTCGTATACGAGTAGCTTTTCCCCTCCTTCCAAGCAAAATCCAAGCAATCTCGCCAGATTCCGATGTTGAAGCTTCGCTACCAACAAAATCTCGTTCTTAAATTCTTCGACACCTTGCCCTGAGCTTTGAGACAGCCTCTTCACAGCTATTTCTTGTCCATTGGGAAACCTACCCTGAAAAAATTTGTGGAAGGTGATGACCTCATGAACTCTTCACTTCTTTTTGTTTTTGCTTTTAGTTTTTTTAGGGTAACGACTTTCCGAACTTGTAACCAATATGCAAGGTTATATATTAAACCATATTTGGATTTCAATTGTGTCCCCAAAGATTAAAAATTATTCAGTACTTTGTCATGCTTTTATAACATTTACACGCGAGTCATTCTTATGGCTAGAAAGTAAAAATTATAAACTTTAT
This sequence comes from Melaleuca alternifolia, assembly GCA_019926035.1. Lineage (NCBI taxonomy): Eukaryota > Viridiplantae > Streptophyta > Magnoliopsida > Myrtales > Myrtaceae > Melaleuca > Melaleuca alternifolia. The sequence goes on from JAGKPW010002175.1 coordinate 320,409, forward strand.
TCTTAATATTCTTCAGAAAAAGAGCATCAAATAGCCCATTTGAAGTTTATTTCGATTTAAATGAGCTGAAACTTCATTACATAACATTGATTCCATGATGGTTTAGTTGCCAGTGTACATAAGTAAAACCAAACCGATCATCAAGCAAATTCTGAAAGCATCTTATGATGCTGGCAATCACTAACGTACCTGATAAACCTCCCCGAATCCACCTTCGCCAAGCTTGTTATCTTGAGAAAAATTGTTCGTCGCTGCAATTAAACTATCCCGATCGAATTGCAAGGACTTCAAGGATGCAATCTCGCTTACACCTTCATGAATGAACAGAAATGTCGTTTGGACTTACTTTTCCATGTCTTTAGGTCATAGCTTCACAATCTTTAGTTTCTTAATCGAAAGTTTCAAGGTTTTGATTTGGTCCTTTGAAAAAAAACGACAGTCTTACCGCTTCCTTCTTGTACTGCTTCATATTTCTGCTGTGCTCGCCTCGTCCGAAGGCAACAACAACCAATGAAGAGAAGAACAACAAAAACGGCAACAGAAACGATTATTGCAGCCAAGGTACCTGATTAGATAATTGTTTTGCTCAGCAAATTTAGAACCATTAGTCAATTGCAATCCTAAAATAGTGAATTGCCAGCATCCCTCGTAGGGATCGCTAGGGATAAGTGTTCAAAAAATTCTAAACCTATTACATTAGTGTCAATTAGTCATAAACCTTTTAAATATATGAATTTAGTGCTCAACCTTTTGACTTAATTTCAATTCTGTTATTCGAATTGGTTTTGCCTAGACATTGATGGCGTGGATGTTTGCCAGTTTACATAACATTGCCTGTGCTATCATGAATAATTTTTAATTAATAATTTATTTATTTTTCAATTTATTTATTACTTTTATGTTTTTTTTTTTCCATTCTGGTTCTTTTTGTTAGTAGTCGGTCATTGGCCACATGTGATGGCCAACCGTTGGCCATGTTTGGGCGGACTAGCCTTGCTAGCCAAGGGTCACCGCTGCTTATGATGGGTGATGGCAACCCTCCCCCAAGTGAGGATTGTCCACTTGAGCTGATTTGGTCTCCGACAAAAGGAAGAAGACAGGCTAAAAAAAGGAGAAACGTCATATTTATAACTAAAAATTTGAAAAGATTATTACATTATAGTTAAAATTTGTTCACATTAATGATTGCAATGCCACATAAACTATCCTGTGCTAAAATTAGTCAAAATGACTGAATTGACATTAAGTCAAAAAATTTAAAACTAAGTTTTTTTTTTTATAACCGAGTTGTCTGGGCCAACTTGCGTGCACCTCAACTATTCCTCGGGGGAGACTAGCACAGCAACCTACTGCCATGGCCCCCCACTTAAATCACAGGCGCTTCCATGGGGAATCAAACCCAAGACCTCAACGAAGTCCAAGTTCGCTCTAACCAGCTAGGCTACCTATGGGTAGGTAAAATTTAAAACTAAGTTGGCATTTAAAAAAAAACTAAAACTAAAATAATAAATCAAATATAATAAATTTATGACTTTTTAAACATTTTTACTGGGATCATTACAAGCTCAAGCTTTCCTTACGAGTAAAAGGAGAAAGCTAGTGTATAGAAAGCTCCAATCTTGCTTTAAATGGCTTGTTAAGTGCCTGGAAGGCATTTTTTTTTTAACAAGATTGACCACTAGCCATTTCTCTGCCCAAATTAATTGATTGAAGGTTTAAATGTACTTTGGAAAGTTTGTACTTCAAATTTCATTTAGGTTCTCATACCTCTACCCTTGCAATGCACAAATTGCATGAATCAGCACGTAAATTAGGATGATTGTATTATTCTGTTTCCTCCTTGCTGATAAATTTCTAAAAGAGTTATAAGTATTAAAACTGTTGATACAAATATATATTATCGACTTTTCGGATCTTTTGTTGATTCATTAGTAACTTATTGACACTTTTATGCGATTACCGATTCTTTTTCACATTTTACGAAGTATCAGCTATTCTTACAATTCTATTGACTGTTAATTTCCGTCATTATAAATGTATCATACCTACCGTCTAATGGTTGGGGAAAAAGCTTCAATTACTGCTGCAGATTTGTGAACTTCTTTTTCCCTATTTCTGACTTTTTCTTCCCTCATCTAGTGAAGTGCACGTGTCGAACTAGGAGCGGTTCAGCAGTATTCATGTGGTACACTGGATGGATGGATACAATATTTTCTCCAAGGCCCACTGTTGGGAAATTGATGCATGCCATATTTAAACCAAGAAAGAAGTTTTGACGTTTCTAAAATAAATCTCGGAGTTTAGGTTAAAATTGAAATATCTAAAGCGCAATTTAGACTTTCTTTAATGAAATTTCCCAAATTAGTATGTAAAATACCAGCTACTCTGAAATTCTTCAAAATAGAGAATTGAATAGTGTCGGTCATAATATTACTTTTTTCATAATCTTTAACGCAACGTACCTTTGCCGATATTTCTACGGCCAATATTTCTACCGGAAGCCGGCGGAGCAGCTGGAGGTGGCAGAGAAGATGGTGGCGGACTGGGGTTCGACTCCAAAAAGGGGTACAAATCCCATCGGAAAATACAGCTCGGCTTATAAACAACGCCACCTTGTTTTCCACGGCAACATTTATCATAATCATCAATGGCTTCAGACAAGCAGCTTGCGCAATCGTTCGGCGACAAGTCGGGGCTACACTGTGTCAACGAGTACACCGTGTTGTTGTCTGGCAACTTGACCTGCCCCGTCGCAAACTTGAGCTTTGAAGAGCCGTTCGCGGCTTCAAGCGCTAGTCTTTGCGTCAAGTTCCTCCATATCGAATCGAACTGGTCTTGGTCCATGGTGATGTTGCCGACGTTGTAAAGCCGAAGGGTAGGATGTGTTTGCAGTATGCCATAGATCGGAGTGTCCGAGTATCTGATAAAGCATGGCGGGTCCCCGGTTCCCCAGGAGTAAGCCGCCTTCTGTCTAGGGCACTTCACGACCAGATCTTGGGCTGCAGAGCTCACGCAGCTACCGCAGATATCTGCTGAAGTGTCTCCTCTGCAGAAAGTGATGGCGTAGATGGTGTTTGGGCTCTCTCCGGTGCTCGTGGCGTAGAACCCCTCATGTGCAGCCACGTTGGGAGAAAGAGAGCTCAGGATGGCGTCGCGGTTCTTTGCGTAGGCGCTGTTCGACGTGAAGTTTCCGGTGGTGTTATAGCAGTATTGTGCATGGGATGGGTAGGCTCGGATCAGAACAGCCAGGGAAATGAGGAAACAAAGAGCAGTTGATGAATGGTTCATGGTATGGCCTGGCGGTTTTGGTGCCTTGAATAGTTTTGCTTGATGCAGAGTCGGAGATTTTCAGGCTATAAATTGCAATATGCTGAGGCTACGGTTCGCGCTTATGCAGTAGGATTCACTTGTAGTGGTGGTGGACAAGGTGAAGAGAAAATATCCAAAGGACAGAGAGAAGAGCAGTACCACATGTCGACAAGTCAAAACCCTTGATCAGAGTGCAAGATTTACTAAAGATTAGTTTGCAAAACTGATTTTTATTAAGAGATAAGTTTCATTGTGAGCGATCCTTAAAATAAGTGTTTATATTAAAAAAACCAATAATAGCCCAATATATCACATAACAAAATAATTGCGTAAACTAGTCTTAATAATTCCAACATTTTCCTAAAATAATATCCCGTGATGTTGGCTTGGCGATGTAGAATTTGTCTTGTGCCTTATGAAATAAACGGATGCGACAAATTGGATTTCTTTGTCATTTAAGAAAAAAACGAAAATGTTATTAAAAAACAAAGAGAAGAAAATATCATCAGGAGAAAAAGGAGTGGTGGAGAGTGGAACTGATATGGATGGAGAATTGATTGTCAGTTGACGGGGTCAAGATACTAGACTGCTCGTGCTCGTCTAACATAAAAATCTTGCAGACTTCTAAAGATACTTGGTGGATTTACAAAAGATATTTTTGTATTGACTCCTACCCTTTGCCATCTCAAGTATAAACTCAAAGCCATAGAGCTTTCGTTCTCTCTTACACACTAAGTAAGATACATGATGATGTACGTTATATAAATTCTTGTTTACAATAATGATCGGAGTTAAATATGATTATTGAGTGTAGGATGACAAGATATTTACTTATGACTGTTGTCATGAGAAAAGATTGATGCCAGAGTGCTTACAAAATTTTGAAGATGAACATCAAATTTTGATCGTTACACATATCATATATTATATCTAATTAAGGATGTAGTCCTTTAATGTAAAATGAAAAGAGATAGAGAGGAAGATGACAGTATTTTCCTCTATATTTGTAGATCACCAATCAAAATTATGGTTGTTGAAAGGCAAATTTTTTCTAACGTGGCAAGGAAAAAACCCACATCGAATTTCACATATTCAAATTTCTACTCAAGTAGTAAGTGACAAACGTCACCAAAAGCAAAGCGATGTGATGTCACGTACTCAGATACTTGTATTTTGACAATCATTGTCAACTCGTGAAATTGAGTCCCATGAATTGATGTATCTCTACCATTTTGCATGGTGTGGAAGTCAATTCTCAATTCTGTAAGGGCCAAGAATAAAATTAAAGGAAAGATTGGGGCGTGGAAAAGAAACTCGATCGAGCCCACCGATACCTTCACACGTTCACCCCCAAACTTAGGAAAAGTAAAGAAATTGATGGGCCATTCAGTCAATTCCGATAATACCGTTGACCTATTTTGCAATTACCATCATTTTGTACCTTCTTCTTCACGGAAAATGATTCCATGTCCTAACGTTACCATAATCTTGTCCATCCAAATCTCTATTAAAAGCTTTCCCTCCTCTAAAAGGGCAAAAAACCCCATTTCATCGTTCATTTCTCCTACCTTAGCGTCACGATAAGACAGGGGATCCAGATCATTCTGAAAAAGACATATTGCCTACATATTTTACTCTCGGACGAAATATGTAATTAAATCGCACTTCCTATTATTTTCCAGGATCACTATCTAATAAAAGATGTTCGTTTCTTAATATCTTCGATATATAATTGGCATAGCAGTTTGCCAATTTAATTGGCCGAATAAAAGTATTGATTACCCACCGTTTGAAATAATGCAGTAATGATCTGGATGTTACTGTTGTCTACAGTGAAAATATGTCACGTCAATGTGCATCGTGCTATATTATGTAACGTGTTCACTTGTATGTAAGCAATTCATAGGAAAGATTGGTGGATGATTTGTATGGTAGTTCCCTCTAGATGCGATTGGAAGTACTCGCAATTTCAATTGGGTTAAAAATGTTAACATTTTTATGCGGGGAGATCTCTCAAAGAGAGCCCAAATTCATCAATATTTTTAGTCACGCCTTCTTAAGTGCATATAAAAAATATTCTCGGTACACATGCATTTCACTTGTAGGTGCGCTAAGTTCAATCTTGTCTACATATATAATAGGCTTTATATTCACTTAAAAGTTTAAAATTACAAATTATGGATTAATCAAGACATATTAACTATTTTACACCACATCTATTTTTCAATGTGGGATTATCTAACTCACACATGCATTACAATAGTTACTATGTTGGGTTACCTCAAAACTAGCATATATATATATATATAACACAAGCAATTTTCAAATACGCAGCTCTTAGGAACATATAATTACTTCGTTGTAGAGTGGTTCAGGTTATTATGATCCTTTTCTAAGTGCATGTGGTAATTCGTAGATTAGGGTGGTGAATTTGAACAACGGTAATAGGGCAATGAATGTCTTTTATGAGCGTTTAAATACCTATGTATGGACAAGGACCAGTCTATTTAACACCTATACTTTACAGTGTTAGTGCAAGAATTTATTTGGGTCATTAGTTATCGAAAGCAATATTAATTCATCCTTCGAATAGCAGTGGTTTGCAACGTATGTGGTGGCAACTCTTTGTCCAAGATAAGACTTTTACGTGCCAGTGATTTACACCCCCGGCTTTGTAATCTCGCCCTATCAGAGATAACAACGGCCGCAGAGATCTTATATTATCTAAATCCGAATGAAGACTTTACTAATCATTTGCGTCATGGTACTTTGTTTGGCAGACCCAGGCCCAATTGGCAACTATTATTTCTCCTAATTGAAAGAGCAATATCTTCCCCTTCTTTACCCTCCTTATCTAGACCTGAATGATGAGTTTGAATCGTAACACTCTATTTAATACCCAGAAGCTTCCATAAGCTGAGGATCGGTTTCTAGCTCTCTTGAGGAGTTACCCTCTGATAATTAAGGAGTTCCCATTTAATATTGTGATAGGCCAGTATTGAGCCTATATCTTGTTGAATATCCTTTTATCTTTCTCCTTCCTTCAAATTATTCATATATTCCACATCCACCAAATTACCCACAAGATGATCCATATCTCCATTTCCAACTTGAACCCATCTCCCATCATCATCAATATTCCCAACCACATTACTGGCCACATATTGAACTCTTTCCACATCGAAATTATATAGACCTTCTCATTTGAGTTCCCCTCAATCTCAAAACTAGTCTATTCATAATCACCATTATATCGATTAGGGCACAATTTAGACGATGATATATGAAATCGATCACTACAAAAGTTATATCCCTTGAAAAAACTAAGGTCGTCTTTGAGAGAACCATTTTCAAGAACTCTCTAGTAGAGTTTGTATATTTTGCACCAAATCTCAGTCACAATAGTTTCAGTCACATTTGAGAGCGAATCCTTATCTAGGTCTTGTTTCGACACATGGTCTCTTTCACCTATGGGCATAATATTACATAAGACATTGTTGTTCACAATTAGACCGGCAAGGGACCAAAACTATGTGATGAGCACCTTTTTTTTTTTAATATGTCCAACAACAAAAAAAAAAAGCAAGTGGTCCCAACAAATTGAAGATTCTGACCATACAAAAACACCAATTTTTCCGAAGATCCTAAATGAAGCAACTTTGGATACCAAAGCCAAATGCAGCATTGACAATGGAGTGAATGCTTGATGCGCATTGTGTGATGGAAGCTTCATTCCCTCCAATGCCCTCAACCTTTTTTTCCACCGAATGTCGATTCTCTGTAACTAGGGCTCGCACGAAGAAGATGACCCTGGCATCTTACCTGGAGATGTAATTACAAGACGATGCCATTTTGATATTTTAAAGGGGAAGAAACATATTTTTTTTTAATAAATGACCACTTAGGAGAGAAAGATTAATATAAAACTTACATTATATCATCTTTTTCTGTCCATCGATTTAGACATCGCTAAGTGAGGAATCTAATCACATTGATATTTCAAGTTTTCGAATCCGAATGGAATTTTCGAAAATTTTATGATAAAATTACACGTGCATCACAAGTTTTACGAATTTTAATGCGCTTTTCCCAAATATTTATTGCACTATTACATTATGTTACTCGAGGGCCATGATACCATTTACGTACAGATATTTGCTTTCCTGTCAATACGTTCCCTTTTCAAACAAATTAATTCTTGATTCTTTCACCTTTTTCTTTGTCTCTCTCTCCACATATTTCCTCGCCTTTTTTTTTTTCAATTTGCAAACCCAAACACCGACAGTCTGCAAGACTTTTGTCATGTGAGAGGCTTCCTCCCATGTTCGAATTGACGAGTCTCGTACGCCATCTAAAGTAGCTGTCGAGGCACATTAGTCTTCCTATGGAGGACCCATCCGTGAATTAAGGGCACATGGAAGAAAAAGTTTCCTCTTTTGTTCCCTTTTGGTTTCTTTATTTCAGCGCGCTGACTCGACTAACAACAGTTCCTTTTCCAATTGATTTTACTTCCTGATGGCCTACTGGTATTTGGACCCGTCAAATAGATAAATGGGATAAAAAAATATCTCAATTCAAATTAATCCATTTAATCCATCTTTATCAATTTCCATGCAATACAAATATAATAACACATACCTAACTGGACTCATAGCCGATCCGAATCATATTGTTAAAACTTGGATCAAGAAAACTTGTAGTGTCTTGGATGCAACGTACTCGGACTTTTATACTCAACTCAATATCAAGAAAACTCGGATGCAAACTAGTAGTGTCTTGGGACTTGCGAAAAACTCCCCAAGAAATACAACCCTCCAATCTTACCGAGTAGATTGCGAGGGATGACACTTCCTCTATGAGGGGTGTACAAAGTTACCTATTCATCTCTTTGCATGCCTTGTTCAACGTCTTATATGCGGAATTTTTTACCTCGCTTTTACGTCCAGTATAATACGTGATGATATATCACAAGTTTATGCATCCTCCTTGCATTACATATGGTGCTACTATTAATTAAAAAAAATTCAGCTGTTGCCACATGCTTTCCATGGGTTTTGGTGAAAGGCGATCATACTATAGATAATATGCATAAGGGAAAAATATGAAAGGTGAACAACACACACCACCGGACCGGTTGGTTTTGGGTGGTTATCAGGGGTGTTGGCCTGATTTCCAATTTCATAAAATTATAATTTGTGATTTTATGTATGATGCTCGGTTTTAGTTAGAGGTGGCAAAATGGGTCAAAGACCCATATTTTAACCCATATTTGATAATATGGATCATAAATGGGTTAGCTTAAAAAGTTAGTTGGGTCTAAAATGTGTCACTTAATAACCTCATGAGTCTTAAATGAGTTCTAAACGGATCATAAATGAGTTACCTAATTAATTTTAAATATTATTAACAAATCATTTTAAATATTATTAACAATGAAAATTATGATATTCTAATTATTTTATTTTTAAAAATAAAAATTCGATCGAATTTTTATTTTCCCTTATTTTTTCTTTTTTCTTTCCTTTTCTTTTTCTCCTTTTTCCCTCTTTCTAAGTTGGTGCTGGCCAAGAGGCAAGTGGTGAGCTCACCAGACTCCAGTCACTAGAAGAGGAAAAAGAAAAAAAATGAAATTTTTTTTAAATAAAAATAATTAAATTTTCAAAAATAAATTAAAAAATTAGAAAAATTATCAAAAAATCGAATTGCATAAATTTATTTTAACAATTCATTTTTTTTAAAAAAAATCACCAAGCAAATTTTCCTGAACTTGGTTAAATATGGAAATATTTTAACAATACAGGTCGGGTCGAGTATGGATTGGGTAGGAGTCGGGTCGGGTATGAGTCATTATATTTACACCACATAAATATGGGTCAAAACGGGTTAACTCGGTCAAATATGGTCCAATCCATATTTGACCCAACCCACCCTTTTGACGCCCCTAGTTTCAGTGGGGAGCTGGAAGGGAACGATGATTTTTATTAATGTTTTATTCATTCACAGTATTTGAAATTTGAGCATGAAAACAGAGGGCTTTTGTAATGGGTCTTGAGCAATTGTTGGGTCGATCACAGCCCATGATGATTTATGAGGGTGCCAAAACAAAGAAAAACCACGTTATTTTTCTTTCGATCTCAAGGATGTTTGCTTGACACTTGATGAAGCCGTGCGTCATCATCTAATTGTAAGACTAAGTGGTAGGGTTCTCTGTTCCAGAAACTAGGAACCTGTCCGTCTAGTCATGTTCCCAGTTCATGGGTTGAACTAGATCAGATCAAGAGTCAATCACTCCTAGAAATTATCAGTTAATTTTAAATCTATTGTATATTCTAATTTAGTTCTAAATCTATTAATCTATATCACACGAAGCTACGGTTTGATCGAACCACATGATGCATTATAACTTTATAAGTAATGAGTCAAAGCTATCATAAATTTCATAGATATAGCTGAATTACACATTTTTAGGATATATTTCTCTAACTATTTTTTATGTGGAAAACAACATAAGTATCACAATGATGGACGGTGCATTGAACGTAATGAATCTACAAAAGTTAGTTTCACTAATAAAATTATGAAATTGTTGAGCACATCTAGCATTATTCTTTCTTAGCTATTAACTTGAAACGTTCAACGCGTTCAGAGAACCTTCCATCTTGTCAACTATCAACAGTTTAGAAAAACATCTTTACAGCTGTTGTCATTAGCCTTTTCTTTCTCGTTTCGGTAATCGTCAATTTTTTTTTTTTTTGCGTGTGGAAAAAAAATAATCGAAACGATTGGACATGCATTACAGTAGTTACTATGTTGGCTTACCTCAAAACTAGCATCTTTATATATATATAACACGAGCAATTTTCAAATACGCAGCTCTCAGGAACATATAATTACTTCGTTGTAGAGTGGTTCAGGTTATTATGATCCTTTTCTAAGTGCATGGTAATTCGTAGATTAGGGTGGTGAATTTGAACAACGGTAATAGGGCAATGAATGTCTTTTATGAGCGTTTAAATACCTATGTATGGACAAGGACCAGTCTCTTTAACACCTATACTTTACAGTGTTAGTGCAAGAATTTATTTGGGTCATTATTTATCGGAAGCAATATCAATTCATCCTTCGAATAGCAGTAATTTGCAACGTATGTGGTGGCAACTCTTGTCCAAGATAAGACTTTTTATGAACTTTCAGTACATGTGCCAGTGATTTACACCCCCGGCTTTGTAATCTCGCCCTATCAGCTGTTACTCAATCACAACGGCCGCAGAAATCTTGATATTATCTAAATCCGAATGAAGACTTTACTCATCATTTGAGTCATGGTACTTTGTTTGGCAGACCGAGGCCCAATTGGTGACTTATTTCTCCTAATTGAAAGAGCAATATCTTCCCCTTCTTTACCCTTCTTATCTAGACCTGAATGATGAGTTTGAATCGTAACACTCTATTTAGTGCCCAGAAGCTTCCATTAGCTGAGGATCGGTTTTTAGCTCTCTTGGGTGTTATCCTCTGATAAGGAGTTCCCGTTTAATCTTGTGATAGGCCAGTATTGAGCCTATATCTTGTTGAATATTCTTTTATCTTTCTCCTTCCTTCAAACGGTTCAAGATCGTCGTTATTATTCATATATTCCACATCCACTAAATTACCCGCAAGATGATCCAAATCTCCATTACCAACTTGAACCCATCTCCCATCATCATCAATATTCCCAACCACATTACTGGCCACATATTGAACTCTTTCCACATCGAAATTATATAGACCTTCTCATTTGAGTTCCCCTCAATCTCAAAACTAGTCTATTCATAAAGGGCACAATTTAGATGATGATATATGAAATCGATCACTACAAAAGTTATATCCCTTGAAAAAACTAAGGTCGTCTTTGAGAGAACCATTTTCAAGAACTCTCTAGTAGAGTTTGTATATTTTGCACCAAATCTCAGTCACAATAGTTTCAGTCACATTAGAGAGCGAATCCTTCTCTAGGTCTTGTTGCGACACATGGTCTCTTTCACCTATGGGCATAATATTACATAAGACATTGTTGTTCGCAATTAGACCGGCAAGGGACCAAAACTATGTGATGAGCACCTTTTTTTTAATATGTCCAACAACAAAAAAAAGCAAGTGGTCCCAACAAATTGAAGATTCTGACCATACAAAAACACCAATTTTTCCGAAGATCCTAAATGAAGCAACTTTGGATACCAAAGCCAAATGCAGCATTGACAATGGAGTGAATGCTTGATGCGCATTGTGTGATGGAAGCTTCATTCCCTCCAATGCCCTCAACCTTTTTTTCCACCGAATGTCGATTCTCTGTAACTAGGGCTCGCACGAAGAAGATGACCCTGGCATCTTACCTGGAGATGTAATTACAAGACGATGCCATTTTGATATTTTAAAGGGGAAGAAACATATTTTTTTTTAATAAATGACCACTTAGGAGAGAAAGATTAATATAAAACTTACATTATATCATCTTTTTCTGTCCATCGATTTAGACATCGCTAAGTGAGGAATCTAATCACATTGATATTTCAAGTTTTCGAATCCGAATGGAATTTTCGAAAATTTTATGATAAAATTACACGTGCATCACAAGTTTTACGAATTTTAATGCGCTTTTCCCAAATATTTATTGCACTATTACATTATGTTACTCGAGGGCCATGATACCATTTACGTACAGATATTTGCTTTCCTGTCAATACGTTCCCTTTTCAAACAAATTAATTCTTGATTCTTTCACCTTTTTCTTTGTCTCTCTCTCCACATATTTCCTCGCCTTTTTTTTTTTCAATTTGCAAACCCAAACACCGACAGTCTGCAAGACTTTTGTCATGTGAGAGGCTTCCTCCCATGTTCGAATTGACGAGTCTCGTACGCCATCTAAAGTAGCTGTCGAGGCACATTAGTCTTCCTATGGAGGACCCATCCGTGAATTAAGGGCACATGGAAGAAAGAAGTTTCCACTTTTGTTCGCTTTTGGTTTCTTTGTTTCAGCGTCTCTTCTCGCTGACTCGATTGACAACAATTCCTTTCCAATTGGTTTTACTTCCTGATGGCTTACTGATATTTGGACCCATCAAATAGATAGATGGGATAAAAGAATATCCCAATCCAAGTTAACCCATTTAATCTATTTTAATTAATTTTCGTGCAATACAAATCGAGTGACTCATAACCAATCCGAATCATATTACTAAAACACTTTTATATTCAACTCCATATGAGGAAAACTCATGCAAACTAACATAAAAACATGTGGTGAGTATGCACGAGATCAAGTGAGCATGAAAAAGAGTTAATAGGGTGTCATAGAGGTGGATTAAGTCTAAGTAAATCGTGATTACATTTAACACCTACATTACTTTAGGTTTTATCATTTTAAATTCATTATGATGCATTTACCGAATATAACTGACCTATATAATACCCCAATCTATTAAATAATGGTTAAGAAATGGGTTTCATCTATGTTGTATGCTCCCAGATTTTATCCTTACGAACTTTTTTTAATGAATCATCAAATAGCAATTAAGAAATGGATTGTACGCAAAAGTTTCTTGACACTATTTGCGCACCTCATGAAGGCCAGTCCCGAATTTCTTTAATCTTCAGCAATTTCCTTTTGCCGATGGCACTTTCTCTCATAGTTTATCTACTCGAGCACATTAGACGTTCAAACCGACCATATGTTGTCCGGTTGGATTGGTAATCTGATGAGTGCAAGAATTTCTGAATTTGCCAAAGTCTATTTACGAGAGTTTTATGAATATTGATTTGTAGATATGTAATACGGAATTGGTGCTCTCCATATAGGCCAATTGGTGATGTGCAGTCTTGTTTTTTTGTTATAATTGTTGGTCCAACGGCTAGGAAATGGGGCAATTTTGTTGCCACCCGCCGGTAAATAGAAATAATTTTTTTCGTTTTATATCATGAAATAAAAATACACAAAATTTTTGAGTAAAATTATTGAAAACACTTATTCAATTAAGCATGAATAACTACAAATAGATCTTCTGATTAGGAATAAAAAAATTACATGTACAAGTGCCTAAATAAAACATAAAAATAAACTACACTCGGGAGAAAGTGCTGCCCTCACCATAAAAATAAACTACACTTATTCGGTGTACTGGCGTGGTGCCTCACCATGATTTTAACGATGGTCTTCAAAGTTGATATTTTCCAACACGGACTCTTATAGCCAAAGTGCTTTTGCTAGACAAGACAGAACCGTGGAACAAGGCCAATGAAAAAGTAAAGATATAAACGTCCGAATTGAAATTTTAGTTTTTACTTAAGCTCCGTTTGTTTCATGAAAAATAACTTCCAGGAAAATATTTTCTGAATTTTCTAGCGTTTGTTTTACGGAAAATAAAATAATTAAGGAAAATATTTTCCATCAATGAAAAACAAACATCTTCAAAAATGAAGAAAATGTTTTCCATTTTTTTGAAAGGGAAAACTTTTTCCGTGTTCTTCGTTTACCTTTAAATATCATGGTCTCTAACAACTGCCTCGACCTTGCTTGAGGTCAGTGAGTCCAACGGTTTTTGACAAATGAACACCGAAAAATATTATCATTTTTTAAGAAAATATTTTTCAGAAATGCTATATTTTTCGTGAAATGAGCGAAGCCTTAATCTTAAAGCATATGCAATTTTTGTAATATGTAATGATTGACACATAAGCTCGCTTATATAGGATTTCTTTATAATAATTTGAAATTTAGATATTACTTTGAATAATTTCAACGGGACATTGAAAAAAAAGAAGAAGCACATTTTGGTTATAAATTCCAGCGTGAGTATGATCTAAAGGATGGAAAATATCTTCCTTATCAGCTTATAGATCTATTCTTCTAAAAAGAATATGTAGGAATTATTACGTCATTATTGCAGGGGAAAAAAGGGTAATATATTCTCTGACTTCGATGGATTGACCAGGAACAAAGAAGCCTTGTGCGTGGTTTTAGTGGCAATGGGACGACCACGAAAGTACCTTGTGCTATCATTCAACCCGAAAGACTTCTATATGAAAAGTTAGTAACTCTATAGATTTATAAGCAAATGATTATAAATGCTGATAATAAAGGTCAACCATCATTTACTATCAAATAATATAGACCATGTTATCAATCTTACTAATACACATATATAATCATATAAGTATGATTTTACAGGTGGCCCTCATAGGTTCAAGAGATGGCTCCCACAATATAGGACTTCATCCTCCGGGGCATGTAATTCTTGCCGCCCTCATATATCGGTCGATGTTTGATGCATTTGATTTCATTCAATCACTTATCTTATGATGATCGATATCATAGACAATGGACATATATTAACACAAATGATCTAGTTTTATGTGTAACACATTAACTACATTCAGACAAATCCCAACCCTAGGTAAATCGATCTTTCTTCTTATCATTGATTCTTGTTAAGTGTTTAAGTTACAGGTTACCCAAATGTAAAGATTATATAACAAGTATCGCCTGACAAAAAAGAAGTGATATTAATAGTGACCTGAAACAAACGCCGGTATGCGAAATCCATGCAGCCCCTAGGTCACATTGGTCGCCACCATCTAAGTCGTCGTCGTTGTCCCGTACAATCACCAAGATCAAGACTCCTCGACCCTACCCGTCTCCTGATCTCTCTCTCTCTCTTCCTCATTTGAGGCTTGTTGAGTTGATGGAAGGTTGAACCGAGGCTGAACCATGATGCTGACTTTGCTACGGAGGTCAACGGTGGTCGTCCACCACGAATCACAGAGAGAGAGAGAGAGAGAGAGAGAGAGAGAGAGAGAGAGAGACGTTGGTCTTCCTTTCACATGACATTGATCGCATGGTAGCTCCGGCAATATTGACGTCGAAGACGATGTCTATGGTGAGAGAGAGAGAGAGAGAGAGAGAGAGAGAGAGAGACGTTGGTCTTCCTTTCACATGACATTGATCGCATGGTAGCTCCGGCAATATTGACGTCGAAGGCGATGTCTATGGTGAAAGCTACGTCGATCGCGTAAGCGAGAAACGCACGTCAACTTTGTGGTGGGGGCGGCAGACCTGTGAGCGCAGAGAATTGGAGGGAGATCAAAGGAATGTTTTTTTATTATTATTATAGATATTTCTAGTTTGGGCAAGAAATTGGTGTTTTAGTCTCCATTTGTTTAGTAAAAAATGAGCGATTTTAAAAACTTTCTTTAAAATGATTGATTATATTATTTGACATAATTAATCAATGTAAAATATTTCCGTTATGGACAACAAATTATATATTAAATATTTTCACAAATGATGAAAATATTTTTTCGTTCATTTATATTTATAAACAATACAAACAATCATTTTCTAAGAAAATATTATTCAAATTATTTATTTTTCGCAAAACAAATGAAATCTTTTTGTACTTTGCTTTTCTCGTTCAAATTTTCTGTTTCATATTAATAAATTGCTAATTAAGAGTTTCTTGAATGATTGCCTTGTGGTAAAGCCCTAAAGTGCCTTCTGAATGCTAAACCAAACAGGACCAAAATAGCCCAAGAGAGAGAGAGAGAGAGAGAGAGAGAGAGCAGTGACTGCCAGAGAGGAGGAGCCAGCCCTCCACTAGTCATTAACGAGGGCTGTCCGGCAAAGGTGGGTGGCGGCGGCCACCCCCCTGACATAAGAAAATCAGGTTTGTTTGTTTCCGGCTCTTTTCGGAGAAGATATTTAACAAATCATAATGGTTATGTAATGTAAAGCAACATAAAAATAGAAAATATCTTTCAAAGATTGAATTAGATGGTGAATACAAGCTTGGAGGAGAGAGAAGCTAATAAATTCTTGATTCGTACATCATATTAGATGATTTAACCAATTCGTGTTAGATAAAGAGTTTTCATTCTCTTTTCCACTTCCCCCCGCATCTTACCCGGTTGGATTTCTGACTAAGCTACCTAGAAGTTTAGACCTTTGGAAAGCATAAACTTTATTTGAATAGCAGCTCGCATCGTCTCACTTCGAAATCAGCCTCGACCCTTCGGTGATAATGTCATCGAGGCAGTGGATCCGTCATGGAAGCTTCATTTATTGATGTTGGTGACGGGCCGTGAACAGATGAAGTCGACATTTCTCTGCCGCTGGCATCTGTCAAATATGCAGGTCGGGTCGGCGTTGGGAGGGTTGTGCTATGGCTATCGAGCATCAAAGCCACCGAAGCCATGGTAGGCCGTCTCGTGACATTCTCTTGAACACACAACAATGCAATGTGAATGCATCTTAGCATTTCGCTTGTTGAATTGCCATTTAACATTGGATCTATAAGGTGAACAGGTGTTCCCTTTCTCCAATTTTTCCATGCCTACAGCACATGGTCGCGAAAAGCAAGTAAATGGGTTTTGCAATTTCACATGCGCGAGGGGAAGCACTACAGAATTTCGCCAAAAATGAATTGTTGGACAAAACTCCAAGACATTATACTCACGTAGCCCAGAAGGTGCTCCGAATTCCCCGAAGTGCTGAAGTATGAATTCTTCTTGCCACTGATGATCTCTAATACCACTACGCCGAAGCTATACACATCAGTCTTCACAGAGATCTCTCCATGCCTCACATATTCAGGAGCCATGTAGCCACTGCCACACATAAAACAAATGGATCCAAGAATCATCAATCGGGAAACTGAAATTGGTGTTTGTTCTCGTTGTGCGCTTTCCTAGAAAGATTGAAACATACGAAGGAGCTAGATAAGTTTGTTCGAAACTTACAAAGTTCCTGCGATTTGTGCAGTATTCGCTTTACTTTGGTCCAAAACGAATAGCCTTGCCGTGCCAAAATCAGTTATCTTGGGATTCATGTTCTCATCCAGCAGAATATTGCCAGGCTTCAGATCACGGTGTATGATCCTAAGGCGCGAATCTTCATGCAGGTAAAGAAGTCCTCGAGCGGTTCCTCTTATTATACTGAAACGCCTCTCCCAACTTAACAACATACGTTTGATTGAATCTGCAATACAGAGATCATTTAGGTTCTTCATGTAAGGCAAAGTACTGCCAAATGGTTTGATGCATAAATCTGTCCCATCAATACATTAACTGAAGGTGAAATGGAAGCGACAGATTTGAACTTCCAAGTTCGTACCAGAAATATATCCTTCAAGGCTTGCGTTGGGTGCAAACTCGAGGATAAGAATTCTTTCGCCTTCTTCCAAGCAATACCCATGAAGCTTAATCAGATTTTTGTGCTGAAGTCTGACCATCAGGGTGATCTCATTCTTGAACTGTTCCATACCTTGGTTAGAACACCCCCGGAGCCTCTTCACAGCAATGTATTGTCCATTTTCAAGCTTGCCCTACAGTCAAATGTTCATTTGCAAGAAACAATGTTTATTATCTCCATGTAGTGATGTAATTCCCAAATTAACATCGGAAAGAATTTCCAGCTACCCAATAAACTTTTCCGAATCCCCCTTCTCCAAGCTTATTGCCTTCCGAAAAGGAATTTGTAGCAGCCCTGATCTCGCTTATTTTGAACTGCAAGCTTTCAGCAGTTTTGACCTCGCCTTTTGCTGAACAAAACACATAGCAATCAAGATGAGATACCTGGAATCTGATGAGGAAAGAAGAAAAGTTGAAATGTTTCTTGCTGTTAACATGCCATTTGGGTTTCCGTTATTATTTAACAAAAATGCGGGATTGGTTTTAGATTCTGCACCGTCTCTCAGAAGGGGAATATCAATCAAAATTAAGCCAATCTCCTTCCCAAACTACTGAAATCCTTTTGCTGAGCTTGATAAGAAGATATTCAATAACAAGTAAGATGCAGAACACAATACTACCGATAAATGCACTCACCTGATGAGACTATGCAAGGATTACTTCTTCTCCTTCTAATAAAGCAACACACGGAGACAATAACCATCACCAGGAGAACTGCCGAACCTACCACAGCAACCACAATGCGTAATGACTTCGAAATATTACCTGCCAATATCAAGAAATGCGTTTAACCCAATTTGAAATCGAAACTGATGATCGTCAGCATTTCAGATTAAAACACTCTTTCTATAGCATGGACATCCAAACTCTCGGCTCAACTAATCCCCATCGTTACATGGACAGGCAATTTCATGCGTATCGGATAAAACTTTATCCTCCATAGCAGGCATGGACTCTGAATGAGAGCTGTGATTCATGAATTTAAAATCGGCAGCAACCTTAATGTTGGACTAACCATTAGTGACTTGAGCATTTGCAGGTGGAGAAGCAGAAGGGTCGGCCCCGGCGACTGCAGTTGGTGGTGGTGGTGGAGATGACAGCAGATTGTCAGGATCGGACTCAAAAAACCAGTACAAGTCCCATCGGAAGTAGCAGCTTGGCTTCTGAACAACCCCACCTTGTTTTCCGTGGCAACATCCTTGATAATCATTTATGCATTCCCACAAGCAACTCTGGCAATTAATCTGAGATAAATCGGGGCTGCACTGCAGCAGCGCGAACATGGTCTGGAAGGTAGGTAATTCCCTGCTCCCTGCTGCGAACTTCAGCTCTGATGTCCCCATTGAAGCCCTCTCTGCCAGCTTCTCTGTGAAGTTCCACCATATCTGATCGAACTGATCCTGATCCATCGCGATGTCGCCGGTATTATAAAGCGTTCCTGTCGGAGATGTCTGCTTCACGCCGTAGATTGGAGTCTGAGAGTAACGGACGATGCAAGGAGGACCTCCCCACCAGGTGAATGCAGCTTTCTGGTTCGGACACTTGATCATCAAATCTTCAGCGGCAGAGCTTACGCACTTGAAGCAAGTGTTGTTCAAGGAGTCGACGCTGCAGAAACTGAGCACGTAGACAACGTCTGAGCCGTTCCCTACGTTCCCAGAGTAGAACCCGCCATTCGAAGCCACGTTGCTAGGCAGAGAAGAGAGGACAAGCTCACGGTTCTTGTCATAGTTGCCGCCGGCTGTGAAGTTGCCCGTGTCGTAGCAGTGTTGAGCATCGGAGAGGTCGGACGTTAGGATGTGAAGACACAGAAGGACAGACGGAAGACGAAGAAGAAAAGAAGGGATCGAAGGAGGCTGTGCAGACATGGTGGTTGCTGGCTGCTTCAGCTCCATTATTGAAGATGAGACGTACGAATCGTCCTCTGGGGAGGTCATAGTTGGATTCGGGTCGTGCCTGGAGTAAAAGAAAAACAATGTTCGATAGAGATTGAAGTAGACGAGGACAATAAAGGAAGAAGTCCATTATAAGATCTTCAACTTTCGTGGGTAGATTTTTCCAACACAGCGCATGGTCCATGTCAAAGCGCGTTTTCTAATCAAGAAATTATGCCAATGGTGGCGACTTCAATGGTGAACGGGCTACTATTCGACAAACGCGAGGTCACACTCACAGAGTCTAAAGCCTGTCCTTAGGAGCATGGCGCGCGTCTAGCTTTATACGGATGTGTTTATTAACTTCGGCAGTACGGCGGGAGGCATCGATCTTCTTGTCAATATCGGGTCTTTGGATCACGAATAGAGAGTAGATCAGCGGATTGGAGGCCCATTAGCCTCGGTCCGCCCAAATGGCAATAAGGGCATGTCTTGCTTTCTTGTTCACCCCTATGTTTGCTTAGCCAGACCCAGTGGCCACTATCTCCATGGTGGTCAACCCCACCACAGAGAGAGAGAGAGAGAGAGAGAGAGAGAGAGAGAGAGAGAGAGTATTTGTGTTTGTTGCCCATAGTGGATTCAGGTGATGGTGATGGCTGCACCGGTGGTGACAAAGCTGGTGGGGGAAGAGTCTCGGTTGAGGCACGAGGATGGTGCTCCGGTGTGGTGGCGGTGGCATTGGGCGAGGGGTGTTGATAGTTGAAGGAGGATTTTCCTTATTGAGAAAAAGTGCTGGGTTGCCAGGGCACCATAGGAGACAACTAAAAGCATAACTTTCATGGCTTTTGTTGCCTTTGGTCTTGCAGAGTGCCTAAGGCAACAAAATAGAGATTTTGTTGTAAATTACATGTTTGTATTTAATGAAAACCGCAATTTTCTCTTTCAATGACAAAGTTTATTATCTTTGTCGGGTCTATACAAGAACATGAAAATGTGGTAACTTGCAACCTACTGGCTAGCTGAAAGAAATGTATGAAGCTCGTATATACATATGGCTTTCAGAGATATAATGTAGAAAACTCTATCCAATTGCTCGTCCTTTAATTCATTACATAAAAGTGCCAACTTTATATTCAGTTTGTTATTTTAGAAGGTAGGGCTTCTTTTATAATAGTAATGAGAAGACTATGATACCATCATTTCTATGCATTTGGAGTCGAATGCTTTCAACGGTAACTCACTTGTTGCATACGTAATAAACTCAACCGTTGGACATCAAAAGGGACAAATTTCAGATATCAGAGGAGTTCTTATACACAGTTGACTAAATATTGAAAATTTGATACTATTTTCTCCCTTAGATTGAATCTTCACCGCCAATCCAACCAAGAGTATACATGATGCAACGAAAACTGTAGTTTGTGGCATTTAATCACTTTTTTATGTCGTCTTTGATAGGCGAAAAATTGCATGCCTGTCACTATAGGTACAAAAAAGTCATGTATTTGATTCTATTCGCTTAAGTTTTATTTAAAAGGGCCAAATTTCATTCTTTTGCCCCCTAAGGGTATGATTAAAGGCCACAAACTGGTTTACCAGCTGTATTTCTTGTCTCGCCTCTTGGCTTCACGTTTTAATAAGCTCTTTAGATTTTAACAGTTTATGCATGAAGTGGCCTATTTTGTTTTAAATTTAGAAGAGTTTTGATTTTCGTTTATTTTGAATTTTTGAGATGTTGTGAGCGTACACTTAGGGTTTTTCAAGGCTATTTTAGTGAGTATAATCTCATGGAAATACAGAAAATTAAGAGTAAAAAATGAAAGTTGAAAAACCAGTCCGATTCTACTTTAAAGAATTGGGGCCTAAGTTCAGTCTAAAGATTGCAGCATGAGACATGGGGCGTACTCATATCGTGAAAACTAATGAGTTTGGTTCCGGTGGTGGCTATTACAAAATGGATTTCTAGTGTTAATTTAAATCCTTTGATAATGCTTGCTTCCCAGCAATGTAATAGTTGTGTTATAGTGATTTTTTTCCAAAATGCCCTTGCTCTTTTCATCCTCCCAATTGGTGTTATAATCACCATTAGAAACTATTTGTTATCTGACTACAAAAATTGTAGCGCTTATACGTAACTACCAATTGTGAGTTATAAATTGCCATGACGAATTCTTTGTCAGTCCTCAACAATTAATCATAGAACGCAATATTCTTGTAAAGTTATTTGTATCTTTACATTTCTACAATTAAAATATCTCCGAATTCCGATAATTTAGTCGTAGTTTCAAATCATTGTTGTCCATTAAACTCTAATGGTGTATCTTGATCATGGTGATTTGTCATCAATTAAGTTCCAACACAACTTTTCATGTCATCATGCCTCATCATTGATTATATCCTATTGAAGCGTATATATTCTATGTTTCGTTGATAAAATTCATGTCTGGAATAACCATAGAACCAGTTTCAATTTTAGAAATGTTGAACAAATTTCAATTAAAAGTATTACGTGAACGATCCAATTTTTGGCAAAGAATGCATAGAGATAATAAAGAAAACCTTCACCCTAAGTGATTGATGGATTTTCAAAAGATAGTCTTTTATTAATTCTAACCCTTACCATCTAAAATATAAACTCAAAGTCATAGAGCATTCCTTCTATCTTTCTTCACAAAAATAAGGGAAAATGTCAAATAAGGACCTAAAGTTGAACCATTTTTTCAAAAGAGGACCAAAAGTGAATCTTATACCAAATAAGGACCCGAAGTAACTAATTAGTCTCAAATAAGGACCCAACTGTGCCGGCCGGCCAAATGTTTGCCGGCCAGCCAGCATGTGCAATTCACATGACTACAGCCAGGGTCATTTTCGTCTCGATATGTTTTTCTTATTATTAATTTTCTTCAATTTTTTTCTTCTTTCTTTTCCAAAGAGCGTCCTCATACCCAAACAAAGAGATCTGGAGTTCGAGAGGAAGCCTCGTCATTTCAGCGGAGATGAAGGACAAAGTCAAAGAAAATTAGTTGAGAATGATGGAAAGCAAGTGTAGGATCACTTGGAGGAAATCTCCCTTTCTCAGACCCAAATCTGGGGATCTCTCTCTCTGCGTGTGTTCTTGTTTCATGGTGAAAGTGGGCTGCAGCAGCATTGACTCGACGGTGCACCAGCTTCACCTAGCACCAAGGTTCATCTCCGTTCTAAGTGTCGAAGTCATTGCATTTTCCCCCAAATTCTCTGAACTCAATTTCCAATAGTTCTTAAATTTTCCGAAGATAATCAGAAATTTCGAAAATCTCTAAAAAGAAGCCCTAATCCCCAAATTTCTCTATCTTCCAATAATCCAAGCGAGTTTAGTTACTGAAGCTTCTCTCTATCTCTATGTAGCTTTGCTCTAATTCTTCTAGTCTGCGAGCTGCGCCTCAAGTTCGAGCTCCTCAAGCACAAGCTCGACCGAGAGACAGCGTCCCTCGAGCTCGTCCCCATGCTCGAGGGCATGATTTGCTCCAAGACGACTGAGATTGCGAAGTTAGTGAAGCAAATCAGAGAGCTTGAAGCATCGAACGAGAGGTTGAGGCCCTAGCTGGAGGCATCCGGGTCTAGATTTGAGAAAGAGAAGAAGGCGAGCCAAGAGAGAGAGCAGAGGCGACATAGGTAGAGATTTCGGAGATGAAGGAACAAATGGAGACTGGGTTTAGAGCTAAATTTGATAGAAAGTCATTTTTAGTTGCATCTGGGTCTTCATGTTCATCCTCTTCTGCTTCTTTTTGGACATTCTCATCTCAGGGGAAGTTCATCCAAGAAGAACACAAATATAAACAAAAGTTGATTGAAACCTTGAAAAGAAATTAAAGAGAATAAGAAAAGAAACAGTCCATGGACGAAAATGACCCTGGCTGCAGTCATGTGAATTGCACATGCTGGCTGGCCGGCAAACATTTGGCCGGCCGGCACAGGTGGGTCCTTATTTGAGACCAATTGGTTACTTCGGATCCTTATTTGATATAAGATCCACTTTGGGTCCTCTTTTGAAAAAAGGGTTCAACTTTAGGTCCTTATTTGACATTTTCCCCAAAAATAATCATAGTTAAATATGATCCAGAAAAAAAAAAGATTTTTGTCGCTTTTTGTTGTGAAGAAAGATAGATGTTAGAGCGTGTTTGAATTTCTGAAGAATGAAAGATATGTGTGTTTGACCTTACACATATTATATAGTTTGCCTAAATAAGGATGACGTCCTTTTACGGTTTTCCTCTGACCCCAACAGTATTCCTACAATCATATCTCTGATTGGTAGGTTAAAATTATAAAAATTGCTAAGGAGATGCTTAACTAAAATTAGATGCTTATGATCATATGATGTCCATAGTTATATCTCATCAATTGAGAGTATGTTTGAAAGCTAGAGGTAGCTTCTTCAAACATGGCAAAAAGATATAACATCCGTATGAAATTCCATAGGTATGAATTTGTTCTGGATAGAAAGCGGCAATGATGAACCCAAAAGCAGAGAGGGGTGACGTCGTATATTCAAAACAATTGTATTTTCACAATCATCAACTCGTCAAAATGGGTCCCTCAAAATGATGTATATCTGCCAAAGTCAATTTTCAATTACATCGTTCGTAGTGGTCAAGAGAAACAATTAAAGGAAAGATTGGGGTATGGAAAAGAAATCCAAATTGCTTGCAGGATGATTCAAATCTCTATTACTAACCTTAACCAACTCCCATCATCATCAACATTCCCAACCACATTTACAACCACGTTATTTGCCGCAAATTCAACCCTTCCCACATCAACATTATATGGACCTTCAATTTCATTTTAGCTCCTGTCCATCTCAACACTTGTCTCTCCGTCATCACCATACTATTGCATAGGTTAGTGATTTCACAAATGTAGAAGATGATCAATCACTGCAAAGTCATCCCTTAAAAACCAAACACCATCTTTAACAGTAACATTTCTAGGAACATTTTACTATAACTTGTCTATTTAAGATCAAACCACAATCACAGTGATGTTAGTTAAATGAGAGAGTGAACCCCTATCGAGGTCTATTTCGATAACATCGTACCGTTCTCTTACGCATGCAAAAGGTTGTCCAACTCGAAAACTACAACCAAAAAAGAATATAACAAATACGTTGTAATCACGCATTGTACCCACAAGGGATTGATAAGCACCTTTTCTCATTATGTGCAATAAACAAACCAAGTGGCCCCAACAAAAATCGAAGATTCTGACCACACAAAAACACCAACTTTCGGAAGACCCTAATGCAGTACCTTTAGATTCCGAAGCCAATTGGGTGCATTGACAATGGAGTGAATGCTTGATCCGCATTATTTGAAGGAATCTTGGTACCCTCCAATGAGCTTTTTTTCCGCCCTCAATCTTTTTCTTCTAAGACTCCGTTTGTTTCATGGAAAATATAGTATTTCCGAAAAATATTTTTTAGAAAATCATTCTCCTGAAAAATAATAATATTTTTCGGTGTTCGTTTGTCAAAAACGGTGTGCTTATCGGCCTCGAGCTAGATCGAGACACGCTGTTAGAGGCCGTGATAGTTAAAGGTAAACGAAAAATACGGAAAATGTTTTCTCCTTTAAAAAAATGAAAAATGTTTTCCCCACTTTTGAAGGTGTTTTTTCCATTTGTGGAAAATAATTTTCCTGACTATTTTATTTTCTGTGAAACGAATGCTAGAAAATAAGGAAATTATTTTTCTGGAAGTTATTTTTCGTGAAATGAATTGAGCCTAAATGTCGATTCCTACAACTAGGGCTTGCAAGAAGAAGATGACCTGGGTATCTTGTTTGGAGATGTAATTACAGGAAGGTTTGTTGTTTTGAAATATTAAAGGGGGAGAAAATGATGTTATTTTAATCTATCGGGACAACATAGTCAAATAAACAGCCATGACACAGAAGAAACACTAAACAAAGCCATGTCATCTTTTTCTATACATCAATTTGGATGGCGATGAGAGGAACTCAATTGCTTATGTATTACAAATTTTAGAACTTAATTGTACTTGTCCAAAGTTTTAGGACATAATTACGCCTTGGTGATAAGTTCAACGAATTTTTGGTGCACTTTTCCCAAACATTTATTGCACTGGGGCCAGATATAATTTAGGTACAAATATTTGCTTTCCCTTTAATTTATTCCTATTTTCAGACAGATGAATTCTTAATTGTTTCACATTTTTCTGTATTTGTCTCTTGCAAACAGAATTAGCAGGGGTATCTTCCTTCAGCATTTCTATCCTCCCTCCGTATCTCCTCACCTCTCGACTTTGTGTTTTCCAAACCCAACACCGACGGTCCGTAAGGACTTCGGTCATTTGGTAGGCTTCCTCCCAAGTCCCGGTTGACTAAAGTCTTCCACGCAACTTAAAGTAGCCGTCGCGGCACATTGGTCGTCCCATGGGGGACGCATTCGTGAATTAAGTGCACTTGGAAGAAAAACGCTTCAGCTTATGTTCCAATTTTCTTTCTTTCTTTCTGCGTCTCTATTCGCTGACTTGACTAATTTTTTATTGACTGCATTTGGTATTTCTATTTAGATAAATAATTTTTTTAGAAACATTTCTTTCATATTTCTACTCCCAATGAACAATTTCTCAGTAAAATAGGGGTTTAGTAATTTCTATTTTTGGAATATAAATGTATTTAGTACAATTCACAGAATTTATTATCTTTTCATGTTTTCTTCTTATTTATGGACGACTAATCGCTGCCGACCACCGCACGACCACCGCCGCCCCCCGCCTGCCGCTATTGCACCTTGCCCGACGGCGGGTGGCGGTGCTCTGAGCGGCGGGAGGTGGCCGTGGCAAGAGAAAGGAACAAAAGAAAATAAAAAGTATTTCTTAAAAAGTGTTCCAAGAATAGGAAACAAGTTTTTTATACTTCTTGTTTTTGTTCCAAATTTGTTCCCGAGAACAAAAGTGTAAACAAACACATTTTTATTCTTTTTTTGTTCCCTGAAAGAAAAAACATAAATTTTTGTTCAAGGGAATAAAAACAAAATTTGCTAAACAGGCCCTTAGCTTCCAAATGGCGTACAGGTACAATAATTGCATCCCCAGTGAAGTTGCTCATCAAGAGTTTCATTGGTGGTGGATGTTCCAGGTTCTATTCTTAATTTTTATTTTATTTTATGAATTAGTAACGTCAATCGCCCTAATTTAGATATGTCGCTTGATGCGACTCACTTATTTCATCATGAATTACAAAGGGGAGAGTATTTCAGAGAAAGGATAATCTCACTTTGGCAGGAGGAATTCGAAAGAAAAGACGGGATTTACATGAATTATGAGAGAAAGGGAGAGAAAGGATTTAAAGAGATTGAGTTAATATGTCGTTTGGATGCTAACGAGGGAAAAGAAAGGAAATGAGTGGATCGTGGCATAAATATTGATGTAGCCAAAAGCTTGGCGATTAAGCCAGAAAAAAGGATTGAGAGAGTGACTTGTGGAAATTTAAATAAAAGTTTCAATTCTCCGAATCTTCAGAAAAATAGCCATAGCTCTCAATCAGCAGGTCAGAATAGAGTGATCAATCAGCAGGTCAGAATAGAGTGACTGCAATTGCAAACAAATGAGGACTCATAAATCTACAACTTTTGTATTTTGAGTTTTTCCAAATGGGCGCTATAGAGCTACTAATTTGGGGAAGAAGTGAGAAAAACGAATTTACCCGGTATGTAAGCACGAGAATGGACTTCAATGATCGTTCTTCTAGGCTTTTAATGAAACTAGCGAGGCATCAATTTTTCTAAATTGTTGGCTCCAACTCTTCAAGAATGCAAACTTTGAAAAGCTTTGACCTTTTAAGGACGGAGTGAAATCTATTCCAAGTTTTTATGAGTAAGAACTTTTCGAGATCCAAGATAATGCCAAAGACAATTTCATTCATAAAGTAAGTCTGCTTTCTATATAATATTGATTGCCTTTTGAAGCAAAATAGAGGGTAATGGAAAGACTCAAATCAAGCCTACGAACTAGGAGTTAATAAAAAACAATATCAAAACAGAATATTTTCAGTGTACAGAAAATGATAAAGTTGATAGTGAGAGTCTTGTTGGTTATGGACTCGTCGAGAGGACTTCTAAGTTTAAAGGCAAGCTGATTTTCTTGGCTGAGCGAACGTTGTGGAACTTGTAAGTGGTGACTTGTTGGTAAGAGACGCAATGATACGGGCTACATCAAGTATCTTTATTATGTATTTAATATTAGCTGAAAAAAGGGTATAAGTGAGAAAAAAAGAATAAATTTGTTTGTCAATGTACAAATCATTTTATATTTGGAGATTTTCAAAGAATTTAAATCTACATAAAACTGGTTGTACTAGTCGTTTCTGACCTCTTCAAATATATTTTGTGTCTCTTCCTCTCCATTGGAATAAGATTATATGTACTTTCAAAATACTTTCTCTTATCTCATAATCCTTCCTAACCAACACTAAAAAAAAAAAACTCATTCTAAAAAAAATATATTTCTGGGACAAAAATGGTTACCAAACATGCCCTAAGCTTCTAGATGGCGTGCAGGTACATAATTGCAGCCACAGTGACGTTGCTCGTCGAGAGTTTCATCTGTGGTGGATGCTCCCAGGTTCTATTCTTCCAAATTTTTATTTTATTTTATGAATTAGTAACGTGAATCACCCTAATTTAAATATGTGGCTTGATGCAACTCACTTATTTCATGAATTACAGAGGGAAGAGTATTTCAGAGAAAGAATAATCTCACTTTGGCAGGAGGAATTCGAAAAGGAAAGACCGGATTCAAATAAATTGTCAGAGAAAGGGAGAGAAAGGATTTAAAGAGATTGAGTTAATATGTCGTCTGGATGCTAACGAGAGAAAAGAAAGGAAAAGAATGCATCATGGCATGAACACTGATGTAGCCGAAAACTTGGCTACTAAGCCACACAAAAAAAAAAAAAAAACGGATAGAGAGAGGGACTTACAGAAATTTCAGTTCCGCGCGTCTTCAGAAAAATACTCGTATATATCAATGAGCAAGTCAGAATAAAGTGATTCCAATTGCAAACAAACGAGGATTCATAGATCCTCAACTTTTGTATTTTGAGTTTTTGTAGATTAGCACTGTAGAGCTACCAATTTGGGAAAAAAGTGAGGAAAACAGAACTAGTCAATGTAAGCACGAGAATGGACTTCAACGATCAATCTTCTAGGCTTTCAATGACACTAGTGGGGCATCAATTCTTCTAGATTGATGGCTACAATCTTCAAGGATGCAAATTTTGAAAATTTCCGACTTTTCAAGAACAGAGTGAAAACCTTCTAGGTTTTCAAAAGTATGACCTTTTTGAGATTCAAGAGAATGCCAAAGACAATTTCATTCATAAAATTAAGTCTGCTTTCTATATAATATTGATTGCCTTTTGAAGAAAAATAGAAGGTAATGGAAAGACTCAAATCAAGCCTAGGAACTATGAGTTAATAAAAAAAACAATATCAAAACAGAATATTTTCAGTGTATGGGAAATGATAAAGTCAAAGATGAGTCTTGTTGGTCATGGACTTGTTGAGAGGATTGATGAGTTTGAATGCGAACAGATCGTTTATGCTTAGCGAACGTTGTGGAACTTGCCGATGGCGACTTGTTGGTGAGAGACGCAATGATACGGGCTGAATCAAGTATCTTTCTTATGTATTTAGAATTAGATGTAAAAATAGGGTATAAATGAGAAAAAAAAAAGAATAAATGTGTTTGTCAATGTACAAATTGTTTTATATTTGGTGATTTTCAAAGAATTTAAATCTACATAAAACTGGTTGGACTAATCGTTTCTGACCTCTACAAATATATTATAAGTCTCTTTGTCTCCATCGAATAAGACTATATATGTACTCTCAAAGTACTTTCTCTTACCTCCTAATCCTTCCTAACCAACACTAATGCTTAGAAGAGAGGAATTACTATGCATCTTTTTTAGCAAATGGAGAATTTTGAACGATAAATAAAAAGCCGGTTACCCGCAGCTTAATACAATGTGTAGTAATGGTCCTATGGTGATGATGTCCTGTCGTGTATATAAGTGATGAATTAAAAATTACGGGACAACTTGTAGGAATGGCCACCTCTCTATACCAATGGAATTACTCACAACGTCAATTGAGTTAGCAATGTGAACTAGATTGTTTTGTTTGGAAAAAGAACGTAAAGAGAAATTACGGTGCAATGTTATTATGTTGGGAAAATTTTTATCAAAAGCTTTAAACTATGCTATATGACCCATTTACTCCAATTCTTTTTATAACATAAAAATCCCTAAACTTGTACCGGTGCGACACATTTAATTCAAAGTTTTTCTTTGACACCAAAAATCTCAAACTTATATATGTGTGATACATTTATCTCAAACTTATACTCCTGTGACACAATGATACAAATTTATGATTTTTCATGTCACAAAAAAATGTTTGAGATAAATGTATCACGATGATTTAAGTTTTGGATAAACGTATCACACAAATACAAATTTGAGATTTAATGTCATATGAAAAAAATGTTTAGAATAAACGTGTCACTTAAGACATAGTTAGGGTTTTGATGGTTTCTTTTCCCCATTCTGTTAGTTGCCCCGCGAGAAGCATGCAATGAATGTATCCACGTGCCCAGGTTTCGTATACCCCGCTTCAAGGGTCAAAGGAATGAGAACAATGGCGTAAATTTAGGTGACTGGCATGAACTTCTTTTATGAGAGTTAAACCACGTACGTAC
This sequence comes from Melaleuca alternifolia, assembly GCA_019926035.1. Classification (NCBI taxonomy): domain Eukaryota; kingdom Viridiplantae; phylum Streptophyta; class Magnoliopsida; order Myrtales; family Myrtaceae; genus Melaleuca; species Melaleuca alternifolia. The sequence continues at coordinate 350,574 of JAGKPW010002175.1, forward strand.
GCTTAAGGACCGGTCTATTTTGACGTCCACCCTTCAAAGTGTAGTGCACGAATCCACTGTGTGGATGGCAACAACTGATCGGGTCACGTCATGTCCAAGTAGGCTTTTACCGGCGAAAAGTCGTCAAAAGGACTTAAATAGCAAAGTTTGAAAATGTTTAATATTGAATTGACAAAAAAGAGAAAGAAAAGGTTTATGACTGAATTGACAAAAAAAGAGAAAGAAAATGTTTAATATTGAATTGACAAAAAAGAGAAAGAAAAGGTTTATGACTGAATTGACAAAGTTGTAAAAGGTTTATGACTTTTTTGACAATTATCCCGCCATTCCAGTTATTGCCACCTATCTCACTTCTGCTTGGTATCTCTTTCTCTCTCTCTTGCGTGTTGATATTGGCAATCAGACGTGGCCTCAAATTGAAGGTTAACTGAAGTAAGAGTACCAGTATATTGTTGCGACCATGCAAATTCACTATGACGTTTTTGCACACGCTCATATACGCACCCCAAAACTGACAGATTGGATGAAACACCTGTTAATTGGGATTCTAAAGGTTAGGATACGACAAAAGCATGATGAATTTTTCGGCCGCACATTAAGTGCATAAGTTTCAATGTCAAGATCCTAATTTCGTAAGAACGAAGCATGGTAATCATCGGTCAAGCAATGGACAAACGATAATTTTTAGGTGAAACACGTCATCATAGACATGACTAAGAAAAACGAGGGCGTAACAATTAATGTTGCATTCGCGCTCACCACCATAAAAGGCCTGGGGCATTCCAGTATGGAAACGTCTTTCGTATTGTCTAGTGAAACAGCAAAGAAAACACGAAGACAGAAAGAGAAACGAAGGTATAGAGAAACGAGTATGGCTTCTCTCGGGAGAATTGTGGCTATCATTATCGGTCTTCACTGTATCTGCCAAATTGCGAGGAGCATGCCAGACGAGACCGTGGTGCAGCAAATCTGCAACGGAGAGAAATACGACGAAGGAGATGATTTCTATTACTGTTTATGTGGACTTCTGAGAGATTTGCGCATCAATACAGCAGAATCTGGATACAACTACTATGGACATAACGAGGTTTTCAATTCTCAGTGCTATGGGCACGCGGCTTGCAATGGCGCCCTCTCTGATTATGATTGCACTAGCTGCTTGGAGTATGCTCACGACGTTCTCCTTGTGCAATGTTTGGGAATCGGGGCTCAACTCCAACTCAAAGACTGCAGAATGAGATACGAGGCGTACTCGTTTACCGAATAAATCTTCTCTGTATGTGAAGGAATTGCTCTTCGTGCATGGTCAATAATAGGGTTTTTAAATGAATAAAGTTGATAAATTCTTGCCGATAACAGAATTTTGTAAAGCTTCTAAATTAAAATAATTCGTTACCGGGGGCGCGCATGACTAGATTCATGCGACATAAGACTACGACGACCACATCACAAAATCCTTATTCAATGTGATGATGAGAAAGTTGACTTTTACCTTATAGAGCATTTTCTAAATTTATATGATATGAAGTGGTTGCTCAGTCCTTTACTCAAAATATCTAAATTATTTGAGTACAAAGCAAAATACATTTCATATGTCAACAATTTTGGTTTCTCCTTCTTAAGGGTTCTTTGGAACATTTCCACCAATATTTCCATAATGTATATGCACCATTTGAAAGAGCTGGCAGATGTGTTTAGGCCAAACCTCGATAATATCGATGCTCGACGTGCAGATTTGTATCAATTTACCACATTATTTACAATATTCAGAATTGTGATTTACGAACATTTAATTTCTAGGGGTTTTTTAATTGATCCACAAAAAAAGTAATATTCAATACTTTAAAGGATGCCGCATTACTTATAAACCAATTTTATGAATGATTTCAATGTACGAAGCATCATCGGTTATCATATTGCAGCTATTTGATTAAAAATTCAAAGCTATAGGCATCACCACTATCCCTTTCATCCTCATCCCCCTCTTTTATATTTATACCTACACCTAATTACCTATTCAATGATCACGACAACAGAGGACTTACTTGATTGTGGAAACCCTAAAAATGTAAGAAAAATAGATTCTTTCTTTCCCTATTGATCTATTTTTTTCCACTGGAGAGTAATCGGAGATTGCCTTTTTTTCTTCGTTTGAAAGCTTTGTTTATAGGAGGAGCTGGTCAAGAATGTAAGATCAACAATTCGAACTGAGATTCTACTGTTTCGATTGCAATCGGTTTATAGCATTACTAACGCAAAACAAAAGGACAATATATATTTGCATAAAAGAGCACAGCTTCTTCCACTATCACTAAACGCTATTTGAAATCTTGAAAAGGTCATTAAATCAAAGATGAATATCGTAAATATACAAGAATGACCACAAACAATATCGTAAATATACAAGAACTCGTTTATTAAACTACAACTAAGTAAATCATAGAAAAATGGGAAGAGAGAATCGATAGACGCGGTGGAAAAAGTCTGGCAAAAATTATAAACTGCTAGCATAGTGCCCGGTCTTTGATATATAGTTACAATTGAAGTCGACCTTAGTTGAGGAGTCAGCCGTAATCCTAGTTCTCCACATAGATGTCAATTATATACACTTGGTAGGAGTATAGGTGTCAGGACTAGAATAGATGAGAATACACCGTGAAGCGACAAACTTCCACATGAGTGATTTCAAGTCAAAATTAACGAGAATGACTGCATTGACAAATTGACAGAAGATTAATGATTCAATTAGTTAAATTAAAAGGTGTAAAACTTAATTAATATCCATACAATAAGTTTAGTGTTTTTCTGATAATTATCTTAGCGTCGGGCTATATTGTATGATTATGAGAGGCGTGCCTGACAAGAATGTGGTGCAACAAATATGCAAATAAAAACGAATACATTGATGGTGTTTTTATCATTGTGTACGCAGACTTCTCCAAGATTTACGTATCAATACGGCGGAGTCTGAATAAATACTATGGCCACGACGGCCTCTTCATAATAGGTGTGCATAGTTCGGCTGTAATGGCTGTTTCCAAAATGCGCCTTGCTCTTTTCTCCTCCCACTTTGTCGATGTTGAATGATATAAATCAAAAGCAAAAATTTAGAAGTCAATCCAACTAGAAATAGCTGTCTTCTTTAGTACAAAGAGAAACCGCATCACTAGCAGTTTATCAATGGCTACAAGCACACTCATCAAACAGTTCGTGGAAACTAAAAAACTAAATCGTACTTCTGCACACAACATCCACATAATTGGCTTGAGAAGCAAATGAAATCATCCTGTGAATGGATGTTCATACGCTTCATCGAGGGTGGACTTCAGTGATCGATACCCCATCGACCGACAGAGGCACGGAGCTGCTGGTAATTTGGTAATGTCCCTGGTCATTCCCAGTCATGTTATCCAGCGGTTCCGTTCGCAGGAAAAAGGCGGGTTCTCGGGGCACTGGTAGGCTGAGAGCTTGGCCGCTCAGCGCAAGAACTATGTTCGCCATGGTTGGTCTATTAGCCGGGTCTTCCTGAACGCACAGGAAGCCGATATGTATGCATCTGAGCACTTGGCTTCTAGAAATAGATTCTCCCAATACCGGGTCCAATATTTCTAAAGGCGCATCGCCTCTCCAATGTTTCCAAGCCTAGAGCAGTTCAATTGAACCCAAATGAACCGCAGAACAAGATCGTGGATTGAGAGCGCAGAAAAAGATGAAATCATCCAGAAAACTTACATAGCTCGCAAGACCTTCGCCTTTATAAGAATTAAAGTAGTAGTTATTCCTCTTGCCGCAAATGATCTCAAGGACTAGGACACCAAAGCTGTAAACATCTGATTTTTGAGAGAATTGTCCTTGCATCGCATACTCCGGGGACATGTAACCGCTGAAAACCACCACCAGAACGTTAAATTTTGGGATGCCCGATATCCATACTAAACCCGTTATTAATTCCAAACCAGAAGCTACCTTACGGTAAACTTTTGAAAAATGCAAGACTTACTAGGTTCCTACAATTCTTCTAGTGTTTGCGTTATCTTGATCGACTCTGAAAATCCTCGCCATACCAAAATCCGAAATCTTTGGGTTCATATCGTTGTCTAGCAAGATGTTGCTAGCTTTCAAATCCCGGTGAATGACTCGAAGCCGAGAATCTTCATGAAGATAGAGCATCCCTCGAGCAATACCCAATATTATCTTGTAACGTCTTGGCCAGTCTAATTGGTTGCTTTTCTTGGGGTCTGCAATGATTTGAACAAAAGTATTATCTAGGAAGCATAGGATTTAATTCAAAGTGTCATATATGATCGAGTGAACGGGGATATGATTATTCGCTCAATTGTCAAAATGTCAGATATGACCAAGTAAACTGGTGTATGATTATTTGCTCAATCATCTATATCGCACATCAACATAAGAAATGAACTTAAAGCAAGTAAATTGGAACAAACCGAACAAAAAGTAGTCAAGACTTTTGTTGGGCACAAACTCGTATACGAGGAGCTTTTCCCCTTCTTTCAAGCAAAATCCAAGCAATCTCACTAAATTTCGGTGTTGAAGCTTTGCCACCAACACAATCTCATTCTTAAATTCCTCCCCGCCTTGTTCTGAGTTCTGGGATAGCCTCTTCACAGCTATATCTTTTCCATTGGGAAGCCTACCCTGAAATTGTTGTGAAAGATGACAAAGTCTTGTGAAAGTCTTCACTTTATTTTTCAATTCAAGGATAATGACTTTCTGAAATTTAAAATGATATGCAATGTTATCATCTATTCAATTTCAAATCCAAACAGAGCATCAAGCGGTTTCCAAAAGCATTTTACGACCTTAATGAGTACTAATATACCTGATAAACCTCCCCGAATCCACCTTCGCCAAGCTTGTTTTCCTGAGAAAAATTGCCCGTTGCTGAAAGTATAATATCCCAATCAAATTGCAAGGACTTTAAGGATGTGATCTCGCTTACACCTTCATGAGAGAACAACAAAGTCGTTTAGACTTCTACTTGTTTTTCATGTCTTACGGGTATAGCTTCACAATCTTTAAGTTTCTCAATTGTAGTTTTTAGTCTTTTTTTTTGCTTTTATTCTTTTCTCTGAAAAACAATAGTCTTACCACATTCTTCTTGCGCCGCTTCATATTTCTTCTGTGCTCGCCTCCTCCGAAGGCAACAACAACCGATGGAGAGAAGCATTACGAGAACGGCGACAGAAACGATGATTGCAGCCAAGGTACCTGATCAGATAATGGTTTTTTCTCAGCAAATCTAAAACCATCAGTTAGTTGCAATCATAAAAGAGTGGATGCCCAGATACCTCATAGGGACCAATACTATTTCCAAAACAAGAAGGCATTTAACAAAACCCATAAGCTGTTACCCTAGTCACATAAATCCATGAGGTTTACATAAACTTTTGACCCTCACACTTTTCGGTTCTCACATTTTTGGCCTTGCAATGCACAATTTGCCCGTATTAGCACATAAACAGAGGACGATTCTACTATTGTGTGCAAGAGAGGACTTTTCTTCTGTATTGGTAGGTTTCTAAAACTGTTGGTAAGTATCAAAGAATTAGGGCAAAAGGAATTTACGAGTCACGTGATCTTCTGGTCACTTATTGATAATTTATAGACGTTATCATGAAATTGTCAATTGCTTTTCATTGGTCGTAAATTACCAATTTTTTGGGTAAAGTGTCTAAAGAGTTATAAATCTATCATATGGATGTCAATTCCATGCTAAATTTTCCAGGTTGACGTTTGTAGTCTTAGATTTTTTAACAGTTCCAATTAGTTCTCATTTGACTAATTTAGGCTGTAAAAAGAAAGCTACTTTGCTGGTCTTGTCAGCGTGAGCCATCCTACATGGCATGGTTGGTATTTGACACTGATAGTCTTAGATGAAATGACGTAGTTTTGAATTTATTTTATCAATTTCTTTACCCTATTCTTTACTACGCTAGGGCCTTGGCCATGGATACAAGAGCCATGTTCTCTAGGGCACCTCATCCGTTCACGAGTTAAGTGGGAAAGGTGAAAGCTTGGTTGACCGTCCATGAAAAGCAATAGCCTTGTGGAAAAGCGATGGCACTATAAGAGTTTTTCTAATGTGAGTCACATCAGCTGATATTGTAATTTATCAATTTATGAGCTTGGTCTAAAAAAGTAAGATATAAAAAATTAATTAGTTTAATATGGGGATGGCTAGTATGGGTCAAGTAGAGCTTGACTTGTGATGAGAAGGTCTGTGGCTGAATTTTTTTCTAATCCCGATGCACAAATAACCTCACATAATGAGTCGTTACAAAACGTTTTTCATGAGGGACAATCTCAATGAACTAATAATACAAAGGGTAATAAAGGATACTCGATTTTTGTATTATCCATTAGTCTACATCAAAAAAGATAGGTTCCAACTTAGGGGCGCAAGTCCTTTTTTGTCTATTTTTGTGTTTTAGATTAAGGCTATGGAGATCTTGGGGTACCATTTTCATAGCTTACATGTGGTGCTCAAGCAACCATAACCTTGAACTGAAACATTCGGATTTAGCTTGTTTTCAAATTTTTTTGTCTAGTGAAAATCAATTCTAATAACATAGATGAATAGACTTCGTCAGGACAAGATGTTGATAGGTGGTGTATCTCCAAGGGATGCCACAAGCACCACCACGCATGGCCATACACCATTGTTGCCGAGTGCGTGCATGTCATTGATGACATCAATGACCCGTGACATGGGTCGACCCTATTGACAGTTGGTGACCCAACCAAACTGATCATTGATCGGACTGTTGGAATGGTCAGATCGGTGATCCAAGTTGGTTTTACAGCACTATTGTTAAAAAAAAAAACATAAACCTTTTGCAACTTTGCCAATTCAGTCATAAACCATTTTTTTTTTTGCCAATTCAATCCTAAACTTTTTGAAATCTTTGCCAATTCAGTCCTAAACCTTGAAATTTCCAAGATTGAATTGGCAAAAAAAAAAAAGAAAAGGTTTGGGACTGAATCGGGAAAGTTGCAAAAGATTTAGGACTTTTTCGACAATTGTCCCTTGATTTTAGTATTGCCGAGAATGCATTGAATATAGCAACGCATGAGGGTGTGTGCAGGCTCCTTTTGGAGCACGCTTGGTGCAAGCATTCGTATCAGTATACTCTACAATGTGAGTTTACATATTTGATACTTTTAAGGACGTACAAATGCATACAAAACCATATTTACGTGCATTTTTGTATATTTATTCATCTATGGTTTTAAATATTCACTAGCTAACATGTATTTGATCACGTACTAAATGTTAAAGCTTGATTAATTGATAGCACATATAAAGGCTTAAAATATATTATAGAATGTAACAATGTGTAGTTAGTTTGACATGTAATTATTGATAAATGACCTTCGTCTTCAAGTCAAAAATCGCAAATATATAGTAAATAGTAGACAGAGTTTATATATCTAGTAGAAAAGGTTTCCAAGTAATCAAATGAGTTATGACCACCAAAGTGATGCACTTAATTAGATTTGAGAAATATTGATATCATATTGTGGTATCACATCTCATTCTCTGATGAGTGGTCATGCTCTAAAAGGACGTGATTCTATATTGGTTCATGAAGGGACACATATACAATATACGGTTGAGAAGTAATTGATCTAGCGGTTCATACAACTAAAGGTGATGAATATAGAAGGTTGAAAAATATTCTCATGGGCCACTATCTTGTGAAGAGTATATAACTATATGTCATGTATTCTATCCAAGAATAACTATTGATGATGTATGTTATTTAAAGATATGTACTTATACGATTTCAAGTAACCCAGTATTCACGTGATACTAGTTGCAGACATTATTTGTCATTCATTCATCTTCTTTATAAATGGTAACTCCATTGCGATTGGAGTTCTTATTGATTTGCTCAACAATTGTCTGTTGGATAGCTTAGACACTAATCCTCGTGGAGATTGTCTAATGGGAAACTTAGATATTGAGGAGTAAACAGAAGTTAATGAAATCAAGAAAACGAGAGTCGAACTATATTCATCCAATTGACAAAAAGCATTATAGCTTTATACTATTTTTCTTAATCTCGCTAAGAATTCTAGTTTGTGCTTAGCTATGTGATAGTGTAATCTATCCGTTTGTGTATAAAAAAGCACTGGCTTCAGGAAGAAATGTTTTAATTAAAAGTAATATATACTATTATAGTTACTTAGAATGGAATCTAGCTTGTAAGTTATTAGTTTAGGAGATTGGATATAGGCTTATACTAGTGGAACCACTATAAAGCTTCGTGTGCACATTTTTCTATCTTTGTACTTATGTCCATATCTAATTGCTAAAAGCACACTGCACTCAATATAATCACCTTATCGTGTGTAGATTAACTTGCCTATATTCATACTAAGTTATTCCACCTTTATTAAACTAGACGTTATATAACTTTGTCAAACTTAATGAGATCACTTATTTGCATGCCCTAGGTGATATTGTTAGCAACGAAAGTAAGTCAATTGAGTTCAATTGAGATTGACTTTGATGAAATCACGTATTTGCATGCCCTAGGAGATATTATTAGCAACAAAAGTAAATCAATTGAGTTCAATTGAGATTGACTTTGATAATAAGGTGCACGCTTTGATTCTATAATTTTCATTGCCTTATAGTTTAAATATTACTATTATTGTTGTTAGTAATTTCTCTAGGTCAACAAGCTTAAAGTTTAATGGATTTGCAACTTGATTATGAGTAATTATATCCGTGGGAGAGAATCTAATGAACTTTTGCCTATTATTTTAGAAAGTGAAGGTAGATGAAGAACTAGTATTCGTGGTACTAGAAGTAGTGTAAATATGAACATATGAAGTTAGTTTAACAATAATGATGTTGAAGCTATGGCAAGAGGGTGACGTATATCATAAAAGATTGCCTTAAGTTAAAGAACAACAAGGGTAATGGAATTAACGTTAAATCTTTTATTGATGTTGCTACAATGATGATAATTTGGATAATACTAATTATGTTTTGTTTGTCTTCGAGGATTCTTCATTTGACGAATAGATTATATATTTTAGCTGTTTATTTCATGCTACACAAAACATGAACTAGTCTACTACTTATGAATGCATGACTAGTGGTAAATTGCATTTGGAGAACAACTATGAGTATGATGTTGTAAGTGTTAGCAATATTATAAGTATAATGTCTAATGATATCATGAGGACATTGACTAAAGTGAGGCACATTCCCAAATTAAATAGTTATTTTCATTCCTTAGATTAGCAAAGTATGGTTGTACTTCAGAAGGTGAAGTTTTGAAGGTAATTCAAGGTATGCTGGTGATAATGAGATGAATCAATCACAATTACCTATATGAGCTTCTAGGTAAGATAATGATAGATTTCGCTGGGAGACTTCCAATGCAACTATTCAATACTCTAAATTATGGTGTATGCATTTGGGGCACATTGGCAAGACAATTATGAAGTTCTGAGGTAAAGAAATCAGTTATGCGATTATGTGGCTAAGAAAGTAAATCTATGTAGGTATAATAACTTAAGCAAAAAACAAGAAGTGTAGTTTAGTACGATTGTTAAAGAAACTACAAAATAATAGAGTTTAATGTTTGTGTGCTGTCGGGGTTCCCTCAAGGAAAAGTGCCAGATTCATGCTAATTATTATGGATGACCACTTGAGAAGGACCTGAGAGTTTGTGTTTAGGAGCGAGTTTAATGCTGTTATTAAAATCAAGCAATAGAGAGCTTTCATGAAAAGTGAAATTGGTAAGACAATAAAGTAAGTGCGGATTGACAGTAGCATAGAGTTTTGTTTAGAGTCTTTGAATGAATTTTGCTTGAAGGAATGTAAAGTAAGACACCACACTAGTGCTAGCATACCAAAATAGGTTATAAATATATGAGTAGAACATTAGTATAGTGCCATTATGGTTAGGCAATTAGTAGCAAATGCACTTATTACAATAAGTTACCTAATGAATAAATCCCTGTCAAATACAAGTGGATGTCAGTCTCTGGAGGAAGTGTGGTAGGATGACAGTGCTAATTAAGGGATTATTAGAATATTTAGTTGCACATGTTACATTCAAGTGAGTGAAGAAAGTGTCTATTCCTGGATTATGCACAAGTTGGCCGAGGCTATCAATTGCGGTACCCAATTAAATTAATCTATTTTTAGTAAATAATTAGTTAGATGGATGGATTTCTAATACTTCTGGATAGAGATGAATTCGGCAGTGTTTATACGTTTTGGGACTATAGCAATTCAAGATGGTGTTGCTACTTTGGAGTAATCAACATAAATAATGCTAATAAGAAGGTAGAGCCTATAAAAATAACGGTTCTTGCAAATGCTGAATTAGACAACTTACATGTTCAATTGCTAGACAAACATGAATACAATGGTGGTTTCGATTTATGGCGAAGTCCAAGCGCAACTTGGACTTGGAAGAAGTCTATGGCAATGAAGAGCCCATGAGGGGTTGTGAAAAAGTAGCAGTGAAGATCAAATTCTAGTGAACCAATTATGACTTTGCTCAAATGTCAAGCTAAGGTGGAGATTATTGAAAATATGTCTCGAATTTCATGTAGAATAGGAAAGTTTCCTATTCATGAAGGTTTCCTAGTTTGACTAGGCTTTTTGAAAGAAATTTCCTAGTTTGGATCAAACTCTTAATTACTCATGAGAAGTGTCTCATTTGTGAAGAGTATAAAAAAAGTGTATTCTTTGCAAATTACTCTTCACTTATTTGAAATCATGAAAATCATGAGTTAAGGTTTTGCGTAATTCCTTTGTGATTGAAAGATTATTTTGGAAAAAATTATGATATCAAATATTGTGAGTTACTTGGTGTAATTGAGGGTTTACTGATCGATACTAAGGTAATAAGATAAACATAATATCAACTATAATTAATACACAATCAAATGAGATATAAGCTTGGAAGATATTAAAAACAAATAATATTACCATAGAAGCTATTTCCTAGGAAAAGATTATATTTTTCAACATTCAATTGAAACTTGAAACTAAATTAAAAATATATTTTCTGTTATTTAGTATTTGATTTTTTTAGGAAAATTACCAAAAAATCTGTTTTTTATTAATTTTAAAAATATAATTTTCTTTTCTTTTCTTTTCTCTCTTTTCTATATTTTCATTTTTTATTCTTCCTCGGCCGGTTGACAGTCACGGGCCATAGCTAGTGATTGGCCACAGGCAAACCTATGCCTCGCCAAATTCTAGTGAGGCATGAGATTGGCCTCATCGGATCAAGTGAGCCAAGCAAGGCACTAGAAATGGTTGAGGTTCTAAAGACGTCATGTAAGGCTCGAGCCTCGCCCAGCTTACCTATGGCCAGTCATCGGCTGCCATCGTGGTAGGCAAATGACGAAGAAAGAAGCAAACAGAAAAAGAAAAGAAAGGTAAAAAAAGAAATGAAAAAAAATTAAGAAATCCATTTTTAAAAATAAAAAATAGAATAAAAATAAAAACTAAAAAAATGTGATTTGTAAAAGAAAATATAGTTTAATGGTGAAAAAAAGATGATGAAAATGTTTTTGGCTTTTTGAAAAGTAGAACATATTTTTCTTTACTAGCTTACTTTTCAAGAATTGAACACTAAAAAAACCATAAAATATTTTGCTAAAAGGTATTTTTGATGAAACACCCTAATTATAAAATCTAAAGTGCAATTTTAAGGAGTAAAATTCAAAATGCTAGTTACTCTAGATTTTTCCTTTAAAAAAATTAAATGGTATCGGTCATATAAAGCTATGCTAATTTTTGCACGAGCATAAACGCAATATACCTTTGTCCAGATTTCCACCAGCAGCTGAAGGTGGCAGAGAAGATGGTGGACTGTCGATCGACTCCGAAAACGGGTACAAATCCCATTGGAAAATACAACTTGGCTTATAAACACCGCTAGTTAGCATTCTGCGGCAGCACTTATAATAGTCGAGGGCCTTGTCCAAGCAGCTCCTGCAATCGTTTGCCGACAAGCCAGGACTACACTGTAACAACGAGTAGATCGTACGGTTGTCCGGCAAGTCGGCCTGCCCCGTTGCGAACTTGAGCTTCAAAGAGCTGTCCACGGCTTTGTTCACTACTCCTGACGCCAAGTTCCACCATATTTCTGGGCTCGTGGTGATGTCGATGGTGATGTTATCGGCGTTATCCAGCAAAAGGGTAGGTTCCGTTTGCAGTATGCCGTAGATTGGGGTGTTCGAATAACGGATAAAGCAAGGCTGGCCTCCTGTTCCCCAGGAGAAAGCCGCCTTCTCGTTTGGGCACCAGTCAACCAAATCATGGACCGCGGAGCTCACACAGTTCTCACAGATATTTGCCGACGTATCACCCCGGCAGAAAGTGAGAGCGTAGATGGTGTCTGGGTTCTCGCCCATGCTCGTGGCGTAGGATCCATCATGCGCAGACACGTTATCGGAGAGAGCTCTGACGATGGCATCGCGGTTTTTTGCATAGGCGCTGTTCGATGTGAAGTTTCCGGCGGTGTAATTGCAGAATTCCGCATGATGTGCGGCGGTTCGGATGAGAACAGTCAGAAAAATAAGAAAATTGAGAGCGGATGATGAGTGAGTCATCTTATGGTTTGGTGGTTTTTGGTGCTTCGAATGGTTTTGCTTGATGCAGAGCCGGAGATTGTCAGGCTATACATTGCAGAGCTGATGCTTCTTCGTTATGTAGTAGAATTCACTTGCGAGTGGATAAGTTAGAAAAAAAAAACAAAAAAAATAGAAGAAGAGAGAGAAGTATTAGATGTCGACAATTTAAAACCTCAAAGCAAGTAGCTAGATTTACTAAAGTTAGTTTACATTGATTTTACTAAGATATTAGTTAGATTGTCAAGGATCTTAATTGGGTCATATATAACAGTCAATAACAGCCGGACATATCATTTGATGATTAATAACATATATCTTTTTCAAATAAATTCAGCAATTTTTAGGGTAAAAAACCGTGAGGTTCGCAGAACTAAAATAAATTTATTTGTATTTTGAAAAAGGAAAATCTTTAAAATAGAATAAATATTATCAAGATTAAAAGGAGTGGCACAGAGTTGTGGAAAGCCAACGGCGTCGTGTCTTATTCATGGTCACTTGACTCGGTCAAGATTAGAATGGTCACGGGCCCATGCCATTTAACATAACCTGCAGTAATGGTTTCGATGTTAACGTTGATTATTTCTCAACAACTTGCTTGAGTATCGCATCACATAGCGTTTTCAGGTCTAGAAAATTGATTTGCATGAAGTAACTGCGGGCAAACTTACACAGATAATCACCACCGGATGTCAATGGAAATACTAGGGACGTCGATCGAATTAGGGACGCGAACTAATTTGTTCGGCTCGAAAAAAGGACGCGAGGAGGAGTTGCTACCACATGTTGCCATGTTGTGCGAGTAGTGGTCACATCCCAATACGAGGATCTTCCGTTATTCAAGGCAAAGATATGATTCTGATGCAAGGGGGAGTCTTATCCCCCAATTTTATAGTAGTCTGTGTCTTCCGTGTATAGACTAAGGAAACATTAGTTCCTTTTTCCGATTGACTTGACTTCGAGATGGCGCATCGGTGTGGTGTGATTATTGCATCTGCCGATAAGTTGCTCTTCTAGGGTTACATTGTGTGGTGGATATGTTTCCAGGTTCTAATTTTGTTGTGATTTTCTTGTTTTCACGGATTAGTAATAGCAATTCCCATAATTTAAATATGTCAGGCTGATGCGACCTGCTTCTTTAGCCTTGAATTATAAAGAGAATAGTAGTTTTGAGAAAGAATCATCTCACTTTGGTAAGAGTGATTCGATAGGAAAGAATTTTTATATTTTTTTTCTTTTATTTCCTAACGAACTTATTTAGTTAATTTAGAAAAACAAATCTATGAGTGTAAAATATTCTTACGAAGAGCTTCAAGTAGTTTAAATGTTTTGATACATAGTTATGTATTTTAATAATATGGGTTAGGTCATATTTGAATTGCTAAAATTATATAACATTAAAATGGGTCAAATCCGACCGGACTTACCCATTTGACCGGCCCAAGACAAATCAAGCCTCACCATAGCCCTTCCTCGAGGAAGGACAATAGGGCCACCTGATTACCCCTTTCTTCGTTGACAGAGGCCCCAATGTCCAAACATATTTTATTTTCCTACTAATTCTAAATAAACTTAAATTTAAAAAGGAACAAGTTCAAACTAACTAAGGAGAAAATAAAAATGCATCATTCGACAACAGATGACATGTTTTCATCTATGATAATTCCTCATCTACACCAAGGGATATGGTGGGTACAATCGCATCTATATTCACCATTTTCCAACTTTTGATAGCTTAAACCTGCCTGAAGACATCTTCAGTCATTTTCTTTGTTAGGCACCAACATGAATTGAAGTCTGAATTTTAATTCATTTGTTTGCTTCTCTCCTCGAAACAATGCCGCGGAACAATGAAAGGAAAATTTAGTTTCAATAGGAATGGCCTTATTGTTGCAGGTTGCACTTGCAGGCACAGCCTTTGGGAAGAATTTTTCCCATACGGTATTTCCAATGTAGCAAAACTGGGAATTGCGTGGCAAAGAAAACAATAGACTGCAAAATACCTCCAGGTGTCGTAGCGGGAGGAGGTGGTGGGGCCCGGACGGCGGTGGTGTCGTAAAAGGGGTAGTACTCGTACCTCGCGTTGCAGCTCGGAGTGAGTAACTTCCCTCCTTGCTTCCCCACGGCAATAAGAGATCTCAGGAAGTGGAGGCACGAGTTGCAGTCGTCCTCCGACAAGTCCGGCGTGCACTGCGCCAACGTGTACAGACGCCACGAGCTCGTGATGGTCATCTCTGCATCCGCGCACTTCTTCCCGGACGCGCTGCGTGAAGCCATATAGGCAACGTCCCTGATGCTCTTTTCAAGTACTTCCGCGAACCTCACCGGGTCAGGGAAGCTATCATTGTTGGACTGAACGCGAGAAGGCTCGCGGTCCATGATCGAGAAGATGCGCTGGCTCGAGTACCGCAACATGCACATGTCGTCCCAGATCACAGAGACTCGTTGGTTGGGACATCTTTGGAGGATTTCCTGTTTTCCAGCGGTCACGCAGTCGCTGCACGTGGCATGGTCAAGGTCGCCGCGGCATAGGAAGAGCCCATAGACCCGGTCAGCAGGGCTTTGGCCCCCGGTGGCATTGGCGAAGCCATCGGTGCTGTTGGTGGCGGCGGAGGAGAGGGAAGAGAGGAGGGTGTCGAGGTTGGATCGGTAGGTGGAGTTGGGAGCGAATAGAGTGGTGTTTGGGCAGTCATGAAACAGATAAAGGGGTGGAACTTCGGCACTGAGAACTCTGATGATGAAGAAGAAGGAGGAAAGAGAGAGGGAAACGGCGAGGCAAGATCTCATGGTTGGATTGATGATTGTATTAGCCAAGCAAGATTAGGGACGGAATTATAGGAAAGATGTTATTTGAATTGTCGCCCCCCCACCCCCATAAGTTTTGTCCACTCTACACGTGCCATGCACTTGCACGACTCCATCGAGGAGTCTTCCACAACATTGTGATGGAATGTGCAGTTTGGAGACCCCTCGCTAATCAGACAAGTAGAATGTGAAATGACCACTCGATTTTGGGGGGCGGATTTTTAAATAGCCGATTTTTTGGAAATTCTTGATTTTGGGTACTTTTTTTTTTCTGATTGAGTGTTTTTAATTCATTACCGAGTTCACCAAAAGATGAAACATAAATCATATTTGACTAAATGGGGAGTTTGAAGTGAATTTTTATTGAGAAAACGATGAATTTGAATTCGTGGAAAATTTCCAACAACAAATAAAAATAAAATAGAGAGATGTTTGTTTCGACTGGGGTCTTTCTTTAAAAATAAGGAGCGATTGTAACAACCTGATTTCTCTCTCTTTTCTCTCCTCTCTCTCCTCCCCCTATCCCCCATGCGACGGCCCTCCCTCTCCTCCCCTCTCTTTATTTCTTCTTTCCCTCTCTCCTCCTCCTGTCTTTTACAATGCACCCTCTGCCGCCTTTGTTGACTTTCTTTCTCCTTTCCCTCTCTCCTCCTTTCTTTAAATATAAGGAGCGTTCGGAGCTCGCTGGTCTCGCTGGAGCCCTGCGGGAGACTCGCCGGAACAGTGCCGGCACATGTCGTGCCGAGCCATGCCAAATTGTCCGTGCTCTCGTTGTCGAGTTACCCAATGTCGCGAGCTCGCCGCGAGTCGTTGTCCTGAATTGCCTAGGACACGGACCCGAAAAAGAATTTACATCATAATCTCGATTATGACCGTTAATCACTTTAGTAGAATTGGATAAATTGACTCAAGTGATAATATGCATGAATTGTATTTAGGACCGCTTTGGAGCCGAGAATTTATTGGGTATATATCATGAGTAAATTAGACTCGATAGGAGATTGTTGGCCAATGGGTGAGGGTGGTGGTGCTGTGGAATACCAAACGATGGTTTGTCGTTCGAATTAGGAAACTGTGCAAATCCCTAATTAATGTGTCGAGGCGATCTACAGTATAGAGCAATTTGTGTTAAATTATATTTGTGGAGTACTTCCTGATTTGATTGGAATAAATCAGACTGGTTGTGGACTGTCTTATCTTATTAATTGGTGCATGTGTTTAAATGGTGATTGGTTCATGTATATTGAGGATCCAACTGATCATATGGCCAGAACTTGAACTCGATCGTGGACCGATTGACTGTTAGCAGGTAGCTCGTAGGGATAGTCGAGTTGTGTGCATACCTATATCATGAGGAATCGATCTTTTCCAATTTGTAATAGTCTGCATCTTCCATCGCCAGACTGGGTAAACATCATTCCTTTTTTGATTGATATGACTTCGAAATGGCGCATTGGTGTGATTATTGCATTCACCCATAAGTTGCTCATCTAGGTTTCATTGTGTGGTGGATATGTTCCTAGATTTTAGTTTTGATGTGACTTTCTTGTTTTCACGAATTAGTAATAGCAATTCCCATAATTTAAATATGTTAGCTTGATGCGACCAGCTTCTTTTCGCCTTGAACTGCAAAGGGAATAGTATTTCTAAGAAAGAATCATCTCACTTTGGAAGGAGTATTTCGATAGGAAAGAAGGGATCTAAAATAGTTATGAGAGAAAAGAACGTAAGCAAATTAAAGAGATTCAGTAATATGTCGCTTGGATGCTAGAGAGGAAAAAGAATGCATTATGACAAAAGTACGTTTGTTATGTATTTAGAAATAGATGTAAAACCAAGGTATAAGTGAGAAAAAGGACTAAGTTCAATAAATGCAAGAATAATTTGATAGATACAAAAATAGATTGATAATATATAACTGCAAACTATTTCTATTAGATAAACAATAAAAATTATATACATAAATAGAAAATGACACATGTAGGTCTTTACAGTGATTTGGCTTAGATCAAACTCACATCCACTCTTACAAACTAACACCACTAATAGGTCTCGCGATCTCTCTTTTCCCATCAGGGAAAAGGATAGGGTTTTAAAATAACGCCAAAGTGGACAAACGACCCTTAATTGGTATGGATTTTCCTTAACCCTTACCTCACGCAGTGTATTTTAGAGGAATATTGTCAAAAGAGTTCCAAACCTATTGTAATTATACCAATTCAATTCTAAACTTTTTTTGTCAATTCAGTCTTACATTATTTGCATTTATGCAAATTCAATGCTAAACCTTTTGCATTTATGCCAATTCAATTCATTTACCCAATTTTAACTAGCCGATATTAATGTAAATACTTTTAGTAAAATTTTATTTTTGCAAATGTTCAATTAATTTTTTTGTTATGTTCATTTTATTTTGTCCCTATAGTTGTTGGCAACAATAGGCAAGGCTTAGGGTTTTGGTGAGGCTCGAAGTTTGCAACCAAAGGTTGCGTCACTTTCTGTTGGCAAGGCCATGGCCTCCTTTGCCCATGGCTAACGAGGCCCTAGGAAGGCTAGCCCTACCCATGGCTACTGCTTGTGATCTATGCAAAAGACTTAGGGGCTTGGGCAAAGCACCTTCACTTGTAACTGACTAGGCTGAGCAAGGGCTACCACCCTCCCTAGCGGCAAGTGAGGGCTTCGTGACCCTTGCCGAAGCCTCATTGGCCACTACAGTGGAAAAAAAGGAACGATGAAAAGAAAGAAGAAAAGGAAAACTAAAAATAAAATTATTAGAACTATCATTATTAATACCGCCCGAAGTCATCGCCGACATATTCACGTCAAGAATGCAATTTGAGCTCTTAGGCCCAATCCATATGCAGAGCGCTTATGGGTTTCGCAAGTTTTGACCTAATCTAGCAATGGTGAGGCATTAGAGGTGACAAGGGTTTGCAGCCTTCCTTGCATGCTTGTTTTCAGCTTTTTAAAATTTTAATTTATATAAATTAAAAAGCCACAGAAAATTAAAAATAAATTAAAAGCCATGTGGATAATTTGACTGGAATTTCTCGTTTTTGGCATTTAAGTAATCGTTTTTTCTTCAATTTAGCACTTAAGTGATTTGGTGAAAAGTTATGGTACTAAAGTGAGTATTTTGAACAACTTTTGGATGCTCTTAAACCACAAAGCTAGATTTATTAAGCCTAGTTTACCAAACTGTTTTATTAGGAGATACGTCATATTGTGAGTAAGCTTCTAAATAAAAGATTATAGTAGAAATCAATATTAGCCCCACAAATCATTTAACCAGTTAAATATATAAATCAGCCTTAATGAGTTTAATATTTTGCTAAAACAATCACGTAGTGTTTTAAGGTATTAGAACTTGGCTTATGCATAAGAATTAGACGTATAGAACCAACTCGGTTTTCTGCACTGATTATCAATTCACATAATTATAAAGGATCTTTTCATCCTTAGAAAAGAAAATCTTACAACAGCAGAAAATAATATTCCGAGAAAGAAGGTGTGCCTAGAATTGATTTAATCGGCCTTAAATTTTATTTCCAAAAACCGAGGGTGGAATTTAATCTAAACGATTCCAAGCAAAGCTTTTATTTCCTCCTTGGACAAAGAGCGGGAGGCAACAACGTTGTTGAATTTAACATGTTTTTACCATTCGAGGTCTGAATGTTCGGTTTTTCAATTTTGATGTTTTGTGTTTCTTTATTGATTGGGTACATTTTGGTTCAATGGTAAAGGAGAGGACAAATGTATAAATAAAGGATACCACATATTCTAGCAGATCTAGGAATTTTTTCAACGCTCCTTAATCAAAATTCATTTGGTGCTACAGGCGTACGTGACTAAATTGTGGATTTATCGAACACAAAAGTGGGTGAACTACCCCAAATTGGGGAAGAGACCTTTTCGGCAAAAATATGCTACCACTGTAGTCATCTAAACGAGCTAACTCTACTAGAAGAAACTGATAGGTGATGAGCGAAACAGTACCAAAGAGAGAGAGTCAGTGAAAATCGGTTCCGAACTTACATTATGGACCGCTCTTATAGATTAGTGACGGTCGTTGGCAAGGGTTTCACGCAAACCATTAGTAAAAATGTTGGGGACGGTTCAACTGTTTGTCCCCAAAGGATTACAATTAGATCCATGATAAGATACTAATAGAGCTAATCTAATTTAAATATCGTGACAGCTAATTAAAAAGTCACATCAGCTAGTCAAAGAATTAGCAAGACACAACTACGACAAATTTACTCTTGATTTCACAGGGGAACATGCATTCACATAGGGCATGGATAATCTTCGTCTCGAGCTATATATATTGTCAAAGAAGACAAAGACTTACGGGTCTTTCTTTTCCTGGTCGAAATTTTCATTTCTTTGATTAACAATTTCCGAACAATAAAAAAAAAAGGCTTTTGAATGAAGGATGGCTCAAAAGGGAGAGCTTCAAGCCTGACGATCCAGTTTGCTGATTAATTCGCCTCATGGTAACAAAGGACAGCTTGAATTTCACGGAGATGGTCTAGACGAGATTTGCATTCTGTAATAAGGGCTTGCAAACCCAACACGTATTGATAAGCTCCCTAGAGAAAGCCTATCAGGGATGGAGCACCTTCAGCCTACACGCATATTTACAAATAGCATTGAAGCCCTACTAGTTTCACAAGTGAAGAAACGTGTAGTCTAATGGGTTAGTTTTCGAAAACTTCAATTTGATTATTTAGTCTAGACAAGAGAGGTAGTATTGAGCCTTATAGAAGCACAATAATGTACATAATGCACCAAATTACAGTGGATCGATCTATGATTTAGCCTCACAAAGTAACAAAATGTTAGAAGAATCATAATATCTATGATGGATAGCATGCGTAGAGTCTTTTTTTAAATGCACACGACCTCATTTGTGCGGTTAACAGTTATTCTCCAAGTAAATGCATTTTTTGCTTGTAGTTCACAAAAGATCATGGTGGAAGGCTAAGAAATCTCACTGTGAGACCATCCATGAAGAAGGATTCCAATGGCACCGCAATTTATTGGGGGTACAATTCGGTGACTGACATGCCATTGGTCGACGAAGGCATAGTCCTCCTGGTGGATTGGTTTGATTCAAGCTCTTCCATTGGGGTGCTCTGTGGCTGCAATCTACTTTGGATGTAAAACGCTGGATGTCGAGGCGAAGTGGGTTTGAAAGAATTGTTGCTGAGCATGAGAACTACGGTGGCCATGATAGGCCTAAGAGCTGGATCTTCTTGAATGCATAGTAAGAATGTGCAAGCATCGAAGCACTTGATCTCTTGAATGTGAATCCAAGATAGCCGGGTCCAACACTTCCAAGGGCATGCCATCTCTCCATCGATTCCATGCCTGCAAGAATAATTCCAAAAAATCTTCGCAGAATTGTCGCAATAATTTGAAGACTCATTACGAAAGATGTCTGAATCTTGTGAAGAACAATAAATGCCAAAGGAAAAGCATATAAGCCTCGATTGTTTCTATAGGCTAAGAGAATCATGTTTTTACAAAGGAATTTCAATTTCAGTAGCAAGGTAAAACTCACATAACTAGCAAGATATTCACCCCCGTCCAACTGGTGGTCGAAGTTATTCCTCTTGCGGCAAATGATCTCTAGAAGTAGGATGCCAAAGCTATAAACATCGGATTTCATTGAGAACTCTCCATGCATTGCATATTCTAGAGACATGTAACCACTACAAAAACGAACATTAGCCACATGTATATTGCAGATTTATATTCAAAGCATCCTTGAATAGATAAAATGAGCAAGTCTAGTATCCAATCACAAAGTCACTTATAAAAAAAACTAAGACTCACAAAGTCCCCACGATTTTATTTGTGCTAGCCTGAGTTTGATTGACTCCAAAAATCCTTGCCATGCCAAAATCTGAAATCTTTGGGTTCATTTCACTATCTAACAAAATATTGCTACATTTTAGGTCACGATGGATGACCCGGAGTCGAGAATCTTCATGAAGATAGAGCATTCCTCGAGCGATCCCATTTACTATTTTATAACGTAATGGCCAATCCAATAGTCCCCTTTTTTCAGTATCTGCATCATTGCACCAAAATTTATTAATGCAATAGGATGTGGCACTCATTTAAAAACTCAAGGTGAAGCTCATCACGCAATACAAATATATTTATTCTCATTCACCAAATGTAGCATAAAAAAATATAATCAATTGAAAAAACATACCAAATAAGAAGTAATCAAGGCTTTTATTTGGTACAAACTCGTAGGCCAGTAGCTTTTCATCTCCCTCCAAGCAAAATCCAAGTAGTCGTACAAGGTTTCTGTGTTGAAGTTTGGCAACAAATAGAATTTCATTCTTAAATTCTTCGTCACCCTGCCTTGAGCTTTGAGATAGCCTCTTCACCGCAATTTGTTGTCCGTTAGGAAGTCTATCCTCGAGAGTTTTGTATTTATTGTTTAATTCCTTGCTACAAATTTTTAAATTATTAACTTGAAAAAGGTTTAAATGTTTCTCTTGCTTGGACATCAAATCCATATGTAAAGCATTCTTGATTATTTCTAACTATTATGCGATACGTACCTGGAAAACTTCAGCAAATCCACCTTCACCCAACTTACTTTCATGAGAGAAATCATTTGTTGCAGCTTTTTTGTTGGCCAAGTCAAATTGCAAGGACTCCATGGTGGTAAGCTCATCTGCATCTACATTACCAAACAACTCAACTTAAATGTCAAATTACATCGACAGTGGCTCTTAGTGGCATTTATAGGGTAGCCAGTGCTTGGGAACATTATCACAATGAAGAGCACCGGATTAGACTAGCATGGTTGGGTCCCTCCTACCCCAAGCAATCTTTACTCTCTTTATTGGTCGTGAGGGAAAAGAAGACAATAAACAAAATAATTAACTCTATAGGAAACCAATTACTGAGATAAATCTTGTATATGATCACTTCTTCATGCTGAGGATAGTGTTAGGCCTCTTAATTGCAGTGCAGATGCTACCTTTGCTTGAAGGGAATTGGTTTAGATTAAGAGCATTTTGAGGCCTTGTTTTGGGGCTGGTAATGGTAAATCTGGCTCTCTGGCATGACTCATGGCTACCTAATGGCATCTTGGTGGATACCCAAGGAGAATAGTTTATGATTATGCTCTTCTTTGAACTGCACAAGTGGCAGATCTAATCTGTAACTCTGAATGGAGATGGCCCAATGCCATGTCTGAAGAATTGGTATCAATCCAGGCAGCTGTTTGTGGTGTAATTTCTCCTAAGTCTTCTTTGGTAGATAGAGATACTTGCACTGCCGCTTCGAGTGACTTTCTTACCTCTGCTTCAGCTTGGGAGGTTGTCAGGAATAGAGGCACAAGAGTTAAATGGCAATGACTAATTTGGCTTTCACTTAATATGCTGAGGTTTTAAATCTTATTATGGTTAGCTATACAAGATAAGCTGCCTATATGTGAAGGAATTGACAGATGGTCTTCTAATCATGGCCTAGCTTAATTTTTTTTTTGTCTTGAAAGAACTGAGATTAGATCCCATTTGTTCTTTGGATGCAGTTTCTCTAAGCAAGTCTGGAAGAGTGCCCTACAGCTTTGTTTTCCTAATAGAGATATTGGTGATTGGGAGTTTGAATTGTCCTGATGCAGCAGGTTATGAAAGGGAGAGATTTTCACAGGTGTTTGGTAAAATTTTTGTGGAATTGCTGCACATACTTCGTCTTGAAGGCCAGATATGAGCCGTTACATTCCCAAACTATTCCTTCTACCGATGAGATCATAATTGCTTGGCCAGCAAAGTACAGTTTGAAGGTTGAAAGAGCATGAACAGTTACTGAATACTGTCTATAAATCTTGATTGTTGTGGACTGTTTCTGGCGGAGGTTGTTGTATATAGGAGTGAACGATTCCAGAGTAGGTCGGTTCGGTCAAGTACTGGAAATCTAAACCAGCCTGTTCATTTTGATACTTTGGGTCAACGTTAAGTTTATCGTAATAAAAAGGAAAAACTATCCACGGTGAAGTGATTATCTGGTTATTTGTACTTATTCAAGACATAGTTCTAATCTTGTGATATGCAAAAGTCTGAATTTTTCAGGGGCTTCAAAGCAACCTGTTCAATTCAGGGATCGGCCTGAATGGAGGTAGTGAGCTGAACTAATCAGGCCATTTCTGATCGGCCCCCATGTTTAAATGGATCCGATACTCACCTTACTTGTCGGAGCAGCAGTTATGGAAGTTCCTGACATATATGATTGCGGTGGGATATCTTGTCTCTTCCTGGTCGATGAACAAGCTTGACTTATCCATAATAAAAAGGAACCCAAGAAATCCTATGTGACGACAGATGGAGTTTTGACCAAGAAATTTGAACGAATGTATGGTCAGCTCTATCATTTTATTGACCAAAGGCTTTATGTCGGTTAAGTTTTCTTGGCATGGGTTTTCTATATCACATCTTGAAAACGTGGAGCTATGAGTTGCACCAACTGATTTGCATAGTTGAAGTTGATACCTCTCTAAGTAAAACAGTAGGCCTTTTACTTAAAATACTCATGCGAATATAATTTTGAATATAACTATCCTTTCTTGTCGGAAAAAATTCTCGTTTGCTTTTTTGAAGTAAACCAATTATAAACATACAAAGACAAGCCACACTGTAGTTGGGTAGGCATGTTTCTTTTCTTCTTCTTCTTCTTTTACTCGGGTCAATTAATGATATGATATGGTCTAAAATAAATTAAACACCAAACTATGACCAATGTAAATTCAAATTCATAGAATTAAAACATTTTTCTTGTGATTCCCTATTTGATAACACAAATTAGTAATAGATGTGAATTATTAAGGTGGATATCTATATTTCTATAAATGTTTTTAATAGTCCCGTATTGGCATGTAAGTTTTTCTAATTCACAATAGAGTTTATGCAAAATTATGATCAAATCATTTCACTATTCTATTATAGTGACACAAACCTTTTATCATGTTCGTAAAAGCAAAAGAATAATATGTACCCATGAGTATTTCGAATCATATAACTTTAGTCTCGTATAGTGCTAACAAAAGTTGATACTGGTTGTCATTTAATTGTTTCTAATATCCAGTGCACGTTGGCTTTTAATTAGTTACAAGTTTAAAAGGCAAACTGTTGATATTTAGGCATTGATAAATACGAGTAGTAATGATTTTAAAGCTTGTAATAAGGATTAGGAGCTCCACTTGTCTGATCTGGTACGGTTTGCTGACCAACTTGAATTATGAGAAAGGGTGTCGGTGCAGTTTTTACAAGATGTTCGGCCAGCACGTCATTGCTGTGTTATCCATTTTAAAGGTATTACAGATTTTTTAGTTTGTATAACTCAATTAACAAGTTGCAGGCTTTGACAGCAACTTTTTAGCACAGCATAGTCACAATTGTATTAAACAGACTCCCACTTTGTGTGGTTATATGTCTGATTTCTTGAGAAAAATAAAGAAGTATCATAATATGATCAATTATATGATGTAGACAGTTTACGAAAATATAACGGCAAATAGTCATTTTACCACTTTTGCCTTTGACGACTTCATATGGCTTCTGTCCTCTTCTTCGAAGCAAACAACAAATGAGAAAGAGAAGTACCATAACAGCTCCAACAGGAACGGTAATGGAGATGGTCATCACGGTGGATTTGTTGCTTTTTCCTGCACATGTGCCATTATGTGCATGAGACAAGAGCCAAACTGATCTAAAAAGCTTTTTGGATTAAAGCATCGTTATCATGTAAACATTATAATGCCCCGCTTCACTCTATTGGAATTAGACCTTAGACTGGAATGTCAAGATTGGTATTTCGACATGCAGGAAGGAGCCTCAAGATGCTTGAAAGTAGAGGCTTAAACAATAAAGTTAAACTTCAATTGCAATTCTAGCATTTGTAAGTATTGTTTTTTTTTTGGTCGAATCATTTGCAAGTTTTTGCTTCCGGTGAAATGTCCGGGTTGAAGGAAAAATCATTTCTAGTCCGTCTGGTCACCTGTCAATAGGGAAATTAAACTTGAAGGCAGAGCATACCAAACTATCATATGTTATGACAACTCCATTACGGTCACCTAGATACTTCATCGTAACTCCATGACCCTTAAACTTCAAACCATGATTTTTGTAGTTCCTCACCTCATTACAACAGCAACATCGATGGTTTTGGATTTTGGATCTCTATTTAGAATGGTTCAGTAACGCCCTCTGCCTCACTACCGACAATATAATCCGCTTTAGACCCCCATTGGCCCTCATGACTTAGTTTTTCCTCGGGTCCACCATCCTCATGGCTCTCCACGGTAACTCATGAGCGCGCAACCTAGGAAAATGCATTGTCTGTGGGTCAAGGGCAGAGTATCACATATAAGCTAGTCCAAGATTCCCTTCTTAAGCGATGTAGGGCATGGATCTCACATACTCCTCCACTCGGCACCAGCGAGAATCCACTGTGGTCACCACATGCTATCGAGAATCGGCTTTGTAACACCCTCCGTCTCACTATTGTTAATATTGTCCGCTTTAGGCCCCACTAGCCCTCACAGCTATTTTTTCCTCGGGTCCACTATCCTCGCGGCCCTCCGCGGCAACTCATGAGCGCGCAACCCAGAAAAATGTGTTATCTCTTGGTCAAGGCGGAGTATGACATATAAGTTAGCCGAGAACTCTCTCCCTAAGAGACGTGGAACATGGATCTCATAGGTTCTTCGATTTGCTACTTCCAAACTTCCCTTGTTTTTCTCTTTCTCATATCATGTGCCAAGTTATGTATTTACTGCTTCTTTTGTCAATACGCAGATAACAGAACAGGACTTTATCTCTTCTAGGGAAATCATAGTGCGGGCAGCTGGAAGAGTATTAGTGAAGTTTTCCAAAGAATTTGCTAGTGATGCCACGAACATTAAAACTTGGTTGCCATCGGAAAAGGCTTCATAGACATTTTTCCAGTTCATCTTAAATTTTTATTCAATTCATCCAAAATAGTCTCTGATTGGAGTCCCTTCAAACACCCGGCATAGAAACATCGTTTTTAGAATATGTAAGTAATTATTCGTGTCCTTCATCAGATAAAGTGAGTCAAGTTTTGCCCATAATGTTGTCACAACTTTTTCTTTGACCATGTCAATTAATCAACGCATTATTTTACATACTCAACAGGATTATGCTATTTTCCTTCTCCATCAACGATACCTTGTCGGCTTCTTTCATTTCTTAGGATAGCTTATCCTTACGGTCCAACTCGTTCGCTGAACTTTGGATTGTTAAGAGCGGGAATCTTGATGCTCTGTTATTTGTTCCTCTAGTGGACCTTCTCAATTTCAACTCTTTCTCCAAACATGATCCCGAATGCAATATTCTAGATAGTGATCAAACAACAAAAACGCTAGTTCTAGATATCCTATACTTAGATTCGATATCAATAGTAGTGAAAAACACAGAACCTAATGAATCTTGCAATTAAATACAGATGATACAATAAGATATTAAAATTATCAGAGAAATCAACTGATTAGCAAGGGCATTAGAAATTTACATGACTCAATCTGATTGTTGATACTTATTTCAATAGCAGAACCAGCTATAGAGAAATTTATTGTGAATTCGAAGGATTAAAGAGTTTACAATCATTGAATCACTCAACCATTTTCAACCTTAGATTAAACTCAAGAAATTCTCAATTATGTTTACTCAACTTCCCAGTCTCTGTAACAGCCCGCTTCCGACCCCCTTTTCGAGGCTTAATTGTGCGAATTTACGGGTTTAGTTTGTGGCCCGTTGGCCTCGAGAACTCCCCGGACTAAATCGTGAAATCTCGTTTCGGACAATTTCGAATTTTCGGAAATCATGTTTTGATCTCCCGAAAATTTATAAATCACGTTTTGGGCCCCAAAAACCATGAATTCGAGATTTGGGGAGGTTTTTATAATTTTCGGGATTTTTAGGAATTTTTGTAATTTTGTAATTTTGCAATTTTTTTTATTTTTTTTATTTATTTAATGGGTTGACCGGTCAACGTTGACCATTGACCGGCCAACACCACGTGCAGCCGACTCTCTCTCTCCTCTCCCTCTCTTTTCTTTCTTTTCTTTCTTTTCCCTCTCCCCTCTTGCGTGCACTCCACCCCATATCTCTCTCTCTCTCTCTCTCTCTCTCTCTCTCCTTAGACCTTCTTCCATTCTATTTGATTGATAAGATAGCACATGGAGGGACCCACAAGTCAGCCCCCATCCAATCTGTCTTCTCTCCCTCTCTCCTTCCTCCTCACGTGCGCATTTCCCTCTCCCTCTCTTCTCCTTCAATTTTTCAGATTCGGACCGAAGAAACCCTCATTTTTGGAGGGCCATAACTTTCGGCTCCGATCTCCGTTTGATGTGCCGTTGGTGGCATTGGAAAGCTTGAAACACCCTCTTTCCATAGACACCAACCACAGCCCGTAACTCCACCTGGTTCGCCGTCGGGAGGCCCCGAAAGAAGCCTCCACGGAACAGTTTTCTGGGTTTGAACAGTGCAACCCTCATCTTTGGAGAGCCGTAACTTCTTGCTCCGACCTCCGTTTTGGGTGCCGTTTGCGCCATTGTCTTCCTCGTAACATCTAGTTTCCAAAGAGACCAACCACACCCCAAGACTCCATCTAGATTCAATTTTAGAGGCCCCGAAAGAAGCCCTCACGGAACACCTTTTCTGGGTTAGGATTTTTCCAGATTCGGACCCGAGCGACACCCCAACTTTGGGAGCCCATAACTTTCAGCTCCGACCTCCGTTTGACACGCCGTTGGTGGCGTTAGAATCCTTGAAGAACCAGCTTTCCATAGATACCAACCTCCTCCCGTGATTCCTCCTGGTTCACTGTCGGGAAGCCCCCAAAGTAGCCTTCCCAGAACTGTTTCCTGGAATTTCCAGATTTTGGGTCCGAGCTTCAAGTCGCATTTTCTCCCAATCCTTCGATCTAAAGCCCTTTCCGTTGCTTCCAATGGGTTTGTGGATACTCCTTTACCCTAATCTAGCCTTTGGTTGGGATCGATTTGGTCGAAAATCACCCATTCTACCCCCAAACCACCGAGTACCCCTGTTTCCGCCGGAGCTGCTGTTCGCCGGCCACCGTGCCCTTTCCGGCGACACCCACTCCTCCCTACCACCTTCAATCGATAGGTGGGAGTCTTATGAACACAATGGCACCGATTTCGGCCTTTGGTGTTGAGCCATTTGAGAGAAATCAACCTCCAAAGCACAACCCCTCCCTCTTGAACCCAGATTCCGGCCAGCACATTCAACGGGCGATTACTCGCCGTTCCGACCACCTCAAGCGACGCCGCCACCACCATTGGACTCGTGTAAGTCCCCTTTACAAAGCCCAATAGGTTTGGTTCACCAATTTGGCACCATTTGCTCGAATTTGGTCTTAAACCAACTAGTGCTCGTCGAACCCAATTTTAGGGCTTGCTGGTCGCGCGCCTTTGAGGCATGTCCGAGCCGTTCCGTCGCCACCCACAGCCACTCGTGAGTCCCTCAACCTCCCAGCAGCACCAAGGAACGTCCCCGGCCATCGGAGTCTCGCCGGAAGTTCGCCGGAGTTCGCCGTGAGCCGCTTATTTGCGAGGAAATCAAGTGAGTGGATTCTAACTTTTTATTAGGCGTATTCACTGTTTTAGTAGAAATCGGGTAGAACGGCTAGAGCAAGTAGAATGGCTAGAATCTTGAAATTGCATAGCTTATATGCCGATCGATTAGACCATTAGTTGTATTTGGTTAGTCAATGGATGATAAACCTTTCGATGGTTTAGTTATGATTAGGGCTTGGCATCTCACGCGATACGAGAAATGCCCTCGTATGTTCTCGGGACCCGCGAGGGGTCAGACCCATCGGGTCAAGAGTGGTGTGGTTGGACACCAAAAGGTTGTAAAGTTTATTTATTTACGCTTTATTTATTATTAAGCTTGTAGATCTTAATTTCATTTAATTATTTAATTACTTTAGAAATTGCATTTAATTATTTAATTATTTTAGAATTGCATTTAATTATTAGTTCTGCTATTATATTTTCGTGAATAGTGTTGTTTAGATCCCCTACCAGTCAGCTGACCTGTCCCCTGAAAACCCTAAGATCCCTTCGGACCTTCTAGTAACTCTCAGTGCATATAACTAGAGGTAGGGAGCCCTAGGCTTGGCATGGGTTGTGTGTTCTCTGCGATAACCGGGGATTGGTATGTGAGGTGTTCCACTTAGGCTACAGAGACTTGAGAGTGGGGAGGGACGACCAAGGACCCTAGGACAGGGGTATTCCTAATCTAAGGTTAGGGTTCGTTCACTGAGATAGTTGAATCTCATCCCACCACCCCACCATCCTAGGACCCCAGCATGGACCCGAAACTCTCAGACTCGGAGGACCAGTCAGTGGAGGAGGAGCCTATGGAGAAGGACCTTTACGGGGAGGAAGTTCAGGGACCAGTGGAGCTGGAGCATCTGGAGGACCTAACTGGGAGCTGCAGCTGGAGCGGACTTGGCCTAAGCTGGCGACTACCCCTTAGGGCTAGTACTCGCCCTCCCTTCCCCTAGTCGCGTTTTTCTTATTTTATTTTATCGTATAGCTGTGCGACGTTGTGTCCTTAGACTGATGTTAGGATTTACCATTTCGTCTTACCTCTTTTGTATTTGGACGTCGACTTGTGATTTTTATGGAAGTACCGGTATCTTGTTTCATGGAGCGAAGTGTATATTTTGGATCCTGAAGACATTGCTTCGTCCCCCTTGAATCGGGG
This sequence comes from Melaleuca alternifolia, assembly GCA_019926035.1. Lineage (NCBI taxonomy): Eukaryota > Viridiplantae > Streptophyta > Magnoliopsida > Myrtales > Myrtaceae > Melaleuca > Melaleuca alternifolia. The sequence continues at coordinate 380,801 of JAGKPW010002175.1, forward strand.
CGTGACAGCTTGGTATCAGAGCAAAGGTTAGTAACCACGGAAAGGTTACATTCTTGGAGTGATAAGGAGTGAATGACTGGACGTATTGGGATAAGACGTCTGGACGCAGGACCTTAGTTAAACCTAAAGACCAGACCGAGATTAGCTCAAGACCCCCACTTAACCTTGAGTTTGGTGTCAATTGTTTAGCTGCGTTGGCACGGTATGGGACGTGTGCAGCAAGGCCGGACATTGGCTAGAGACCATAGGGCTTGGTCTACGCCCGACTCGACCTGGGCGGTATGGGACGCACAGGACGAGGTCAGGCGTGTGACGTGACGTCTGGTTTAGCTGAGTTGGCGCGGTCTAGAACGTGTGCAGCAAAGCCGAACCTGGACTTGTGGTGCCGGAGGGCACGTGGCCGTTGATCGGCGTGGCGAGGCTGGGCCTCTGCTGTTGTGACAATGATCACCCTTTTGAGAGGGTGTGGTGTTTCTGTCACCGCCTGCGTGGCGAAAGTGCGTGGCACCGAGTGAGGGTGGCCACTGACGCACTGAAGTCGAGTTCCTGACGAGGTTTCGACTGGACCCGTGGGGTCGTGTTGTCCTACGGGGTTAGGACGGGTGTTGATGGTGGTTTCCAACACCGAGTGTTGATGATGGTTTCCAACACAGTGACAATGATCACCCTACGGGGGGGGTGTGGGTTCTGTCACCGCCTGCATGGCGAGGGTGCGTGGTATCGAAAGAGGGTGACCACTGATGCACCGTAGTTGGATCCCGACGAGTTTCGATTGAGGACCCGTGGGGTCGAGTATTTTTATGTTTTATTTTGTGCTGAGTTGCACATTTAATATGTTGAGTAACATATGTGATTAGTGTATTGTCGAGTATGACACACTAATAGTAGCATAACTATGCATCGCGTGTTGTCCTTGCTGTGGACAAATATTATTTCGTAATGATATCCTAGCTACGAATACTGTGATATTCTGGATGCTTCTTGAGATATCTTGCGAATGGTGATGAGTGTTACAATATTGAAACCAAGTTTGGTTGTTTGTGAATGGATAGAGGTTAGAGACCTCTGTGGTTAGAGTGACTGTGAGTCGCTTTGCTTTGAGTGTGACACTCAAGGAGACCCGAGGATTGAGAATATCCTCTACTTTTTAGGATCTCCGTGGCGTGATCGCCTAGTCGGCCTAGAGTCAAGGGCCGTGTTGCAGTTAATACTGCTTCAGCAAGTGCTGTTGTGACACAACATTAAGAGCTGCCAGTATTTTCGACACCGGTTGTGAGTGTCGCAACTGAGAGTATTGTGAGCCTTGCCCCTAGTCCAATCTAGCCACAAAAGGGAAAGGGTGGTGTAGAGTTGGGTGGAGTGATTTTCTAAAATTGGGACCTCCACAGACCTTTGGAAGGTGTGATCCGGTAGTTGCCAGGCTTTGGCTCCAGAGGGTTGATAAGTAGTGTTCCGATGATGATGTGCATCGTCGTGATAAGGTGATCTTGGCAATTCATCATCTGGGAGATGAGTACAATTGCAAGGTATGAGACGACCCGAAGGACACTTGTTTATAATGAGCTTTGTAAGCTTACTTGGATCTTGAGCATGACCACTGGTGGTAGGCCACCAAGGGGACGAATTTTCCCTGAAGAACAGAATTGATCTGTGACGCTATTGTGAGAGCGTTAGACAAGAAACAATTCTTGAGTACTGCTGAGAGAGCAGAAGGTGGCCGAGATTTTAAGACTCCGCCCGAGTTACCTGTCAGTGAAAGAGGTTGTGGCGAGGTTCGCCAAGTTGCCTAGGTACAGCAAGAGGATCAAGAAAGATTCGATGGATCAGATGTTTAGATTCGGTGTAAACCAAAGACTTGATGTGAACGCCAATCTACACCACAGGCAGTCCACACCTATGATGAGGAGGTGTAAAGTCTTGAAAGTTGAAAGGGACATGGAAAGGATTGATGTCACTTTTGAACCTCGAATTGTCGTGAGTTGAGACAATCGCTGACAAGAGTTGATGTTTGGAATTTAGTATGCTACCTCTACCAGTAAAAGAAATGGTATTGCGAAGTTGATGATATGCTTGATTATTTAGAGTCGCTATCGCAGAAGATGCCATAAATTTCATATGGGATGTTATGAGCCCTTTGTTGCTAGGCTTTCAAACGGAATTAATTGGACTGGTTACGAAACCATTGATCGTAGTCCTCAAGGTTGCAACCCCCTAACATATTGATGTGTTGTTGACTATTGGGTACATAGAAAGCGAGCCAGTAGTTAGCAGACATGAGCAAAGGTTCTGCGAATAGAAGTGGCAAACAAAAGACAAACCATTTTGTCTTGGCAAGGTACTTAGAGACAGACCTAGCCAATGAGGCAGGTCTAGCACCTTAACCAGTTGCGGTAACCTACTACACGAGCACCTCAGCATGATGTTAGTTTTGGTTGGCCTTGGACTGGAGTCATAATCAACATTCTTGTTGACAAAAGTAACGAGAAAGAGCCTGCAGATAATGCATATTGGCTAACCAAGTTAAACAAGTACAAACCTTTAGGAGTCCACCTGTTTTGGAATGGAGATGGTCGCTCAGCAAAAGCGGTAGTGAGGTGTAATGATGATTGGCATGGATATATTAATGCAACAGAGTTGAGAAAGATTTTGAAACTGAGAATCATGGGAAGAAAGGGCTAGAAGGCGCAGAAGACAAGGCTTGAGTTGAGTACATGTGGTTGGTGTGCACGGTCATATGAATATGACGTAGGTTGACCAATGGGAGACTACCTTTGCCAGACTGAGAAGTCATGAACGACCTCTGACACTGTTCAGAAAGCAACCTAAAGTAGACGCAGAATTGTCGCGCATTTAGCTAACAAGATGGAGTGGACAAATGAAACCTTGGAGAGACTACAGTCCAAGTACAATGAGAAGAGCTTGCCGCTAGAGACAAGCTTCACTCTGCTTTTGCAAAAAGGAACAAGGAGGGTGCAACGCCTTCAACATGATGATATACAAAGGATATTGCTAGAGCAACAGAAGCTTAGCGATGAGTGGGAAAAAGAAGGAAATATCAGTCTCTCTTTATTGTTCAAGCAATAAAAGCCTGATAGAAAAGGACAACACAATGTTGGAATAATAATAGTGCTTACTTTCGTGTGCTTGCCAAGAGAGATGTCAAAGACAATTCCCTCCCATTGGCGTTAATAGAGCATAAAAGAGCTGATGAAAAGGTTCTTATGTTGTTGAAGGAAAAAGAAAGGAGGAACTTCGACGACGCTTATTAGACACAAGATGTAGTGCAGTCATGAGAAATGATTCCCACAGTTTTGTCGTTAGAAATGTGAATGCGTCCATGGAAGAATCGACGTTTGAAGGAATCACTGTGGTACGAGGATCGCAGATGTGTCTCCAAAGGAGTACTAAGGTTGCCTCCTGAGAAGAGTTATTATACAAAGAATTCATCTACCGTAATGCGTCACCATGAAGGGGTGTTGACACTTTCATAGAAAAGGAAAGTAAGTCCTTGCGAATGTTCACACGATTGGAGAAGAATATTGATTTACTTAAGGGTAAGGCCGTTGGGTACAGACTCTGGAGTTTCGACCTCGATAAGTGATAGCATCTTATTGATCAAGGGGTATCATGAGTGTATTTTGGTATTGGTCGAAGTAAAAATAGGGATAGATTCGACTACAATAACCAGGACTGAGTTGGTATGACCATCAGGAGAGATAAGCTGATAGAATAAGTGAGCCATGAGTAACTATTCAAGTGCGGTGATACAGCTTCGATGGTGGTTACTTGATTAGTGGATGGACCGACGCGAGAAGATATCGTCGAAGAGATGATTCTCTGAAGTCTTTTGGATTGTTCTACGAAAGGGGAATTGAGGTCGTGATCAAGCTAACTCACAGCACGGAACCGATCTCTGAGCCACCCTATTGGATGTTATTATCGAAATGAGAGGAATTGAAGGTGTATACACATAAGCTACAGGATAAAGGATTTACTTGTCTTAGCACACTACTATGGGTTGCGTTGTGCTGATCCCCCTTCACAAAGTGAAAGGACAAATAATTGCACTTGAATGTTGGCTACCAATAGTTGGAATAACTGATGGTATAAGAGTTAGCTAGAACATAAGCAATGTTCAAGGGTAAGATTGTGATGGAGACTTTTCGAGAATACACACTGTACAGGAGCTAGTAAGTACGAGTCATGGCTTGGCTGTGTGTTATTCTAAGGACACATGATCTCATGTGAAGAGATCTTAGTGGACCCTACTAAGATGAAGACGGTCATGAAATGACCGAGTTACGCAGCATTGACTGAGACTTGAAGTCTCTTAGGACTGACTGATTGTTAATGTTGGCCTGCGAAAAAGTGTTTGAGCATAATGACGCCATTGAGGGGAACCACTGAAAGAAGATGTGAAGTTTGAGTAGGTGGATAAAAGTGAAGGAAAGTTTCATGGGCTAAATTAAGAGTTGACTAATGCTCAAGGTCAATAATTATGTCAAGTCTTCATGGACTGAGCATTCATAGTGATGCGTTGTATAGAGGACCAGATTGTGTCCTAGCCTAGTGCAGTTGACCTGTAGCCCATACTTGGGGCATGAAGCCTCTTGAGTGGTTGAATACAAATGACATGATGCATGGCCTGGGGTAAGCTACGACTAAATTTTGCCAGAAGATTTAAAGACACGAAATAGGTGGACGGATGATACATAATATTCACCAAGCACTTATACTAGTTATAAGTGGTTTCCCAAAAGGAATTTAAGATTATGATTGGAGTTGCAGAGAATATAGTACCAAGTTTGGAGGAAGATCTCGATCTCCTCAAAGTGTCATCGTTAATAAAGACATCGTGGTTTGAGAAGATGAGACAATCGTAAAGAATGAAAGAGAACATGGACTGGTATGCCCCTCGAGTTGAAATTTGAACTGATTGAAATCAATGACAAGGTGTCATGCGATGGGAGTGGCCAATCAGGAGGGACCAAATTGGAATAAGTCGTCGGGGGGACAGAACCTTCAATGTATTTCATCAGAATGGCGCAACAGAAGTATGATGATTTGATGTCAGTAGAGGTGCCGACTGTGAAAGAGTTTACACATGATTGCCAGGGGTATCCCTGAGAAGTTTAACTTGGGAAATGTGGACCAAGTTAGACAACGATGTTGACTCTAAGGATTGGAGATAGATGATGAAACGTCATTAGTGGGAGAAATCGATCTCAAGAGAGACGACCATAGGGTTGTTTCTTGAGAAGTTGGCGAGTCGAATTTCGGGGACGAAATTCCTTTAAGGGGGGAAGATTGTAACAGCCCGCTTCCGACCCCCTTTTCGAGGCTTAATTGTGCGAATTTACGGGTTTAGTTTGTGGCCCGTTGGCCTCGAGAACTCCCCGGACTAAATCGTGAAATCTCGTTTCGGACGATTTCGAATTTTCGGAAATCATGTTTTGATCTCCCGAAAATTTATAAATCACGTTTTGGGCCCCAAAAACCATGAATTTGAGATTTGGGGAGGTTTTTATAATTTTCGGGATTTTTAGGAATTTTTGTAATTTTGTAATTTTGCAATTTTTTTTATTTTTTTTATTTAATGGGTTGACCGGTCAACGTTGACCATTGACCGGCCAACACCACGTGCAGCCGACTCTCTCTCTCCTCTCCCTCTCTTTTCTTTCTTTTCTTTCTTTTCCCTCTCCCCTCTTGCGTGCACTCCACCCCATATCTCTCTCTCTCTCTCTCTCTCTCTCTCTAGACCTTCTTCCACTCTATTTGATTGATAAGATAGCACATGGAGGGACCCACAAGTCAGCCCCCATCCAATCTGTCTTCTCTCCCTCTCTCCTTCCTCCTCACGTGCGCATTTCCCTCTCCCTCTCTTCTCCTTCAATTTTTCAGATTCGGACCGAAGAAACCCTCATTTTTGGAGGGCCATAACTTTCGGCTCCGATCTCCGTTTGATGTGCCGTTGGTGGCATTGGAAAGCTTGAAACACCCTCTTTCCATAGACACCAACCACAGCCCGTAACTCCACCTGGTTCGCCGTCGGGAGGCCCCGAAAGAAGCCTCCACGGAACAGTTTTCTGGATTTGAACAGTGCAACCCTCATCTTTGGAGAGCCGTAACTTCTTGCTCCGACCTCCGTTTTGGGTGCCGTTTGCGCCATTGTCTTCCTCGTAACATCTAGTTTCCAAAGAGACCAACCACACCCCAAGACTCCATCTAGATTCAATTTTAGAGGCCCCGAAAGAAGCCCTCACGGAACACCTTTTCTGGGTTAGGATTTTTCCAGATTCGGACCCGAGCGACACCCCAACTTTGGGAGCCCATAACTTTCAGCTCCGACCTCCGTTTGACACGCCGTTGGTGGCGTTAGAATCCTTGAAGAACCAGCTTTCCATAGATACCAACCTCCTCCCGTGATTCCTCCTGGTTCACTGTCGGGAAGCCCCCAAAGTAGCCTTCCCAGAACTGTTTCCTGGAATTTCCAGATTTTGGGTCCGAGCTTCAAGTCGTATTTTCTCCCAATCCTTCGATCTAAAGCCCTTTCCGTTGCTTCCAATGGGTTTGTGGATACTCCTTTACCCTAATCTAGCCTTTGGTTGGGATCGATTTGGTCGAAAATCACCCATTCTACCCCCAAACCACCGAGTACCCCTGTTTCCGCCGGAGCTGCTGTTCGCCGGCCACCGTGCCCTTTCCGGCGACACCCACTCCTCCCTACCACCTTCAATCGATAGGTGGGAGTCTTATGAACACAATGGCACCGATTTCGGCCTTTGTTGTTGAGCCATTTGAGAGAAATCAACCTCCAAAGCACAACCCCTCCCTCTTGAACCCAGATTCCGGCCAGCACATTCAACGGGCGATTACTCGCCGTTCCGACCACCTCAAGCGACGCCGCCACCACCATTGGACTCGTGTAAGTCCCCTTTACAAAGCCCAATAGGTTTGGTTCACCAATTTGGCACCATTTGCTCGAATTTGGTCTTAAACCAACTAGTGCTCGTCGAACCCAATTTTAGGGCTTGCTGGTCGCGCGCCTTTGAGGCATGTCCGAGCCGTTCCGTCGCCACCCACAGCCACTCGTGAGTCCCTCAACCTCCCAGCAGCACCAAGGAACGTCCCCGGCCATCGGAGTCTCGCCGGAAGTTCGCCGGAGTTCGCCGTGAGCCGCTTATTTGCGAGGAAATCAAGTGAGTGGATTCTAACTTTTCATTAGGCGTATTCACTGTTTTAGTAGAAATCGGGTAGAACGGCTAGAGCAAGTAGAATGGCTAGAATCTTGAAATTGCATAGCTTATATGCCGATCGATTAGACCATTAGTTGTATTTGGTTAGTCAATGGATGATAAACCTTTCGATGGTTTAGTTATGATTAGGGCTTGGCATCTCACGCGATACGAGAAATGCCCTCGTATGTTCTCGGGACCCGCGAGGGGTCAGACCCATCGGGTCAAGAGTGGTGTGGTTGGACACCAAAAGATTGGAAAGTTTATTTATTTACGCTTTATTTATTATTAAGCTTGTAGATCTTAATTTCATTTAATTATTTAATTACTTTAGAAATTGCATTTAATTATTTAATTATTTTAGAATTGCATTTAATTATTAGTTCTGCTATTATATTTTCGTGAATAGTGTTGTTTAGATCCCCTACCAGTCAGCTGACCTGTCCCTTGAAAACCCTAAGATCCCTTCGGACCTTCTAGTAACTCTCAGTGCATATAACTAGAGGTAGGGAGCCCTAGGCTTGGCATGGGTTGTGTGTTCTCTGCGATAACCGGGGATTGGTATGTGAGGTGTTCCACTTAGGCTACAGAGACTTGAGAGTGGGGAGGGACGACCAGGGACCCTAGGACAGGGGTATTCCTAATCTAAGGTTAGGGTTCGTTCACTGAGATAGTTGAATCTCATCCCACCACCCCACCATCCTAGGACCCCAGCATGGACCCGAAACTCTCAGACTCGGAGGACCAGTCAGTGGAGGAGGAGCCTATGGAGAAGGACCTTTACGGGGAGGAAGTTCAGGGACCAGTGGAGCTGGAGCATCTGGAGGACCTAACTGGGAGCTGCAGCTGGAGCGGACTTGGCCTAAGCTGGCGACTACCCCTTAGGGCTAGTACTCGCCCTCCCTTCCCCTAGTCGCATTTTTCTTATTTTATTTTATCGTATAGCTGTGCGACGTTGTGTCCTTAGACTGATGTTAGGATTTACCATTTCGTCTTACCTCTTTTGTATTTGGACGTCGACTTGTGATTTTTATGGAAGTACCGGTATCTTGTTTCATGGAGCGAAGTGTATATTTTGGATCCTGAAGACATTGCTTCGTCCCCCTTGAATCGGGGCGTGACAGTCTCACTTAGAAAATTCACAAAGGGAAAAGCTAAACACCCCGAGCTCTAGCCGCAATTGAATTGATGAACTCACCTTGATACTATTGCCGCTGCTGCAGCACACGAGCATTTGGGCTTTAAATCTCTCTCGGAAACCCATTTCACATTACCTTTATGAATATATTAATCACAACCAGTCCAATGCTGGTCTTCTTTATGAACATGACTGTGAGTTGGACTTGTAGGAATTCCTTGGCCAGAGTTAAACATGGACTTTGACTCCGATGAGAACTTTGTTTATTTTGTCTTTCAATATGATCCAGACTTAAGTCAGCAACTTAGTTCTAATAGCACGGAAATTTGTGTTTCCACATAATTCAGGCTGGACCTCAATTGGGTTGGCTTTTTTATCAATAGATTCAAGCTCAACACTTAATTTCGAAATTTTAACTTACAGATTCAAGCTCGAGACACAATTCCACGGACACATTTATTATCTCAACGACCTCTATCGTGCATGATCAAGCTTTGGACTCGAGGCAAATTAGAGGTAGCAAAATAAGTCAATGACCCTTACTTTAACTCATATTTATTGATCTAGATTATAAACGGATTACTTTAAATTCTAAAAACAAGCTTAAGTGGGTCTAACAAATAAATGCCTAACAATCTAGTGAATCTTAAATAGGTTGAAAACAAACCTATAGGAACAAATAGAAAACTTTTCCACCGACCTTCTAGTAATAATTAAAGTGCCCAACCCATCATATGACGTTGGAGATTCACAACAAACTTTAGAATTTTCCCTTATAAGTTTTCTTTTTTTGTAATATTATGTTTTATTTTATTTTTTCCTTCTTCTTTTTTTCTATTAAGTTTGGTGAGGCTTGGCCAACCCTTGTTAATACTAGGTGAGGCCATGAAGCCCTTGCAACTCCCAACTGAGGGTAGTGACTCTTATCTCGATAGCCATTGAGCAAGGGCCGCAACCCTCCTCTATAAGTCCACGACTGGCGAGGATTTGAAGGCCAAAATAGTTATGTATTACAGTAATATGGATTAGATCATGCTTGGCTTGCTAAAATTATGTAACATAAAAATGGGCCAATTGGGATAAAATGGGTTACTTTGGGTCATGCCGTTTTTTATCCAACTCAAATCCGATCGGACCTACCCATTTGACTAGCCTAAGGCTAATCAAGCCCCACCATAGCCCTTCCTCTAGTAACGACAATAGGTCCACATGATTACCTCTTTCTTCGTTGACAGAGCCCCCAGTGTTCAAACATATATAATGTTCCTACTAATTCTAAATAATCTTAAATTTAAAAAGGAACAAGTTCAAAATAACTAACGAGAAAATAAAACTGCACTGTTCCATAATAGATGAAATGTTTTTATTGATGATAATTCCTCATCTACACCAAGGGATATGGTGGGTACAATCACATCTATTTTCACCATTTTCCAACTTTTGATAGCTTAAACTCGTCTGAAGACATCTTCAGTCACTTTCACCATTTTCTCCGTTTGGCCCCAACATGAATTGAAGCCTAAATTTTGATTCATTTGTTTACTTCTCTCCTCGAAACGATGCCGTGGAACAATGGAAGGATAGTTTAGTTTCGACATATATGGCCTTATTATTGCAGGTTGCAGGAACAGCCTTTGGGAAGATTTTTCCCAAACGGTATTTTCAATTTAGCAAAACTGTGAATTACGTGGCAAAGGAAAATATAAATTGCAAATACCTCCAGGTGTCGCAGCGGGAGGAGGAAGTGGGCCTACAGGTGCCGTAACCGGAGGAGGAGGAGGTGGGGCCCGTACGGCGGTGGCGTTGTAAAAGGTGTACATTTCGTATCTCGCGTTGCAGCTCGGAGTGAGTAACTTCCCTCCTTTCCTCCCCACGACAACGAGATTTCAGAAAAAGGAGGCACGAGCTGCAGTCGTCCTCCGCCAAGTCCGGCGTGCACTGCGCCAACGTGTACAGACTCCACGAGCTCCTGATCATCTCTGCGTCCGCGCACTTCTTCGCGGACGCGCTGCGTGAAGTCTTGTAGGCAACGTCCCTGATGCTCTCTTTAACTATACTTCCGCCAAGCTCTCCGGGTCAGTGAATTTATCATCGTTGGGCAGAAGAAGAGAAGGCTCGCGCTCCATGATCGAGAAGATGGACTGACTCGAGTACCGCAACATGCATGCGTCGTACCAGATTACGGAGACTCGTTGGTTGGGGCATCTTTGGAGGATTTCCTGTTTTCCCTTGGTCACGCAGTAGCTGCAAGTGGCGGTGTCAAGGTCGCTGCGGCATAGGAAGAGTCCATAGACCCGGTCAGCAGGGCATTGGCCCACGGTGGCGTTGGCGAAGCCATCGGTGCTGTTGGTGGCGGCGGAGGAGAGGGAAGAGAGGAGGGCGTCGAGGTTGGACCGGTAGGTGGAGTTGGGAGCGAAGGAGATGGTGTTTGGGCAATAATGAAACAGATAACTGGGTAGAAATTCGATACTGAGAACTCTGATGATGAAGAAGGTGGATGAAAGAGAGAGGGAGACTGCGAGGCAAGATTTCATGGCTAGATTGGCAATTATATTAGCCAAGCGAGATTGGGACGGAGTTATAGGAACGATGATGTTTGAATTGGTCGCCCCCATAAGTTTTGTCCATTCTACACGTGCCATGCGCTTGCACGCCATGACTCCATCGAGGAGTCTTACCCCAACCTTGTGATGGAGATCCCTCGTACTCTAATTGAGAATCAAAGACGAAGACCACTTGTGGAAGCTGAGCGAGAATCAAAGGTCATCCATCTAATTGAGAGCTATTGGGGAAGTTGCAGATGGACTTCCAGGGGAAAAGCCAACCCATATACGATCGAGAACTATATGTTTTTTTCTTCTGATTCACGTGTTTTTAATTTCTTTTCGAGTTTATAAAATGTCACGAAAGGCGAAAGATGAAACATAAATGATGTTGATTAAATGAGGAATTTGATGGGAATTTTTATTGAAAAAACGATGGATTTGTTTCGATTAGGCTATTTCTCTAAATATAAGGATCGATTGTAACAGCCCAATTTCTCTCTCTCTCCTCCCCCTCTCCCCTTTGCGCCGGCCGGCTCTCTCCTCCCCTCTCTTTCTTTATTTATTCTTTCCCTCTCTCCTCCCTTTTTTTCCCACCGCACCCTCTCCTACCTTTGTTGACTTTCTTTCTCGTCTCTCCTCTTCTCTTCGCTGAACCCGTCTGCACCCTCCTTTTCCCTCTGTCCTCCCCTTCCCTTTTTTTTTTGTTTTTTTTTCTTTCCTTCTTCTTTCTTTTCCCCCTCTTTCCGCTGACTTCTCCTGCCATCTTCACATTTGACCCAACCTCCCCTTCTCTCTCTCCCCTGCCAACCCATCCCGTCGGAGCAGACTCTCTCTCTCTCTCTCTCCTTCGTCTTCCTCCTTGGGCGCCTGCCGACGTTGCTGTTTCCTCCATAGTTGCAGCTTCCGCTTCTTCGTTCCACCTCTGCGTCCGCCACCAAGCTCCGCCTCAGCCGCCTCGCCCAGCTGCCTCGCCACGCAATGTCGCCTCGGACGTCGACCCTGTTCACTGAGCCGGGGTGCGAGCTCGCTGTCCTTCGCATCTTCCTCCGTCCTGCCGCTTCCATCTTCCGTTCCCCCCTGTTTCAGTTCCCTGTCCGTCGTCGCTGCTCCCTGTCCACCCGACGTCGTCCACCGCTGCATCGCCGAAGCGCTGCCTGGCCTGGCCTCACTGACCTATCCACGCCACGCGCCAGCCACCGTTGCCACCTCCCGACGCCGTCCCGGCACAGTTCTGCCCTCCCCTAGCTCCGGTCGTCACGTGAGTGCTCGCCGGAGCCATCAACCAGCCGCTATTTGCCATTGGTTCGGGCCTCCCCGCTGTCCAGCCACCTCCGTCGTCCCGTCCAGTCGATCAGCCACCTCGCCACCACCGTAAACCTCCGTTCGGAGTGTCGCCGGAACCTCGCTGGAGCCAAGCCGTACCAGGCCGGACCGTCGTGCTCTCGTTTTGCGAGTTACCCGATGTCGTGAATTCGCCGCCAGTCATCGTGAATTGTCTAGGAATTGATGGTCACTTGACTTCAATTCTCACAGAGTTGTGAGAAGTCAACGCGTCGTGTGGTATTGTTGGTCACTTGACTCGGTCAAGAGTAGAATGGTCACCAGCCAATGCCATTTAACTTAACCTTCAGTAATGGTCTCGATGTTAACTATGATTATTTCGCATCAACTAGCTTCACTATGGCATCACGTAGTGTTTATAGGTCTAGAAAAGTGATTCGCACGAAGTAATTGCAGGTGAACTTGTACTGATAATCACCACTCGATGTCAATGGAAATACTAGCGACGTCAATCGAATTAGAGATGCAAACTAATTTGTCTGGCTCGAAGAAGGACGCGAGGAGAAGTTGCTACCAAATGTTGCCATGTTGTCCGGGTAGATGTCACATCCCCGTACCAGGATTTTCCCTTACTCAAGGGAAAATGTATGATTCTGCTGCAAACTGTGAGTCTTATCCCCCGATTTATAGTAGTCTGCGTCTCCTGTCGCTAGATTGGGTAAACATCAATTCCTTTTCCGATTGACTTGACTTTGAGATGGCACATTGGTGTGATTGTTGCATCCGCTGAGAAATTGCTCGTCTAGGATTTCATTGTGTGATGGATGTTCCCAGGTTTTATATTTGATGTGATTTTCTCTTTTTCACAAATTAGTAATATCAATTTCCATAATTTAAATCTTCACCCAAAAAAAAATTTCTCATAATTTAAATATGTCAGGCTGATGCAGCCCGCTTCTTTGGCCTTGAACTATAAAGGATATTGAATTTCTGAGAAAGATTCATCTCACTTTGGTAGGAACAATTCCATAGGAAAGAAATGATCCAAATAAATATGAGAGAAAAGAACAGAAGCAGAATAAAGGGACTTAGTTAATATGTTGTTTGGATGCTAGTGAGGAAAAAGAACGGATTATGACATAAGTACGTTTCATATGTATTTAGAAATAAATGTAAAACCAAGGTATAAGTGAGAAAAGGGAATAAGTTCAATAGATGCAGGAATAATTTGCTAGATGTAGAAATAGATTGCAAATATTAAGTGCATTATCGGGGAAAAGGATCGGTTTCGAAATAAGGCCAAAAGTGGACAAATGGCCCTTAATTGGTGTGGATTTTCTATAACCCTTATCTTACACAATGCATTTTAGGGAAAAATTATCAAAAGAGTTTTAAACCTATTGTGATTGTATCAATTCAGTTTTTAAATTTTTCTTTTATGTCAATTCAGTCTTACACTATTTGCATTTATGCTAATTTAGTCCTAAATATTTTGATTTTGTGCCAATTTAGTTCATTTGTTCAATTCAAATTTTAATTATTTATTATCATTTTCATTTTATTCCTTTTTTTCCACATAGTGGTTGGCAAAAATAGGCGAAGCTTGGGGTTTAGGTGAGGTATGGCGGTTGCAATTGAAGGTTGTCTTGCTTGCGGTTGGCAAGGCCATGACCACCTCTACCCCTGGCTAATGAGGCCCTAGGCCCTACCCATGGCTGAAGCTTGTGATCTATGCGCAAGGCTTAGGGGTTTGGGTAAGGTTGCCTTGAGTTGTAGCCGATGAGGCTAAGTAAAGGCCATTACCCTCCCTAGCACCTAGTGAGGGCTTCCGAACCCTCGCCGAAGCCTCGTTGGCCCCTATTGCAAAAAAAAAAAAAATACACATAAGGATGAAAATACAGAGAAAGAAAACATAAAAATAAAATAATTATTATATTATCAACATTAGTATCGTTCGGAATCAACGCCAACCTATTCACGTCAAATATGAGGTTTGAGCTCTTGGGCTAGATCTGTATGCATACCACCTATGGGTTTTGCAAGTTTGGGCCTATACTAGCGAATGTTGAGTTAGTAGCATCGATTGGGCTCAATTTGTAGCCTTGCTCACTTGCTTTTTTAAGCTTTTAAAAAAATAATTTAAATAAATTAAAATCTATGGAAATTAAAAGTAAAATAAAAGCCATTTGGATAATTTGGTTGGAATATTTCACTGTTGGCATTTAAATAACCGTTTTTCTCCGATTCGGCACTTAAGTGATATGGATAAAACTTATGACACTAAAGTGAGCATTATACGCAACTCTTGGACTCTTTTAAACCACAAAGCTAGATCTATTAAGTCTAGCTTACAAAACTTTTTTATTAGGAGATACGTCATATGTGAGTAATCTTCTAAATAATATATTATAGTAAGAAATCAATAGTAACCCCACGTATCATTTAACGAATCAAATATATAAATCAGCCTTAATAAGTCTAATATTTTGCTAAAACAAAAACTCTCGAAATAGTGTTTTAAGGGTTCATAATTTGGCTTATGCATAAGAATTAGACATATAGAACCAACTCAGTTCTCTACATTGACTATTGATTCACATAATTAAAAAGGATCTTTTCGTCATTAGAAAAAAAATCTTAAAACATAAGAAATTAATATCCGAAGAAAGAAGGTGTGCCTAGAATTGATTTAATTGGCATTAAATTGTATTTCCAAAAGCCGAGGGCGGAATTTAATCTAAACGAATCCAAGCAAAGCTTTTATTTCCCCCTTGGACAAAGACGGGGAGGCAACAACGTTGTTGAATTCAATATGTTTTTACCATCTGAGATCAAAAGGTTCGGTTTTTTAGTTGTGATGTTTTGTGTTTCTTAATTGAGTGGGTGTATTTTAGTAAAAAGGTTATGGAGAGGACAAGTGTATAAAAAAGGCCATAACATATTCTAGCAGATCTATGAATTTTTTCAACGCTTCTTAATCAGAATTCATATGGTACTACAGGCGGACGTGCTGAATTCTTGCTGCTGACTTATCGAACAAGAAAGTGGGCGAACTGCCCCCAATTAGGGAAGAGACCTTTTCGGTAAAAATATGCTACCATTGTAGTCATCTAAACGAGCTAACACTACTAGAAGAAGTAAAAAGGCGATGAGCGAAACCGTATCAAAGAGAGAGAGTCAAAACTGGTTCGAAACTTGCATTATGGACCGCTTGTACATCGGTGACTGTTGTTGGCAGGGGTTTCGTGCAACCCATTGGTAAAAACATTAGTCACGGTTTAACTGTTTGTATACAAAGGATAACAATTAAATGTTTGTCCCGTCGACTCCATGGTAAGATACTAATAGAGCTAATCTAATTTAAATATATTGACAACTAATTGAAAAGTCACATCAGTTAATCAAAGAACTAGGAAGACATAACTGCAACAAATTTACTCTTGATTTCACAATAGAACGTGCATTCACATAGTGCATGGATAATCTTCATCTGGAGCTATAAATATTGTCAAAGAATACAAAGACTTCCTATCTTTCTTTTCCTAGTCGAACGAGCCATTTTTCATTTCTTCGATTAATGATTTCTAACCAATAAAGAAGGGCTTTTGAATGAAGGATGGCTCAAAAGGGAGAGCTTCAAGCCTAGACAATCCAGTTTGCTGACTGAATCGCCTCGTGGCAACAATGGACAGCTTGAATTTCATGGAGATGGTCCTGACAAGATTTGCATTTTGTAATAAGGGCTTTCAAACCCAACCCATGTTGATCGGCTCCCTAGAGAAAGCCCATCAGGGATGGAGCACCTACAGCCTACACATATATTTATAACATATGGAAGCCCAACTAGCTTCACAGGTGAAGAAACCTATAGTCTAGTAGGCCAGCTATCAAAAACTCCAATTTGATTATTTATTCTAGACAAGAGAGATAGTATTGAGCCATATAAAAGCACAACAATGTGAATAATGCATCAAATGACAGCGGATTGATGTATGTTTTAGCCCCACATATTAACAAAATTTTAGAAGAATCGTATTATCTATGATGGATAGCATGTGTAGAGTCTTTCTTTAAATGTACACAAGCCCATTTGTGCAAATAACAGATTGTTCTCCAAGTAAATACATTTTTGCTTATGGTTCATAGAAATGGAAGGCCAAGCAATCTCGCTGGGAGACCATCCATGAAAAAGGACTTCAATGGCACCACCATTTACCGGGGGTACAATTCGGTGATTGACATGCCATTGATCGACGAAGGCATAGACCTCTTGGTGGATCGGTCCGATTCAAGCTCTTCCATTGGGGTGCTCTGTGCTCGCAATCTACTTTGGACAAAGAAGGCTGGACGTCGAGGTGATGGTGGGTTAAAAGAATTGCTGCTGAGCATGAGAACTACGGTGGCCATGGTGGGTCTTAGAGCTGGATCTTCCTGAATGCATAGTAAGCAAATGTGCAAGCATCAAAGCACTTGATCTCTTGAATGTGAATCCAAGATAGCTGGGTCAACACTTCCAAGGGCGTGCCATCTCTCCATTGATTCCATGCCTACAAGAATAATTCCGAAAAATCTTTACAGAATCATTGCATTAATTCGAAGACTCATTAGGCAAGATATTTGAATATTGTGAAGAACCTTATATGACCAAGGAAAAGGAAAAAGCACATAAGCCACAAGTGTTTCTATAGGCTAAGAGAACTAAGTTTTTATGAAGGAATTCATTTGTGCAGTTGTAGGGTAAAACTCACATAACTAGCAAGATATTCACCCCCGTTCAACTGGTGGTAGAAGTTATTCCTCTTTCCGCAAATGATCTCTAGAAGTAGTATGCCAAAGCTATAAACATCAGATTTCACTGAGAACTCTCCATGCATTGCATATTCTGGAGACATGTAACCACTGCAAAAATAAACATTAGCCACATGTATATTGCAAATTTTGATTCAGAGCATCTTTGAATAGATAAAATGAGCAATTCAATCACAAAAGTCATTTGTTCGAAAACCAAGACTTACAAAGTCCCCACGATTTTATTTGTGCTAGCTTGAGTTTGATCGACTCCAAAAATCCTTGCCATGCCAAAATCCAAAATCTTTGGGTTCATTTCACTGTCTAACAAGATATTGCTACATTTTAGGTCGCGATGAATGATCCGAAGTCGAGAATCTTCGTGCAGATAGAGCATTCCTCAAGCAATGCCATTTACTATCTTATAACGTAATGGCCCATCCAATAGTTCCCTCTTTTGGGGATCTGCATCATTGCACCAAAATTCATTAATGCGCTATGATGTGGCACCTATTCAAGAACTCAAGGAAAACTCATCACACAAAACCAATATATTTATTCTCATTCATCAAATGTAGCTTAAAGAAAAAATATAGTCAGTTGAAAGAACAAAATCCTCTTAATTTCAAGGTTTTCACATATAGTGAAACCTTGACAGCAGTTAATTTCTAGCAAACTATACATTTTGCACATAAGAAGGTTAAACTAAAACATACCAAATAAGAAGTAATCAAGGCTTTTATTTGGCACAAACTCGTAGGCAAGTAGCTTTTCATCTCCCTCCAAGCAAAATCCTAGCAGTCGTACAAGGTTTCTGTGTTGAAGCTTGGCAACTAAGAGAACTTCATTCTTGAATTCTTCGTCACCCTGTCTTGAGCTTTGAGATAGCCTCTTTACCGCAATTTGTTGTCCGTTAGGAAGTCTACCCTAAAGAGTTTTGTATTTATCATTTAATTCATTGTTACAAATATCTTAAATATCAACTTGAAAAAGCTTTACATGTTTCTCTTGCTCCGACATCATCATGTTCAATTCATATGTAAAACATTCTTGATTATTTCTAACTATTATATGAAACGTACCTGGAAAACTTCACCAAATCCACCTTCACCCAACTTACTTTCATGAGAGAAATCATTTGTTGCAGCTTTTATGGTAGCCAAGTCAAATTGCAAGGACTCCACGGAGGTAAGCTCATTTGAACCTACATTACCAAACAACTCAATTTGAATATCAAATTACTTCGACAATGGCTCTCAGTGGCGTTTATAGGGTAGCCAGTGCTTGGGAACAGTATAACAATGAAGAGCACCAGATTAGACTAGCATGGTTGGGCCCCCCCTACCCCAAGGCAATCTTTACTCTCTTTATTGGTCATAAGGGAAAAGAAGAGAAAAGACAAATAATTAGTTCTATAGGAAACAAATTACTGAGATAAATCTAGTATCATGATCACTTGAGGATAGTGTTAGGCCTGTTCATTGCAGTGCAGATGCTACCTTTGCTTGGAGGGAATTGGTAAAGATTAAGAGCATTTTGAGGCCTCGCTTTGTGACTGTTAATGGTAAATCTGGCACTCTGGCATGACTCATGGCTTCCCAATGGCATCTTGGTGGATGAATAACCAAGGAGAGTAGTTTATGATTCTGCTCCTCTTTGAACTGCACAAGTGGCTGATCTAATTTGTAACTCTGAATGGATATGGCCCAATACCAGTCTGAAGACTTGGTATCAATCCAGGCAGCTGTTTAGGTTGTAATTTTTACTAAGTCTTCTTTGGTATACAGAAATACTTGCCCTGCCGCTTCCTGTGACATTCTTACCTCTGCTTCAGCTTGGGAGATTGTCAGGAATAGAGGCACAAGAGTTACATGGTAATGACTAATTTGGCTTTAACTTAATGTGCAGAGGTTTTGATTATTATTATGGTTAGCTATACAAGATAAGTTGCCTATATGTGAAGGAATTGACAGATGATCTTCGAATCATGGCCTAACTTAATGTTCTTTGTGTCTTGAAAGCACTGAGATTAGACCCCACTTGTTCTTTGGATGCAGTTTCTCTAAGCAAGTCTGAAAGAGTGCCCTACAGCTTTGTTTTCCTAATAGAGGTATTGGTGATTGAGAGTTTGAGTCGTCTTGATGCAGCAGGTTATGAAAGGGAGAGATTTCCATAGGTGTTTGGCTGAATTTTTGTGGAATTGCTGCACATACTTCATCTTGATGGCCAGAAATGAGCCGTTACATTCCCAAACTATTCCTTCTATCGATGGGATCATAATTGCTTGGCCAGTGAAGTACAGTTTTGAAGGTTGAAAGAGCATGAACAGTATTATTGAATACTGTCTTTGAATCTTGATTGTTGCGGATTGTTTCTGGTGGAGGTTGTTGTATATAGGAGCCAACAATTCCAGAGTAGGTCGGTTCTGGTCAAGTACTGGGAATCTAAACCAGCCTGTTCCACTAGTTCATTTTGATATTTTGGGTCAAAGTTAAGTTTATCGTAATAAAACGGAAAAACTATCCATGGTGAAGTGATTATATTATTTGTACTTATTGAAGACATAGTTCTATTCTTGTAGTATGTACAAGTCTCAATTTTTTTCAGATGGGGGATCGGCCTGAATGGAGGTAGTGAGCTGAACTAATCAGGCCATTTCTAGTCGGCCCCCTTTTAAATGGATCCGATACTCGCCCTATTTGTCGGAGCAGCAGTGATAGAAGTTCCTGAGATATATGATTGCGGTAGGATATATTGTCTCTTCATGGTTGATGAACAAGATATAACTTATCCATGAAAAAGAGGAACCCAAGAGATCCTATTTGACGATAGATTGACTTCAGATTGACAATGTATGGCCAGCTCTATCTTTTTATTGACCAATAGCGCTATGCGGGTTAAGTTTTCTTGGCATGGGTTTCTATATCACTTCTTGAAAATGTAGAGCTATGAGTTGCACCAAACTAATTTACATAGTCGAAGTTGATAACTCTCTTAGTAAAACAGTACGGCTTACTTAAAATACTCTGTGCGAATGTAATTTGAATAGAACTATCTTTTCTCGCACATTTAATAAGCTAACGGGAAAATTCTCGTTTGCTTTTTTGAAGCAAACCAAATTATACGCATACAAAGAAAAGCCGTATTGTAGGTGGGTAGGCTTGTTATTTTCTTCTTCTGTTTTTTCTTTTTCCCCTCGGGTCAAATAATGATATGACATGTCTAGAATGCTTAATGCGCCAAAAATATGATCAATGTAAATTCGAATTAAAAGAAATGCAACATTATTTTTGCGACTCCCCATTTGATAACACAAATTAGTAACGGATGTGAATTACTTTGGTGGATATTATATTTCTATAAATGTTTTAATAGTCCCGTAATAATATGTAAGTTTTTATTGTTTACAATATAACTTATGTAAAATCATAATAGAACCGTTTCGCAATTCTATTATAGTGACAATTTTTTTTTATCATGTTCATATAAGCGAAACGGTAATATTTACCCATGAGAATTCGAATCATATAACTTTAGTCTCGTACAGTGATAACAAAAGTTGGTACTGAGTGTCATTTACTTGTTTCTGATATCCAATGCACGTTGGCCTTCAGTTACAAGTTTAAAAGAAAACTGTTGATACTTAGGCATTGATAAATACGAGTAGAAATGTTTTTAAAGCTTGTAATAAGGATTAGGAGATCCACTTGTCTGATTTGGTACGGCTGGCTGACCAACATGAATTATGAGAAAGGGTGTTGGTGCAGTTTTTGTAAGATGTTCGTCATTGCTGTCTCATTTAAAGGTATTACAGTTCTGGAGTTTGTATAACTAAATTAACAAGTTGCAGTATTTGACAGCAAATTTTTAACACAGCATAGTTACAGTTATTTTAACAGACTCTTAGTTTGTGAGATATATATGTCTGATTCCTTGAGAAAAATAAAGAAGTATCATAATATGATCAATTATATGACATAGACAGTTTACGAAAAGATAAAGGCATATAGTCAATTTACCACTTTCGCCTTTGACGACTTCGTACGGCTTCTTTCCTCTTCTTCGAAGCAAACAAGTGAGAAAGAGAAGTACCACGACAGCTCCAACAGGAATGGCAATGGCGATGATCATCACTGTGAGTTTGTTGCTTTTTCCTGCACACATGCCATTATGTGCATGAGACAATTGCCAAACTAATCTAAAAAGCTTTTTGGATGAAAACATGGTTAACATGTAAACATTCCAGTGCCCCGCTTCACTCTATTGGAATTAGACCTAAGAGTAGAGTGTGAGGATTGGTATTTCGACATGCAGTAAGGAGCCTCGAGATCAGAGGCTTAAACAAGAAAGTCTAACTTCATTGCACTTCCAGCAATTGTAAGTTTTTTTTTTTGGTCCAATCATTTGTAAGTTTCTGCTTACGGTAAAAAGACCGGGTTGAAGGAAAAACAAATTTTTAGTCCGTTTGGTCACCTATCAATAGGGAAATTAAACTTGAACAAATAGCATACTAGAACATCATCCATTATGATAACTACATTATGGTCCACCTACGTTCTTCATCTTAACTCCTTGACCCTCGTACTTCAAAATGTGATTGTCGTAGTTCCTTACCACGTCGCAACAGCAACATCCATGATTTTCGATGTTGGAATTCTATTTAGAATTGTTCTTTGGTCTGCTACTTCCAGACTTTCCTTGTTTTTCTCTTTCTCAGATAGTCAAACCTTGCATCGTATCTTGTGCGAAGTTATGCATTCACTGCTTCTTGTCAACTCTTAGTTAACAAGACTGGCTTTATCTCTTCTAGGGAAATCGTACTGCGCCCAATTGGAAGAGTATTAGCAAAGTTTTCGAAAGAATTTGCTAGTGATGCCATGAACATAGTACCTTGGTTTCGATTAGAAAAGGCTTCATAGACATTTTTCAAGTCCATCTAGAATTTTTCATTCATCCATAATGGGCTCTGATTGAAGTCCCTTCAAGCACCCGGAATTGAGACATCATTTTAGTATATATAAGCAATTATTCATATCCTTCATTATATAAAGTGACTCAAGTTTTGCCCATAATATTGTCACAACTTGTTATTTCACCAGGTCAATCAATCAACACCTTATTTCACATACTCAACAGGATTATGCTCTTTTCCTTCTCCATCAACGGTACCATGACTTCTTTCATTACTTATGACAACTCATCATTACGGTCCAACTCGTTCACTAAACTTTGGATTGTCAAGAGCACGCATCTTAATGCCCCATTGTTCCTCTAGTTGACCTTCCAAATGCTCCAAACATGCCCCAAATGCAATATTACAAACTGTAATCAAACAGCAAAACAGCTAGTACTAGAAATCCTACACTTAAATTCGATATCAATTGTAGTAAAAACAACATAACCTAATGAACCGTGCAATTAAATACACGTAATAATATACTAAAATTATTAGAGAAATTAATTCAATAATTAGGGCAATGAAAATTTACACGACTCTGTCTGATTTTCCATACTTACTTTACTGGTAGAACCAGCTGCAAAGAAATTCATTGTGCATTCAGAGGATTAAAGAACTTACAATCATCAAATCACTCAAGCATTTTCAGCCTTAGATTAAACTCAAGGAATTCCCAATTTTGTTTACTCAACCTCCCAGTGCCACTTAAAACATTCACCAAGGGAAGGCTAAACGCTCCGAGCTCTACCCGCAATTGAATTGATGAATTCACCTTGAAATTATTGTCGCTGCTGCAGCACACGAGCATTTGGGCTTTAAATATCTTTTGGAAACCAAACTCACATTACCTTCATGAATATATTAAGCACAAGAAGTCCAGTTCTGGTCTTCTTTATGAACCTGACGATGAGTTGGACTTGTAGGAATTCCTCGGCCAGAGTTAAACACGGAATCTGACTCCGATGTGAACTATGTTGTTTATTTTGCCTTTTAATATGATCCAGACTTATGTCAGCAACTTCGTTCTAACAGCACGCAAATTTGTGTTTCCACACAATACAGGCTGGATTTCAATTGGGTTGGGTTTTTGATTAATCGGTTCAAGCTCGATACTTAATCTCAAGATCTCAACTTATAGGTTAAAGTTTGAGACATAATTTCACAGACACATTTACTTGCTCAACAGGCTTTGTCATGCATTATCAAGTTTTGAACTTGAGGCAAGCTAGAGGTGGTAAAATGTATCAATGGCCCTTATTTTAACTCATATTTATTGATGCAGATCATTAATGTTTGCTTTAAGTTTTAAAAACAAGTTTAAGTGGGTCAGACAAGTAAATGTCTAACAATTAATCTTAAATAGGTTGAAAACTAACCCATAGGAAAATAAAGTACTTCTTCACCGACCTTGGAGTAATACTTAAAGTGCCCAATGCAGGTGGAATTGGAGATGTCATGATTATCTTTATGATTTTTCATCTTTATTTTTTCTGTATTTTGTATTATTACAATTTTTTTTCTTTTTTTTCCTTTTATTATTTTCTTTTTGATGAAGTTGGCCGACCCTCCTTGAAACCAAGCTAGGCCATGAAGCTCTTGCAAATCCCTAGTGAGGGTTGTGACCCTTCTTAGACAGCCATTGGGCAAGGGCCGCCACCCTCACCCTCGACTGGTGAGGATATGAGGGCTCTGTGGCCCTCCCCTATGGTTGACAAGAGTCTGCTAGCTCACAACTAGACATAAAAGAAAACAAAGAAGCGAAAGAAAGAGAAGGAAAAAAAATATAAATCTTTCAAAATTTTTAAAAATGTATTAAAATTATCAATGTTCATGCCAATCATATAATGTTGGATGACTAAAATCCACGTTAGTAATTTTCAATTAAAATTGACTGCAGAGACCAAATTGATAAATAATCTAAAAGTTTAGAATTAAATCGATAATATTATAAACTAGAACAAGCCAATAAGATAAATTTTTTTTGGTAATTTCTCCGTATGTTTTGTCTCAAAAATGCATACTTTTCCACTTCTTTATGTGCATTTCAATCTTTAGGTTTCTTTTCTTTTTATTTACTAACAAATTTTATTTAGTTATTTTAATTTAGAAAAATAAATCTACCCAAGTGACGTATTCTTATGAAGAGCTTAAAGTAGCTTAAATGTTTTGATAGACATAGTTATGTATTTTAGTAATACAGATTGAGTCAATCCCGATTAAACGTGTTATGTCCAAACATATACGTCTTCCTACTAATTCTAAATAAACTTTAATCTAAAAAGGAACAAGTTCAAAAATAATTAAGGAAAAACAAGAAAGTGCACTATTCCGCAATAGATGACACGTTTTTATTGATGATAATTCCACATCTACACCGAGGGATATGATTGGTACAATCGCATCTATATTCACCACTTTCCAACTTTTGATAGCTTAAACTTGCTTGAAGACATCTTCAGTCATTTTCATCATTTTCTGTGTTTGGCCCCAACATAAATTGAAGCCTGAATTTTGATTCATATGTTTGCTTTTCTCCTCGAAACAATGCCGTGGAACAATGAAAGGATAATTTACTTTCATTATAAATGGCCTTATTGTTGCAGGTTGCAGGTCCAGCCTTTGGGAAGATTTTTCCCATACGGTATTCCAATTTAGCAAAACCTTGAATTATGTGGCAAAGAAAACAATAAGTTCCAGTCTACACGTTGGTCGAATTGTCGCCCCTTTTTGTCCAGTCTACACGTTCCACGCGCTTGCACGCCATGACTCCATTGAGGAGTCTTCCTTAACCTTGTGAATTGTGATGGATGTGCAGTTTGGAGACTCGATTGTGATGGCCGTCGCTCACTCGATTGGAAAATTTCGATTTCCTGAAAAATGATAATATTTTCAGGTATTTGTCTGAAACTTGAGAAAAATTATAGACAATAGAGTTTTAATTTTTTTAATTTTTTTTTGTTATACATTGACATGTCGCCAGCCACAAGTCTCGTTAGGCTACCACGAACTCTTGGCTTTCCACCATATGTCATGAACTTGCCAATCCAAGGCAAGCCTCAAGTTTACCTCTAAAGGTTATGAGCTCGCAGCCGCCAGGTCCACCACCTCGGATGAGGTTGAGGCATGTTGTTAGAGGCCGCGATATTTAAAAATAAATAAGAGATGGAAAATGTTTTCAACTTTCCTCACTTTTGAAGGTATATTTTCCTTAACTATCTTGTTTTCCGTGAAACGAACACCGGAAAATTGAAAAAATATTTTCCGTGAAACTAACGGAGCCTAAACAAGGAGTTTGATGTGAGTTTGAATTCGTGAAAATTTTCCAGCAAGAAATAAAATAGAGAGAAAATCCGTGGTCGATAACTTTTTCCATTCTTTAAATAAAATGAGCGATCGTCTAGAGAAATCTCCTCTAATTTTAACTGATCAGATAAACGGAAAGCAAAAAATCTGAGATCCCTCGTGGTGGTGCGGAGGATCGGTCCCACCCCCTCCTGAAACCCACGAAGACTAGTCGTCGCTCACTCCATCGCGATGGTTTGGCTCAGATCAATTTAGTTAGTCCCTGAGCGAGAATCAAAGGTCACCCAGCAGATTGAAAGCGATTATGGAAGCTGCAGATGGGACTTACAGACGATGAGCAAACCATGGAGGATCTGGAGGATCAAGGTGGGACTTTGCTCTTGGAGTAGCCAACTTCCGGTGACTCTTGATTTTGGGCGCTTTGCTTCTGATCGACACGCTTTTAATTCCTTTTCGAATTTATAAAATGCTAGACAGGCAAAAGATAAATGATAAATGATATTGACAAAATGAGGAGTTTGATGTGAATTTTTATTGAGAAAACAGTTGATTTGAATTTGTCGAAACTTTCCAGCAAGAAATAAAAACAGAGAGAAAATCCATTGATGAACCTTTTGCTTGTTTCGACTAGGCTCTTTCTTTAAATATAAGGAGCGATCATCTTGAGAAAGGTGAAATCCAAGACTGTTAGTAACACATCCATGCAGATTCACCTTCCACCCCAAGCTTAATCCAAAGTCTATGAACACAGTAAAATAATATTGATTGCTCCACACACTCAAGGAATTTATTCAAGGAAATAAGTATTTTATTCAGCTGTCATTCTGTCATCGAAGATTTTTAAATCAAGCCCAACGTTAGAATTTACTCAAATTGATGCTAACACACTCCAAATTCATGCTGATCTAGGAATCATGCAAGTGTAAAATGGAGATCTCGGCTCTGTATCTATGATCGATCACGCTTTTATACGAGTAGTCTTGTCCTTCTGTTCTTGCTATCTTAATGATCCCCGTGTAGAGACCCAAGGATCTCAAGGTCCTTATGAGACTATCACAAAGAAACACTTTGTTATCACGATTCAACGAGGGTACGGCTCAGTAACCCACATTTCATTGGTCGACCGCGGCATAGAACAGCTGGTGGATTCGTCCGACTTGAGCTCTTTTGACTGTTTCTCCATGCTCCTTTCGAGGAAGAAGGCTGGTTGTCGAGGCCGTGGAAGCCTAACAGAGTGGCTGCTCAACATAAGGACTATGCTTGGCATGGTGGGTCTATCAGATGGATCTTCCTGAACACCTAGCAAAGCAATGTGGAGGCATCTAAACACTTGATATGTCAAATATGAGTCACCAATAAACGGATCTAACACTTCAAGCGGTGTACCAGCTCTCCAATGCTTCCATGCCTGTAAATATTATTTCGTTGGAGGAATGTCAACTTAATTAGATCAGTGCAGCATAAAAGATGTCGTAATAGCGTAGTTGCAACTTACATAGCTAGCGAGATTTTCACCCTCGTCTGATTGGAAGAAGTAGCTATTCTTCTTGCTAATTGCTGCAGCACTCAAGGAATTTATTCAAGGAAATAAGTATTTTATTCGGCTTTCGTTCTGTCATCTTACATTTTAAATCATACGAACGTTAGAATTAGCTTATTTTCGAAAGATGTAACTGCTTGTTGATATCTCATTAATGATCCCTGTGGAAGGCCAAGGATCTCAAGGTCTGTGAGAATATCAAGAAGAAACACTTTCACTCATACCTTGATTTACTGAGGCACAGTTTAGTAATCGAAATTTCATTGGTCTACCACGGCATAGACCTACTAATGGATTCGTCTGACTCGAGCTCTTTCAACTGTTTTTTTGTGCTCCTTCCAAGGAAGAAGGCTGGTTGTCGAGGGCGTGGAAGCCTAACAGAGTGGCTACTCAACATAAGGACTATGCTTGCCATGGTGGGTCTATCAACTTGATCTTCCTGAACACCTAACAAAGCAATGTGGAGGCATCTAAGCACTTCATCTATTGAATATGAGTCGCCAATGAACGGATCTAGCACTTCGAGCGGTGCACCTGCTCTCCAATGTTTCCACACCTATAGAAATTATTTTAGTGGAGGAATTTCAACTTAATTAGATTGGTGCAGCATTATATATGTCGGAATAGCACAGATACAACTTACATAACTGGCGAGATTTCCACCCCCATCTGGTTGGATAAAGCAGCTATTCTTCTTGCCGCTAATGATCTTTAGGATTAGCACACCGAAACTATAAATATTGGATTTCACTGAGATTTGTCCACGCATTGCATACTCGGGAGACAAATAGCCACTGCAAACCAAAGTACATGAGCTATAGCATCCTTTATGTTTTCATAAATTGATAAAATTAGCAAGTTGCAAATGGCACACATTTCAATGAATATGTACGAGGACTAGAATGTGTATGAGCATGGTGATGCATGTACCTCATAGATCGACCATAAGATAGATCATATGATTAAGAAGCTAGTAGTCATGTAAGAAAGAGTTCTAAGACTTACAAAGTCCCCACAATTTTCTTCGTGTTCACCCAAGTTTCATTAACTCCGAAAATCCTAGCCATGCCAAAATCTGAAATCTTTGGGTTCATATCGCTGTCCAATATGACATTGCTTGGTTTTAGATCCCGACGAATGATTTGAAGTCTAGAATCTCTATGCAAATAGAGCATTCCTCGAGCAATTCTAGATATTATCTTATAACGCATTGACCAATCCAAATGCCTTCTTCTCTTATCAAGATCTGCACATTCACTCAATTAGTAATCAACTATTTTGGATTGATATTTTCTTGAACAACTCTCACCAGGTTCCGGGAAGCTGCTGAGATTCTTAACTTTATGTTTATGCTAATCACACATGCAGTTTGATCAGCATTGAAAATGACAACTTAGAGTTTACCGAAGAATGTGATGTACCAAATAAAAAGTAGTCAAGACTTTTGTTGGGCACAAACTCATAGACAAGTATCTTTTCTTGTCTGTCTACGCAAAAGCCGAGCAGCCGTACAATGTTTCGATATTGGAGCTTCGCTGCCAAGACAACCTCATTCTTGAATTCTCCAACACCTTGTCCTGAGCTTTTTGATAGCCTCTTCACAGCAATTTCTTGTCCATTCGGAAACCTACCCTGAAATTGTTAATTTGATTGTTTCAGTACACACTTGTAGCTTCTAACCGCTACTTCGCAAAACAAAAGTCAAAATATATTCAAATACTTTTATAAGGCGTTATCAATTTTTCTAACTGATATTACCCAGAAAACTTCACCGAATCCGCCCTCACCCAACTTGTTTTGATGAGAGAAATTATCTGTGGCGGTTTGTATGGTGGCTAAATCGTAAAGCAGGGACTCGGCTGTTGCAATTCCATTTACGCCTACAAGACGAAACAACACGAGACGGTCATTTCACCAAAAGCATAGAACAGTACATATTGGCTACCCGGTTTCGTCATTCTATTCGAGCGTATGACACAGGCACGTATTTCTTACTGCTTTGATCTCCTTGGACGGCTTTGTTCGTCTTGGTAGCTTTCCTTTGACGGAAACAACGAGCGAGGAAGAGAAGCACCACACCTATGCCAACTGGAACGGCGACGGCAATAAATATCACGGTAGACTTATTGCTTCTGCCTACATATGTGCAACCATATCTTAACAGCATCAGTATATGTGTTGTTTACGACTATATGAGATTTTAGAAACTGGAATTGCTATAGATTAGAGCAAATGTTGAAAAAAAGAGAGAAACAAAAAGAGCCCGCATAAAGAGCAAAAGTGAAAAAATTGAACATCCATTTGTTTCACTAGAAACTTCTTGTCATTGGAATTGTTTTCCGGATGTTCAATTTTGGAGAAAATAGACCATTACTTATATCGTTAAGAAGGGCAAGTAATGACCGAAAAACTAGAAACAAGATATTTCTTTATGTATTCTGAACCTATCAAAACAACAAGAATTGAAAAGACACTAGGAAAGATTTATGGAATCCCATGTGTAAAACATTGTGTATGATCATGCTTGTTTGGAAATGCAACATAACATGAGCATTAATGACTAAAACATATGAGACTTATCGAGATTGAACCATTAAAAAAATGATGGTACATAAGAAATAGACATGGAGGGGCCAATAGTTTTCACTTTGATGGACAATAAGATATCAGGAAAAATGTTTTCCTTCTTGCTCAAAGGGGAAACTGCTTTCCCCAAATTATTTATTATACGTATGTTGTTTCTGGTCCATGAAAAATATTCTTGGTAGATTGACTAGGTTTTTGTTATCCAAACACTAAGAAGGTTGGAGAACATTCTTTTACAAACGATTTTCCTTCAAAAAAATGGACCATAAGGTGTTATCCATAATCCGTTCTTCTCAAAAAAAAAAAAGAAGAACAATATTTTCCCTGATTCCTATGTGACCGCACGGATTGTTTATTGGGGTTTGACCATTAATTGATGAGAAGTGACCCTTTACCAATAGTCATATAGAATAAACTATGTACTATAGAGAGTTTTCACCTAAAATGGACGAGTGATTGGTATAATTGATCCACCTAAGAAAAAGTACCCTCTGAAATGCCCCTC
Source organism: Melaleuca alternifolia (assembly GCA_019926035.1). Lineage (NCBI taxonomy): Eukaryota > Viridiplantae > Streptophyta > Magnoliopsida > Myrtales > Myrtaceae > Melaleuca > Melaleuca alternifolia. The sequence continues at coordinate 410,680 of JAGKPW010002175.1, forward strand.
CAATTCACCACAACACTCAACCTCTTGAATACTACAAAACAATTGATCAAATTAAAATTCGCCAAATTTTTCACAATTTGAGCTGTGACACGTGTATGCAAGTCACATTTTGACATACATGTGCGAATTACTATCGATGGTTCAACAAAGTTCACAGGTTAGTATTGTTCAAGGGACTTAGGAAAAAAGAAAGCACATATCACCATTGCAAAGTAAATCCTGCACGACTAACTTCATTCACTTTTAATTTGAGAGTTGTGACTACTCATTTTCTCATATTAATGATGTATAAAATTGCCCGTGGAAGATAATTTTTAGTATACTATACTTGGTCAAATTTTATATCCAAAAGTCTAGTCGGAGAGAAATTTGTTATATCCAGGTCATCCTATTGTGAGTGAATACTTTCGGCCCAGTGGACTAAATCCACGTCTTCGATATGATAAAAAGGTAGAGTTAGGACAGAGTACGGATACAGAATTACCTTCAGGTCCACTCACCGGAGCGGGAGGCGGAGGCGCAGGTGCCGGCAGAGCCGAGGCGTTATAAAAGGGGTGGAGCTGGTACCTCACGTTGCAGCTCGGCGTGAGCAAGTTCCCCCCTTGCTTCCCCTGAGGCAGATTAGCGATACCCCACTGGAGGCACGTGCCACAGTCTGATGCCGTCAAGTCCGGCGTGCACTGTGCAAGTGCATACAGCTTCTGTGAGCCAGTGATGTTCGACTTCCCCGCCGCGACCTTCTTCCCGGATCCGCCAGTTGAAGCCCTCGCGGCTACGTTGTCCAGGGTTTCTAACAGGACGTGCATGAACTGGACTGGGTCCACCACATCCCCGTCGTACAAAAGGGAAGGCGGGGAAAGCTCCATGACCGAGAAGATGGGCCAGTTCGAGTACCGCAAGATGCACTCTTCGTACCAGATAACGGAGACCCGCTGGTTGGGGCATCTTTGGAGGATATCCTGCTTTTCCGTGGCCACGCAGTCACTGCACGTGGCAACGTCAAGGTCCCCACGGCACAGGAAGAGCCCATAGGTCTGGTCGGGAGGATTTTGGCTGGCAGTGGCTTTGGCGAAGCCGTTGGTGCTGTTGGTGGCAGCAGAGGAGAGGGAAGAGAGGAGGGTGTCGAGGTTGGATCGGTAGGTGGGTTTGGGAGCGAAGAGGGTGGTGTTTGGGCAATCATGATCAATGTAATTAGGTGCAGCGTCAGAACTGAAAATTTGGATGAAGAGGGAGGAGGAGAGAGAGAGGGAGAGGGAGACGGCGACGTAGACGAAGAGGGTGAAGCAAGAACTCATGATTAGCTAGCTTGATGAATAGACTGGGCTTGCAGCACGGGCACGGCATTACAGGAAGAATAAGAACAAGGTCTTGTCTCAAGATATTTTTGTTGGGATAACTATTTGGAGATTCTAGACACGTGCTAAAATAAATGTGGACCGTCGTGTCTGGTAAATAATTGCAGCATGACCAATAGCAGGCGCACAAAAATTGTAATGGTAAAAGCAATCCATATATGGGATTAGGCTACCATCCCCTATTGGCTTTTGTGGAAGCAAGGTTCTGGTTAATTGGAATCATAGTACAAGGCTAATTACTTGGACATCTGTCATATAAACAAATTTCCTTTATAAATACCGTAGAAAAGTATCGGAATACGTAGACTCGTTCCATAAATGGGCATGGGGTTAAAAAAATGTAATTTTTATGGGGGTTTTGTTGTTTTGAGTTTTTCTTAATATATAGCTAACCAAATTAATTAGATTATGCCTACGGAATGAATTGTCCCATACCACGTGGTCTACACAATGACATGTGACGAGTGATACATATTAGGGTTACCAATAGCAAGATTTGAGCAATTCTATGATCATATATTTCTTTTTCAATTCTGAGCAATTTATGATAATATAATTTTTATAGGGAAAATGCGAGTGATATCAAGTTCAATTGCACAACTCAAAAATCCAAAGGGAGTCATAAATTTTCTCTCTTTTGAAAAGTTAATACAGGCCTACCATTACAAATTGAAATTTGAGGATCAAGTTTTGAACATTCAAAATTTAGAAATATTATTCCATAGGACATATCTAGACATTTTAAACCATAAAGAAATTGATATTCTAAAACATGAAAACCTATAATTTTTTTTTTCTTTCTACCGAATAGTCAAAAGAGATTTACGACAAGTCGTCCTAATCCCGATGTGAGATTTTCCCAAAAGTCAAATACAGTTAATGTCCATTCCACAATGTTGAAGCGACAGGAATTGGATAAGATGGATGGTGTGGATAACAGCAATTGCCTCGTTCGAGGTTATTGATTAAAGTCGATTTGTGTGAGCTTGCATTCTCCTTTGCTCCTACGTGGTGACTACGAGAAGAGAAGTATGGAAACACTCGTAGAGCCCACTTAAGAGTCATAAATGGACCCATGTTGTTTAACGTTCGAGAAAGAGTGCGTTCATGACTTGCTTGCTGTAGAGAGAAAGGAAGGGGAAACCAACGAGTTGCCAGAAAATGAAAAGAGAAGTTTTCACATTTTTTGGTAATTTTTGGCTCAAGCCTTGTTAGAAACATACTTTAAGGTAAAATCCGGAATACACCAAGCCAATATAAGATAGTGTGTCTTGGAAAAACACTGAAGGAAGATGAATCAATAAAGACGTGCGTAAAGAATAGTGCAAACATCACTTGACTACTAAAACCCAAAATGAAACAAAGAGAAGGGGGAGAGGGGGGTTAGGAGGAAAGTGATGTTGGGGATGCTTATCCCTTTAAATTTTTCATTGAACAACTAGAATAGGGTAATGAATAATGCTTAGTTTATCTTCGCTTTAAATTTTCCATTGGATTGGTCCGATTCAAGCTCTTCTACTGGGATGCTCAGTTTGCGCATCCTACTTTGGACAAATAAGGCTGGACGTTCAGGTAATGGCAGGGGAATGGAATCACTGCTGAGCATGACAACAACTTTGGCCATGGTGGGTCTAAGAACCGGATCTTCCTGAATGCAGAGTAAGCATATGTGCAAGCATTGGAGCACTTGTTCTCTTGAATTTGAATCCACAATGGCTGGGTCCAATACTTCCAAGGGTGTGTCATCTCTCCATTGATCCCATGCCTATAGAATTATTCCCAAAAAGTTTCATCGAATTGTTGCATTAATTCAAAGACCAATCACGCAAGATATCTGAATCTTGTCATGCCCCACTCGGGGACACGCGGCAATCCTTGATTGTCTTCCCCCTCGATAATAGAAATGTGAATGGAAGCAAGAAAAATACAAACTATCTCTGATCAACAAACTCAGAAATCATCACTAAGCATTTCACGTCCGGAATATTCGTACAACACTGAGCGATACCAGTAGCTCCAAAAGACATCAAAAGGTGGCTCACTAGGAGGAGGACCCAGACTCTCGGCTATACAATCAAAATACATCCAAAATAGGGGGTGGGGAAATACATCAAGAAAGAGACGGTCTACACCTACATGCTATCCTAAGCCTAGGGTCCTAAGGGTTTATCACGCACCCATCAGATGGGTCCTCCCTGTAGGGGTCGGTATACCAAGGAAGGTATCCACCCCATGGGGTCCCATGGAGATTGGACGTGAAAGACAAGGGTCCTCCTAGTGCTCCTATTTACATCCTAGAGTACTGATGAGGGATCCAACCCTAAGAGTCGGAATCCCACCACTAGACATATCTCTCATGCTTCTCCAAGACCTGACCGCTCTGAAGTTCAACCCTATCTAAGACCCATCCTGGACTCTCCGGGCGAGGGGGCACTATGCGCCTCACTAGGACGTCGTCGTCATCCTTTTCCTCCTTTGGGCTAGAAAGAGCTTCCGGCACCCAGTCTTCCTCCTAGGCTCCTCCAATAACTCCTCTTCTTGGGGTTCTTCCAGTGGCTCCTCCTCCTGGGGTTCCTCTTCCGACAGCTCCTCCTCTACCTTTATTGGGTCTCCATTCGAGTCCATAATCAGCTCCTGAAATGGTGGGGGTTGGTGGGGTGAGATATGGGAATATCTCAGTGAGTTTACCTCCTACACCAAAACTAGGAATACTATCGCTTTAGGGTCCCTATGCGAGTCCTAGGCCATAACTACCGCCTCGAGTCCAAACCTAAGTCTCAACTCCCAACTGAAACCAGATTACCCTCGACACTTGGGAGAATCCTAAGTATGATAATAAGCCCTTTTATGAACCTTCGTCCTCCCAATGAGTCAAGCGATTTGTAACTAGGACTTGGCACTAAGTCAGACTTACCTGTCGGCGGGGACTGACCCCGATCATACCACAGAACGCATGATCAGATAAATAATTAATTAGATAGCTAAGTTACTAATTATATAAATTGCTAGTTAAATAAATAAATTGCTAAATGAATAAACGATTTCATAATTAAGTAAAATTATTGACTAAGTAAATAAATTATTAGTGAAATGAAATGAATAAATAAATAGTTGATCACATAATTAAACTTCTAATTAGGTAAACTGCTGACTGAATAAATAAATTTTTAGTTAAATAAATAGCTAATCACATTATTAAATTTCTAATTAAGTAAATTGTTGACTAAGTAAATAAATTACTATCTAAGTGAATTGCTTGGTAAATAAATAAATAGCTAATCACATAATCAAATTTCTAATTAAGTATATTGTTGACTAGATAAATAACTTACTAGTTAAATAAAATATTTAATAAGTAAATAAATTGCTAATCACATAAAAAAATTCCTAATAAGTAAGTTGCTAATTAATAAATAAGTTACACAGTTGAATAAATAAGGCTGTCCACGACCGACCTGAGACCCTAATTATGCTTTCTCCTCACCCGGCGTTGTCCCACTAACAAATAAGACCTATTGGCTATCTAATTTAGTCATCACATAACGCAATCCAAATTACATCTAATTAAGCAATTTAAACAATTATTAACTAATTTAAACTACTATAGCGGTAAATAGGCCTAATTGAGGAGTAGGAGATCCACTCACCTCAATTTAGCTCTCGCGATAGTTGGCTCGATGATTGGGGGTGGTCGCTGCGAAAAATATTTTTTTTTCTTTTTTTTTTCTTCTTCTTCTTTTTCCTGTCTGCGCGGATATCTGGGTCGGGTCGGTTGAGTTTCCGGGTTGCTCAGTCTGAGGCTGAGGTTTTTCGGCTGTGGTTGCGATTTCGTGGCTATGGTTGCGGTTCTCACGGCCAAACTCAACTTGGAACGACCGAGTCAAATGGGTCGATCTCGGAACCCAAAAAGCCAAAACCAATCGAGCTTCGATTCGTGAAACCCAAACCAAATCAACCAAAATGAAGAGTTAGGAAATACTCATGAGGCATATACGAGTTCAACGACCCTAACGACGAGGGGTAGGTCTCGTCGGAATGGCCGTTTGGCTGGAGCTAGGGATCCGGTGGCGGTATGAGTCGAGAAATGGGGTAAGTGAAATACAGCCAAATCTAGACCAAATCAATCAAATCAAGAGTCAAAACCAAGGTTTAGGGACCCCTAGGTATCGATTGGAAGCAAAGGTTGAGCTCTAAATCGAAGGATTGGGAGATCTCACCTCAAGAAGCTCGAAGTCTCGCTGGAAAAATAGGGGAGGAACCGAGCTGTGGTGCCTCCTTTCAGGGGTTGCTGGTGGCAGCTCAGGTGCGATGGGCAGCGAGGGTTGGTGGTGGTTGGAAAAGGGTGTTGCAGGCTACACAACGATACCAACGGCGAGAAGAATGGAAGTCTGAGCCCCGAGATAACCAGCTCCAAAAGTGGGTTATCCCCCAGGTGAGTTATAGAGGGAGTAGGTGAGGCTAAGCGGTACTCAAGCTCACTGGTACCACATGGCAGCCACCCATTGGCTGTAACCTACCTCAGCCAGGCCACAACGACGGTTGGTGGCCGTTGGTAGCGGTTGGTTGGCTGCGACGTCGACGTGTGGCAGAGCGGTGGCGTGTATGCCACCTGCTCGGCAGAATGCCATAGAGAGGGAGGAGAGAGGACCGTACGGGCACGTGCAAGTCACGTGACTCGCTAGATCACATGAGAGGAAACTAGTTTGATCCCGATCAGATCGACCAAACACGCGATCAAATTAGCGCGTTGACCTGGTCTGAACTCGATTTAAATAATAATTACATAATACAATATTAATCCAAGTATTGACTGTGAGTGAACATCCTAACCTTAGGATTATGGTTGTTTACCGCTTTAGTGGAATTATTAGATTGATTGAACTATTAGGTTGAAAAATTGTAGTTAAGGCCGAGTAGGGCCCAATGTAGTATTGTCGTATATTGTGTGCAACTTGGACCAATTAAGTGGCTAGTGGGCTATGATTGACTAAGTGGGTCGATTGTACTTATTAAGGCATCGACTGGTGAATTAAGGCGCAAATGGATGTGTTAACGGGTTAGCCTAAGTCGCTAACGACACTAACTTGCTTTAAAAGGATTGCGATGTGTTAGTGGTCCAGATCTAAGGGATTAGACTAGTCTTAAATCGTCTTATTTGGTTGGTGCATGCTTGCATATTTTATGGGGGTTGTAAGGCAGATCGAATGGCTTTGGGCCAAGTCTTGGTTGTGGATTGATTGACTGCTAGATTTAGCTCATAGATGTAGATGAGCTGCGTACTTGGGCTGAACCATGCGGCCAATCGCATTGTCTAGCCAAGGATCAAGATGGGTCGACTAGTAGAAACAAGTAGGGTTAGATTTCGTGAGAGTTTGGACGATGGGTTAGGGATCCTGAGGTGGTTGCACTCCTAGTCTGAATTTAAGGTGTAGACTCACTAAGATATATATCTCATTTGTCGTTTTAACCCCTTTTTCAGGTGCTGAACTTGGAAGAGATGGACGTGGATTCGGTCATGCTAGAGAAACTCACAGATAGCAAGTGGGTGATGGACAAGTTGTGACCAACTATATTTACATTTTTTTAGAAGCATGAGATGACTCTCTAGGAGTTGACTACCACTTTTGGTATTGGGTGCCACACTAATACTGTGTGAGGTACTCCCAAGAGGAGGGAGGTCCACTAGTATGGGAGCAGAACTACCACGAGGATCCTAAGGAGGACCCTCTTGGTGATAGTGTCGTGAATCCTTAGGATACATCTTTTCTAGACAATGTAGACAGAGAACTACCTTGACCTTGTTTAGTAGGGCTCACTAGTGTCCCTGAACCCACCTTTTTTATATGTATATTGTGGGTTGTAATACTTTGGCTGGCTTGTCTATTAATTGCTAGTTTGAGTAATGTGATGTGCAGTTCCTATATATTCTGACATTGTTAGGGGCATTTATTTATTCTCTTCAGCATGTGTTTACCTTTGATTAAGTGAAAGGTATGCGATGAGTCCTGGTACATTGCATTTATCAACCAATGATAGTAAGTGAGACCGGGAACTGCCGCGCACTCGGAAGCAAGGTGTGACAACAAAGCTAGATTTATTAAGTCTAGTTTACAAAACTATTTTATTAGGAGATATTTCATATTGTGAGTTATCTTCTAATAAATAGATTATAGTAAAAAAATCAATAGTAGCCCCATGTATCATTTAACGAATTAAAGTTATAAATCAGCCTTAATAAGTCTAATATTATGCTAAAACAACAACTCTTAAAATAGTGTCTTAAGGGTTTAGAATTTGGCTTATGCATAAGAATTAGACTTATGGAACCAACTCGATTCTCTGCACAGTTTATTGATTCACATAATTAAAAAGGATCTTTTCGTCCTTAGAAAGGAAAATCTTAAAACAGAAGAAAATAATATCCGGAGAAAGAATGGGTGCCTAGAATTGATTTAATCGGCATTAAATTGTACTCCCTAAAATCGAGGGCTGAATTTAATCTAAAGGAATTCAAGCAAAGCTTTTATTTCCTCCTTGGACAAAGAGTGGGAGGCAACAACGTTGTTGAATTCAATATGTTTTTTCCATCCAAGATCAGAAGGTTCGGTATTTTAGTTGTGATGCTTTGTGTTTCTTAATTGATTGGTAAGGCCATAACATATTCTAGTGGATCTAGGAATTTTTAAAAGCTCCCTAATCAGAACTCATTTGGTGCTACAGGCATATGTGACTAAACTGTTGCTACTGCTTTATCGAACATAAAAGTGGGTGAACTGCCCCGAATTAGGGAATAGACATATTCGGAAAAAATATGCTACCATTGTAGTCATCTAAACGAGCTAACACTACTAGAAGAAACCGATAGGCAATGAGCAAAACCGTACCGGAGAGAGAGAGAGAGAGAGAGAGAGAGAGAGAGAGAGAGAGAGAGAGGGTCAAAATTAGTTTGAAACTGACATTATTGACCGTTTGTAAATCAGTGATGGTCAATGGTAAGGGTTTCTTGCAACCCATTGGTAAAATATTGCGGACGGTTCAATTGTTTGTCCCAAGGGATAACAATTAGATGCTTGTCCCGTCCACTCCATGATAAGATACTAATAAAGCGCATCTAATTTAACCATTGTGACAACTAACTAAAAAGTCACATTAGTTAATCAAAGAACTAGGAAGACACAATTGCAAAAAAATTACTCTTGATTTCGCAGGAAAACGTGCTTTCACATAGTGCATGGATAGTCTTCGTCTCCAGCTATAAATATCGTCAAAGAATACAAGGACTGCCGGTCTTTCTTTTCCTGGTCAAATGAGCCATTTTCATTTCTTTGATTAACAATTTCCGAACAATAAAGAAGGGCTTTTGAATGAAGGATGGCTCAAAAGGGAGAGCTTCAGGCTCGAACGATCCAGTTTGCTGACTGATTCGCCTCACGATAACAAAGGATAACTTGAATTTCATAGAGATGGTCGTGACAAGATTTGCTTTCTATAATAAGGGCCTACAAACCCAACCCATGTTGATCAGCTCCCTAGAGAAAGCCTATCAAGGATGGAGCACCTACAGCCTACACACATATTTACAATAGCATCAAAGCCCTACTAGCTTCACAAGTGAAGAAACATGTAGTCTAATGGACTAGTTATTGAAAACTTCAATTTGATTATTTAGTCTAGACAAGAAAGGTAGAATTAAGCCTTATAAAAGCACAATAATGTACATAATGCACCAAATTACAGTGGATCAATATATGATTTAGCCTCACATAGATATTAGAATAATCATAATATCTATGATGGATAGATAGCATGTGTAGGGTCTTTTTTTTAAATGCACACAACCTCATTTGTGCGGTTAATAGTTATTCTCAAAGTAAATGCATTTTTTGCTTATGGTTCACAAAAGATCATGGCGGAAGGCTAAGAAATCTCACTGTGAGACTATCCGTGAAGAAGAATTTCAGTGGCAGCGCAATTTACAGAGGGTACAATTTGGTGACTGACATGCCATTGGTCGATGAAGGCATAGACATCTTGGTGGATTGGTTTGATTCAAGCTCTTCCATTGGGGTGCTCTGTGGCCGCAATCTACTTTGGATGTAGAACACTGGATGTCGAGGCGAGGGGGGGGTTAAAAGATTTGTTGCTGAGCATGAGAACTTCGGTGGCCATAGTGGGTCTAAGAGCTTAATCTTCCTGAATGCATAGTAAGCAAATGTGCAAGCATCGTAGCACTTGATCTCTTGAATGTGAATCCAAGAGAGCGAGGTCCAACACTTCCAAGGGCGTGCCATCTCTCCATTGATTCCACCCCTACAAGAACAATTTCAAAAAATCTTCACAGAATTGTCGCATTAATTCGAAGACTCATTACACAAGATATCTGAATATTGTGAAGAACGATAAATGCCCAAGGAAAAACATATAAGCCTCGATTGTTTCTTTAGGCTAAGAGAATTAAGTTTCTACAAATGAATTTCAATTTCAGGAGCAGGGTAAAACTCACATAACTAGCAAGATATTCACCCCGGTCCATTTGGTGGTAGAAGTTATTCCTCTTTCCGCAAATGATCTCCATAAGTAGGATGCCAAAACTATAAACATCGGATTTCATTGAGGACTCTCCATGCATTGCATATTCTGTAGACATGTAACCCCTACAAAAAACGAACATTAGCCACATGTATATTGCAGATTTAGATTTAGAGCATCCTTGAATACATAAAATGAGCAAGTCTAGCATCCAATCACAAAGTCACCTATAAAAAGAAAAAACCAAAAACTCACAAAGTCCCCATGATTTTATTTGTGCTAGCCTGAGTTTGATTGACTCCAAAAATCCTTGCCATGCCAAAATCCGAAATCTTTGGGTTCATTTCACTATCTAACAAAATACCTACATTTTAGGTCGCAATGGATGACTTGGAGTTGAGAATCTTCATAAAGATAGAGCATTCCTCGAGCGATCCCATTTACTAGTTTATAACGTAATGGCCAATCCAATAGCCCCCTTTTTTTGGATCTGCATCATTGCACCAAAATTCATTAATGTGATAGGATGTGGCACTCATTTAAAAACTCAAGGTGAAGCTCATCACACAATACATATATATTTATTCTCATTCATCAGATGTAGCTTAAAGAAAAACTATAATCAGTTGAAAACAACATATCAAATAAGAAGTAATCGAGGCTTTTATTTGGCACAAACCCGTAGGCAAGTAGCTTTTCATCTCCCTCCAAGCAAAATCCAGGTAGTCGTACAAGGTTTCTGTGCTGAAGCTTGGCAACTAATAGAATTTCATTCTTAAATTCTTTGTCACCCTGCCTTGAGCTTTGAGATAGCCTCTTCACCGCAATTTGTTGTCCGTTAGGAAGTCTACCCTAGAGAGTTTTGTATTTATTGTTTAACTCCTTGCTACAAGTTTCTAAAATATTAACTTGAAAAAGATTTACATGTTTCTCTTGCTCGGACATCAAATCCATATGGAAAGCATTCCTGATCATTTCTAACTATTATGCAATACATACCTAGAAAACTTCACCAAATCCACCTTCGCCCAACTTACTTTCATGAGAGAAATCATTTGTTGCAGCTTTTATGGTAGCCAAGTCAAATTGCAAGGACTCCACGGTGGTAAGCTCATTTGCATCTACATTACCAAACAACTCAATTTGAATATCAAATTACATCGATAGTGGCTCTTAGTGGAGTTTATAGGGTAGCCAGTGCTTGGGAACATTATCACAATGAAAAGCATTGGATTAGACTAGCATGGTTGGGTCCCTCCTACCCCAAGCAATCTTTACTATCTTTATTGGTCAAGAGGGAAAAGAAGACAATGAAAAAAATAATTAACTCTATAGGAAACAAATTACTGAGATAAATCTTGTATCATGATCACTTCTTCATGCTGAGGATAGTGTTAGGCCTCTTAATTCCAGTGTAGATGCTACCTTTGCTTCAAGGGAATTGGTTTAGATTAAGAGCATTTTGAGGCCTTGTTTTGGGGCTGGTAATGGTAAATCTGGCACTCTGGCATGACTCATGGCCTCCTAATGGCATCTTGGTGGATGTATATACCAAGGAGAGTACTTTATGATTATGCTCTTCTTTGAACTAGAAAAGTGGCTCATCTAATTTGTAACTTTGAATGGAGATGGCCCAATGCCATGTCTGAAGACTTGGTATCAATCCAGGCAGCTGTTTGGGGTGTAACTTTTCCTAAGTCTTCTTTGGTAGACAGAGATACTTGCACTGCTGCTTTGAGTGACATTCTTACCTCTGCTTCAGCTTGGGAGATTGTCAGGAATAGAGGCACAAGAGTTAAATGGCAATAAATAATTTGGCTTTCACTTAATGTGCTAAGGTTTTGAATCTTATTATGGTTAGCTATACAAGATAAGCTGCCTATATGTGAAGGAATTGACAGATGGTCTTCTAATCATGGCCTAACTTAATGTTTTTTGTGTCTTGAAAGCACTGAGATTAGATCCCATTTGTTCTTTTTTTTTTTTTGTAACCGAGGTGTCTAGGCCAGCTTGTGTGCACCTCGACTATTTTTCGGGGGAAACTAGCATAGCAACCCACCACTATGCCCCCCCACTTAAATCACAAGTGCTTTCCTAGGAAATCGAGCTCAAGATCTCAACGAAGTCCAAGTTCGCTCTAACTAGCTGGGCTATCCATGGGTGGGTAGATCCCATTTGTTCTTTGGGTTCAGTTTCTCTAAGAAAGTCTGGAAGAGTGCCCTACAACTTTGTTTTCCTAATAGAGATATTGTTGATTGGGAGTTTGAATTGTCCTGATGCAGCAGGTTATGAAAGGGAGAGATTTCCACAGGCGTTTGGCAAAATTTTTGTGGAATTGCTGCACATACTTCATCTTGAAGGTCAGAAATTAGCTGTTATATTCCCAAACTATTCCTTCTATCGATGGGATCATAATTGCATGGCCAGCGAAGTACAGTTTTGAAGGTTGAAAGAGCATGAACAGTAATACTGAATACTGTCTATGAATCTTGATTGTTGTGGACTGTGTCTGGCGGAGGTTGTTGTATATAGCAGTGAATAATTCCAGAGTAGGTCCGTTCTGGTCAAGTACTGGAAATCTAAACCAGCCTGTTCCACTAGCTCATTTTGATATTTTGGGTCAACGTTAAGTTTATCGTAATAAAAAGGAAAAACTGTCCACGGTGAAGTAATTATCTGGTTATTTGTACTTACTGAAGACATAGTTCTAATCTTGTGGCATGTAAAAGTCTCAATTCTTTTCGGAGGCTTCAAAGCAACCTGTTCAATTCAGGGATCGGCCTGAATGGAGGTAGTGAGCCGAACTAATCAGGCCGTTTCTGGTCGGCCCTCTTGTTTAAATGGATCCGATACTCACCTTACTTGTCGGAGCAGCAGTTATAGAAGTTCCTGATATATATGATTGCGGTGGGGTATCTCGTCTCTTCTTGGTCGATGAACAAGCTTGACTTATCCATGAAAAAGAGGAACCGAAGAAATCCTATGTGACGACAGATGGATTTGATTGACCAAGATATTTAAACGAATGTATGGTCAGCTCTATCGTTTTATTGACCAAAGGCGTTATGTCGGTTAAGATTTCTTGGCATGGGTTTTTATATCACATCTGGAAAATGTGGAGCTATGAGTTGCACCAACTGACGTACATAGTTGAAGTTGATACCTCTCTAGGTAAAACAGTAGGGCTTTTACTTAAAATGCTAGTGCGAATGTAATTTTGAATAGAACTATCTTTTCTCGCACATTTACTGAGATAACGGACAGATTCTCGTTTGCTTTTCTGAAGTAAACCAAATTATACACATACCAAGAAAAGCCATACTGTAGTATGGCTTGTTTCTTTTTTCTTTTTCTTTTTTTTCTTCTTCTTTTCCTCAGGTTAATTAATGATATGACATGGTCTAAAATAAAGTAAACACCAAACTATGACCAATGTAAATTCAAATTCATAGAATTAAAACATTATTATTGTGATTCCCCATTTGATAACGCAAATTAGTAACAGATGTGAATTACTAAGGTGGATATCTTTATGTCTATAAATGTTTTTAATAGTCCTGTAATAGTATGATAGTTATTTCTTATTCACAATAGAGCTTTTGTAAAATCATGATAAAATCATTTCACAATTCTATTATAGTGACACAAAAATTTTATCATGTTCATATAAGCGAAAGAATAATATGTACCCATGAGTATTTTGAATCATATAACTTTAGTCTCGTACAGTGCTAACAAAAGTTAGTACTGGTTGTCATTTAATTGTTTCTAATATCCAGTGCACGTTGGCTTTTGGTTACAAGTTTAAAAGGCAAACTGTTGATATTTAGGCATTGATAAATACGAGTAGAAATGTTTTTAAAGCTTGTAATAAGGATTAGGAGCTCCATTTGTCTGATTTGGTACGGTTTGCTGACCAACTTGAATTATGAGAAAGGGTGTCGGTGCAGTTTTTACAATATGTTCGGCCAGCACGTCATTGCTGTCTCATCCATTTTAAAGGTATTACAGTTTTTTAGTTTTTATAACTCAATTAACAAGTCGCCGTATTTGACAGCAATTTTTTAGCACAACATAGTTACAATTATATTAAACAGACTCCCACTTTGTGTGATTTATATGTCTGATTTCTCGAGAAAAATAAAGATGTGTCATAATATGATCAATTATATGATGTAAACAGTTTACGAAAAGATCAAGGCAAACAGTCATTTTACCACTTTTGCCTTTGACGACTTCATACAGCTTTTGTCCTCTTCTTCGAAGCAAATAACAAGTGAGAAAGAGAAGTACCATAACAGCTCCAACAGGAACGGCAATGGCGATGGTCATCACGGTGAATTTGTTGCTTTTTCCTGCACACGTGCCATTATGTGCATGAGACAAGAGCAAAACTGATCTAAAAAGCTTTTTGGATTAAAGCATGGTTATCATGTAAACATTCTAATGCCCCGCTTCACTCTATTAGAATTAGACCTCAGACTGAATCGTGAAGACTGTTATTTCGACATGCAGGAAGGAGCCTCAAGTTGAAAGCAGAGGCTTAAACAAGAAAGTTTAACTTCAATTGCAATTCCAGCATTTGTAAGTATTTTGGTCGAATCATTTGTAAGTTTTTGCTTCCGGTGAAATGTCCGGGTTGAAGGAAAAACAAATTTCTAGTCCGTCTGGTCACCTGTCAATAGGGAATTTAAACTTGAAGGCAGAGCATACTAAACTATCATCTGTTATGACAACTCCATTACGGTCACCTAAATACTTTATCGTAACTTTATGACCCTTATACTTCAAACCATGATTTTTTAAGTTCCTCGCCTCATTTCAACATCAACATCGATGGTTTTGGATTTTGGATCTCTATTTAGAATGGTTCTTCGATCTGCTAATTCCAAAGTTCCCTTGTTTTTCTCTCTCATATCATGTGCCAAGTTATGTATTCACTACTTCTTTTGTCAATACTTAGATAACAAGACGGACTTTATCTATTCTAGGGAAATTGTAGTGCACGCAGCCGGAAGAGTATTAGTGAAGTTTTCCAAAGAATTTGCTAGTGATGCCACGAACTTTACCTTGGTTGCCATCGGAAAAAGGCTTCATGGACATTTTTCAAGTCCATCTTAATTTTTTATTAAATTCATCAAAAATAGGCTCTGATTGGAGTCCCTTCAAACACCCGGAATTGAACATCGTTTTTAGAATATATAAGTAATTATTCATGTCCTTCATCAGATAAAGTGAGTCAAGTTTTTCCCATAATGTTGTCACAAATTTTTCTTTGACCATGTCAATTAATCAACACTTTATTTCTCCTACTCAACAGGATTATGCTATTTTCCTTCTGCATCATGGTACCTTGTCGGCTTCTTTCATTTCTTAGGATAGCTTATCCTTACGGTCCAACCCGTTCGCTGAACTTTGGAATGTTAAGAGCGGGGATCTTGATGCTCCATTATTTGTTCCTCTAGTGGACCTTCTCAATTTCAACTCTTTCTCCAAACATGATCCCGAATGCAATATTCTAGATAGTGATCAAACAACAAAAACGCTAGTTCTAGATATCCTATACTTAGATTTGATATTAATTGTAGAGAAAAACACTGAAGCTAATGAATCTTGCAATTAAATACAGATGATAATATAAGATATTAAAATTATCAGAGAAATCAACTGAGTAGTAAGGGCATTAGAAATTTACATGACTCAATCTGATTGTCAATACTTATTTTAATGGCAGAACCAGCTGTAGAGAAATTTATTGTGAATTCAAAGGATTAAATAGTTTACAATCATTGAATCACTCAACCGTTTTCAGCCTAAGATTAAGCTCAAGAAATTCGCAATTATGTTTACTCAACCTCCCAGTCTCACTTAGAAAATTCACAAAGGGAAAAACTAAACACTCCGAGGTCTACCCGCAGTTGAATTGATGAACTCGCCTTGAAATTATTGCCGCTGCTGCAGCACACGAGCATTTGGGCTTTAAATCTCTCTGGGAAACCCAATTCACATTACCTTTATGAATATATTAATCACAACAAGTCCATTGCTGGTCTTCTTTATGAACCTGACAGTGAGTTGGACTTGTAGGAATTCCTTGGCCAGTGTTAAACATGGACTTTGACTCCGACGAGAACTTTGTTTATTTTGTGTTTTAATATGATCCAGACTTAAGTCAGCAACTTAGTTCTAATAGCACGGAAATTTGTGTTTCCACATAATTCAGGCTGGACCTCAATTGGGTTGGCTTTTTTATCAATAGGTTCAAGCTCGACACTTAATTTCGAGATTTTGACTTATAGATTCAAGCTCGAGACACAATTTCATGGACACGTTTATTCTCTCAACAGCCTCTATCATGCATGATCAAGCTTTGAACTTGAGGCAAATTAGAGGTAGCATGGGTCAATAATCCTTACTTTGACTCATATTTATTGATGTAGAATATAAATGGATTACATTAAGTTTTAAAAACAAGCTCAAGTGGGTCTAAGAAGTAAATGCCTAACAATTTAATGAATCTTAAATAGGTTGAAAACTAATCTATAGGACAAATAGAGAACTTTTCCACAGACCTTCTAGTAATAATTAAAGTTCCCAACGCATCATATGGAGTTGGAGATGTCACAACAAACTTTATAATTTTTCATTTTTTGTAATATTGCGTTTTATTTTGTTTTTTTCTCCTTATGTTTTTCCTTTTTTTCTATTAAGTTCAGTGAGGCCTGGCCGACCCTGGTCAATACTAGGTGAGCCATGAAGCCCTTGCAACTCCCAAGTGAGGGTTGTGACCCTTGTCTAGACAGGCACTGGGCAAGGGCCACGACCCTCGCTCACAACTGGTAAGGACTTGAGGGCTACATGGCCCTTCCCAGTGGTTGGCAAGCTTCCACTCACCCATCCAGACTTAAAAGAAAACAAAGGAAAAGAAAAAAAAGAAAAAATAAATAATTCATATTTTTTTAATTATATTTAAAACTATCACTATTAATGCAAGTCGTGTTTTGTAGAATGGTCGACATCCACATTAATAATTTCCCATAAAAATTGGATACAAAGACTAAATTGATAAATCATTAAAAGGTTTAAGACTAAATAAAATTGAAAAGTCTAAAGCTAAATTCACGCGAGTACAATAATTTAAGACGTTTTTGGTAATTTCTCAATATGTTTTTTCACAACACGAGCATACATTTTCTAGTTCTTTATGTGCTTTTCAATTTTTAGGTTTTTTTTTCTTTTATTTCCTAACGGATTTATTTAGTTAATTTAGAAAAACAAATCTATGAGCGTAAAATATTCTTACGAAGAGCGTAAAGTAGTTTAAATGTTTTGATATACATAGTTATGTATTTTAGTATTATAGGTTAGGTTAGAATTGAATTGCTAAAATTATATAACATTAAAATGGGTCAAACCCGATCGGACTTACCCATTTGACTGACCCAAGGAAAATCAAGCCCCACCATAGCCCTTCCTCGAGTAACGACAATAGGGCCACTTGATTACCCCTTTCTTCGTTGACAGAGGCCCCAATGTCCAAACATATATTATTTTCCTTCTAATTCTAAATAAACTTAAATCTAAAAAGGAACAAGTTCAAACTAACTAAGGAGAAAATAAAAGTGCATCATTCCACAACATATGACATGTTTTCATCTATGAGCATTCCTCATCTACACCAAGGGATATGGTGGGTACAATCGCATCTATATTCACCATTTTCCAACTTTTGATAGCTTAAACTCGTCTAAGACATCTTCAGTCATTTTCACCATTTCCTCCGTTTGGCCTCAACATGAATTGAAGCCTGATTTTTTATTCATTTGTTTGCTTCTCTCCTCAAAACAATTCCGGGGAACAATGAAAGGATAATTTAGTTTCAATATAAATGGCCTTATTAATGCAGGTTGCAGACACAGCCTTTAGGAAGATTTTTCCCATACGGTATTCCAATTTAGCAAAACCGTGAATTATGTGGCAAAGAAAACA
The DNA here is from genome assembly GCA_019926035.1 of Melaleuca alternifolia. Lineage (NCBI taxonomy): Eukaryota > Viridiplantae > Streptophyta > Magnoliopsida > Myrtales > Myrtaceae > Melaleuca > Melaleuca alternifolia. The sequence continues at coordinate 428,553 of JAGKPW010002175.1, forward strand.
ATGAACTGCAAAAGACCTCCAGGTGTCGCAGCGGGAAGAGGTGGTGGAGCCTGGACGGCGGTGGTGTCGTAAAAGGGGTAGTACTCGTACCTCGCGTTGCAGCTTGGAGCAAGTAAATTCCCTCATTCCTTCCCCACGACAATAAGCGATCTCAGAAAAAGGAGGCACGAGTGGCAGTCGTCCTCCGCCAAGTCCGGCGTGCACTGCGCCAACATGTACAGACGCCACGAGCTCGTGATGTTCGTCACTGCGTCCGCGCACTTCTTCCTGGATGCCCTGCGTGAAGTCCTATAGGCAACGTCCTTGATGCTCTTTTCAAGTACTTCCGCGAACCTCGCCAGGTCAGGGTAGCTATTATTGTTGGACTGAACGCGAGAAGGCTCGCGCTCCATGATCGAGAAGATGGACTGGCTCGAGTACCGCAACATGCATATGTCGTACCAGATCACAGAGACTCGTCGGTTGGGGCATCTTCGGAGGATTTCCTGTTTTCCAGCGGTCACGCAGTCGCTGCTCGTGGCGTGGTCAAGGTCGCCACGGCATAGGAAGAGCCCATAGACCCGGTCAGCAGGGCTTTGGCCCGCGGTGGCATTAGCGAAGCCATCGGTGCTGTTGGTGGCGGCGGAGGAGAGGGAAGAGAGGAGGGCGTCGAGGTTGGACCGGTAGGTGGAGTTGGGAGCGAAGAGGGTGGTGTTTGGGCAGTCATGAAACAGATAAGTGGGTGGAAGTTCGATATTGAGAACTCTGATGATGAAGGAGGAGGAAAGAGAGAGGGAAACGGCGAGGCAAGATTTCATGGTTGGATTGATGATTGTATTTGCCAAGCAAGATTTGGGACGGAATTGCAGGAAAGATGATATTTGAATTGTCGCCCCCATAAGTTTTGTCCACTCTACACGTGCCATGGACTTGCACGACTCCATCGAGGAGTCTTCCACAACATTGTGATGGATGATGTGCAGGTTGGAGACCCCTCGCATTCGAATTTACTAATCAGATAAATAGAATGTGAAAAGACCACTCGTGGTGTGTGAAAGCGCTAGTGCAACACCTAGAAGGGGGTTGAATATGTGTTGTTCAAAAATTAATGCGGAATTAAAAACTATGTAATATGAAAGAACAGAGTGCAAAGAGTAAGAGAATGAGAAACTCGGTTATAGTGGTTCGGCTTTAGTTAAGCCTACGTCCACTCTCGATCTAACAGCCAATAGGTTGGAATTCACTAAGTGATTCAAGAATGAGTACAATGCGATGAACAGCTTTTCAAACTAAATATCTCTCTCTTGAATATCAAAGTGAACTGTAGTGTAATGATGATCTTGAACCGGGAATTTTTCTCGTGCTTCTCTGCATCTTTCATCAATAGAAGAAATCCTTTAAATAAGCTTCTCTGACTTTGTCGACCGTTGACACTTGCCAAAGACTTTCTCTCAATCAAGCCGTTGGAGAGAATCATATCAGGAAATCTCTAAACGGTTTTGAAACAAGAAGAGAGGGTGCCGAGCCTGATTGCCCATACAATCAGTCTCATTACCTTCCAAGTAAGAACCATCTATCAATATGTAGTTCTTCGGCTGATCGAGACTTTCCAAAATAATGATTGTTTCTATATTGAATTTGACCAATCCATCTGTTCTTACTTCGTGGAAAACTGTGACCAACTATGAAGAGTGATTTTGACCGTTTGTCTTCCTTGCCATAGATAATGATCCTCGAGATGTGGCAATCTTCATTTGATATGGTCCAGAAGCTAAGTGTTGAAAGCAGAGAACAACCGTCTATTGGGATAGACGATCCATTGTCTATCGTTCTCCAGACGATACATCGTCTACCGAAAGAGACGATATGTTGTCTATCGAGTAGTTAGAAGATACATCGTCTATCTTCAGCGCTGGACTTAGAAGTGTTTTGTCAGCTTTAAAACTTAGAAGGAAATTCTCCAACAATCTCCCCCTTTCTGAAGATGACAAAACATCCTACAGTTTTTGAAATAAGACAATAATAACCAAAGATCTGTAGGATCGAGGATCAACATATGTTAGGAAACAAGGAGAGGAAACTCCCCCTTGATTATAACACCCTTCATCAAAAGAAGTAGAGATTCCTGCATCACATATGTTAAACAAAATCCATAGAAAAGAATCCTGCAGCACATATGTCAAACAAAATTCATAGAAAAGAATCCTGCAGCACGTATGTTAAACAGAATCCATAGAATCCAACACGGTAACTAAAGACTGAAATATTATTAAAGACTAAAGACAGAAAAACTGCACTTCCTGCACTCTCCCCCTTTTTGTCATCGAACAAAACTAATGATTCGGAAAGCGAAAAGTTTAAAAGACTCAAAGTGTAACACAGACTGCTCAAGACAATGAAGATCCTGTTGGAGATCGCTCTGAATTTCCAGGAGATCACCGTGACTGGCCACATTAGAGAGATGATGAGTAATGGACTGTTTGAAATCAGAGAAGTCCTGAAGAAATGTGTTGTGGCTTTGTTGAAGAGAAGTGAGTGTCTGGATAATGGTAGAAAGTACACTAGAATCAGTGGTGCTAGTGGCACCCGGTGGAAATAAAGACTCAGTAGGAAGAGGATGAGTAGTAGAGGAGAGGGAATCGAAGGAGGAGGAGTTGGAATGACTAGAGGTGACTCCGAGATGGGAGCAGGAATGGTAGGAGCAACAAAGGTTGGTGAAGACGGTGGAGGAACATCTCCCCCTGCATCTGTGCTAGTAGGTAATACACGAGGTGGAGGAACCGTCTCAGCAACCTGTGGAGTCACAATCTCTGTATCTTGTTGGGCAACATGACCTGCGGAAGATGCACCATCATGATCAGTCGAACTGAGGGACACCTGACCCCGAGGAATGTCCTTATTGACCTCCCCTTCTGCCTCTTCTTCCGGGACATAGCCATCAATCTCTTTATCCAAACTATCATCTTCAGCCAAGATAGGAGATACATGCTCAGGACTGCTAGGCTCATCATGAAGAATAACTTTTCCCTTCTTGGGAGGTGGCGCATCTAAAGAAGCCTTGCCCTTGCGTTTGGCGGTAGAGGAAGAACCTGCCTTAGACGCAGGAGAAACAGATAAACCAACTAGCAACTCAGGCATTCTCATTTTTGCTATCATTGTCTTGCCAATTACTGTGATTGGCATGGACTTTTTGCAGAGTTGTGAAGGCATGGGAATGTTGAAGTGCTGGAATATCTTGGAGATGAGACCCGCATAGGGCAATTGCCCTGTTCCCTTCTGAGCAGCCCTGTACATTTGATAGATAATAATGAAAGGAAGATTGATGAACTTAGAATGTAACATCCCAAACATAATCTGTAGTTCGGTTCTGGAGATAGCTGTGCGAGAAGCCGCCTTTGGTCGAAGACAATTGATTAAAATCTTGTGGAGAATAATACTCAGGGGTTTCATTGTAGAATAGGAAATGTCATTTTCTCCAGAGTCCTCCTTAGATAAAAATGCAGTAGCCTCCCTTTCAGAAACTTGGATTGGAAAGAAACGTGGCTTTTGCAAACCAATTATAGCAGCCAAGTCATCCACATCAACAACAGCATTCTGATCCTTGACCGAAAAAATAACGGAGTGTCGGTTGGGAAACGACAAGTTGGAGTAGAAATAAGCAGTCAATTCAGGAAAAGCAGGGGCAGTCTCAGAACAAAATTTCTCCAACTTTAAAATCCTGAAAGTTAATCGAAGGTTGATGTGAATAGAATCCAGAAAATCAAAGTCCACAGTGCGAGGATTCATCACCGTGCGAGCCAATAGACGATCGTACATTCCCTTGTGTTCCTTGGAACGAAATAGCTTCTTGGGGTCTCCGGGCAAATCAGCAGCAATGCCCTTAACAGGTTTGAAGGAAATGTACAGTTTTTCATCCTCGTCCCACGAATCAAACTGTTCAGGATGACTTATATTTGGGTCCAACGGAAAATTTTTTCGAGCCTCATCTACTGAACCGGGTGGAGCAATGCCTAGGGATTCAACATGCTTGAGAAACTGATGTTCATTTGGAAATCCAGCACCCTTGAGATAGGTGGTCAAAAGTACCATGGGAGTTCCAGTGTTCTTCAATTCCACATAGGCATTGTAAATAGCTCTAGTGCTCCTAGCCTGAAGAGGCGGAGTTGAAAGTACCTGAGTCGTATCAGTCTCAACCGGAGGGGTAGGAAGCACAGACGTTGCAGGAGAAGGAACCTCGTCCTCGGTGAGGTCATAATGCGTTGGTCCGCTTGCCGAACCAAACTTTCTCTGAGCAATACGAGACGACTTTCGAGGAGGAGCCATCATAGAACGGTAGAGAGCGAAAGGAAAGTGAAGAAAGATGAAAAGTGGGTGAAGAAATCGGGAAAAAAATGAAAGATTATCGGAGGAGAACAGAGGAGAGCAAGTCGCTGTAGGGTTTTTTTACGAGAGGAAACTGCTCGAAGAGGAATGGAGAGAGACGGTTTCCAAAAAGAAGATTTGAAGAGACACTAAAAAAGGCAGTTATAGCAATGCATAAAAATCAGAAACCTTACCAATTTAAAAACAAGCAAATAAGTAAATAAATACCTGGAAGGCGGGAAAGCAATTCTTGAAGAGATTTACTTGCCAAAAGTGTCGAAGAGTCAATATATCACAGAGATAGAATATTCAGAGCACTTCGAAGAGCTTCGAAGGAACGTCTATCCAGTGGCTTGGTGAAAATATCTGCTAATTGATTCTGGGAATCAATAAAACTGATTCGAACATCCTTCTTATGAACATGATCGCGGATGAAATGATGCCGAATTTCAATATGTTTCGCCCTCGAGTGCATAATTGGATTTTTGGTAAGATCAATTGCGCTGGTACTATCACATCGTATTTCCACACAGTACTTCCGAATGCCAAAATCTTGTAATTGCTGCCTAAGCTAAAGAATTTGAGAGCAACAACTTCCAAGTGCGACGTATTCAGATTCAGCAGTGGACAAGGAGACTGTGTGCTGCTTCCGTGAGAGCCAAGAAATTAAACAATTTCCAAGAAATTGACAGGTCCCCGATGTGCTTTTTCGATTAACTTTGCAACCTGCATGATCAGCATCTGAATATCCTAGTAGAATGAAGTTGCCATCCTTGGGATACCAAAGTCCAAACTTAAGTGTGCTGGAGATATATCTTAATATACGTTTAACTGCTGATAAGTGTGATTCTTTAGGGCTAGATTAGAACCTGGCACACATGCACACACTATATAAGATATCAGGACGAGATGCTGTGAGATAAAGGAGAGAACCAATCATGCTACGATAAAGCTTCTGATCAACTGCTTTTCCTCCTTCGTCAATTTCCAATTTAGTAGTAGTTGCCATGGGAGTGTCCGTCTTCTTGCAATTGTCCAGACCAAACTTCTTAACAATGTCTCGGGCATACTTCTCTTGATGAACGAACGTTCCTTCATTTAGTTGCTTTACTTGAAGGCCAAGAAAGAAGGTGAGTTCACCCATCATGCTCATTTCGAATTCATTCTGCATAGTACTAGAAAATTTCTTGCAAAGTGCCTCATTAGACGATCCAAAAATAATATCATCTACGTAGATTTGAACTAATAAGAAATCGTTACCTTCCTTTTTGATAAACAGTGTAGTATCAACCTTACCTTTGTCAAAACCATGCTGTTGAAGAAAGGTACTTAATCGTTCATACCACGCTCGAGGAGCTTGCTTTAGACCATATAAGGCTTTCTTAAGCTTGTATACGTGATCAGGATATTTTGGATCTTCAAAGCCAGGAGGTTGTTCGACATACACTTCTTCTTGGATAAATCCATTCAAGAAGGCACTCTTGACGTCCATTTGGAATAACCTGAAATTGTTAGCACATGCAAAAGCAAGTAATAAACGTATGGCTTCTAACCTGGCAACGGGTGCATAGGTTTCATCATAGTCTATTCCTTCCTCTTGTGTGTAGCCTTTGGCTACTAGTCGAGCTTTGTTCCTGATCACCTCCCCTTCTTCATTCATCTTGTTTCTAAACACCCACTTAGTGCCAATTATGGTCTTCCCTTTTTGTTTAGAAACCAGATCCCAGACATCATTGATAGCAAACTGCCGAAGTTCATCTTGCATTGCTTCTATCCAGCTATCGTCTGTTAGTGCTTCGTCTACCTTCTTGGGTTCAATTTCTGAAATTAAGGCAATAGCACTTGATTCCTCATGGTCTTCAGGGATTGAGAAACGTTTTGATCTAGTGCGAATACCCTCTTCAAGATCTCCAATGATTAAATTGGTTGGATGGCTTGACTTGTGTTTCCAATTTCTTTGAACTCGAGGGCTACTTTCATTAGAAAATCTGGTTGATCAGGTTGAGTAGACGGAACAGCTTCTGATGCTGTAGAATGTAGAAGGTCTGAGTCGATAGACGGAATATCTTCTGGAGTGATAGACTGTGTATCTTCTGTAGTGGTAGAATGTGTAACTGTTCCAACATTCTGAGTCGGGATAGATGAAACTTTCACACCTTCATCAAATTTGACATTGATTGATTCTTCGACTCTCTGAGATTTCTTGTTGAAGATTCTATAGGCCTTGACGTTGAGTATCCAAGAAAAATTCCTTCATCTGATCTTTCCTCAAATTTTCCAACATTATTAGAATTATTTTTGAGGATAAAGCACTTGCAACCGAACACATGAAAGTAAGAAACTATTGGTTTCTTTCCTTTGTAAAGTTCATACGGTGTCTTTTGAAGTATTTTCCTTAGAATAACTCTGTTGATAATGTAACTAGCAGTTGAAACAGCTTCAGCCCAGAAGTAAGGAGAGATATTACCTTCTATTAGCATTGTTCTTGCCATTTCTTGAAGAGACCTATTCTTCCTTTCCACTATTCCATTTTGTTGTGGAGTATAGGGAGAGGAGAATATATGTTGAATGCCAAACTGGTCACAGAATTCTGAGAAATCCTTGTTTTCAAATTCCTTTCCATGATCCGAATGTATCTTGGATATAAAATATCCTTTCTCATTTTGAACAAGTTTAGCAAACTTATAAAAACAATGAAATGTATCTGACTTGTTTGAAAGGAAATGAACCCATGTAAATCGAGAGTAGTCATCCACAATTACTAGGCAGTAAGATTTACCTCCCAAACTTTGAGTCCTTGTTGGACCAAATAAATCCATATGTAAAAGTTGTAAAGCACGATCAGTGGAGACAGAGTCGATAGATTGAAATGAGCTTCTTACTTGTTTACCCAAGATACAAGGTGTACAAGGATCTGTTCTCTTGAAATATACTTTTGGAAGTCCACGAACAAGTTTCTTGGAGGAAATTTTGGCAAGTTGTTTGAAGTTTGTGTGCCCCAACCTTCTATGCCAAAGATTGACTTCTTCCTGAGTAGAAAAGAGACACTCTGAAGTGTTCATATTTAAAAGGTAGATGTTACCATGTCGTATCCTAGTGAAAGACTGTAGGTTGTCTTTGCTTGTTCCAGAACATCTATCTTCTTGAAACTGAATTCTGTAACTCGTATCACAGAGTTGACTAATACTCAACAGATTATATTTGAGTCCTTTCACCAAGGAAACATTGTTGATGATCAGATTTCCAATAACAACAGTCCCAAGGCCTATGATTTTTCCTTTTCCATCACCTCCAAAGGAAACTTTTCCACCGTCTATGCTGACAATGTTGGTGAAGCAAAGTGGATCTCCAGTCATGTGTCTCGAACAGCCACTGTCTAAATACCATTTATTCTTGTTCGAGACCTGTGAACAAAAATATGCCTTACATTTTCTTTGGTACCCAAATCATTTTGGGTCCTGAAGAGTTAGCACAGAAAGCAACTTTTGCGTGACTAGTATAATTATGATACTTGTAAATATCTTTCAACTCAAGAGATTCTGAACTTAGTTTGGAGTGACTCTTATCAACGGGTTTGACAAAGGTTTTCTCAAAATGATTTTTGTAGGCCCTTTTTGGAAGTCTGTTTTTCAATCTTTCTTTAACTTTAGGAAAGTCAACCAAAGGTTTAGTTTCCAAAGTCATCCCAAGACCTGCCTTATTGAAATATGGTCTTTGGATGGAAAGAATCTTTTCAAGTTTTTGAGAACCGATAGAAAACTTTTGAGAAACATTTGTAATGTCGGTTTTCAAACAAAGATTTTCCTTTTCGAGATTTTCTGATTTTTCTTTCAAAGTAAATAAAGCTTTTTCAGAATTCTCCGCCTTTTCTCTCCAGTAAGCTTCCTGTTGATTGAGTCTAATATTCTCCTTTTTCAGCTCAGAGATTCTTTTGAGAGAAGATTCAAGATTCAAGCATAGATCATCAATATATTTGGAAACTTTAGAAGGAATACTTACTTGAGTATTTTGTTCTGAATCAGAGTCTGAATCTTGGCTTGAATCAGAATGTGAATCAGAATTTGCCATAAAAACATAGTTGAGATTCCTTATCACTGTCTTCACATTCAGTATCACTCCAAGCTTCTGCTTTTAAAGCTTTCTTGTACTTCTCGCTTCTTCCCTTCTTTTCTTTTAATTGAGGACAGTTTGGCTTAATGTGTCCCTTCTTGTGACAGTTGAAGCAAACAAGTTCGTCAGAAGATTCATTGTCATCATTTTTCTTCTGAGAGCTCGAACTTCTGAACTTCCTCCCCTTTTTGTTTAGCTTTTTAAATCTCTTGATGAAAAGGGCCATTTCTTCATCATCTAAGTAGTCGTCTGACCCTGCATAATCATAATCAGCGTTAGTCTTTAGAGCGATTGATTTCTTACCTTTTGTATCCTCACTTTCATCGGTCCTTTCAGCCTCATAGGATTGTAGTATGCCAACGATTTCATCCACAGAAAGAGGTTGAATTCTTTGAGTTTCTCTGATGGATGTTTTGATGTAGTCCCATTCTTTGGGTAAGGCACGCAGTAGTTTGTTAATCTTCATAGGCTCAGAAATTGGTTGTCCTTGATATGCTAAGCCATTGACTAGTTCTGTAAAGCGGCTGAACATGTCAGGAATAGGATTCTCCAGTTTTCATCTTAAAAGCTTCATACTGTCCAAGCAGTATGTTGATTCTTGTCTCTTTGACACGATCAGTCCCTTCATAGGTGATGTTCAGTCTGTCCCAAACTTCCTTGGCTGTATCACAAGAAGAAATGCGATTATATTCAATAGATGATAAAGCACAATAAAGAGAATAGATGGCCTTTGCATCAAGGGCTTGTCTCTTTGATAATTCTATTTGAGACATTTCTCTAATTTCAGAGTCATCTTCATTCTTGGGGGTGATCCCTCTATTAACCACATCCCATTCTAGAGGATCCATTGATCGAAGAAAGGCTTTCATCTTGTTTTTCCATATGTTGTAATCCTTTCCATCGAAGTAGGGAGGCCTGGTGTGACTCTGTCCTTCCATCAGCAGGGGAGCAACTGCACTAGCCATAGATCTTTTAGCTCAGAAGTAAATACACTTCAATAAACAAGCTACGAGGCTCTGATACCAATTGAAAGCGCTAGTGCAACACCTAGAAGGGGGTTGAATAGGTGTTGTTCAAAAATTAATGCGGAATTAAAAACTATGTAATATGAAAGAACAGAGTGCAAAAAGTAAGAGAATGGGAAACTCGGTTATAGTGGTTCGGCTTTAGTTAAGCCTACGTCCACTCTCGATCTAACAGCCAATAGGCTGAAATTCACTAAGTGATTCAAGAATGAGTACAATGCGATGAACAGCCTTTCAAACTAAATATCTCTTTCTTGAATATCAAAGTGAACTGTAGTGTAATGATGATCTTGAACTGGGAATTTTTCTCGTGCTTCTCTGTATCTTTCATCAATAGAAGAAATCCTTTAAATAAGCTTCTCTGACTTTGTCGGCCGTTGACACTTGCCAAAGACTTTCTCTCAATCAAGCCGTTGGAGAGAATCATATCAGGAAATCTCTAAACGATTTTGAAACAGGAAGAAAGGGTGCCAAGCCTGATTGCCCATACAATCAGTCTCATTACCTTCCAAGTAAGAACCATCTATCAATATGTAGTTCTTCGGCTGATCGAGACTTTCCAAAATAATGATTGTTTCTATATTGAATTTGACCAATCCATCTGTTCTTACTTCGTGGAAAACTGTGACAAACTATGAAGAGTGATTATGACCGTTTGTCTTCCTTGCCATAGATAATGATCCTCGAGATGTGGCAATCTTCATTTGATATGGTCCAGAAGCTAAGTGTTGAAATCAGAAGAGCAACCGTCTATTGGGATAGACGATCCATTATCTATCGTTCTCCAGACGATACATCATCTACCGAAAGAGACGATATGTTGTCTATCGAGTAGTTAGAAGATACATCGTCTATCTTCAGCGCTGGACTTAGAAGTGTTTTGTCAGCTTTAAAACTTAGAAGGAAATTCTCCAATAGTGTGAAAGATCCCAACCCTCCTGACTGAAATCTCCCCCCCTGCGAATGGAAATCTCCCCTTTTCTTGCGATGTATCGTCGCTCACTCAATTGCGACGGTGACTCAGATCGATTTTGTTAATCCCTGAGCGAGAATCAAAGGTCATCCAACTGGATTGAGAGCGAATGTGGAAGCTGCAGATGGACTTCCAGGCGAGGAGCAACCCATGGAGGATTGAGGTGGGGCTTTGCTTTTGGAGGGCGGCTTTTTAAATAGCCGATTTTTTTGAAATTCTTGATTTTGGGCGCTTTTTTTTCTGATTGAGGTGTTTTTAATTCATTGCCGAGTTCATCGAAAGATGAAACATAAATCATATTTGACTAAATGGGGAATTTGAAGTGAATTTTTATTGAGAAAACGATGGATTTGAATTCGTGGAAAATTTCCAACAACAAATAAAAATAAAATAGAGAGATGTTTGTTTCAACTAGGGTCTTTGTTTAAATATAAGGAGCGACTGTAACAACCCAATTTCTCTCTCTCTTCTCTCTTCTCTCTTCTCACTTCTCTCCCGCTCACCCCCCCTTTTTCCCCCAGGCGCCGACCCTCCCTCTCCTCCCCTCTCTTTCTTTATTTCTTCTTTCCCTCTCTCCTCCTTTTTTTTTCCACTGCACCGTCTGCCACCTTTGTTGACCTTCTTTCTCCTTTCCCTCTCTCCTCCTTTCTTTAAATATAAGGAGCGTTCGGAGTCTTGCTGGAGCCCCGCAGGAGACTCGCTGGGATAGTGCCGCCACATGCCGTGCCAGATTGTCGAGTTACCCGGTGTCGCGAGCTCGCCGCGAGTCATTATCCTGAATTGCCTAGGACACGGACCCGAAAAAGAATTTACATCATAATCTCGATTATGACCGTTAATCACTTTAGTAGAATTGGATAAATTGATTGACCTGATAATATGCATGAACTATATTTAGGACCGCTCTGGAGCCGGGAATTTATTGGGCATATATCGTGAGTAAATTAGACTGGATAGGAGATTGTCGGCCAAGGGGTGGCCAATTAGGGTGGTGGTGCTGTAGAATACCGAATAATGGTTTGTCATTCGAATTAGGAAACTGCGCGAATCCCTAATTAGTGTGCTGAGGCGATCTACAGTATAGAGCAATTTGTGTTAAAGTATATTTGTGGTGTACTTCATGAATTGATTGGAATGAATCATACCGGTTGTGGACCGTCTTATCTTATTAATTGGTGCATGTGTTAAAATGGTGATTAGTTCATGTATATTGAGGATACAATTGATCATATGGCCAGAACCTGAACTCGATCGTGGACCGATTGACTATTAGTTGGTAGCTCATAGAGATAGTCGAGTTATGTGCATACCTATATCATGAGGAATCGATTTTTTTTCCAATTTGTAATAGTCTGCATCTTCCATGGCTAGACTAGGTAAACACCATTCCTTTTTTGATTGATTTGACTTCGAAATGGCGCATTGGTGTGATTTCACCCATAAGTTGCTCGTCTAGGGTGTTGTTGTGTGGTGGATATGTTCCCAGATTTTAGTTTTGATGTAATTTTCTTGTTTTCATGGATTAGTAATAGCAATTCCCATAATTTAAATATGTTAGCTTGATGTGACCTGCTTCTTTCGCCTTGAACTGCAAAGGGAATAGTATTTCTGAGAAAGAATCATCTCAGTTTGGAAGGAGTGATTCGATAGGAAAGAAGGGATCTAAAATAGTTATGAGAGAAAAGAACATAAGCAAATTAAAGGGATTCAGTAATATGTCGTTTAGATGCTAGTGAGGAAAAAGAATGCATTATGACACAAGTACGTTTGTTATGTATTTAGAAATAGATGTAAAACCAAGGTATAAGTGAGAAAAAGGAATAAGTATAATAAATGCAAGAATAATTTGATAGATACAAAAATAGATTGAATACATTAACTACAAACTGTTTCAATTAGATAAACAATAAAAATATATATAAATAGAAAATGATGCACGTAGGTCTTTATAGTGATTTGGCTTAGATCAAACTCACATCCACTCTCACAAACTAACACCACTAATAGGTCTCACGATCTCTCTTTTCCTATTAGGGAAAAGGATAGGGTTTAAAAATAACGCCGAAGTGGACAAACGACCCTTAATTGGTATGGATTTTCCTTAACCCTTAGCTCACGCAATCTATTTTAGAGGAATATTGTCAAAAGAGTTCCAAACCTATTGTAATTATACCAATTCAATTCTAAACTTTTTTTGTCAATTCAATCTTACATTATTTGCATTTATGCAAATTCAATGCTAAACATTTTACATTTATGCCAATTCAATTCATTTGCCCAATTTTAACTAGCCGATATTAATGTAAATACTTTTAGTAAAATTTTATTTTTTCAAATGTTCAATTAATTTTTTTATTTTTTATTATGTTCCTTTTACTTTGTCCCTACAGTTGTTGGCAACAATAGGCGAGGCTTAGGGTTTTGGTGAGGCTCGGAGGTTGCAACCAAAGGTTGCGTCACTTGCTGTTGGCAAGGCCATGGCCTCCTTTGCCCATGGCTAATGAGGCCCTAGGAAGGCTAGCCCTACCCATGGCTACGGCTTGTGATCTATGCAAAAGGCTTAGGGGCTTGGGCAAGTCGCCTTTACTTGTAGCTAACGAGGCTGAGCAAGGGCTACCACCCTCCCTAGCGGCAACGAGGGCTTCGTGACCCTCGTCGAAGCCTCATTGGCCGCTACGGTGGAAATAAAGGAAGGATGAAAAGAAAGAAGAAAAGGAAAACTAAAAATAAAATTATTAAAATTATCAATATTAGTATCTCCCGAAGTCACCGCCGACATATTCATGTCAAGAATGCAGTTTGAGCTCTTAGGCCCAATCCATATGCAGACCGCTTATGGGTTTCACAAGTTTTGACCTAATCTAGCAATGGTGAGGCATTAGAGGTGACAAGGGTTTGCAGCCTTCTCTGCATGGTTTTTTTTAGCTTTTTAAAAATTTAATTTATAAAAATTAAAAGCCACAGAAAATTAAAAATAAATTAAAAGCCATGTGGATAATTTGACTGGAATTTCTCGTTTTTGGCATTTAAGTAATCGTTTTTTTCTCCAATTTGGCACTTAAGTGATTTGGTGAAATTTTATGATATAGAAGTGAGCATTGTAAACAACTTTTGAATCCTCTTAAACCACAGAGCTAGATTTATTAAGCCCAGTTTACAAAACTGTTTTATTAGGAGATACGTCATATTGTGAGCAAGGTTCTAAATAATAGATTATAGTAGAAATCAATAGTAGTTCCACATATCATTTAATGAATTAAATATATAAATCAGCCTTAATAAGTCTAATACTTTGCTAGAACAAAAACGCTCGACGTAGTGTTTTAAGGGTTTAGAATTTGGCTTATGCATAAGAATTAGACGTTTAGAATCAACTCGGTTCTATGCACAGATTATCGATTCACATAATAACAAAGGATCTTTTCGTCATTAGAAAAGAAAATCTTAAGATAGAGGAAAATAATATATGAAGAAAGAAGGTGTGCCTAGAATTGATTTAATCGGCATTAAATTGTATTTCCAAAATCCGAGGGCGGAATTTAATCTAAACGAATCCAAGCAAAGGTTTTATTTCCTCCTTGGACAAAGAGCGGGAGGCAACAACGTTGTTGAATTCAATATGTTTTTACCATATGAGATCAGAAGGTTCGGTTTTTCAATAGTGATGTTTTGTGTTTCTTAATTGATTGGGTGTATTTTGGTTCAAAGGTTAAGGAGAGAACAAGTGTATAAATAAAGGCCATAACATATTCTAGCAGATCTAAGAATTTTTCCAACGCTTCATAATCAGAATTCATATGGTGCTACAGACAGATGTGACATAATTCTTGCTGCTGATTTATCGAACAAGAAAGAGGGTGAACTGCCCCGACTTAGGGAAGAAACCTTTTCGGCAAAAATATACTACCATTGTAGTCATCTAAACGAGCTAACACTACTAGAAGAAATAGATAGGCGATGAGTGAAACTATACCAAAGAGAAAGAGAGAGAGAGTCCAGTTCGAAACTTACATATGGACCGCTTGTAGATCGATGACCATTGTTGGCAAGGGTTTCGTGCAACCCATTGGTAAAGACGCTGGCGTCAGTTTAATTGTTTGTTTCCAAAGGATAACAATTAAATGCTTGTCCCGTCGACTCCACAATAAGATACTAATAGAGCTAATCTAATTTAAATATCGTGACAACTAACTAAAAAGTCACATCAGTTAATCAAAGAACTAGGAAGACACAACTGCGACAAATTTACTCTTGATTTTGCAGGAGAATGTGCATTCACATAGTGCATGGATAATCTTCGTCTCGAGCTATAAATGTTGTCAAAGAATACAAAGACTTCCGATATTTCTTTTCCTAGTCGAAGGAGCCATTTTCATTTCTTCGATTAATGATCTCCGATCAATAAAGAAGGGCTTTTGAATGAAGGATGGCTCAAAAGGGAGAGCTTCAGGCCCGGACGATCTGGTCTGCCGACTAATTCACCTCACGGTGACAATGGATAGCTTGAATTTCACGGAGATGGTCCATACGAGATTTGCATTCTGTAATAAGGGCCAGCAAACCCAACCCGTGTTGATAAGCTCCCCAGAGAAAGCCTGTCTGGGATGGAGCACCTACAGCCTACACGTATATTTATAACAGCATTGAAGCCCTACTAGCTTCACAAGTGAAGAAAAGTGTAGTCTAGTGGGTCAGTTATCAAAAACTCCAATTTGATTATTTAGTCTAGACAAGAGAGGTAGTATTGAGCCTTATAGAAGCGCAACAATGTGAATAATGCATCAAATGTCAGTGGATCGATGTAAGATTTAACCTCACATATTAGCAAAATCTTAGAAGAATTATAATATCTATGATAAATAGCATGTGTAGAATCTTTTTTTAAATGCATACGATCCCATATTTGTGCGATTAACGGGTTGTTCTCCAAGTAAATACATTTTTCACTTATGTTTCACAAGAAACTACGGCGGAAGGCCAAGCAATCTCACTGCAAGACCATCCATGAAGAAGGATTCCACTAGCACCACCAATTACCGGGAGTACAACTCGGTGACTGACATGCCACTAGTTGACGAAAGCGTAGACCTCTTGGTGGATTGGTCCGATTCAAGCTCTTCCATTGGGGTGCTCTGTGGCCGCAATCTACTTTGGATGTAGAACGCTGGATGTCGAGGCGAGGGGGGCTTAAAAAATTTGCTGCTGAGCATGAGAACTACGGTGGCCATGGTAGGTCTAAGAGCCGGATCTTCCTGAATGCATAGTAAGCATATGTGCAAGCATCGAAGCACTTGATCTCTTGAATGTGAATTCAAGATAGCCGGGTCCAACACTTCCAAGGGCTTGCCATCTCTCCATTGATTCCACGCCTGCAAGAATAAGTCCGAAAAATCTTCATAGATTTGTTGCATTAATTTGAAGACTCATCACCCAAGGTATCTGAATCTTGTGAAGAAACATAAATGACCTAGGAAAAGCTTATAAGTGACAAGTGTTTCTATGGAAAACTAAGTTTTTGCAAAGTAATTTCAATTTCACAATTGGAATTCTATTGTGAAGTAGCAAGGTAAAACTCACATAACTAGCAAGATATTCACCCCCGTTGAGCTGGTGGTAAAAGTTATTCCTCTTCCCAAAAATGATCTCTAGAAGTAGTATGCCAAAGCTATACACATCAGATTTCACAGAGAACTCACCATGCATTGCATATTCTGGAGACATGTAACCACTGCAAAAACAAACATTAGCCATATGTATATTGCATATTTAGATTCAAAGGATCCTATAATAGATGAAATGAGCAAGTCCAGCATTCACAAAATCATCTATGCACAAACTAAGACTTACAAAGTCCCCACGATTTTATTTGTGCTAGCTTGAGTTTAATTGACTCCAAAAATCCTTGCTATGCCAAAATCCGAAATCTTCGGGTTCATTTCACTATCTAACAAGATGTTGCTACATTTTAGGTCACGATGAATGATCCGAAGGCGAGAATCTTCATGTAGATAGAGCATTCCTCGAGCGATCCCATTTACTATTTTATAATGCAACGACCAATCCAACTGTCCCCTTTTTTCGGGGTCTGCATCATTGCACAAAATTTGTTAATGTGCTAGGATGTGGCAACTATTGAAAAACTCAAGGCAAAGCTCATCACACACTACTGAAATATATTTATTCTCATTCATCAAATGTAGCTTAAAAAATCTATAATTACTTGAAAAGAAAAAAACCTCTTAATTTCAAGGTTTCCGCAGATAGTGAGATCTTGACAACAATTGATTTCTAGCAAACTATACATCTTTCACATGAGAAGGTTAAACATCAACATACCAAATAAGAAGAAATCAAGGCTTTTATTTGGGACAAACTCGTAGGCGAGTAGCTTTTCATCTCCCTCCAAGCAAAATCCAAGTAGTCGTACAAGGTTTTTGTGTTGAAGCTTGGCAACTAATAGAACTTCATTATTGAATTCTTCATCACCCTGTCTTGAGCTTTGAGATAGCCTCTTCACGGCAATTTGTTGTCCATTAAGAAGTGTACCCTAAAGTGTTTTAAATTGATCCTTTAGTTCCTTATCACGACTTCTTAAAAACTTCCATACAAAACCTTTACACATTTCTTTTTTTCTTTTCTGCACCATTATGTTCAATTCACATGTAAAGCATTCTTGATAGTTTCTAACTAATATGTAAAACATACCTGGACAACTTCACCAAATCCACCTTCACCCAACTGTCGCGACCTCCCCGAAGGTGCACCACCTAAGGGTTAGGTTAATGGATTGCTAAACCTAATTTAGCTCGAGCTCTCCCAAGCTCATACCAATTCACGACTTAGGTTTCAATTCTTATACATGCAAAATTGATTCAATTGGAGTCGCCACTAATCTATTTGAGGTGGGTCGATTAGAAACCCATGTAAAATACTGGGAGTAGTATTTTACTCCTACGAACCAGAGATTCTTAAATTCGGGGACTTGAGAACCTATTTCTTCTATTTCAAAAAAAATAATAATAATTTGCAGGCAGCTTGAATTAATTTTTATTCCCTAACATGCACGGTGATCACGTGGGTGCGCAAAAAATTATTTAAATACTCAAAGAAAAATAAGCAAGGCAAAAATAAAGCAAATCAACAAAAAAAATCTATTTTTGGTTTTTTTTATATGAATGCAATGCATGTAAAGCATGTAATGCATGTGATGAAAAAAATTGATTCCGTATGCAATCATCCTAATGCAAATCTAAATGCAATGAATTTCAATATTACTTAATGAAACTAATTACGTATAGCCAAATAATATCTAATTTAGACTAGGAACTAAATTGAATTAATCCCTAACTTAGATTAAAAAATTATCTTGACTATAGATAATATTCTAAAATGTGAAAACTAAACTAATATGCAAATGCATGAAAACCTAAATCTAATGACCTAACATGCTTTTTTTAAAAAAAAAATGAAAATTCTAAATTAACCTAATTAAAAGACATGCAAAAAGGCATTTTTTAAGACATTTTCTTGTTTATTAAATGAAATTCGAAATTAATTAAACTAATTAAATGTGAAAATCTAATCTAATATGATACCTAGAAATCTAAATGAATTATTTTACCATGGTATAGATAGACATGCAATGACATCTTAACTAAATGAATTAACTACGTGCAACTATCTAAATGATGCATGAACGGCCTTTTTTATTTATCTTTTAATTTTATTGATGAAAATTCGAATTAAACATGTTGCTAAAAAAATAAAATTTAATGAGACTAAATCTAGTATGACATGCATCAAATGACACTATTCTAATGCATAGCTATAAAAAAAATTAATTAACATGCAATGATTCCTAATTGTTATGAAATTCAATGTGCCTAAACTAAATGTCATGAAATGCCCAATAATGCAACCTAAAAAAAAAGTTAATACTATGATGTGCATATGAGTTCCTTTATTTTATTTTATTTTTACTTTGAAATAAGCATGAAACCCTAATTTACCTATGCAAATTATGTTCTAAAATGCAACCTAATCATAATACTATCTAAATGCAATAATCTAAACATAAAAGATGTAATCCTATCTAACATGCAAGAAATATAAAATGCATTTTTTGGTATTTTTTATAATAAAGGAAAACATGACAAATTAAACAAATAAACCTAATTCTAGAAACAAAACATAAATTAAACAATGAAAGAAACGCCAACAAAAATCAATAAATTGATCTTAAGCCTTAAAGATCAAAATATCAATTATGTTGACTTCCGCGTAATTAATTACCTCGTCTAAAGCCTTACAGACGAAATAAAAAATTATTTTGCGGTTGAGAATTGGAAATTTAATTCCAATTGATAAACCTATGACTCAAAGCTAACAAATCAAACATAAATAATAACATGAAAGGAATAAACAAACTAATCATACTAAAAGACATTTTTTTAGTGCAAAAATTTTCTATTTTTTTTAATTATTAAATAACTATGAACAAAATAAATAAATTAAAACAGAATTAAAACAAAAGAATCGAGTCAGGCGGTCGAACCGGGTCGGTTCAGACCACCCGACCCGCGAACAGACCAATGGAAGCCCGCAAACAGACCAAAGGAGGCCCGCGAGAAAGAAGAAGGTTGGACTGGGCCGCGACAGGCCCAGTCCGATCCCCTCTCCCTCTCTGCATTCTTTTCTCTTTTTTTTTTGTTTCTCTGGCCCATGTCTTCTTCATGCGCATGGGCCTACCTCCACGCTCCTGTTCATCTTCTTCCTCGCGTCCTTCCACCATGTATAACCTGCAACGTGAGCTCAAAGGCCACTCTCCGCCGCGGCGACGGTACCGAGCCAAAGACACGGGAGGACGGCGGCCTCCCGGGGTTTCACCAACAACAACCCAGCATAAAAAAAAAAAAACGTGCAGCAGAACATACACAAGAAGAAGAGGCATTCGGGCAAAAGAGAGGGGGGGAAATCGGACGCGGGACCACTAAAATACGAGCTCTAATCTTAGTAATGCACCAACAAACCACAACCAACACTGTAAATATTCGGAGACCGGTCGAAACCGATCAAAACCCACCTTGGTCCGGGCACGAGGAAAAGACAAGGACAGCGAGTGGATTGCCGAAACAGGGGTTGGAAAGTCGCGGGTGAGTCTCTTGGTCGCCGATCGGTCGCCGGATTGAAGAACTCCGCCTAGAGCACTCTCTCGCCTTTCTCTCTCTCTTTCTCTCTCTCTCTCTCTCTCTGAATCTCTATCTCTCGGCCTCTCTCTCTCTCGCGCGTTCTTGTTTTTCTTTTTCTCTGTTTGTTCCTCTCTCTCTCTTTTTATTTCTGGAACTCTGTCTCCCTTCAGTGAAGAAGACGCACGAAACCCTCCCGACTCTTGGTCTCTCTCTTCCCTGTGCATGCGTGTGTGTGAGTGCTTTTTTTTCTAGAAGACCGTCCTTGTCCCCTCACTGTTCGTTCATGGCCCCCTTCTAAAGGCTGTAAAAAGATATTTTGGTCAAATCTCATAGAGATTTGACCAAAATTTCTTTCCCTCCTTTTTATTTTATTTTCCCTCAAAAACACTTCTGCACGTCCTTTTCTTTCCAAACGCTGACTTCCCTTTCCTTTCATAATGCCTTTGGACGTCCTTTATCAAAGAAGATTTGATCGAATATTACCTAAATCCTTCGCCCCTTCACTAATCGGCTTATTTCCTCTTCTTCATCGACTGAATATTTGCAAATTATATGACTGTGATCGCAAATCTTTTCATAATCGCGGCGTTCCTAATTTTGCCGATTAAAAAGACAACGAACCTGGACAAAATTTCATGTTCTTCTTTCACGGACCCACTTAAATCTAAAATGCAAAAATGATCTTAAAACTATATGCAATTTTTGTTAAGGGACCAAAGATTAGTCCGTAATTTTTTATATGAGACGTCAATATTTAGGTGTCAACACCAACTTATTTTCAGGAGAGAAATCATTTGTCGCTACTCGTAATGTAGTCAAGTCAAATTGCAAGCACTCCACGGTGGTAAGTTCATTTGCACCTGCATTACCAAAAGATGCAATTTGATCATTAAATTATATTGACATTGGCTCCTAGTGTTTTTTATACGGTTGCCAATGCTGAAGAACATTTTCACAATCAGGAGCACCAGATTAAAGTGGCATGGTTATAGCCTTACCCATATGAAATCTTCCCTTCTTGATTACTCATGAAGAAAAAGAATAAACAGTATCATCACTATTATTGTTAACAAAGTGACGAGATGAATCTTGTATTATGATCACGTCTTCATGAAGAAGTGTTAGGTCTGTTAATTGCAGTGTAAATGCTACCTATGTTTTGAGGGAATTGCTAAAGGTTAGGAGCAATTTGAGACCTTGTTATGTGGTTGATCATGTTGAATCCATATCCCTCTGGCAAGACTAGTGGCATCCTAATGGGATCTCGTTGGATATACACCCAAGGAGTGGAAATTAAGATGATGCTCTTCTTTGAACTGCATAATCAACTGATATAATGTGTGCTCCAAATGGAAAAGGCCTAATATGAGGTCTGAAGATTTGGTATCAATCCAGGCAGCTGTTTGTGTGTATTTTGTCCAAAGTCTTCTTTGGAAGACGAAGATACTTGCACTGCCACTTCTAGCGACATTCTTACGTCTGCTTCAGCTTGGGAGATTGTTAGAAAAAGAGGCATAAGAGTTTAATGGTAATGTGATTTCATTTTCACCTAACTTGCTGAGGTTTTGATTCATATTTTGGTTGTCTATACAAGATAAGCTGCCCACATTTCCAGGAATTGAGAAATAGTCTTTCAATCATGGTCAAACTCAGTTCTTTGTGTCATGAAAGCACTGAGATTAGGTCCCACTTTTTCTTTGGACAAGCTTTCTCTAAGCAAGTCTGGAAGAGTACCCTTCTGCTTTGGTTCCCTAATGATGCTGTTGGTGATTGGGAGTTTTACTTGTCCTGATGCAACAGTCTGTGAAAGGGAGAGATTTTCGTAGGTGTTTGGTAAATTTTTTGTAGAATTGCTGCATCTATATTTTAAGAAGGGCAGAAATGATCTGTTGATATTCCTCTTATTGATGGCATTATGATTGTTTGTGCAGTTAAGTATAGTTTCGCTGGTTGAAAGAGCATGAAGAATCGGATCTTTGTCCTTGATCTTTTCCATTATATATGCTACATTCACATCAAATGGAATCTCAACTTTTAAAAATAATATATATGAAGCCTTACAAAAAATAAAGAAATTTCATAATATGCTCATTTATGTAATGTAGATAATTTACGTAAAATTAAAGGTAAATAGTTGACTTACTGTTTTTTCGTTCGACAACTTCATCCATCTTCTTTCGCTTTCTTGGAAGCAAACAACAAGTGATAAAGAGAAGTACCATAACACCTCCAATAGGAACGACAATGGTGATGGCTATCACGGTAGGTTTGTTGATTTTTCCTGCATATGTACGGTCATGTGAGACAATCACCAAACCATGTTGAATCATTCTATACAAAAGCATGTTCCAAATTTAAACATCCTAACACTCCTCTTGAATTAGACCTAAGACCGCCGCGTGAAGAATTGCAATTTGACACGCATGATGGGGTCCTGAGAGATCCCAATAGAGAGGCTTCAACGAGTAAGTCTAAATTGCAGTTGCAATTCTGGCATTTGTAATTTTTTTAAAAGTAGAATGATGGGGCTCCAGCCGAATTAGTTCTAAACCAACTCTAGGAACCCTAATCTATGTTCCGATACCGACATATTGCAAAATAACACAGGAGTTAACTTATTGTAGAAGTGGACTTCTAAACGTCCATTTTCTTTTTCTTAGAAAGTAATTTCCTTTCTCAATTTTGGCGACATTCTCTTTTTTCAGATTGGGAAATTATTAAAATATTTTTGATAGGTGAAAACTATACCAACTTTTAGGTAAGGGAACTCATGTGCAGATTTATTAGCAAATTGAGTATTTCAATACATGATCAAGTTTACATTTACTTTTTTGTGCTCTAGTATCCGTGTAATTGGTCACACGGTCACGCGCCCCCCTAATTCAGTGTTTGTTCTGTTACACCCCTTTTCCTTTAATTTTCGATGAACGGAAATACTAATGGAGATGGCGAATCCTAGAGAGCATCGATGCTGATCAACAAAGAAGCAAGGGGTAAGAGAGTTGGCAGGAGGTTTTTTTCTATTTAGGGGTGAACGAATAGTCTTGCATAGCAAAAAAAAAAAAGATATATCAGCTAGATTCACTCAGAACAAGACCAAATTTTGATTAAAGGAATTGAGAAGCTGACTTTTTGGTTCCATTCCTGATATCAAATTAGGTACCAACCCACCTTGGAACTAATTACTCCTAACCATATACATTGTAATATATTTAAACTGAACTTTTTTTGTGACATAGAAAATCTTAAACTTATACTTGTGTGACACATTTACTTTCCGTTAGGATTTGTAAATGAGCACTATTAAAAATCTACCTATATGGAAGACGAAATACAGACATATTCACATGACATCCATGTCTTAAGTGAAATAAAAACAATATTGTTTTGTCTGAAAATTCAATTGACGGAACCTCAATGGAGAGTCAATATATCACATAGGTTCAAGTTTAGAATTTTTATCTCACAAGAAAAAATTTAGGATACATGTATCACTATTAAAGATTTCTGGTTCAAGTTTAAAGTTTCTGATATAAAAAAAGGTTTAGGAAAATTGTGTCACATTAGACATAGTTTGGGGTTGTTTTATGGCTTTTTACTCAATTCTTAATAAGTGGATATTACCGTGGTAGAACCAGAAATTTTTTGTCATGAATAACTTTTATTAACACAGTCAAATGCTTACAAAATTTTATTTTTGTTGTGCATATCACTATTAAACTTTTTATTGTCATTTGTCCTCTATATACAAACAATGGAATGACCAGATGAAAATAGAAAGGCCCTCATCAAAGAGTTTGCCAAAATAAAATCACAACAACATTTCTAAATGTGAAAATTTATAAGATGCAATTTAATTAAATGAGATTATCGCATGAATAAGGATTTTTTTAATGATAGTCAAATTTTATCTATTTTTGATTGATATCATACATGAAGTGTTTACAGAAAAAAAAAACAACAACATTCTTAGATGTGTATTCATTTTTTATGTCACCTATTTTAGTGTCTCTATATATTCCAATATCATTAAGCACTAACTTGATGGATCGGTAACATCGTTACGTCCTAAATGGAGATCTATCTTCAAGGTAAAGCAAAAAAGAGTTAGGAAAAAAGGCCTATGTTAACTCAAAATGTAATTAGGCTGGAAATAAAGAGAAGAGAAGACTAAAACGAAGAGAAGGAAGCTTATTCTTTGATGTAACATGGAAAATTCGTTTAGACTTTATGAGAAGCCCCTCAAATTTAAATTCACAATGTAAATACTGCAAAATAAGTAAGTGTATTTAAAAAAACCAAAATTGTCACAAGAACACAGAAGAGGCAACAATCAATGAAGAGAGAGAGAGAGAGAGAGAGGCAATTTTGAAAAAGAGGAGAGAGAGGAGGGTCGCTTCGTGCGAAGGAAGGGAAGGAAGGGGTAAAGAAGGACGCAGCAATTAATAAAAATTGTTCGTGCAAAGGGGGTGGGAAGAAGGAGGCAGGGAAGAACTTGGCAATTAGGGTGCGCATGATAGCAATTCTATCCAGAAATCTAATTCTGGATAGAATTAGATTTTTCTGATTCTGTTCCAGAATGAGTTTCTGAAGAAAGAAACGCGTTTGATACGGTTAAAGAATTTCTATTTCAGAATGAAAAACCTGTTTGATATGGTAAAAAAAAAATTGTTTCTGTTTCTGATTCTGTTTCTATTTCATTTAAAGAAATTTTTTAATTTTTTAGATTGCAAGATATTCATTCCATTAAAAATCAAATACTTATTATTTAGCCCAAAAAATAGATAAATTTTTTCACATTTTTCTATTGTAATTGAACTCCAAATTCACTTTAGTTGCATAAATCATAGTATATAATAATTCCCAAAGAACTAGGAGAGTTGAGAATGCCCAATATTGAGGTAAGGCATTTTTCCTGTGGGTTTTGCATGGCCAATCCGCGAACATATTGGGCAGAGTTAAATTGAGAAATTGATGATATTTACTAGTATTTTTCTAATGTTAGAAATTTAATTTTCCAAGAAAATTTGGGATTTCCAAATAAAACTTTAATTTTTTTATAATTTTTATAATTTTTAATAATAGGAAATATGTTTTATTTTATTTTTGAATTGTAATACTTTTTTAATAGAAAATATGTTTTATTTTATTTGTTAATTTTTAATACATTTTTAGAATTTTTTTATAATTTCTGAATTAGGTCTGGATTTTTTTAGAATTTTTTATTAATTTATTAATTTTTTATTATTAATTCGAAAAAGGACTTCAGACCGGGTCGGGGCACGATCGAATAAGAGGAGGGCGAGACCAATTTGATTAGGGCAAAAAATGAAGAAAGATTGCTAAAAGAGAATGGATTCCGCCTGAGAATGAGAAATCAAAAAAATTTCATTTCTCATTCTTGCCATTTTGCGACATTTTCCAATCAAACGGAATTCTCATCCGGAATGAGTTTTTTTGCTCCAGAATACATTTTAGACGAGAATTAGGCGCCTGTCATGCGCACCCTTAATGAAGAAAGAGAGGGGAGGCAAAAATTTGACACAGTAGAAAGTGGAGCCACGTGCCGATTTCTGATTAGGTGGGTGCACGGTGGACGGCTCACCTAATATTTTCTTAGGCTTTGGGAAAAAGATATGAGGGGAGAGGCAACACAAAAAAAAGAAGGAAAGAAAAAGGAGGAGAAAAAGAAGGGAGATAAAAAAGGGGAAATTGGGGCTCCGCCAGCCTTGGTTCCCAAGCATTTCCGCCTTACTTGTGCCACCCACCATTTGTTCTAATTGTTGCTTGTTGAGTGTGTTTGATTTTGAATGTCGGTTGAGACCCCGATGAGTCAGAAAGCTCCCCTCAACCGACGCTTACCGTGCGTAGTTTTCTACTACTTTTTTTTTGTCACAACTCGACCTTCATCGGTATTTCAAGATTGGTCATGGTGTTCTTTCACCTTGACCCCTTTTTTGTTTTGGGCATCCGCCCCAGGAGCATGGCTCCCAATTGGAAGAATAGGCACCGAGACGAGTAACCCTAGTCGTTCAGCTATCCCTCGACCGGAGCCGCAATGACAGTGAAAGGGAGGGGACTCACTTAATCTCAATCATTTAACATTAAGGGTCATAAGTGAGACCCATACGATAAATTATTTTTTGGTTAATTTCTAAGAAAGTATATTATTAGTTAAAAACTTGGAATTTCTTTTAATTTTCTTAATTTTTTAAAATAAATTTTAAAAAAGATAGTAAAGAAAAGAAAAAGGGGCTGACCAAAGGACTTGGGGGGAAAAGACTGAAAAGATTAAAAAATTTACAAGAAATTATAAGGAAAATTTTTTTAAAAAAAAGAAGAAGAAAAAAGCAGCACGTAAAATGATGGAAGCATGGGGGAAAGGGGGAACATACAAGGCCACGGCAAGGAAAAAAAATCAAAGGGAGGAAAGAGAAAAAGGAGGAAAAGAAGAAGAAAGTCAAAAAGAGAAGAGAGGAAAGAGAGAAGTAATGAAGGGAACATAAAGGAGAGAGACGGCTTCGGGGAAAGAGGAAAAAGGCTAAAGAAAATTTGGAGAGGCCTTCGGGTAGAGAGAGAGAAAAAAAAAACGAGAAGTCGTTCGCTGAACTTCGGATTTTTAAGAGCTACCTTCTTAATGCTCCATTGCTTGTTCCTCTACTGGACCTTTTCAATTTCAACTCTTGCTTCAAACATGATCCCAAATGCTAGTTCTAGATATCCTATACTTAGATTCTATAACAATTGTAGTGAAAAACATGGAATCTAGTAAATCTTGCAATTAAATAGACATGATATAATAAGATATTGAAATTATTAGAGAAATCAATCGAATAATAAGGCATTAGAAAATTACATCACTCAATATGATTGTCGATACTTATTTTAATGGCAAAACCAGCTGTAGAGAAATTTATTGTGCATTCAAAGGATTAAAGAGTTTACAATCACTCGAGTGTTTTCAGCCTTACATTAAACTCAAGGAATTCGCAATTCTGTTTACTCAACCTCCCAGTCTCACTTAGAAAATTCACCAAGGGAAAAACTAAACACTCTGAGCTCTACCCGCAGTTGAATTGATGAACTCACCTTGAAATTATTGCCGCGGCTGCAGGCCTGCAGCACACGATCATTTGGGCTTTAAATCTCTCTTGAAACCCAATTCACATTACCTTTATAAATACATTAATCACAAGAAGTCCAATTCTGGTCTTCTTTATGAACCTGACAGTGAGTTGGACTTGTAGGAATTCCTTGGCCAGAGTTAAACATGGACTTTTGACTCCGATGTGAACTTTCTTTATTTTGCCTTTTAATATGATCCAGACTTAAGTCAGCAACTTAGTTATAATAGCACGAAAATTTGTGTTTCCACATTGTTCGGGCTGGACCTTTATTGGCTTGGGTTTTCGATCAAGGGTTCAAGCTCGACACTTAATTTTGAGTTTTTGACTTACATATTCACACTCGAGACATAATATTACAAACACATTTATTCTCTCAACAGGCTCTATCATGCATGATCAAGCTTTGAACTTGAGGCAAATTAGAGGGGGCAAAATGGATCAATAACCCTTATTTTAACTTAGAGGTGGTAAAATTTGTCAATAATCCTTATTTTAACTCATATTTATTGATGTAGATCATATATGGATTACTTTAAGCTTTAAAAACAAACTTTAAGTGGGTCTAAGAAGTAAATACCTAACAATGTAGTGAATCTTAAATAGGTTGAAAACTAACCTATAGGACAAATAGAAAACTTTTCCATCGACCTTCTAGTAGATTGGGTGTGATAGCCAGTGTTATTTCATTGGCTAAGAATCCTCGATTCCATGCAAGAACAAAGCATATTAGCATACCATATCACTTCATTGAAGAAAAAGTGGAACAAAAAGGTTGTACTGCTGGAGAGATCTTTGGTGATCACTGCTATTAAAAAAAAAACCTTCACTGCCCAAAAATGCTGTGGATTGTAAACCTAGATCAATTTCGATCTCTCTCTCTCTCTCTCTCTCTGGTATGGAGAGAACAACAATTACAATGGTCATTGTTGGCTTGGGCCCCCATCTCGATTATGGTAATCAAATTAAATTTCCTTTAGTCTTAGTGTTTTTCTTTAATTAAATTTTTTACAATTTCACCCCATCCTATCTTATGTTCATGAACACTTAAAATGTTAGAAATATCTCCAAAGTTTTGCTAAACCGAAATATAGAATAATAAAAATAAGGGGCAATTTCTTATCCAACTTATATGTAATAAGAGATTGCATTGAAACCCTCTTATTAAGCGATGTGGGTTTTTTTATTGATTGCTGATCATTTCATACAGGAGTTCCATTTATTTTCTCACCTAATAAGTGAATATTGATAAAGTTTCTTAGAATGTCTAATATTTCTAATCAATTTTATTCTGATTAGCTTCATTTACAGACGATCAAACACAATTACGGCAAGTTTTTGCTTCTCTTTTCCTTTGACGTCGGATGCTATAATGTTCTTGTAATAATCTAACATCTCATCCGGGCGCGTGTCATCGATGATTCAATCATGGCCTCGTAATCTTCTTTCCCTTTTCTTTTATTGTTAAGGAAGCTTTTTTTCTAATAATATATATTAACAAGTGGTGGTGACTGAATGATGAAAAGTAACGAACTTCTGCTGCTGATTCAGTACCCTCGCCTTTTGCTGGAAATAGGGACCAACCCACACCTTTTATTCCTAAAAGTATTTATTCAATATAACCGTTGATATAAAAGCATGTAAATTAAGCTCATTTGGATCTCTTGGGGGCTTGCACAACAAATAATCCAGACGTTCTCGATTTACCTAACTCCCAAACAAAGAGCCAACGCACCTGGTGTTGGGGGCGGCGGTGGAAGTGGCTCCGGATCGAAGAACTGGTTGATCTCGTAGATGATGAGGCAACTTGGCACCATGAAACGTCCTCCAATGGCCGCGGCACAGCAGTTCTTGATCGCCCCGATGCCTGTCCCCAGGCATTCCTTGCATTGCTGCTCCGTCAAGTCCGGCATGCACTGCACTAATGCGTAAACCGTGTAAAATCCTGCCGCTTCGTTCCCTGACGCGTACTTCTTGAGTGAGCTGCCAACCGCCGCCTTGCCCAGCAGATCGTTCAGTAACTTCCCCAGCGCCGTGGGGTACTCCGGGCTGGAGGCATTCTCAATATATGACGCCAAGAAGGTGGGTTTTCTCGCGACTGTGCCAAAGAAGGAGGTGTCCGAGTACCGGATGGTGCAGTTCCCGTTGTACAGGAGTGCCTCCTTTTGTAGGCGGCAGCCGCGGCCGGTGTCAAGGGCCAACACTATGAGGCAGGCACGGCATCCCATGGCGGTCAAGTCACCACGGCAGAGACCAAAGACGTAGAGTGTTTGGGAGGTGCCGGAGACGGCAACAGAGTCTTTGCAGAAGCCGTAGGAGAGGGACGAGGAGTTGGTGGTAGAGATGGAGTTGAAGATGGCTGAGCGGGTCTTATCGTAGGCGCTATTGGAGGTGAAGTTGCCGGTCGAACCGCAGTACACGACAGGTGATCCAGGTCCTTCGTACTCGGCTTTTCTTGGGGAAGCAAACATGAGAAGAAGCAAGAGAAGGAGATTTGGAGGATCCATTTTTTTTGTTTTTCTTGTTTGGAGTTTCGGGTCTCCTTTGATAGAAGTAGTACTCGACAGGCTTGTTCCCTAGAAAATATGAAGACCGTGAAGGATAGAATGCGAAACAAGATGTGTTGAATCATTTTATATTGGGTATACCTCAGTGGCTGGGGAAAAAAAGGCATCAACGCGGATTGCCTAAGCTTCGCACCGGGTTGTCGTGCTTCTCAATAGGCAAAGTTCGAGTCTCGAAAAAGCAACGACTCCTTTTACTGAGTCCATCTTTTGCAAGTATAAAAGAAAAGACAAAGGGAACCGGCAACTTCCGAGCAATAATTGGAGTCTCGAAGAAGCATTGACCCCTTCTTCAGAGTAGAAAAGCAAAGAGAATCCCCTCTTTCCAACCAAAGTTGAATCTTTACTAAAGATGATGTTTTCTCAACGGTTGATTGACTAGATGTTGGCCTACCTGACCAGGAAGTATACTCATCTTTCTGTGATTTTAGGTTCCCGTTTTGTTAAGGGCACTTCAAGTGTAAAATCCCGAATTAATCAATTTTATGTGGGGGAGTATGTCCTTAAGATTACACGGGGAAGAGAATCTGTTGAGGTGCGTAGAAGCTAATCTAGGCTTTACCTAACGCGCAATACAAACAAAAAAGTTGAAATAATGTTGACACAATATTTTATATCACTTCATCTGTCAAAGAGAACTTCTACTTAAATCTCTTATTCCATACTTTTGAAAATAGAGGCCTAGTGTGTAGTGCCAGTGGGAATGGATTAATCTACTATTGCAAATCAAGGATGACCAAAAAGTCTCTTGAGAACTGATTCAACATAATAGTGCCAATTTTCGTTGAGGTTCGCCGACGTAATAGGTGTGTCACGTAGGATGGCGGGTGATGACTAAATCATACTTTAACCATTTCCAGCAATAATTGACCAAAATGTCTTCCGTACAATAGGTTTTTCCTACTATAATGCTAAAATCAGAGAGAGAGAGAGAGATGAGGACAGAAGTGATACTAGTGAAACTTATAGCTGTGAATTCCCCGCAAATAATTGCAATAGGATAATGAATGACGCTTTTGTATATACAAATGCTTCACAACATTGCTTATAAAGTAGGATGGTATACGTTTGTATGGTATTTAATATACTTTGTTTACCAAATGAAAAACCCTTAGAGACTAAGTTTTGTAATTTGCTGTTCCAAATATAGTAAATTAATGCGAATTTGTAGGTCGATGATTGATATATAATCGAGGTTTTGACTAAAAGCAACAAAATATTGCCATCATATCTGCCAGATCTTTTTGTATTTTCCAACAGGTGCGAATATTTTATTGAAAGAAAGGTGGAATTTTTCCAAACAAGAGTTAAAAAGAGAGACGTTAAAAATGTCAACATGTAAATTTAACATTGTATACAAATAATTTAAGCTTTTAGGGTATAGGACGTTCACTCAATTTCTGGTCATATGAATGAAGAAAATGCTTTATAAGGTTGTCGTTAACTTTTTCCGTGTCGCGTGTCGCGTCCTTCCTAATGTTGAACCACTAAAAGAAAGCTAATGGATTACTTGGCTCACACTTAGCGTAGACTTTCACAAACTTATGCCAATCACAACCTTTCGGGCTTTAATTTAATTGAATTCAACATGTAATTTAATTCAGTTAGGAGTTTCTACTAATCTATTGAGAGTCAATTGAAAACCTTAGTAAAATATAGGAGAATAATTTACTTTTATAATTAGATATATCATAGATAAAGGCACTTGTTATGCTAGATATATAAAGCTCTTTCATATCTTTTCTCTTTAGTTCAATGATAATTTGCAAGTAGTCTTAACCAATTTAACCTTAAACCACTAACATGCAATTGCAGATCATGTAGGTGCACAAGCAAGATTTTAACACTCAATAATCACAGTAATGAATAAATTGCTAGAAAGGACAAAAAACCTTGATGCATTACGCAAAGCAAACGGGAGCTTTATTATCATCCAATTGACCAAGTGTTATGCAAAATATTAACAATGGACCAAATAATGCATGTGCTTCCTAAGCATGATTTCTAAATGCAATTTCTATTAATTAATATGGCCTCTATCAACCAACATAATAGTGGTTAGCAACCCAAATTGCATGCTCGGGCAATCACCTCCTAAGATCACAACTGTTGAGTCTCCTATGTTGTAATAAAAATACATGAAGAACTAAACGTCTCGATTATCCATGAATGAACAAACCATTCATAATCAAGTCCAAATGCGGAAACGTGAAGAAATCTTTACTTACCTCCAGCCATGGATGATATTTGGTTGAAAACCTAATTTCCGAAACGACAAATGTTCAAAGAATGGATTCTCTAGCCAATTGCCTTCTTGAAACTAATGGTGTGTTTTATGAATGAATTTGATTTTTTGCATTAGAGGGTTTGGCTTAGAAGACCCCTATTTGAACTTACATTTGTACTCCTTCGCTCATAAGTTCTCCCATCAAGAAATCGTTCCTTTTGGGCGATTATCACATAATATAAACAATATATGTTAATGAATTAATATGGATAACTGAATGTGTGATCACTTTATTTTATAACTTTCTTCTACTTGATCCAAACTTTCCATCAACAAATATCAAACTGAATCCACAAAACTCCATGCTGAAGACAAAGTACGTGAATCATGGCAATAGGTCCTCTTAGAATGAGTATTATCTCTTCCATGTATCGCATACATCTTATCTTTCCAAATCAGCTTATATGTGATAACATAACTTAATAAGGATACAAAGAGTGCCATAACTTGTGTACGACGCTCACTTTAGTGCCAAAATTTTCATTCGCATCACTTCAGTGCAACTTTAAAAAAAAACAATCACTTTAGTGTCAATTCCGATCCGACTTGCCAGAAATCCAATGTGGCACCTACGTGACTCGCCGGAAGTGCCAAATCATTGATTAAAATAATAAAATTTTAAAATTCCAAAAAAGTTAAAAAAGAAAGGCGATTAAGAGGGAGGGCTGCAAGCCCTCACCCACTGCAGCCATCCCACCTCCACCAACCTCGTTATCACCCATCCTACTGGCCCATCGTCAGCTCCTATGTCCACTCACGCACCGCCTCCTCCTTTTGCGCCGACAACCTCCGCTTTGTCCACCTCCCTCTGATCGACCCGCCTCACCCGAGCGAGTACCAGTCCACCTTGTCTTACATCTCTCTGCACATCACAAACCACGCGCGTTTTGTCAAACAAAGCTTTGGACGACCTCAGTTCAACGGAAGCCCAAGTTGCTGTTGTGTTCTTGGACATGTTAACTACAACCATGGTCGACGTGGCTTGCAAGCTGGGCATCCAAGAATCCCTTGGTTGAACATTTCTTCACTAGTTGAACATTCCTTCACTTCACCCATCGCAGTTGTCTTTTCCTTTTTCTCCGATGTCTTTGTGATTGGAGAGGTGGAGAAAGTGATGCGGCTGGATTTGACCTGGTTCATGAAGGAACATGAGTAGATTCTGCCCAATTCTCTCTTCTCGATCTCCTTCCACATTCTTCAAGCATCTCCGTCTTCTCTCTCTCTCCAAAGCTGCGAACAAAATAAAAAAAAGGGATTGTTGGTGTCTGTTATCTTCCTCCTGCAAAATGTTCTGGTTCGAGACCAGGAAGAAGAAGAAGCAGACGGAAAGGCGAGGATGGGGATGGTCGGCATGGCCGAAGGGCGAGGATGGGGACGATAGGCATGATAGAGGGAGAGCGTGGCCCTTGTCGGCCGTTAATGAGGGTCGTCAACCCATGGCTAACATGGCCGAGGGGCGAGGAAGGGGATGGTCGGCGGCAAGGTGCCCTCCTCTACCCCCACCTCTTGTTGCTCGTTGTGGGCATCAGTGGTGGACTCTCGACTTAGTGAGGCAAACAAGCGATGGTGGGTCTAGATGATAGGTGTTAAGCAAGGAAAGCAACCCAATGGGCATGAATATGCTCGAGCTTGATGTTTATCTGATATTGGCTTGGACAACTGTGTTCACAAACTAATTCAAGAGCGCACATCTCGTCACCTCTCTCTCTCCATAAGTGACGAGCATACAGATAGTGCGTTTGACCAGGCAAAGGACTTGAAGCAGGCCAAGCCACAGACTTCATTAGCCTTTCCTCTTGTTGGCCAAGACCACAACACTCTCAACAGATCTAGCAATCTGGCGTGATCTCTCTTTCTCTCTTTGAATGTGGGTGTAGGTAGTGGTAACGATGGTTCTAGACAATGGCAACAGCCCTTGTCGACGGCCGATGAGGGTTGCCGACCCAGGGCCGGCGTGGCCGAGGGCCGACGACCCTCATCGACCATCCTCACCCTCACAGGCTAGGGTGGGGGCGGTAACGGCAAGGCAAACCCTTTTTCTTTTTTAAGTAACTAATTTTTAATTTAATTTTCATAAATAAAAAAATTATATCACTTAAAAATTTAATTAAAAAGCCATGTAAAAATGCCACGTGGAATAGATTTTTTAAGTAAAAATGCCACATGGCACTTTTGACGAGCCACGTCAATTTTTGGCTGGAATTGGTACTTAAGTGATCATTTTTTCTTCGATTTGGCACTTAAGTGATCCGACATAAAGTTTTGGCATTAAAGTGAGCACCGTACATAAATTATGACACTCTCGGTGTTCTTATCCCGTTTATTCTAGGTCAAAAGTGATTGTTATTCTCATAATAAATAAATGTGTACACCTAAATTGAGAAAATATCACAGTTGAATCAGAGTTTCATAAACTTGCACATGTGATAATAGTCTATACGATAGGGCCAATTTCCATCCTAACCACATGATCCTTATAACTCATTGATGTTAGACCTTTAGTTAAATGATCAACTATCATCAATTAAGTGCGAACGTGTTCAATGACCACTTTCTTCTTTTTGGCATGCTCACTTATGGCTAAATACTTAATGTCGATGTACTTGCTTCGACTACTACTGTTGTGATTTTTAGCCATAAAAACCGAAGCTGAATTGTCACAAAATATTCTTAATGGCCTAGCAATGGAATCCATGATTCTAAACCTTTAAATGAAACTCTTCAACCACACATCATGTGAAGTAGCCTCAAAATAATAGATGAACTCAGCCTCCATAGTAGAAATAACAACCAAGATTTGCTTTGCACTCCTCCATGACACGGCTTCACCGGCTAGTATAAAAATATATCTAGATGTTGATTTTTTAGAATCGGCATAACCAATCTAGTCCGAATCTGAACACCAATTACTTCCAAGTTGTCTATTCGTTTATACATAAGCATGTGACTTTTGGTACATTGAAGATACATTAACACCTTCTTTGCAGCTTTCCAGTTGTCGATACCTAGATTATTCAGATATCTTCCTAAATTTTCACAACAAATGCAATGTTAGGGCGAGTGCAAACCTGAGCATACATCAAGCTTCCGACAGGAAAAGCATACGGGATATTCTTTATGTGTTCCCTTTCTAGAACGTTCTTTAGGCATTAATTCAAATTGAACCTATCACTTTTCGCAATATGTGAACAATCTTTCATTTGAAACCTCTTTAAGATTTTATTGAATAAGTTTCTTTAGATAATCCTAATAAACCTAGAGGTCTATATCTATGGATCTTAATGCTAATGACATAAGATGCCTCACCCATATCTTTCATGTTAAAATTCCTAGAGATGAATTGTTTCATCTTATGAAGCAAACCCTTATCATTAGTTGCAAGTAAAACATCATCTACATATAGCACAAAAGGAAACAAATTTTGCTCCCACTAACCATTTGGTATATACATTGATCCATGATATTCTTTTCAAAACCGATTGAAGAGATAACATCATGGACCCTTAAGTACCATTGGAGGGACGCTTGTTTCAAGCCATATAGAGCTCTCTTAAACTTGCATACTATATGCGCACCATTACTAGAAGAGAATCATTTTGATTGTTTCATGTAAACCTCTTCTTCTTGTTTTCCATTAAGGAACGCCATTTTCATGAATTGTGATTAATCCAATTTATGGTATAATGCCATGAAGGAAGAGATGAATTCTATGGCATCTAACAAAATTTGAGATTTGATTGAGTTGCCTAATGGTGTAAGGGCCATTGGTTGTAAATAAGTCTTCAAAACTAAGAAAGACTCATTGGGCAATATTGAGAGATATAATGTCTGACTTGTTGCCAAATGATTCGCTCAAATGGAAGGGAATGACTACACAAAAACCTTCTCTCCTATATCTAAGAAAGATTCCCTTCGCATTATTTTGACATTAGTTGCCTATTTTGATATGGAATTACATCTTGACTTGTGAAAACGTTTGAGGGTCATTTTCAACTCTAATATTATAATCAGGTTCTTGTAAATACACAATATAATCACTAGGAATTGTTGGTTTTCTTTATTCTAATGGATTTTCTTAATGTTATAACAACACTCTCCTGAGAAGCATGTTGTTCAGCTGGTTGTTCGACAATTTTCGGTAATTGCTAAACAACTTGATCCATCATATCAATATTAGTATGTTGTGGAACTTCAGTGATTGATTGTTCAATAGCTGAATGAATTAAATGTGTAACGCCCTCCACCTCGCCATCAACAATATTGTCCGTTTTGGGCCCCACTGGCCCTCACGACTTTATTTTTCCTCCAGAAAACGCGTTGTCGGTGGGTTAAGGGCAGCTTATCTCGTATAAGCTCTCCCAGCATTCCCTCCCTAGGCGATGTGAGACAGGGATGTCACATACTCTCCCCCCTTAATGGCACAACGTCCTTGCTGTGGCCTCAACGACACCAGCGAGCGCCCACTGTGGTCACCACATGTGGTCGAGAGTTGGCTCTGATACCACTTTGTAACGCCATCCGCCTCGCCACCGATAATATTGTCCGCTTTGGGCCCCACTAGCCCTCACGACTTTGTTTTTCCTCTAGAAAATGCGTTGTCGGTGGGTCAAGGGCAGCTTATCTCATATAACCTCTCCCAGGACTCCTTCCCTAGGAGATGTGGGACATGGATGTCACAAAATGGGCATTATGAACAACAACCAATCTCATACTTGAGGTAGGATGTTGAGATCTAAATGATCATTTTTAGAATGGAAGTCTTTCCTTCAGCCATCAAGCCTTCAATCAAGCATAACTGATCCTCTCTCTTGAGGAGAGATTGAAGTAGAAAGTGTATCCATGACCCACCTTGACTTCAAGAAGACAGCTGTCCAGGCTTTTTGAAAAAGTCTTTTTTGTCTTGTAAATGAAATGCATTTTTTTTTCGAATTTCTATTTAGAGAGAGGGGGCTTCAAGTTCTTAGGAACGCCCTCTTCATCCTTGAAGTAATATTCCCTCAATTTCAAAGAGGCATCTCTCATATTAATACAGGCTAATTTTTTCGGCATAAGAAGACCATTCTTTTCTAAAATGCTCCGGTGTTCTTTAATGAAATTCAAAAGCTCGCGGTTCACCTTAAAGGGTTGAGATTGGAGTCCATCCATAATAGTGGCTACCGTAAAAAATGCGGTTTTCACTCCCTTTAGAAAAAGCGGAAGACTAAGACGAATCAGCCTTTCGGATAGTACGTGGGGTCTTCTACTTAGAATACGATAAGGATACCAGCAAAGGTGCAATAGGCTAGGTCTGGGATCGATCCCATCTAGCAGGGTTTAGTATCAAGGTGATTCTCTTTCTTTTCCTATATATATGGGTCCGCTTTCTCCAAGTCTTTTTCAGAGTTTGCTTCAAGCCAGGCAGTCTTTTATGGCTATCCAATGGTTGTCTCTTTCTCTCTCCGCCTCAAGTTATGTTACATCGACATAAAGTTCTTGAAATGATCCCTCCCACTAATCAAGTTATTTTCAAGAAACTTAGCGTTTCTCGATTCTACAAATCTAGTGGTGTGAGATGGACAATAAAACCTATATCCCTTAAACATTTCAACATATCCAATGAAATACACACTTATAGTCCCTGGGTCTAACTTCTTTTCTTGCGGATTGTAAACTCTAACTTCTGACGAACATCCCCAAACACGTAAATGTCGTA
Source organism: Melaleuca alternifolia (assembly GCA_019926035.1). Lineage (NCBI taxonomy): Eukaryota > Viridiplantae > Streptophyta > Magnoliopsida > Myrtales > Myrtaceae > Melaleuca > Melaleuca alternifolia. The sequence goes on from JAGKPW010002175.1 coordinate 465,857, forward strand.
AACTTGATTTCCAACCTTTAAATAACTCAAAAGGTGTCTTTGAGACACCTTGATTAGAACTCGGTTTAATATGTATATTGTTGTCTTAAGAGGTTCAGTCCACAAAGACTTATGAAGTTTAGAGCTGCTAAGTATGCTCCACACCATATCCAAAAGGGTCTGGAATCTTCTTTCTGCTACACCATTTTGGTCTAGAGAACCAGACATAGTGTATTGGGCAACTATCCAATGTTCTTGAAGAAACTTCACAATCAGACTAGGTGTTTGTCCATCTTCAGTGTATCTACCACAGATAGTATGAGATATTTTTGTCCTTATGAACATCACATAAGGCGGTTAGACCACTCCCATCTTTTTATAAAGGGCTATCTGAGCTACAACGCTCGTATTAGTAGGAGCAGGTGGTTCGTCTTTCTTTATAACATAGTCAATTTCCATGCACCCCAATTGAAGAAGGATCAAGTCATTCCAAACTTTATAGTTATCATCATCCAACATGGGAGCATCATTTTTAAGTTTAGAGAAAGTCATAGGTTGTAAAACTGTATATCAAACGTACATGCTTATGTCATAAATATGAGGTTAATTGAACTAATATCATACTTTGCCAATGCAAAATTTGAAAATAAAAAATATGAATCACATAACATAAAAACTGCCTGTAGGCTAAATTTTAAATTTAAATTAATTCATAATAACTTCATGAAAAAACTATCATATTATATTCCTTTTATTAATCCCTGTGGGTAAAATAAGAAAAATAATAGGATATTTTAATCTAATTAATCATATTTATGTAATGAAAATTCTTGTGGGATAAAATTTATTATATTAATCTAATTAATTACATTAATGTCCTTTTCTAAATATTGATCCACAGGCACTTAATGTATATAATTTAATTAATCAAGGATCTTGTGGCTATTTCTTAATTAATTAAAAATATATTGATCATTGGACATTCAATTTCATGCAATATATTTTCACCAATTGCATATTGGGGCAAAATAGTAAATAAACCATCATATTTAAATAAATTCATAATAACTTCATGAAGAAACTATCATATTATATTCCTTTTATTAATCCCTGTGGGTAAATTAAGAAAAATATATATGATATTTCAATCTAATTAATCATATTTATGTAATGAAAATTCTTGTGGAATAAAATTTATTATATTAATTTAATTAATTACATTAATGTCCTTTTCTAAATATTGATATGGAGGCAATCAATGTATATAATTTAATTAATCAAGGATATTGTGGCTATTTCTTAATTAATTAAAAATATACTGATCATTGGACATTCAATTTCATGCAATATAAATTCACCAATTGCATATTGGGGCAAAATAGTAAATAAACCACCAAAATGGCAAAACTGGAAATACACTATAAGGACAAAACTGTAAATATGCTAAATAGGGGCAAAAACATAATTTCAAAAGCCACTTGGGCAAAAAAGTAAATAAATACGCATGAAGGGCAAAATTGCAATTGGGGATAAGCGAGATTGCAGTGTCTGTAGGGGTAAAAGAGGAAATACAGGAAAAGAATGAGGGCAAAAGAGGAAATTGGTCGCGGGTACGTGCCACGCACGCGCCCCCAACTGCAGTGCAGGAGCATGGCGTGCACGCGTCCACTCCTCAGCTACGTACCTGTACTACAAAAGGCGCGTGGTCCCCACGCGTCATCTTCCCCTTCCCAAAACGCGAAAGTTCTTCTCTTTCACGCCGCCTTCCGCCGATTCCGCCACACGATTCTTCTCCAACAACTCGCCCCAAACAAAATAAAATTATGGGTCATGTAGCCAATGCTCGTTCCACCACATGGGTCCAAGAATCAACAAAAACAACCAATAATTGGTCCAAAATCAAACCAAAAACCTATATGACAAACCCTAACAACTTGAAACTTTAACCGTGCAATTCCATCTCCGGCGATCATCCGAATGCCGATTACCTTAGGGCTTTAGTTTTCCATGACAATGAAAACATGTATGTTCCAAATCGGATCGTGGTTTGCCGAATTTTGACCGAAATTGAAGAAAATTCTGTAAAACCCTAACACCCGAAAATTTCGTTGCTCGATTAGCCTCTAGCGATTACCCAAATTCCGAATTACCTTATATCTATTCTTATACATGAGCAGTGCGACCATTCTAGTATGAAGTTGAGCAGTGGGTCACCGAAAATTTGGCCAGAATCAGCGATTTCTCCCATTGGCTTGAAAATCCCCAATTGCAATTCTCCCAAAAAAATAGCATAAATTCTCACGAAATTCCATCAAGATAGAGATGACAGGCTCTCATACCAAATGTTGGAATAGAAATACATGAAGAACCGAATGTCTTGATTTTCCATGAACGAACAAACCGTTCGTAATCGAGACTAAATGCGGAAACGTTGAAGAAATCTTTACTTACCTATAGCCATTGATGAAATTTGATTGAAAACTTGATTCCGATATGATGAACATTCAGAGAACGAGAGCCCAACCTTCTGCTCATGGGCATGGAGGAAGATCCTGCAGCTTGGAAAGGAGTACCGACACCTATTCTGGTGGCGTGTTGGTGACGGTAAATCCATTTCGCTATGGTTTGATCACAGGCATACTAGGGGCCCCCTGGACTCGTCTTTTTCCAATAGAGAAATCTATAGATCGGGATTCTCTAGGGATGCCAAGGTGGAGGATTTCATCATAAGCAGGGGTCAGCCTTCTATCCTTCTTCAGAGATTAGATGATTGGGGGGATATCCTTCCCATACTAAATAGTGAGCCGGACTCATTTCTTTGGATGGGTGATCCCTCTGGCGCGTTGACCGTGGAATCGGCATGGAGAATTTTACGGTCTTCTAGTCAAGTAGTCCCATGGTTTTCTTTTGTCTGGAACAAGATGATTATTCCCCGGCATCAATTCTACCTATGGATTATGATGAAAAATCGACTACTCACCCAGGTACTTCTACTATCCCATGGTAGAATTGAGTACTCTAACTGTGTGTTTTGCAATACTGGACCAGATTCTTTGGATCACCTATATTTTGGATGTTCTATCACATCATGTTTATTACATCACGACTTGTTTCTTTTTGGGCGGGGAATTGTACTCTATCCTGGAGGAGTTCTTCATGGGCTGAGATGGTTATATGGGCAACTCATCATAATTCTGGTAATAGCTTTTATCAGTGCATAGCTAGATTTGCATCGGGACCATTATGCCATATTATTTGGAAATCGCGGAATGACGCGTTGTTCCGCAATATTGCTATCTTTATTCTTGCCATAAAGCTGAAGCTAATCAGGATGGTCAAGGATAAAGCCAGGACATTCCAACACGTGTTGGACTCTCCAAGGAATAGAAGGACACAACATAATTGGGGTATTGATGCCGCCATCTTCTCTTAAGTTTTTACCTTTTAAGTAGGACTTGTTTTGATCATTTTTTTTTTGCCTTGTTTGGCCATTGTTTAGGCCTGGTACTTAGGCCTCTTCTGTGTCTACAGTTACATCTCGGTTCCCTTACACTCAAGTTATTATGTTGAGTGTAAGTTTTGTGGAACCGAGAACTGATGCTTTGTACATATTGCATGATTGGAAGATCAATACAAGTACTTACCTCACCAAAAAAAAACATTCAGATAACGAATTCTCTAGCCAATTGCCTTCTTGAAACTGATGGTGTGTTTTCTAAATGAATTTAGAAAATAAATATAATTCAATTCTGCATTAAAGGGTTTGGCTTATAAGACTCTTATTTGAACTCACGTTCACACCCCCTCGCTTATAACTTCTCCCATCAAGAAACCGTACTTTTTGGGTGATTATCACATAATATAAAGTAGTTAATAAAGGTTGATGAATCAATAACCGAATGTGGGATCACATTATTTTATAACATCTTTAGCACGTTGTTCGCTGATGTTCATGGGATACCTTCCTAACCTCACTGTCCTTATTCGACATTGAAGTGGCCAACTGATCGGCGATCACCCAACTGAAGTGGCCACCTGTGGTAGCTGTTGGCTTCAGGAGGCCACAACATAGTGGGGAAAAAGCCTCAGGAAGTCACAACATAGGGGTCCTATCTGAAGCACCTTTTTCTTTCTATAAAGTCGATTACATTCTTGTGTTCCTCCAAAGCTCAATAAAGACGAGTGAGTTTGGCTATTTTGTCATCAACCTAGCGCGGAGACTTGGGAAAGAAAAGTCAAGGCTGTTAATTACTGCGGACTATTTTGTTCAGTCATCGCTATCTTTCTTGCAGATTTTTTCATCCAAACCATACATCCTCGAAATATCTGCACACTTTAGAATAACAGTTTTTATCTAATAATTTGAGCTTTTACACAGAATAATGGGTTTAGAAGTTTAATCAAAATGGTGAATGGCAAATTGAAAGGAAGAAGTGACCCACCTATAGGCAAAGACTTGGCGTTGGGAGATGAGGATAAATCTGAAGTTCGTGAACGTAAAGGAGGCGAGGCCGACACTTCGACAAGGCCGAGAACATGGTGATGCATAGAAAAATAATTGAAGCGACGGATGACGTTCGAGGATGCTTTATTCCACGTAAAATTTGTGAAATTATTGCTAAGCATGATTTGGTATTTAGAATTCTAAGTATCAAAATGAAATATTAATGGTGTTTGTAAAGGATCTATACTTTCCATTTAGTGTATGCTCGTTGGCCCTGAAATTCACTACCTGTATATATATCCCTAAAAGAAAAGCAGGCCTACTTTACTAAACAACACAAAATTCCTTAATACCTTTGCACTCAATAAAAAAAACAATTAGCATCAGTAATATCAAACTTCAATATGACTCAGGCTTATTGGATTATAAGTGAGAAGTTATTATTATACTTATATCATGTTATCTAGTATATTCCAAACTTCAATATGACTCTGGCTTATTTAATAATAAGTGAGAAGTTATGTGTCGTGGCCATTGTTGACGACACAAGGATCGGTATCAATTATTGGCCTATAATGGTGATTATTGCCAATCAATTGTTGACGGGTAACGTGTAATCAACGATGACCGACAAAGGTATCCATCAATGGAATTGATTAATTGTCAAGTCATCAAGATAAAGTTGTATGCATAAAAAGCACCAAGATGCGACCACAAATTTAAAGTTAATGGAGGATAAGTGATTGAGGTCGCGGGGCAACAACCATGTCAAGATGCGGTTGCTAGCTTGAAGTCGCTAAAGAACAAAAGCGATTGAGGTCGTGGAGTAATTAGCACAACTTTTATAAAGGACAACCGTTTGTAGACAAATCATGACACCACGAGAGTATGGGCATCAAACTTTCGAAGATGGAGGGAAGTGGATACTACCAGTGAAAAACTACTTAGAAGCAGTATGGCACAACCACTATGACTACTGGATAATCTCCCGCGTAAATCAAATAAAAATACCACCTTTCAACTATCTTTAATTTTCTACAATATACTTTTAGTTTTTAGACTCACATCATCAACTAAAATATAGTGTGTTTCTTAGTTGTAGTTTCAAGATCCACATAATCAATTATGTTTCAGTGTGTACCTTTATTCTATGTATTGCATCATCAATTAAATTACGGTGTAGCATCTTTGCATTCAAAAATTTATATAAAAGAGGCTACTTTTCAAAATTTGTCATTGATTATATTTCAAAATTGTTAATGCTTTTATAGCTTCATTTGAAGTAAAGTGTCGATTCTTTATTTATCTATGCTATTTCGTATCCCGAATCATCACAAAGCTTTTTCTTTACATTAATGAACGAAGAATGGTTTTCGGTGAAAAGTATTTCATCGTAGGTGAAGTTCTAGCAAAACAATAAGTCCATTTCAAACAAAATTTTACGCTTTTTTTTATATTATGGTCAAGGGATCCGTTATGTGCGTGCGCATGCACATAATTAGGTAATTTTATATCCTATCATATATCGAAGAACGCCTTCTACTTTAAAGGGATCAAAATCCTTTTTCCTCTCTGAAATATCAACAAAAATATATTATGGAATTCTTTCAACAGGGAAATGTATAAAATTATCACTTTTTCTCTCTCACATACTTCGATTATAGAATTTAATTTTTTTTTAAGAAACGACCTTACCAAAAAAGTTTGAACTTATTATGTAATTTCCATGTTCATGTATATAATTCTTTCATATTGCATAAAATATTATTTTAGTTATTCAATAATTTCAATATTTCACAACAAAAAGATATAGAAAATCATTTAAATGTTATTTATTTATTTATTTTTGCATACATACAACATGTGCACACTTTTTCTGGTGGATATATAAATCGATAGATAAACCCTGCCATCTCGTGACAATGTAAAAAGACCCTATTATCATCACTTCATTATCTGAAGACAAGGCAAATTCGTTCAATGCACGTGTATTATGACCTGCATTATCCACCACCGAGATGATTCTATTTTGAAGTTGTCTATTCTTCACCGACTGATGGAAAAATTTTGTGTTCATATCACCCTCCTTCAGCCATCGTATCCTCGATTTCTGCTTGTAAAATGCCTCCTCTTGCAATCGAAGACTAGAGAAAGCCTCTATAGCATCTGTCTCCTCCTTGGCTAACCGGACATTAGTTGGGTCTTGCAATAAGGATTCTTGGATCACTGATAATCTATGTCTGGCCAATCTTGTGCGCTCAGAGATATCCGAGAAAGTGTCCCGATTAAAATGTTTCAATCTTTCCTTGAGCATGCGTAGCTTAGAACAAAGTTGAAACATAGGTGTACCATCAACATAGTAGTTCCAAACTTGGGCCACAATCGTCATAAAGTCGGGGTGTGACATCCAGTAGTTAAAGAACTTAAAGGGTCGTCGAGCCTGGACAGGTGGTATAATACGCACAGTCATCGGAGAATGATCAGAGATACCCGATGTAAGGAAACTCGCCTCTGAAAATGAGAATGTAGAGCTCCAGTAGGTGTTTACTAAGACTCTATCAATCTTTCTCTGCTTCCGGTTTGCTCCTTGTGAAGTGGTCCATGTATATCTACACCCGGTATATCTTAAGTCATCCAATTCAGCCTCTAACAAGCAGTTATGCAAATCATCAAAAGCAGGGATCCAGGACTCAGAACCTCCCACCCTATCCGATGTATATCGAATGGCATTGAAATCCCCAGCAACCAACCATGGCATATCAATGTTCAATCTACCCCTCTGTATAAGTTCTGTCCATAATGGGCGCCTCGAAACAAAAGAGTGCTTTGCATATACAATAGATAATGCAAAAGACGTATTCGATGCAATCTCACTAATCTGACCATGAATGGTTTGTTCAGATTTCACAATAACTTGATAGGTCACAATCCTCGAGTCCCAACCTATCCAAATACTCCCTTGTTGGGAAAGGTCATAATTAGCACACCAAGCCCATCCTTGGATGAGATTTGTAGAAAGCTCCGCAAAAAGAGTTTCAGATGCCCTAGTCTCCAGAACACCAATACAACAAAGGTTGTTACTTCTAACTAAGTGCCGTACTTCGGCCTGTTTTAGTGATGTACCTATCCCTCTAATATTCCATACTCCTATATTCATATGTACAAGATATAAAGATAGATAGGATGTTACCGGTGCTTGGCTTGCCGGCCCTTCCTTTTCGGGTTCACTCTGGGAGTAGGCCTTGGAGGAGTAGGTCGGTTAGGCCGTTGCGAAGCCTCATCACCGGTCGCCTCATCCGAGCGACCATCGTCATCTGGGGAGGATCCACCTATATTATCATCCGAGACGGCTGCCGGATCTGAGAGATGAAGAATAGCACCACTGGGGGAGGATATCTCACCCTGAGTAGTCGGTAGATCAGAACAAAGGACACCAACAGGGGAGGATGTCTCACCCTGATTGGTAATAGATGAGATAGCACCCTCTGGGGTAATGACCTTCTTCGAAGGCTTTTTCTTCTTCTAGGACTTGGCATGCTGCCAATCCTCCCCCCTACCCCTATCATCTCCAGCATTAGCCACATCCAAATCATCGAAGAAAACCTCTAGCTGGACGTGAGACGAGGTCAATGGAGATGTCTCAGGTGGAGATCGATTCATAACGGTTGAGGGCCGCACCAGGGGGGCCGATCCAACGCCATCGACCTCGGGAACTGCAGGACCAATGGTAGTGACTGTAGGAGATGTACTAGCATTGGCATCCACGAGTGTATGCTGAGGGTAGGGGCGAACCGTTTCATTCGGTTCGAAAGTTCCTTGTACTAGTGGCGGGTCCTCCACGGGTACAATAGGATCCTTACATTTGTGGCCAAAAGTGCCACAAATGTTACAAGCAGTAGGCTTCCACTCGTACTCCACCTTAATGGGATGGAGATCATCATCCATACGAAGTAGAATAGAAGTCTTGAGCGGCTTCTTGGCACTTACCTCTACGCATACCCGAATAAAGGAGAGCCTCTTTGCTTTCTCAGTTTGACTATCCACATATAGTGGCTTACCAACCTTACTCGCAGTGGTACTTATACTCAAAGGTGACCAAAGCGCATAGGGAACATTCCACAGCTTCACCCAAATAGGAAGGGTATCATGCCTACATTTCTTGAGTTTCAAGTGTGGATCCCATTGTTGTAGAATGAGTGGAGATTTAGCCACAATTATATGGCCACCATCAATGATTTTTCTCCTAAAATCAGCATCCGGAATGTGAAAAAAATAGAAGCCATCCTCATTGGCTCTAACTTCGTTCAAATGGGCGCCCCATGTCTTCTTTAGAATAGCCTCCGTGAGTTTAAAGGGGATTCTTTTTCTCATATAGTACCCAACTAGACATTCCTTCCACTTCGGTTCACATGCCTCCAACATCTCCTTAGTGACAACCAACTCCGAATCATCATCAGTAAGTGAAGGGAAATGCGTAAGAGAGTACCCGTTAGTGATTCCCCTTGCCACGCTCGCCCAAGAACGAATTGATTCTTCTCTCGGACCACCACCAACTAACTTTGATTCACCATTGGTCCCATTAGTGGTACTCGGTCTAGCCATTAGACCGGAGCCATTCATCACCCGAATCCGACTTTTGGATCTAGAGTTTCGTTGAACACCCGAAATGCTCGCAATTGGATGCCATCGATCATTACGCCGTACAACACCCGGTACCGTCGGTCGCTCGTTTTGGATATTACGAGTCAAAATAGGGAACTCTTCAAAATTCAGCTGGGGAGCTTGATCCATAGGTGCTTTTCCACGGGTTATGCTGCGGCCCCTAGATGGTTTGGGAAAACCTGCTTCAATGGCAGCACCAATCTCATCTCCTTGGTGATTGTCATTACCAAGTGGGGGCTGATTATCAAGTTCCCCGTTCTCCATCACCACATCATCTGAGAAAAACCACAATAGGCAGCAAACAAACCAGCAATGCCGCTATAACACCAACAACCAGGAAGCTCAAGCAATTCCAGCACCTCAACAGAGACCTTATCCACCGAACTCCAAATCCAACCACACCAGAAAGGGCCAAACAGCAAGTGGCCAAAAACTAAACAAGCTTCAAAGGGCACTCCCCTCCAAGAACAGTCCCAATCCAGCCACCCTCCACGAGTTCGCACCAACAAGAGACTGAAATCAACATAATCAGAGAAAACAGGGGAGACAAAACAACGCATTGACCTGTCGGTTTGAAGGGGCCAAGGACGTCGGGAAGATCCCTCCACCGTGCGACGTGCCAAGGCCAAGAAACGACGTGAAAGTCGGGATGTCAGCCGCTGAATCAGGAGGCACGCCACTGGAGGAGGGGCTCGGGAGGGAGGAAACACGCCGGCCCTGCCGCTGTACCCGTCGGTTTGGAGAATAGCCGATGGGAAAATCCGTCCACCACGCGAGGGTCCGAAGCCAAGGATGCGGCGTGAAACTCGGGCCCTCCGTCGTTGAAGAAGAGTCGACCAACGCAAAGGAATCGGGGAGCAGGAAGACAGCTCCGCCGCGGCCTCTATTTGGGGTGAAGCGAGAGGGAGGCTAGGGTTTCTGCAAAAGACTACATACTCAACTGCAGGGGGAATCGCTTGGTAGGATGGTAGATCAGGCTGAGGGGAGGTTCTCCTTGAAGTTTCAGGTCAAACCACCGCCGGAGTCGCCGGAGAGATGGCCAAGACGCTGTCGGCTTTGAGGGACGAGGCCCCGGGATGAGGCCACGAGGCCAGCAAGATGACCTGCTTCCACCGTGCGAGAGATGGAGATCGAAGCCGCGCGAGCTCGGGAGCTCCGCCTCTGGAGAGACACGACGGCGCAGATGCTACAGAGCTCCGCCGCTGGAGAAGCAGAATATTTTTTTTTATTGGTATTCCGTTGCTTATCTTGTGAAGAATTGATGTTCTCCGCAGATATGCTCATGATGAAGCCTCAGAACTTGCAGCTGGATGCAACAAAGTTCTTTGCTTCAGTTAGCAGAAGAGAAGAAAAGCTCTTTGACTTTTTCCGTGCCTTGTTTGGTAAGTTGAAAGTTATCATGCCAAATATGCTTCCAATGACTGTATCTTGGGCTATCATTTAAAGACTTATATCTCTGAGCTCCATGTACTTGAGTTGACTTAGTAATTATCCTGTCTCTGAGTTATATCCGATTCAGAGATCATTGGCATTTGAAGCAAAGTCTATGTATATGATGTGGAATTCACAAAGCATAGAGGAAATATCAAATGAGAGACTAGCATTAAGCATCAGGGAGGAAGGGGAGGTCCATTGTGTATGGTTTTAGACAATACTTTGTCAACCTCTGTTATTGATCACATATTTGTTATGTGAATGCACCAGTGATTTCCTTTTCACATTTTCCCATCAAGGGCTTTAGTCTCACCTTGAGCTCATTGTAATCTGACAAGTTGGAGCCTTGTTGTAAATTGAAAGAGAAAAAAGATATAAAATAAAATTTTAAGAATTATATGGTATAAATTAAAAAAATTATCAAATAAATCATATTGTATAATATTATTTTATTGATGCATTTTAAGTAGATGTGGATTTTCAAGAATATTAATGCATTTTAGAAATAACGGTTGGGTCGGGTATGGGTCATTATATTTACACTACATGAATATGGGTCAAAACGAGTTAAATGGGTCAAATATGGGTCGACCTATATTTGACCCAACCCAAACCCGACTTGACCCACCCATTTGACATCCCTAGTGCTAGGGAGGGTAATGGCCTTTACTTAGCCTCATCAGCTACAACTGAAAGCAACCTTGCCCGAACCCCTAAGCCTTGCGCATAAATCACAAGCCGCAGCCATGGTAGGGCCTAAGGCCTCATTAGCCAGGGGTAGAGGTGGTCATGGCCTTGCCAACCGTAAGAGAGGCAAACTTCGATTGCAGACCCCAAGCCTCACCTAAACCCCATGCTTCGCCTAATTTGGCCAACCATTGTAGGGAAAAAAGAAATAAAATAAAAATGATAATAAATAATGAAAACAAATGAACTGAATTGCACAAATTCAAAAGATTTAGGAATAAATTAGCATAAATGCAAATAGTGTAAAACTAAATTGACAAAAAAAGAAAATAAAAAAACTGAATTAATACAATCGCAATAGGTTTAAAACTCTTTTGATAATTTTCCCCTAAGATACATTTTGTGAGATAAAGGTTAAGGTAAATCCACACCAATTAAGGGCCGTTTGTCCACTTTTGGCCTTATTTCTAAACCGATCCTTTTCCCCGATGGGAAAACCACTATAAAGATCTACATACACCATCTTCTATCTCTCTATATATTTTATAATTTAGCTGATAGAAACAATTTGCACTCAATATTTGCAATCTATTTCTACATCTAGCAAATTATTCATGCATCTATTGAACTTATTCCCTTTTCTCACTTATACCTTGGTTTTACATTTATTTATAAATACATAAAAACGTACTTATGTCATAATTCGATCTTTTTCCTCACTAGCATCCAAACAACATATTAACTAAATCCCTTTAATTTGCTTCTGTTTTTTTCTCATATTTATTTAGATCATTTCTTTCCTATCGGATTACTCCTACCAAAGTGAGATGAATCTTTCTCAGAAATACTATATCCTTTATAGTTCAAGGCCAAATAAGCGGGTCGCATCAGCCTGACATATTTAAATTATGGGAATTGATATTACTAATTTGTGAAAATGAGAAAATTACATCAAATATAAAATCTGGGAACATCCATCACACAATGAAATCCTAGACGAGCAATTTCTCGGCAGATGCAACAATCACACCAATGTGCCATCTCGAAGTCAAGTCAATCGGAAAAGGAATTGATGTTTACCCAATCTAGCGACCAGAGACGCAGACTACTATAAATTGGGGGATAAGACTCACAGTTTGCAGCAGAATCATACATTTTCCCTTGAGTAAGGGAAGTTCCTGGTACTGGGATGTGACTTCTACCCGGACAACATGGCAACATTTGGTAGCAACTTCTCCTCGCGTCCTTTTTTGAGCCAGACAAATTAGTTTGCATCTCTAATTCGATTGACGTCGCTAGTATTTCCATTGACATCGAGTGGTGTAATTACTTCGTGCGAATCACTTTTCTAGACCTATAAATGCGACGTGATGCCATAGTCAAGCTAGTTGATGCGAAATAATCATAGTTAACATCGAGACCATTACTGCAGGTTAAGTTAATTGGCATTGGCCGGTGACCATTCTACTCTTGACCGAGTCAATTGACCAACAATACGACACGACGCGTTGACTTCTCACAACTCTGTGAGAATTGAAGTCAAGTGACCATCAATTCCTAGACAATTCACGATGACTCGCGGCGAAGTCGCGGCATCGGGTAACTTGCACTGGACGGGAGGACGGAGGTGGCTGGACAGCGGGGAGGCCCGAACCAATGGCAAATAGAGGCTCCGGCGAGCACTCACGTGACGACCGGAGCTAGGGGAGGGCAGAACTGTGCCGGGACGGCGTCGGGAGGTGGCAACAGTGGCTGGCGCGTGGCGTGGATAGGTCAGCGAGGCCAGGCCAGGCAGCGCTTCCGCGGTGCAGCGGTGGACGACGTCGGGTGGACAGGGAGCAGCGACGACGGACAGGGAACTGAAACAGGGGGGAACGGACGACGGAGGTGGCAGGACGGAGGAAGATGCAAAGGACAGCGAGCTCGCACCGCGGCTCAGTGAACAGGTCGACGTCCGAGGCGACATTGCGTGGCGAGGCAGCTGGGCGAGGCGGCAGCTGGCGGGGCGGCTGAGGCGGAGCTTGGTGGCGGACGCAGAGGCGGAACGAAGAAGCGGAAGCTGCAACTATGGAGGAAACAGCAACGTCCGCAGGCGCCCAAGGAGGAAGACGAAGAAGAGAGAGAGAGAGAGTCTGCTCCGACGGGATGGGTCAGCAGGGGAGAGAGAGAAGGGGAGTTGGGTCAAATGTCAAAGATGGCAAGGGAAGTCAGCGGAAAGAGGAGGAAAGGAAAGAAAAAAAAAAGAAAAAAAAAGGAAAAAAAGGAAGGGGAGGACAGAGGGAAAAGGAGTGGTTCAGCGAAGAGAAGAGGAGAGACGAGAAAGAAAGTCAACAAAGGTGGGAGAGGGTGCAGTGGAAAAAAAGGGGAGGAGAGAGGGAAAGAATAAATAAAGAAAGAGAGGGGAGGCGAGGAGAGAGCCGGCCGGCGCAAAGGGGAGAGGGGGAAGAGAGAGAGAAATTGGAGTACGAGGGATGACTTTTGATTCTCGCTCAGCTTCCACAAGTGGTCTTCGTCTTTGATTCTCAATTAGAGTACGAGGGATCTGCATCACAAGGTTGGGGTAAGACTCCTCGATCGAGTCATGGCGTGCAACCGCATGGCACGTGTAGAATTGACAAAACTTATGGGGGCGACCAATTCAAACATCATCGTTCCTATAACTCCGTCCCAATCTCGCTTGGCTAATATAATTGTCAATCTAGCCATGAAATCTTGCCTCGCAGTCTCCCTCTCTCTTTCATCCACCTTCTTCATCATCAGAGTTCTAAGTATCGAATTTCTACCCAGTTATCTGTTTCATGATTGCCCAAACACCAACTCCTTCGCTCCCAACTCCACCTACCGGTCCAACCTCGACGCCCTCCTCTCTTCCCTCTCCTCCGCCGCCACCAACAGCACCGATGGCTTCGCCAACGCCACCGCGGGCCAAAGCCCTGCTGACCGGGTCTATGGACTCTTCCTATGCCGCAGCGACCTTGACACCGCCACTTGCAGCTACTGCGTGACCAAGGGAAAACAGGAAATCCTCCAAAGATGCCCCAACCAACGAGTCTCCGTAATCTGGTACGACGCATGCATGTTGCGGTACTCGAGTCAGTCCATCTTCTCGATCATGGAGCGCGAGCCTTCTCTTGTTCTGCCCAACGATGATAAATTCACTGACCCCGGAGAGCTTGGCGGAAGTATAGTTAAAGAAAGCATCAAGGACGTTGCCTACAAGGCTTCACGCAGCGCGTCCGGGAAGAAGTGCGCGGACGCAGAGATGATCAGGAGCTCGTGGAGTCTGTACACCTTGGCGCAGTGCACGCCGGACTTGGCGGAGGACGACTGCAGCTCGTGCCTCCTTTTCCTGAAATCTCTTGTTGTCGTGGGGAGGAAAGGAGGGAAGTTACTCACTCCGAGCTGCAACGCGAGATACGAAATGTACACCTTTTACAACGCCACCGCCGTGGGGGCCCCACCTCCTCCTCCTCCGGTTACGGCACCTGTAGGCCCACTTCCTCCTCCCGCTGCGACACCTGGAGGTATTTGCAATTTATTTTTTTCTTTGCCACGTAATTCACAGTTCTGCTAAATTGGAAATACCGTTTGGGAAAAATCTTCCCAAAGGCTGTTCCTGCAACCTGCAATAATAAGGCCATATATATCGAAACTAAACTATCCTTCCATTGTTCCACGGCATCGTTTCGAGGAGAGAAGTAAACAAATGAATCAAAATTCAGGCTTCAATTCATGTTGGGGCCAAACGGAGAAAATGGTGAAAATGACTGAAGATGTCTTCAGACGAGTTTAAGCTATCAAAAGTTGGAAAATGGTGAAAATAGATGTGATTGTACCCACCATATCCCTTGGTGTAGATGAGAAATTATCATCGATAAAAACATTTCATCTATTATGGAACAGTGCAGTTTTATTTTCTCGTTAGTTATTTTGAACTTGTTCCTTTTTAAATTTAAGATTATTTAGAATTAGTAGGAACATTATATATGTTTGAACACTAGGGGCTCTGTCAACGAAGAAATAGGTAATCAGGTGTCCCTATTGTCGTTACTAGAGGAAGGGCTATGGTGGGGCTTGATTAGCCTTAAGACCAGTCAAATGGGTAGGTCCGATTGGGTTTGAATTGGATAAAAAACGGCATATGACCCGAAGTAACCCATTTTATCCCAATTGGCCCATTTTTATGTTATATAATTTTAGCAAGCCAAACATGACCTAATCCATATTATTGAAATACATAACTATTTTGGCCTTCAAATCCTCGCCAGTCGTGGACTTATGGAGGAGGGTTGCGGCCCTTGCTCAATGGCTATCTAGATAAGAGTCACAACCCTCAGTTGGGAGTTGCAAGGGCTTCATGGCCTCACCTAGTATTAACAAGGGTTGGCCAAGCCTCACCAAACTTAATATAAAAAAAAAAGAAAAAAAGAAGAAGGAAAAAATAAAATAAAACATAATATTACAAAAAAAGAAAACTTATAAGGGAAAATTCTAAAGTTTGTTGTGAATCTCCAACGTCATATGATGGGTTGGGCACTTTAATTATTACTAGAAGGTCGGTGGAAAAGTTTTCTATCTGTCCTATAGGTTTGTTTTCAACCTATTTAAGATTCACTAGATTGTTAGGCATTTATTTGTTAGACCCACTTAAGCTTGTTTTTAGAATTTAAAGTAATCCGTTTATAATCTAGATCAATAAATATGAGTTAAAGCAAGGGTCATTGACTTGTTTTGCTACCTCTAATTTGCCTTGAGTCCAAAGCTTGATCATGCACGATAGAGTTCGTTGAGATAATAAATATGTCCGTAGAATTGTGTCTCGAGCTTGAATCTGTAAGTTAAAATTTCGAAATTAAGTGTTGAGCTTGAATCTATTGATAAAAAAAGCCAACCCAATTGATGTCCAGCCTGAATTATGTGGAAACACAAATTTCCGTGCTATTAGAACTAAGTTGCTGACTTAAGTCTGGATCATATTGAAAGACAAAATAAACAAAGTTCTCATCGGAGTCAAAGTCCATGTTTAACTCTGGCCAAGGAATTCCTACAAGTCCAACTCACAGTCATGTTCATAAAGAAGACCAGCATTGGACTGGTTGTGATTAATATATTCATAAAGGTAATGTGAAATGGGTTTCCGAGAGAGATTTAAAGCCCAAATGCTCGTGTGCTGCAGCAGCGGCAATAGTATCAAGGTGAGTTCATCAATTCAACTGCGGCTAGAGCTCGGGGTGTTTAGCTTTTCCCTTTGTGAATTTTCTAAGTGAGACTGGGAAGTTGAGTAAACATAATTGAGAATTTCTTGAGTTTAATCTAAGGTTGAAAATGGTTGAGTGATTCAATGATTGTAAACTCTTTAATCCTTCGAATTCACAATAAATTTCTCTACAGCTGGTTCTGCTATTGAAATAAGTATCAACAATCAGATTGAGTCATGTAAATTTCTAATGCCCTTGCTAATCAGTTGATTTCTCTGATAATTTTAATATCTTATTGTATCATCTGTATTTAATTGCAAGATTCATTAGGTTCTGTGTTTTTCACTACTATTGATATCGAATCTAAGTATAGGATATCTAGAACTAGCGTTTTTGTTGTTTGATCACTATCTAGAATATTGCATTCGGGATCATGTTTGGAGAAAGAGTTGAAATTGAGAAGGTCCACTAGAGGAACAAATAACGGAGCATCAAGATTCCCGCTCTTAACAATCCAAAGTTCAGCGAACGAGTTGGACTGTAAGGATAAGCTATCCTAAGAAATGAAAGAAGCCGACAAGGTATCGTTGATGGAGAAGGAAAATAGCATAATCCTGTTGAGTATGTAAAATAATGCGTTGATTAATTGACATGGTCAAAGAAAAAGTTGTGACAACATTATGGGCAAAACTTGAATCACTTTATCTGATGAAGGACACGAATAATTACTTACATATTCTAAAAACGATGTTTCTATGCCGGGTGTTTGAAGGGACTCCAATCAGAGACTATTTTGGATGAATTGAATAAAAATTTAAGATGAACTGGAAAAATGTCTATGAAGCCTTTTCCGATGGCAACCAAGTTTTAATGTTCATGGCATCACTAGCAAATTCTTTGGAAAACTTCACTAACACTCTTCCAGCTGCTCGCACTATGATTTCCCTAGAAGAGATAAAGTCCTGTTCTGTTATCTGCGTATTGACAAAAGAAGCAGTAAATACATAACTTGGCACATGATATGAGAAAGAGAAAAACAAGGGAAGTTTGGAAGTAGCAAATCGAAGAACCTATGAGATCCATGTTCCACGTCTCTTAGGGAGAGAGTTCTCGGCTAACTTATATGTCATACTCCTCCCTTGACCAAGAGATAACGCGTTTTTCTGGGTTGCGCGCTCATGAGTTGCCGCGGAGGGCCGCGAGGATAGTGGACCCGAGGAAAAAATAGCCGTGAGGGCTAGTGGGGCCTAAAGCGGACGATATTAACAATAGTGAGACGGAGGGTGTTACAAAGCCGATTCTCGATAGCATGTGGTGACCATAGTGGATTCTCGCTGGTGCCGAGTGGAGGAGTATGTGAGATCCATGCCCTACATCGCTTAAGAAGGGAATCCTGGACTAGCTTATATGTGATACTCTGCCCTTGACCCACAGACAACGCATTTTCCTGGGTTGCGCGCTCATGAGTTACCGTGGAGAGCCATGAGGATGGTGGACCCGAGAAAAAACTAAGTCATGAGGGCCAATGGGGTCTAAAGAGGATAATATTGTCGGTGGTGAGGCAGAGGGCGTTACTGAACCATTCTAAATAGAGATCCAAAATCCAAAACCATCGATGTTGCTGTTGTAATGAGGTGAGGAACTACAAAAATCATGGTTTGAAGTTCAAGGGTCATGGAGTTACGATGAAGTATCTAGGTGACCGTAATGGAGTTGTCATAACAGATGACAGTTTGGTATGCTCTACCTTCAAGTTTAATTTCCCTATTGACAGGTGACCAGACGGACTAGAAATGATTTTTCCTTCAACCCGGACATTTCACCGGAAGCAAAAACTTGCAAATGATTCGACCAAAAAAAAAACAATACTTACAAATGCTAGAATTGCAATTGAAGTTAAACTTTATTGTTTAAGCCTTTGCTTTCAAGCATCTTGAGGCTCCTTCCTGCGAGTCGAAATACCAATCTTGACATTCCAGTCTAAGGTCTAATTCCAATAGAGTGAAGCGGGGCATTAGAATGTTTACATGATAACGATGCTTTAATCCAAAAAGCTTTTTAGATCAGTTTGGCTCTTGTCTCATGCACATAATGGCACATGTGCAGGAAAAAGCAACAAATCCACCGTGATGACCATCTCCATTACCGTTCCTGTTGGAGCTGTTATGGTACTTCTCTTTCTCATTTGTTGTTTGCTTCGAAGAAGAGGACAGAAGCCATATGAAGTCGTCAAAGGCAAAAGTGGTAAAATGACTATTTGCCGTTATCTTTTCGTAAACTGTCTACATCATATAATTGATCATATTATGATACTTCTTTATTTTTCTCAAGAAATCAGACATATAACCACACAAAGTGGGAGTCTGTTTAATACAATTGTGACTATGCTGTGCTAAAAAGTTGCTGTCAAAGCCTGCAACTTGTTAATTGAGTTATACAAACTAAAAAACCTGTAATACCTTTAAAATGGATAACACAGCAATGACGTGCTGGCCGAACATCTTGTAAAAACTGCACCGACACCCTTTCTCATAATTAAAGTTGGTCAGCAAACCGTACCAGATCAGACAAGTGGAGCTCCTAATCCTTATTACAAGCTTTAAAATCATTACTACTCGTATTTATCAATGCCTAAATATCAACAGTTTGCCTTTTAAACTTGTAACTAATTAAAAGCCAACGTGCACTGGATATTAGAAACAATTAAATGACAACCAGTATCAACTTTTGTTAGCACTATACGAGACTAAAGTTATATGATTCGAAATACTGATGGGTACATATTATTCTTTTGCTTTTATGAACATGATAAAAGGTTTGTGTCACTATAATAGAATAGTGAAATGATTTGATCATAATTTTGCATAAGCTCTATTGTGAACTAGAAAAACTTACATACCAATACGGGACTATTAAAAACATTTATAGAAATATAGATATCCACCTTAATAATTCACATCTATTACTAATTTGTGTTATCAAATAGGGAATCACAAGAAAAATGTTTTAATTCTATGAATTTGAATTTACATTGGTCATAGTTTGGTGTTTAATTTATTTTAGACCATATCATATCATTAATTGACCCGAGTAAAAGAAGAAGAAGAAGAAAAGAAACATGCCTACCCAACTACAGTGTGGCTTGTCTTTGTATGTTTATAATTGGTTTACTTCAAAAAAGCAAACGAGAATTTTTTCCGACAAGAAAGGATAGTTCTATTCAAAATTATATTCGCATGAGTATTTTAAGTAAAAGGCCTACTGTTTTACTTAGAGAGGTATCAACTTCAACTATGCAAATCAGTTGGTGCAACTCATAGCTCCACGTTTTCAAGATGTGATATAGAAAACCCATGCCAAGAAATCTTAACCGACATAAAACCTTTGGTCAATAAAACGATAGAGCTGACCATACATTCGTTCAAATTTCTTGGTCAAAACTCGATCTGTCGTCACATAGGATTTCTTGGGTTCCTTTTTATCATGGATAAGTCAAGCTTGTTCATCGACCAGGAAGAGACAAGATATCCCACCGCAATCATATATGTCAGGAACTTCCATAACTGCTGCTCCAACAAGTAAGGTGAGTATCGGATCCATTTAAACATGGGGGCCGACCAGAAACGGCCTGATTAGTTCGGCTCACTACCTCCATTCAGGCCGATCCCTGAATTGAACAGGTTGCTTTGAAGCCCCTGAAAAATTCAGACTTTTACATATCACAAGATTAGAACTATGTCTTGAGTAAGTACAAATAACCAGATAATCACTTCACCGTGGATAGTTTTTCCTTTTTATTACGATAAACTTAACGTTGACCCAAAGTATCAAAATGAACAGGCTGGTTTAGATTTCCAGTACTTGACCGAACCGACCTACTCTGGAATCGTTCACTCCTATATACAACAACCTCCGCCAGAAACAGTCCACAACAATCAAGATTTATAGACAGTATTCAGTAACTGTTCATGCTCTTTCAACCTTCAAACTGTACTTTGCTGGCCAAGCAATTATGATCTCATCGGTAGAAGGAATAGTTTGGGAATGTAACGGCTCATATCTGGCCTTCAAGACGAAGTATGTGCAGCAATTCCACAAAAATTTTACCAAACACCTGTGAAAATCTCTCCCTTTCATAACCTGCTGCATCAGGACAATTCAAACTCCCAATCACCAATATCTCTATTAGGAAAACAAAGCTGTAGGGCACTCTTCCAGACTTGCTTAGAGAAACTGCATCCAAAGAACAAATGGGATCTAATCTCAGTTGTTTCAAGACAAAAAAAAAATTTAGCTAGGCCATGATTAGAAGACCATCTGTCAATTCCTTCACATACGGGCAGCTTATCTTGTATAGCTAACCATAATAAGATTCAAAACCTCAGCATATTAAGTGAAAGCCAAATTAGTCATTGCCATTTAACTCTTGTGCCTCTATTCCTGACAACCTCCCAAGCTGAAGCAGAGGTAAGAAAGTCACTCGAAGCGGCAGTGCAAGTATCTCTATCTACCAAAGAAGACTTAGGAGAAATTACACCACAAACAGCTGCCTGGATTGATACCAATTCTTCAGACATGGCATTGGGCCATCTCCATTCAGAGTTACAGATTAGATCTGCCACTTGTGCAGTTCAAAGAAGAGCATAATCATAAACTATTCTCCTTGGGTATCCACCAAGATGCCATTAGGTAGCCATGAGTCATGCCAGAGAGCCAGATTTACCATTACCAGCCCCAAAACAAGGCCTCAAAATGCTCTTAATCTAAACCAATTCCCTTCAAGCAAAGGTAGCATCTGCACTGCAATTAAGAGGCCTAACACTATCCTCAGCATGAAGAAGTGATCATATACAAGATTTATCTCAGTAATTTGTTTCCTATAGAGTTAATTATTTTGTTTATTGTCTTCTTTTCCCTCATGACCAATAAAGAGAGTAAAGATTGCTTGGGGTAGGAGGGACCCAACCATGCTAGTCTAATCCGGTGCTCTTCATTGTGATAATGTTCCCAAGCATTGGCTACCCTATAAATGCCACTAAGAGCCACTGTCAATGTAATTTGACATTTAAGTTGAGTTGTTTGGTAATGTAGATGCAGATGAGCTTACCACCATGGAGTCCTTGCAATTTGACTTGGCCAACATAAAAGCTGCAACAAATGATTTCTCTCATGAAAGTAAGTTGGGTGAAGGTGGATTTGCTGAAGTTTTCCAGGTACGTATCGCATAATAGTTAGAAATAATCAAGAATGCTTTACATATGGATTTGATGTCCAAGCAAGAGAAACATTTAAATCTTTTTCAAGTTAATAATTTAGAAATTTGTAGCAAGGAATTAAACAATAAATACAAAACTCTCTAGGATAGACTTCCTAACGGACAACAAATTGCGGTGAAGAGGCTATCTCAAAGCTCAAGGCAAGGTGACGAAGAATTTAAGAATGAAATTCTATTAGTTGCCAAACTTCAGCACATAAACCTTGTACGACTACTTGGATTTTGCTTGGAGGGAGATGAAAAGCTACTGGCCTACGAGTTTGTACCAAATAAAAGCCTTGATTACTTCTTATTTGGTATGTTTTTTCAATTGATTATAGTTTTTTTTATGCTACATTTGGTGAATGAGAATAAATATATTGGTATTGTGTGATGAGCTTCACCTTGAGTTTTTAAATGAGTGCCACATCCTATCGCATTAATAAATTTTGGTGCAATGATGCATATACTGAAAAAAGGGGACTATTGGATTGGCCATTACGTTATAAAAGAGTAAATGGGATCGCTCGAGGAATGCTCTATATTCATGAAGATTCTCGACTCCGGGTCATCCATCGTGACCTAAAATGTAGCAATATTTTGTTAGATAGTGAAATGAACCCAAAGATTTCAGATTTTGGCATGGCAAGGATTTTTGGAGTCAATCAAACTCGGGCTAGCACAAATAAAATCGTGGGGACTTTGTGAGTCTTAGTTTTTTTTTTATAAGTGACTTTGTGATTGGATACTAGATTTGCTCATTTTATCTATTCAAGGATGCTTTGAATATAAATCTGCAATATACATGTGGCTAATGTTCGTTTTTGTAGTGGTTACATGTCTCTAGAATATGCAATGCATGGAGAGTTCTCAATGAAGTCCGATGTTTATAGCTTTGGCATCCTACTTCTAGAGATCATTTGCCGCAAGAGGAATAACTTCTACCACCAGTTGGACGGGGGTGAATATCTTGCTAGTTATGTGAGTTTTACCTTGCTACTGAAATTGAAATTCCTTTGTAAAAACATGATTCTCTTAGCCTATAGAAACAATCGAGGCTTATATGCTTTTCCTTTGGCATTTATTGTTCTTCACAAGATTCAGACATCTTTCGTAATGAGTCTTCAAATTATTGCGACAATTCTGCGAAGATTTTTTGGAATTATTCTTGCAGGCATGGAATCGATGGAGAGATGGCATGCCCTTGGAAGTGTTGGACCCGGCTATCTTGGATTCACATTCAAGAGATCAAGTGCTTCGATGCTTGCACATTTGCTTACTATGCATTCAAGAAGATCCAGCTCTTAGGCCTACCATGGCCACCGTAGTTCTCATGCTCAGCAACAATTCTTTCAAACCCACTTCGCCTCGACATCCATCATTTTACATCCAAAGTAGATTGCAGCCACAGAGCACCCCAATGGAAGAGCTTGAATCAAACCAATCCACCAGGAGGACTATGCCTTCGTCGACCAATGGCATGTCAGTCACCGAATTGTACCATGATCTTTTGTGAACATTGGAATTTTGTGGTGCCATTGGAATCCTTCTTCATGGATGGTCTCACAGTGAGATTTCTTAGCCTTCCACCATGATCTTTTGTGAACTACAAGCAAAAAATGCATTTACTTGGAGAATAACTGTTAACCGAACAAATGAGGTCGTGTGCATTTAAAAAAAGACTCTACGCATGCTATCCATCATAGATATTATGATTCTTCTAACATTTTGTTACTATGTGAGGCTAAATCATAGATTGATCCACTGTAATTTGGTGCATTATGTACATTATTGTGCTTCTATAAGGCTCAATACTACCTCTCTTGTCTAGACTAAATAATCAAATTGAAGTTTTCAATAACTAACCCATTAGACTACACGTTTCTTCACTTGTGAAACTAGTAGGGCTTCAATGCTATTTGTAAATATGCGTGTAGGCTGAAGGTGCTCCATCCCTGATAGGCTTTCTCTAGGGAGCTTATCAATTCGTGTTGGGTTTGCAAGCCCTTATTACAGAATGCAAATCTCGTCTAGACCATCTCCGTGAAATTCAAGCTGTCCTTTGTTGCCATGAGGCAAATTAATCAGCAAACTGGATCGTCCAGGCTTGAAGCTCTCCCTTTTGAGCCATCCTTCATTCAAAAGCCCTTTTTTTTTATTGTTCGGAAATTGTTAATCAAAGAAATGAAAATTTCGACCAGGAAAAGAAAGACCCGTAAGTCTTTGTCTTCTTTGACAATATATATAGCTCGAGACGAAGATTATCCATGCCCTATGTGAATGCATGTTCCCCTGTGAAATCAAGAGTAAATTTGTCGTAGTTGTGTCTTCCTAATTCTTTGACTAGCTGATGTGACTTTTTAATTAGCTGTCACGATATTTAAATTAGATTAGCTCTATTAGTATCTTATCATGGATCTAATTGTAATCCTTTGGGGACAAACAGTTGAATCGTCCCCAACATTTTTACTAATGGTTTGCATGAAACCCTTGCCAACGACCGTCACTAATCTATAAGAGCGGTCCATAATGTAAGTTCCGAACCGATTTTCACTGACTCTCTCTCTCTCTGGTACTGTTTCGCTCGTCGCCTATCGGTTTCTTCTAGTAGAGTTATCTTGTTTAGATGACTACAGTGGTAGCATATTTTTGCTGAAAAGGTCTCTTCCCCAATTTGGGGTAGTTCACCCACTTTTGTGTTCGATAAATCCACAATTTAGTCACGTACGCCTGTAGCACCAAATGAATTTTGATTAAGGAGCGTTGAAAAAATTCCTAGATCTGCTAGAATATGTGGTATCCTTTATTTATACATTTTTCCTCTCCTTTACCGTTGAACCAAAATGTACCCAATAAATAAAGAAACACAAAACATCAAAATTGAAAAACTGAACATTCAGACCTCGAATGGTAAAAACATATTAAATTCAACAACGTTGTTGCCTCCCGCTCTTTGTCCAAGGAGGAAATAAAAGCTTTGCTTGGATTTGTTTAGATTAAATTCCACCCTCGGTTTTTGGAAATAAAATTTAAGGCCGATTAAATCAATTCTAGGCACACCTTCTTTCTCGGAATATTATTTTCTGCTGTTGTAAGATTTGCTTTTCTAAAGATGAAAAGATCCTTTATAATTATGTGAATTGATAATTAGTGCAGAAAACCGAGTTGGTTCTATACGTCTAATTCTTATGCATAAGCCAAGTTCTAATACCTTAAAACACTACGTGAAGAGTTTTTGTTTTAGCAAAATATTAAACTCATTAAGGCTGATTTATATATTTAACTGGTTAAATGATTTGTGGGGCTAATATTGATTTCTACTATAATCTTTTATTTAGAAGCTTACTCACAATATGACGTATCTCCTAATAAAACAGTTTGGTAAACTAGGCTTAATAAATCTAGCTTTGTGGTTTAAGAGCATCCAAAAGTTGTTCAAAATACTCACTTTAGTACCATAACTTTTCACCAAATCACTTAAGTGCTAAATTGGAGAAAAAACGATTACTTAAATGCCAAAAATGAGAAATTCTAGTCAAATTATCCACATGGCTTTTAATTTATTTTTAATTTTCTGTGGCTTTTTAATTTATATAAATTAAAATTTTAAAAAGCTGAAAAAAAGCATGCAGGGAAGGCTGCAAACCCTTGTCACCTCTAATGCCTCACCATTGCTAGATTAGGTCAAAACTTGCGAAACCCATAAGAGCTCTGCATATGGATTGGGCCTAAGAGCTCAAACTGCATTCTTGACGTGAATATGTCGGCGTGTACTTCGGGCGGTATTAATAATGATAATTCTAATAATTTTATTTTTAGTTTTTCTTTTCTTCTTTCTTTTTATCGTTCCTTTTTTTCCACTGTAGTGACCAATGAGGCTTCGGCAAGGGTCATGAAGCCCTCACTTGCCGCTAGGGAGGGTGGTAGCCCTTTCTCAACCTAGTCAGTTACAAGTGAAGGTGCTTTGCCCAAGCCCCTAAGTCTTTTGCATAGATCACAAGCAGTAGCCATGGGTAGGGCTAGCCTTCCTAGGGCCTCGTTAGCCATGGGCAAAGGAGGCCATGGCCTTGCCAACAGAAAGTGACGCAACCTTTAGTTGCAAACTTCGAGCCTCACCAAAACCCTAAGCCTCGCCTATTGTTGCCAACAACTGTAGGGACAAAATAAAAGGAACATAACAAAAAAATTAATTGAACATTTGCAAAAATAAAATTTTACTAAAAGTATTTACATTAATATCGGCTAGTTAAAATTGGGTAAATGAATTGAATTGGCATAAATGCAAAAGGTTTAGCATTGAATTTGCATAAATGCAAATAATGTAAGACTGAATTGACAAAAAATGTGTAGAATTGAATTGGTATAATTACAATAGGTTTGGAACTCTTTTGACAATATTCCTCTAAAATACACTGCGTGAGGTAAGGGTTAAGGAAAATCCATACCAATTAAGGGTCGTTTGTCCACTTTGGCGTTATTTTAAAACCCTATCCTTTTCCTTGATGGGAAAAGAGAGATCGCGAGACCTATTAGTGGTGTTAGTTTGTAAGAGTGGATGTGAGTTTGATCTAAGCCAAATCACTATAAAGACCTACATGTGTCATTTTCTATTTATGTATATAATTTTTATTGTTTATCTAATAGAAATAGTTTGCAGCTATATATTATCAATCTATTTTTGTATCTATCAAATTATTCTTGCATTTATTGAACTTAGTCCTTTTTCTCACTTATACCTTGGTTTTACATCTATTTCTAAATACATAACAAACGTACTTTTGTCATAATGCATTCTTTTTCCTCTCTAGCATCCAAGCGACATATTACTGAATCTCTTTAATTTGCTTACGTTCTTTTCTCTCATAACTATTTTAGATCCCTTCTTTCCTATCGAAACACTCCTTCCAAAGTGAGATGATTCTTTCTTAGAAATACTATTCCCTTTGCAGTTCAAGGCGAAAAGAAGCAGGTCACATCAAGCTAACATATTTTAATTATGGGAATTGCTATTACTAATTCGTGAAAACAAGAAAGTCACAGCAAAACTAAAATCTGGGAACATATCCACCACACAATGAAACCTAGACGTGTAATGACCGCGTTCGGGTTCGGTTCGCGATTTTGGCTAAACAGGAATTTTCCAGGGAAATTTAATAATTTCCCTTTTTATTTCGCGAAAATTGTGAAAGGCTTTGAATTTAATGAAAATCTATGTTGAAAAATTTATCTGGGCCCAAAAATGTCAAAAACTGCAATATAGGATTTTTCTAGAAATTTTCTGAATTTTTAGGAATTTTTAAAACAATTTTCCAATTTTCGGGAATTAAAAAATATTATTTTAATTTAAAATTCCAACCGGCCAGCGAACCGGCCGGCCCAGCCCGCGAACCGCCGGTCCGGCCGGGTCGGACCCGGCAGCACGCGCGCTGCACGCGCGCGGCACACGCGCGACACGTGTGCCCGATCTCCCTCTCTTCCTCTCTCCTCTTCTCTCTGGCATTCGGTCGAACAGTTGATGGGCATCCATCAACTGTTCAACCCGTCGCCTCAACGGCCACTGTGGCGCTGCAGCCACCCACCCTCTGGTCTGAGGGGACAGCCGGAGGGGACAACAGCCCTTGGCGGAGCAGCACGTGGCGCCGGCGAGCGGTTTTTCCGACTACCACCCACCTGCTCCCACTCGGTATAAACCGAGCGGGCAAGCCACTTTGAGCCCGGAATTCTCCGAGCTCAGTCCACCTCTCGGCTCGTTCTTGGTGTCCCCGTGAAGCCTGCAGTGCCCTCTCTTCAACGCCGCCGGTGGTGGGCTCCGACTCGCCGTGCTCCGCCGCCGACGGCCCCCGATAGAGAGCCTCGCGGCCAGCGTTTCTGGAAATTTTCCAGAAAGGCCGCGGCTTCAAGAGGTAAGTTCACCCCTCCTCCGACCACCTTGGCTCGATTGGTTGATACCAATCGCTTCCTTGGCCTTCCTAGTCCTTAGATGTGGTGTAAATTTGTCTGTTTTTGGCCTAGACTCGTTGGATTCGAGCTTGAAGCTCGGACCTCCTTTCTCGGGAAACCCTAGGTGAACCGCCGACTTCGTGGCCGTCTCCCCGCCAGCTCCGACCACCTCTGGCCAAGCCGTGACCACCGATCGACGCGCCGGAGGCTCAGCTTCCTCTCCTAGCCGGTCTCGAGCCTCGATTTAGCCGAAGAACGGTGAACGGCGGCCAAACCCGAGAAAACCTCTTGACCCGACACACGAACTGACTCACGACCCGGAGTCGGGGTTCGCCGGAGAAGACGACCGTCGCCGGAGTCGTCGCCGGAGCCGTCGTCGTCGCCGTCGCCGGAGACAGAAGACAGCCAACGGGCTAGGCTGCCAGCCCAGCAGCCCAGGCCCAGTCAGCCAGGCCCAGTCAGCCGGCCCAGCCAGCCAACTAATCAGCCGACCGACCTAGGCCCAGTCAGCCGGCCCGGCCCAGGTCCAGCTCGCGCGGCCCAGAAGGAAAAAAAGAAAAAGAAAAAAAGAAAAAAAAAGGAGAAAAGGAAAAAGGAAAAAAAAAGGAAAAAAAAAGAGGAAAATTTATTTTTCCTTGGGAGCAACCAGGAGTGCAGCAAGGGGAAATTAGCCAAGAAAACTCACAAGTGAGTGGACTCTAAACCTTTATTAGGCGCATTTACTGTTTTAGTAGAAAATGGGTAGAAATGGGTAGAAATGGCTAGGGCGAGTAGAACGGTTAGGATTCCTTGTTTACTCGTCAATTTCATTGATTAGTTAGATTGGTTAGCAGTATTGGACAATTGTTAATTGTTGACCACTTAGGTGGTTTAGTTCGACTTATGTCGACCTAGGGACTGGCATCCCACGTTTTACGAGAAATGTCCTCGTACGTTTATTTGTGCTCAAGCGTGTTCAGAGTTGGGACCCCTCGAGGAGAAAGGAGGATTGGCTTGACACCTCTGTTAAAATCTTAGATTTGTTAATTCATTTATTCCTACAATTTAATTAAATTAGTCATTTATCATTAAATGTTCTTTCGTATAGCATTTGATTAATTTAGTTAGTAGTCCTTTTGCTATTCAATTTCATTAAATTATTATTGTAATCAGTCAATTCTAGTATTGCTTTGTGTATTTAAATCTTGCGCCATTTTTATTTAATCAGTTATGCCTACATAAATTCTATATAGTCATAATTAGGTTCTCGTTGTAGGTTTGCCCCACCCTGTAAATTGTTTAGACCCCAATGACATCGTTAGTCTACCTTTAACTTAGAAATCTGGAGGTGGGGAGTTCTTCGATTTGGGTTGGAAATGAGTGTTTCTATGCGGAGCTTGGGGACCTTGGGATGAGAGTTTTACAGATAGGCTTGCCTAGGGTCGACTGACAGGCCAACAGAAGCCGAGAGTCACGGTCGCCGCTCAGCTATACAATCAAAAGTCGCGGGGAGGAGAAAAGATGAGAGTTTTACAGATAGGCTTGCCTAGGGTCGACTGACAGGCCAACAGAAGCCGAGAGTTGGGAGGGACGATTTAGGGACCCTAGGGCAGGGTGTTCCTAATTTAGGATTAGGGTTCGTTCACTGGGATACCAAGTATCTCATTCCACCACCCCACCATCCCAGGACCCCCGTATGGATCCGGATCAGGACCTATCAGACTTGGAGGACCAGCTAGAGGAGGAGGAGCTTATGGAGGAGGGCCCTCACGAGGAGGAAGCTTGGGATCTACTGGAGCTGGAACCTCAGGACCCGGAAGACTGGGAGCGGCAACTGGAGCTGGAGCTGGAGTGGGATCCTCAGGAGGAGGAGGATCAGGAGGAGGGGGACCTGGAGCCGAATATCCCCTTCAATTTGGATGAAGAAGAAGCGGAAGACGAAGAGAACGGCATGGCAGCAGCCCCCGTTCCCCCTAGAGACATGGGAGATGTAATAGACACAGAAGTAAAGGAAGATGGATTAATCCAAGAATTCCACAGCACGACCGGTTGGATTTGGAGCACTACGAAGCACATCTGGTACCCACATCAACACATTAGCGTGTACACGGGCTTCCATGAGACCGAACTAGAATTGTTGGTTGAAAAGTGTGAGGTACCACAGGGAGGCTACGAGTCCGGCTTCGAAGACCCTGATGGGGCAGACGACTCAGAGGATGGCACCGTGGATAACCCAAAGCCTTCGTGTGTGCGAGATTGGCCCAAGCCGGTGGATACAACTTAGGATTAGTACTCTCCCTTTTTCTCCTCCCCGCGACTTTTGATTGTATAGCTGAGCGGCGACCGTGACTCTAGGCTTTTGTTATGTCTCTCCTGTTCTCTTCCCTTTTTGTATTTTGACCTGACTTATCCTTGTATCTATGGGAAGTAAGTTTCTTGATCAAAATGGAATGTAGTGTTCTACCTTGGGAACAATTTAGCTAAGAACTAGATTCTTTTGCAAATCTTAGAGTGAAGTTGGATCCTGGAAACATTGCTACGACTCCGAGGAAATCGGGGCGTGACAAGACGAGCAACTTATGGGTGAATGCAATAATCACACCAATGCGCCATTTCGAAGTCATATCAATCAAAAAAGGAATGATGTTTACCCAGTCTGGCGATGGAAGATGCAGACTATTACAAATTGGAAAAGATCGATTCCTCATGATATAGGTATGCACACAACTCGACTATCCCTACGAGCTACCTACTAACAGTCAATCGGTCCACGATCGGGTTCAAGTTCTGGCCATATGATCAGTTGGATCCTCAATATACATGAACCAATCACCATTTAAACACATGCACCAATTAATAAGATAAGACAGTCCACAACCAGTCTGATTTATTCCAATCAAATCATGAAGTACACCACAAATATAATTTAACACAAATTGCTCTATACTGTAGATCGCCTCGACACATTAATTAGGGATTCGCACAGTTTCCTAATTCGAACGACAAACCATCGTTTGGTATTCTACAGCACCACCACCCTCACCCATTGGCCAACAATCTCCTATCCAGTCTAATTTACTCATGATATATACCCAATAAATTCTCGGCTCCAAAGCGATCCTAAATACAATTCATGCATATTCTCACTTCAGTCAATTTATCCAATTCTACTAAAGTGATTAATGGTCATAATCGAAGATTATGATGTAAATTCTTTTTCGGGTCCGTGTCCTAGGCAATTCAGGACAACGACTCGCGGCGAGCTCGCGACATTGGGTAACTCGACAACGAGAGCACGGACAATTTGGCATGGCTCGGCACGACATGTGGCGGCACTGTTCCGGCGAGTCTCTCACAGGGCTCCAGCGAGACCAGCGAGACTCCGAACGCTCCTTATATTTAAAGAAAGGAGGAGAGAGGGAAGGAGAAAGAAAGTCAACAAAGGCGGCAGAGGGTGCAGTGTAAAAAATAGGATGAGAGAGGGAAAGAAGAAATAAAAAAAGAGAGGGGAGGAGAGGGAGGGCCGTCGCATGGGGGAAATGGGGAGGAGAGAGAGGAGAGAAAAGAGAGAGAAATTGGGTTGTTCCAATCGCTCCTTATATTTAAAGAAGGGAGAATTTCAAAAAAGGACCTAAAGTGGAGCAATTTTTTCAAAAAAGGGCCTAAAGTGAATATTGTGTCAAACAAGGACCCATAGTAATCTAAGTAGTCTCAAATAAGGACCTAGTCTCGCCGGCCGGCTAAATGTCCGCCGGACGGCGAAAATGTGACATTCCGGCAACCGGAATATGGGCAATTTTGTCCAAATTTTTGTCAAAAAATAATTTTAACTTAATTTTTAATAAAAAAAATACATGGCCGCCACCCCACGGGCTGCCGCCCGCCACCCCCTCGGCGAGGGCTAGCAGCTTCTCGCCAGCACCGGGAGAGGGCCGCGACCCTCTTCCAGATCTGGGCGAGGTCACCGGCCCTTCTCTCTCCCACAAAATCTTGCGCCTCCTGCCACAATGCAAAACCCCTGAGATTCCAAATGCCCGCCGTGACTGCAGCTTCTTCTTCTTCGTGTTTCTTGCGAAGATGAAGGTGACCCAGAAAGATTCGGAGAGAATGGCCTTCTGGTACCAAATGAGGGTGTCACCGTCCAGAACTTCGACTGCAGTGTCCGCCATCGGCGGGTCGCAAGCCCTCGGGCTGCCGAAGTTGATGGTGTGGCTCATCCTCTTCGTGTCCGTCACCTCCGTCGTCTACACCCAGAAGCTCGTCTCTTCCTCCCCTGCCTGCGTTGACAGCGAGGCCTTCTCCACCTCTCGTCGCCTCACCTCCTCCTCCTCCTCGGCCACCGCTGCCAACTTATCTCTCTCCTCCTTGCCGTTGGCCAGCAACAGCACGGCCCTGCCCAAGGGCCGGCATGCCGTTGCGCGCATAAACCAGGGAGAGGTCGGTGACCCTCGCCCAGATCTAGGAGAGGGTCGCGGCCCTCTCCCGGCGGCCTGAACGTCTAGTTGCTGCTGTGGGGCACCTGCGCGGGGAGGTTCGTGGAGGTGACCAGCCCGAACTCGGTGAAGGGCACGAACTTGGTGACTAGCTTGAAGTTGACAAGCTTGCAAAAGAACAGTTCGTGAGAGGGAAAGGGAAGAAGAACAGTGGGGTTTTTCTGGTTTTAGACTTTGCTAGTTTTTATCCAATTTTTTTTTACAAAATTGCCCATATTCCGGCCACCGGAAATGTCACATTCTCGCCGGCCGGTGAACATTTAGCCGGCCGGTGAGATCAGGTCCTTATTTGAGACTGCTTTAGTCACTATGGGTCCTTATTTGACACAATATTCACTCTAGGTCCTTTTTTGAAAAACTTGATCCACTTTGGGTCCTTTTTTGAAATTTTCCCTTTAAAGAAAGACCCTAGTCGAAACAAACGTCTCTCTATTTTATTTTTATTTATTGTTGTAAATTTTCCACTAATTCAAATCCATCGTTTTCTCAATAAAAATTCACTTCAAACTCCCCATTTAGTCAAATATGATTTATGTTTCATCTTTCGATGAACTCGGCAAGGAATTAAAAACACCTTAATCAGAAAAAAAGAAGCGCCCATCATCAAGAATTTCCAAAAAATCGGCTATTTAAAAAGCCCCCACCTCGATCCTCCATGGGTTGCTCCTCGCCTGGAAGTCCATCTGCAGCTTCCACATTCGCTCTCAATCCAGTTGGATGACCTTTGATTCTCGTTCAGGGATTAACAAAATCGATCTGAGTCACCGTCGCAATTGAGTGAGCGACGGTACATCGCAAGAAAAAGGGGAGATTTCCATTCGCACGGGGGTTGGGATCCTCCACACCACGAGTGGTCTTTTCACATTCTAATATATCTGATTAGTAAATTGGAATGCGAGGGGTCTCCAAACTGCACATTCCATCACAATGTTGTGGAAGACTCCTCGATGGAGTCGTGCAAGTGCATGGCACGTGTAGAGTGGACAAAACTTATGGGGGGCGACAATTCAAATATCATCTTTCCTATAATTCCGTCCCAATTCTTGCTTGGCTAAACAATCATTATCAATCCAACCATGAAATCTTGCCTCGCCGTCTCCCTCTCTCTTTCCTCCTTCTTCTTCATCATCAGAGTTCTCAGTGCCGAAGTTCCACCCCTTTATCTGTTTCATGACTGCCCAAACACCACTCTATTCGCTCCCAACTCCACCTACCGATCCAACCTCGACGCCCTCCTCTCTTCCCTCTCCTCCGCCGCCACCAACAGCACCGATGGCTTCGCCAATGCCACCGCGGGCCAAAGCCCTGCTGACCGGGTCTATGGGCTCTTCCTATGCCGCGGCGACCTTGACCATGCCACGTGCAGCGACTGCGTGACCGCTGGAAAACAGGAAATCCTCCAAAGATGTCCCAACCAACGAGTCTCTGTGATCTGGTACGACATGTGCATGTTGCGGTACTCGAGCCAGCGCATCTTCTCGATCATGGACCGCGAGCCTTCTCGCGTTCAGTCCAACAATGATAGCTTCCCTGACCCGGTGAGGTTCGCGGAAGTACTTGAAAAGAGCATCAAGGACGTTGCCTATAGGGCTTCACGCAGCGCGTCCGGGAAGAAGTGCGCGGACGCAGAGATGACCATCACGAGCTCGTGGCGTCTGTACACGTTGGCGCAGTGCACGCCGGACTTGTCGGAGGACGACTGCAACTCGTGCCTCCACTTCCTGAGATCTCTTATTGCCGTGGGGAAGCAAGGAGGGAAGTTACTCACTCCGAGCTGCAACGCGAGGTACGAGTACTACCCCTTTTACGACACCACCGCCGTCCGGGCCCCACCACCTCCTCCCGCTGCGACACCTGGAGGTATTTTGCAGTCTATTGTTTTCCTTGCCACGCAATTCCTAGTTTTGCTACATTGGAAATACCGTATGGGAAAAATTCTTCCCAAAGGCTGTGCCTGCAATTGCAACCTGCAACAATAAGGCCATTCCTATTGAAACTAAACTTTCCTTTCATTGTTCCGCGGCATTGTTTCGAGGAGAGAAGCAAACAAATGAATTAAAATTCAGACTTCAATTCATGTTGGTGCCTGACAAAGAAAATGACTGAAGATATCTTCAGGCAGGTTTAAGCTATCAAAAGTTGGAAAATGGTGAATATAGATGCGATTGTACCCACCATATCCCTTGGTGTAGATGAGGAATTATCATAGATGAAAACATGTCATCTGTAGTGGAATGATGCATTTTTATTTTCTCCTTAATTAGTTTGAACTTGTTCCTTTTTAGATTTAAGTTTATTTAGACTTAGTAGGAAAATAAAATATGTTTGGACATTGGGGCCTCTGTCAACGAAGAAAGGGGTAATCAGGTGGCCCTATTGTCCTTCCTCGAGGAAGGGCTATGGTGAGGCTTGATTTGTCTTGGGCCGGTCAAATGGGTAAGTCCGGTCGGATTTGACCCATTTTAATGTTATATAATTTTAGCAATTCAAATATGACCTAATCCATATTATTAAAATACATAACTATGTATCAAAACATTTAAACTACTTTAAGCTCTTCGTAAGAATATTTTACACTCATAGATTTGTTTTTCTAAATTAACTAAATAAGTTTGTTCGGAAATAAAAGAAAAAAACCTAAAAATTCTTTCCTATCGAATCACTCTTACCAAAGTGAGATGATTCTTTCTCAAAACTACTATTCTTTTTATAATTCAAGGCTAAAGAAGCGGGTCGCATCAACCTGACATATTTAAATTATGGGAATTGCTATTACTAATCCGTGAAAACAAGAAAATCACAACAAAATTAGAACCTGGAAACATATCCACCACACAATGTAACCCTAGAAGAGCAACTTATCGGCAGATGCAATAATCACACCACAGCGATGCGCCATCTCGAAGTCAAGTCAATCGGAAAAAGGAACTAATGTTTCCTTAGTCTATACACGGAAGACACAGACTACTATAAAATTGGGGGATAAGATTCCCCCTTGCATCAGAATCATATCTTTGCCTTGAATAAGGGAAGATCCTCGTATTGGGATGTGACCACTACTCGCACAACATGGCAACATGTGGTAGCAACTCCTCCTCGCGTCCTTTTATCGAGCCGAACAAATTAGTTCGCGTCCCTAATTCGATCGACGTCCCTAGTATTTCCATTGACATCCGGTGGTGATTATCTGTGTAAGTTTGCCCGCAGTTACTTCATGCAAATCAATTTTCTAGACCTGCAAACGCTATGTGATGTGATACTCAAGCAAGTTGTTGAGAAATAATCAACGTTAACATCGAAACCATTACTGCAGGTTATGTTAAATGGCATGGGCCCGTGACCATTCTAATCTTGACCGAGTCAAGTGACCATGAATAAGACACGACGCCGTTGGCTTCCCACAACTCTGTGCCACTCCTTTTAATCCTGATAATATTTATTCTATTTTAAAGATTTTCCTTTTGCAAAATACAAATAAATTCATTTTAGTTCTGCGAACCTCACGGTTTTTTACCCTAAAAATTGCTGAATTTATTTGAAAAAGATATATGTTATTAATCATCAAATGATATGTCCGGCTGTTATTGACTGTTATATATGACCCAATTAAGATCCTTGACAATCTAACTAATATCTTAGTAAAATCAATGTAAACTAACTTTAGTAAATCTAGCTACTTGCTTTGAGGTTTTAAATTGTCGACATCTAATACTTCTCTCTCTTCTTCTATTTTTTTTTGTTTTTTTGTTTTCTAACCTTATCCACTCGCAAGTGAATGCTACTACATAACGAAGAAGCATCAGCTCTGCAATGTATAGCCTGACAATCTCCGGCTCTGCATCAAGCAAAACCATTCGAAGCACCAAAAACCACCAAGCCATAAGATGACTCACTCATCATCCGCTCTCAATTTTCTTATTTTTCTGACTGTTCTCATCCGAACCGCCGCACATCATGCGGAATTCTGCAATTACACCGCCGGAAACTTCACGTCGAACAGCGCCTATGCAAAAAACCGCGATGCCATCGTCAGAGCTCTCTCCGAGAACGTGTCTGCGCATGATGGATCCTACACCACGAGCATGGGCGAGAACCCAGACACCATCTACGCTCTCACTTTCTGCCGGGTTGATACGTCGGCAAATATCTGTGAGAACTGTGTGAGCTCCGAGGTCCATGATTTGGTTGACTGGTGCCCAAACGGGAAGACGGCTTTCTCCTGGGGAACAGGAGACCAGCCTTGCTTTATCCGTTATTCGAACACCCCAATCTACGGCATACTGCAAACGGAACCTACCCTTTTGCTGGATAACGCCGATAACATCACCATCGACATCACCACGAGCCCAGAAATATGGTGGAACTTGGCGTCAGGAGTAGTGAACAAAGCCGTGGACAGCTCTTTGAAGCTCAAGTTCGCAACGGGGCAGGCCGACTTGCCGGACAACCGTACGATCTACTCGTTGTTACAGTGTAGTCCTGGCTTGTCGGCAAACGATTGCAGGAGCTGCTTGGACAAGGCCCTCGACTATTATAAGTGCTGCCGCAGAATGCTAACTAGCGGTGTTTATAAGCCAAGTTGTATTTTCCAATGGGATTTGTACCCGTTTTCGGAGTCGATCCACAGTCCACCATCTTCTCTGCCACCTTCAGCTGCTGGTGGAAATCTGGACAAAGGTATATTGCGTTTATGCTCGTGCAAAAATTAGCATATATTTTTATGACCGATACCATTTAATTTTTTTTAAAGGAAAAATCTAGAGTAACTAGCATTTTGAATTTTACTCCTTAAAATTGCACTTTAGATTTTATAATTAGGGTGTTTCATCAAAAATACCTTTTAGCAAAATATTTTATGGTTTTTTTAGTGTTCAATTCTTGAAAAGTAAGCTAGTAAAGAAAAATATTTTCTACTTTTCAAAAAGCCAAAAACATTTTCATCTTCTTTTTTTCACCTTTAAACTATATTTTCTTCTATTTTTTATTTTTAAAAATGGATTTCTTAATTTTTTTCATTTCTTTTTTTACCTTTCTTTTCTTTTTCTGTTTGCTTCTTTCTTGGTCATTTGCCTACCACGATGGCAGCCGATGACTGGCCATAGGTAAGCTGGGCGAGGCTCGAGCCTTACATGACGTCTTTAGAACCTCAACCATTTCTAGTGCCTTGCTTGGCTCACTTGATCCGATGAGGCCAATCTCATGCCTCACTAGAATTTGGCGAGGCATAGGTTTGCCTGTGGCCAATCACTAGCTATGGCCCGTGACTGTCAACCGGCCGAGGAAGAATAAAAAATGAAAATATAGAAAAGAGAGAAAAGAAAAGAAAAGAAAATTATATTTTTAAAATTAATAAAAAACTGATTTTTTGGTAATTTTCCTAAAAAAATCAAATACTAAATAACAGAAAATATATTTTTAATTTAGTTTCAAGTTTCAATTGAATGTTGAAAAATATAATCTTTTCCTAGGGAATAGCTTCTATGGTAATATTATTTGTTTTTAATATCTTCCAAGCTTATATCTCATTTGATTGTGTATTAATTATAGTTGATATTATGTTTATCTTATTACCTTAGTATCAATCAGTAAACCCTCAATTACACCAAGTAACTCACAATATTTGATATCATAATTTTTTCCAAAATAATCTTTCAATCGCAAAGGAATTACACAAAACCTTAACTCATGATTTTCATGATTTCAAATAAGTGAAGAGTAATTTGCAAAGACTACACATTTTTTATACTCTTCACAAATGAGACACTTCTCATGAGTAATTAAGAGTTTGATCCAAACTAGGAAATTTCTTTCGAAAAGCCTAGTCAAACTAGGAAACCTTCATGAATAGGAAACTTTCCTATTCTACGTGAAATTCGAGACATATTTTCAATAATCTCCACCTTAGCTTGACATTTGAGCAAAGTCATAATTGGTTCACTAGAATTTGATCTTCACTGCTACTTTTTCACAACCCCTCATGGGCTCTTCATTGCCATAGACTTCTTCCAAGTCCAAGTTGCGCTTGGACTTCGCCATAAATCAAAACCACCATCGTATTCATGTTTGTCTAGCAATTGAACACGTAAGTTGTCTAATTCAGCATTTGCAAGAACCGTTATTTTTATAGGCTCTACCTTCTTATTAGCATTACTTATGTTGATTACTCCAAAGTAGCAACACCATCTTGAATTGCTATAGTCCCAAAACGTATAAACACTGCCGAATTTATCTCTATCCAGAAGTATTAGAGATCCATCCATCTAACTAATTATTTACTAAAAATAGATTAATTTAATTGGGTACCGCAATTGATAGCCCCGGCCAACTTGTGCATAATCCAGGAATAGACACTTTCTTCACTCACTTGAATGTAGCATGTGCAACTAAATATTCTAATAATCCCTTAATTAGCACTGTCATCCTACCACTCTTCCTCCAGAGACTGACATCCACTTGTATTTGACAGGGATTTATTCATTAGGTAACTTATTGTAATAAGTG
The DNA here is from genome assembly GCA_019926035.1 of Melaleuca alternifolia. Lineage (NCBI taxonomy): Eukaryota > Viridiplantae > Streptophyta > Magnoliopsida > Myrtales > Myrtaceae > Melaleuca > Melaleuca alternifolia. The sequence goes on from JAGKPW010002175.1 coordinate 504,428, forward strand.
CATTTGCTACTAATTGCCTAACCATAATGGCACTATACTAATGTTCTACTCATCTATTTATAACCTATTTTGGTATGCTAGCACTAGTGTGGTGTCTTACTTTACATTCCTTCAAGCAAAATTCATTCAAAGACTCTAAACAAAACTCTATGCTACTGTCAATCCGCACTTACTTTATTGTCTTACCAATTTCATTTTTCATGAAAGCTCTCTATTGCTTGATTTTAATAACAGCATTAAACTCGCTCCACAACACAAACTCTCAGGTCCTTCTCAAGTGGTCATCCATAATAATTAGCATGAATCTGGCACTTTTCCTTGAGGGAACCCCGACAGCACACAAACATTAAACTCTATTATTTTGTAGTTTCTTTAACAATCGTACTAAACTACACTTCTTGTTTTTTGCTTAAGTTGTTATACCTACATAGATTTACTTTCTTAGCCACATAATCGTATAACTGATTTCTTTACCTCAGAACTTCATAATTGTCTTGCCAATGTGCCCCAAATGCATACACCATAATTTAGAGTATTGAATAGTTGCATTGGAAGTCTCCCAGCGAAATCTATCATTATCTTACCTAGAAGCTCATATAGGTAATTGTGATTGATTCATCTCATTATCACCAGCATACCTTGAATTACCTTCAAAACTTCACCTTCTGAAGTACAACCATACTTTGCTAATCTAAGGAATGAAAATAACTATTTAATTTGGGAATGTGCCTCACTTTAGTCAATGTCCTCATGATATCATTAGACATTATACTTATAATATTGCTAACACTTACAACATCATACTCATAGTTGTTCTCCAAATGCAATTTACCACTAGTCATGCATTCATAAGTAGTAGACTAGTTCATGTTTTGTGTAGCATGAAATAAACAGCTAAAATATATAATCTATTCGTCAAATGAAGAATCCTCGAAGACAAACAAAACATAATTAGTATTATCCAAATTATCATCATTGTAGCAACATCAATAAAAGATTTAACGTTAATTCCATTACCCTTGTTGTTCTTTAACTTAAGGCAATCTTTTATGATATACGTCACCCTCTTGCCATAGCTTCAACATCATTATTGTTAAACTAACTTCATATGTTCATATTTACACTACTTCTAGTACCACGAATACTAGTTCTTCATCTACCTTCACTTTCTAAAATAATAGGCAAAAGTTCATTAGATTCTCTCCCACGGATATAATTACTCATAATCAAGTTGCAAATCCATTAAACTTTAAGCTTGTTGACCTAGAGAAATTACTAACAACAATAATAGTAATATTTAAACTATAAGGCAATGAAAATTATAGAATCAAAGCGTGCACCTTATTATCAAAGTCAATCTCAATTGAACTCAATTGATTTACTTTTGTTGCTAATAATATCTCCTAGGGCATGCAAATACGTGATTTCATCAAAGTGAATCTCAATTGAACTCAATTGACTTACTTTGGTTGCTAACAATATCACGTAGGGCATGCAAATAAGTGATCTCATTAAGTTTGACAAAGTTATATAACGTCTAGTTTAATAAAAGTGGAATAACTTAGTATGAATATAGGCAAGTTAATCTACACACGATAAGGTGATTATATTGAGTGCAGTGTGCTTTTAGCAATTAGATATGGACATAAGTACAAAGATAGAAAAATGTGCACACGAAGCTTTATAGTGGTTCCACTAGTATAAGCCTATATCCAATCTCCTAAACTAATAACTTACAAGCTAGATTCCATTCTAAGTAACTATAATAGTATATATTACTTTTAATTAAAACATTTCTTCCTGAAGCCAGTGCTTTTTTATACACAAACGGATAGATTACACAATCACATAGCTAAGCACAAACTATAGCAAACTAGACTTCTTAGCGAGATTAAGAAAAATAGTATAAAGCTATAATGCTTTTTGTCAATTGGATGAATATAGTTCGACTCTCGTTTTCTTGATTTCATTAACTTCTGTTTACTCCTCAATATCTAAGTTTCCCATTAGACAATCTCCACGAGGATTAGTGTCTAAGCTATCCAACAGACAATTGTTGAGCAAATCAATAAGAACCCCAATCGCAATGGAGTTACCATTTATAAAGAAGATGAATAAATGACAAATAATGTCTGCAACTAGTATCACGAGAATACTGGGTTACTTGAAATCGTATAAGTACATATCTTTAAATAACATACATCATCAATAGTTATTCTTGGATAGAATACATGACATATAGTTATATACTCTTCACAAGATAGTGGCCCATGAGAATATTTTTCAACCTTGTATATTCATCACCTTTAGTTGTATGAACCGCTAGATCAATTACTTCTCAACCGTATATTGTATATGTGTCCCTTCATGAACCAATATAGAATCACATCCTTTTAGAGTATGACCACTCATCAGAGAATGAGATGTGATACCACAATATGATATCAATATTTCTCAAATCTAATTAAGTGCATCACTTTGGTGGTCATAACTCATTTGATTACTTGGAAACCTTTTCTACTAGATATATAAACTCTGTCTAATATTTACTATATATTTGCGATTTTAGACTTGAAGACAAAGATCATTTATCAATAATTACATGTCAAACTAACTACACATTGTTACATTCTATAATATATTTTAAGCCTTTATATGTGCTATCAATTAATCAAGCTTTAAGATTTAGTACGTGATCAAATACATGTTAGCTAGTGAATATTTAAAATCATAGATGAATAAATATACAAAAATGCACGTAAATATGGTTTTGTATGCATTTGTACGTCCTTAAAAGTATCAAATATGTAAACTCACATTGTAGAGTATAATGATACGAATGCTTGCACCAAGCGTGCTCCAAAAGGAGCCTGCACACACCCACATGCGTTGCTATATTCAATGCATTCTCGGCAATGCTAAAATCAAGGGCCAATTGTCGAAAAAATCCTAAATCTTTTGCAACTTTCCCGATTCAGTCCCCAACCTTTTTTTTTTGCCAATTCAACCTTGGAAATTTCAAGGTTTAGGACTGAATTGGCAAAGATTTCAAAAAGTTTAGGATTGAATTGGCAAAAAAAAGATTTAGGATTAAATCGGCAAAGTTGCAAAAGATTTAGGATTGAATTGGCAAAAAAAAAGGTTTATGACTGAATTGACAAAGTTGCAAAAGGTTTATGTTTTTTTTTTTACACTATAAAACCAACTTGGATCACCGATCTGACCATTCCAACGGTCCGATCAATGATCAGTTTGGTTGGGTCACCAACTGTCAATAGGGTCAACCCATGTCACGGGTCATTGACGTCATCAATGACGTGCACGCACTCGGCAACAATGGTGTATGGCCATGCGTGGTGGTGCTTGTGGCATCCCTTGGAGATACACCACCTATCAACATCTTGTCCTGACGAAGTCTATTCATCTATGTTATTAGAATTGATTTTCACTAGACAAAAAAATTTGAAACAAGCTAAATCCGAATGTTTCAGTTCAAGGTTATGGTTGCTTGAGCACCACATGTAAGCTATGAAAATGGTACCCCAAGATCTCCATAGCCTTAATCTAAAACACAAAAATAGACAAAAAAGGAATTGCGCCCCTAAGTTGGAATCTATCTTTTTTGATGTAGAATAATGGATAATACAGAAATCGAGTATCCTTTATTGCCCTTTGTATTATTAGTTCATTGAGACTGTCCCTCATGAAAAAAGTTTTGTAACGACTCCTTATGTGAGGTTATTTGTGCATCGGGATTAGAAAAAAATTCAGCCACAGACCTTTTCATCACAAGTCAAGCTCTACTTGACCCATACTAGCCATCCCCATATTATACTAATTAATTTTTTATATCTTACTTTTTTAGACCAAGCTCATAAATTGATAAATTACAATATCAGCTGATGTGACCCACATTAGAAAAACTCTTATAGTGCCGTCGCTTTTCCACAAGGCTATTGCTTTTCATGGACGGTCAACCAAGCTTTCACCTTTCCCACTTAACTCGTGAACGGATGAGGTGCCCTAGAGAACATGGCTCTTGTATCCATGGCCAAGGCCCTAGCGTAGTAAAGAATAGGGTAAAGAAATTGATAAAATAAATTCAAAACTACGTCACTTCATCTAAGACTATCAGTGTCAAATACCAACCATGCCATATAGGATGGCTCACGCTGACAAGACCAACAAAGTAGCTTTCTTTTTACAGCCTAAATTAGTCAAATGAGAACTAATTGGAACTGTAAAAAAATCTAAGACTACAAAGGTCAACCTGGAAAATTTAGTATGGAATTGATATCCATATGATAGATTTATAACTCTTTAGACACTTTACCCAAAAAATTGGTAATTTACGACCAATGAAAAGCAATTGACAATTTCATGATAACGTCTATAAATTATCAATAAGTCACCAGAAGATCACGTGACTCGTAAATTCCTTTTGCCCTAATTCTTTGACACTTACCAACACTTTTAGAAACCTACCAATACAGAAGAAAAGTCCTCTCTTGCGCACAATAGTAGAATCGTCCTCTGTTTATGTGCTAATACGGGCAAATTGTGCATTGCAAGGCCAAAAATGTGAGAACCGAAAAGTGTGAGGGTCGAAAGTTTATGTGAACCTCATGGATTTATGTGACTAGGTAACAGCTTATGGGTTTTGTTAAATGCCTTCTTGTTTTGGAAATAGTATTGGTCCCTATGAGGTATCTGGGCATCCACTCTTTTATGATTGCAACTAACTGATGGTTTTAGAATTGCTGAGAAAAAACCATTATCTGATCAGGTACCTTGGCTGCAATCATCGTTTCTGTCGCCGTTCTCGTAATGCTACTCTCCATCGGTTGTTGCTGCCTTCGGAGGAGGCGAGCACAAAAGAAATATGAAGCGGCGCAAGAAGAATGTGGTAAGACTATTGTTTTTCAGAGAAAAGAATAAAAGCAAAAACAAAAGACTAAAAACTACAATTGAGAAACTTAAAGATTGTGAAGCTATACCCGTAAGACATGAAAAACAAGTAGAAGTCTAAACGACTTTGTTGTTCTCTCATGAAGGTGTAAGCGAGATCACATCCTTAAAGTCCTTGCAATTTGATTGGGATATTATACTTTCAGCAACGGGCAATTTTTCTCTGGAAAACAAGCTTGGCGAAGGTGGATTTGGGGAGGTTTATCAGGTATATTAGTACTCATTAAGGTCGTAAAATGCTTTTGGAAATCGCTTGATGCTCTGTTTGGATTTGAAATTGAATAGATGATAACATTGCATATCATTTTAAATATCAGAAAGTCATTATCCTTGAATTGAAAAATAAAGTGAAGACTTTCGCAAGACTTTGTCATCTTTCACAACAATTTCAGGGTAGGCTTCCCAATGGAAAAGATATAGCTGTGAAGAGGCTATCCCAGAACTCAGAACAAGGCGGGGAGGAATTTAAGAATGAGATTGTGTTGGTGGCAAAGCTTCAACACCGAAATTTAGTGAGATTGCTCGGATTTTGCTTGGAAGAAGGGGAAAAGCTCCTCGTATACGAGTTTGTGCCCAACAAAAGTCTTGACTACTTTTTGTTCGGTTTGTTCCAATTTACTTGCTTTAAGTTCATTTCTTATGTTGATGTGCGATATAGACGATTGAGCAAATAATCATACACCAGTTTACTTGGTCATATCTGACATTTTGACAATTGAGCGAATAATCATATCCCCGTTCACTCGATCATATATGACACTTTGAATTAAATCCTATGCTTCCTAGATAATACTTTTGTTTAAATCATTGCAGACCCCAATAAAAGCAACCAATTAGACTGGCCAAGACGTTACAAGATAATATTGGGTATTGCTCGAGGGATGCTCTATCTTCATGAAGATTCTCGGCTTCGAGTCATTCACCGGGATTTGAAAGCTAGCAACATCTTGCTAGACAACGATATGAACCCAAAGATTTCGGATTTTGGTATGGCGAGGATTTTCAGAGTCGATCAAGATAATGCAAACACTAGAAGAATTGTAGGAACCTAGTAAGTCTTGCATTTTTCAAAAGTTTACCGTAAGGTAGCTTCTGGTTTGGAATTAATAACGGGTTTAGTATGGATATCAGGCATCCCAAAATTTAACGTTCTAGTGGTGGTTTTCAGCGGTTACATGTCCCCGGAGTATGCGATGCACGGACAATTCTCTCAAAAATCAGATGTTTACAGCTTTGGTGTCCTAGTCCTTGAGATCATTTGCGGCAAGAGGAATAACTACTACTTTAATTCTGATAAAGGCGAAGGTCTCGCGAGCTATGTAAGTTTTCTGGATGATTTCATCTTTTTCTGCGCTCTCAATCCACGATATTGTTCTGCGGTTCATTTGGGTTCAATTGAACTGCTCTAGGCTTGGAAACATTGGAGAGGCGATGCGCCTTTAGAAATATTGGACCCGGTATTGGGAGAATCTATTTCTAGAAGCCAAGTGCTCAGATGCATACACATCGGCTTCCTGTGCGTTCAGGAAGACCCGGCTAATAGACCAACCATGGCGAACATAGTTCTTGCGCTGAGCGGCCAAGCTCTCAGCCTACCAGTGCCCCGAGAACCCGCCTTTTTCCTCCGAACGGAACCGCTGGATAACATGACTGGGAATGACCAGGGACATTACCAAATTACCAGCAGCTCCGTGCCTCTGTCGGTCGATGGGGTATCGATCACTGAAGTCCACCCTCGATGAAGCGTATGAATATCCATTCACAGGATGATTTCATTTGCTTCTCAAGCCAATTAAGTTATGTTGTGTGCAGAAGTACGATTTAGTTTTTTTAGTTTCCACGAACTGTTTGATGAGTGTACTTGTAGCCATTGATAAACTGCTAGTGATGCGGTTTCTCTTTGTACTAAAGAAGACAGCTATTTCTAGTTGGATTGACTTCTAAATTTTTGCTTTTGATTAATATCATTCAACGTCGACAAAGTGGGAGGAGAAAAGAGCAAGGCGCATTTTGGAAACAGCCATTACAGCCGAACTATGCACACCTATTATGAAGAGGCCGTCGTGGCCATAGTATTTATTCAGACTCCACCGTATTGATACGTAAATCTTGGAGAAGTCTGCGTACACAATGATAAAAACACCATCAATGTATTCGTTTTTATTTGCATATTTGTTGCACCACATTCTTGTCAGGCACGCCTCTCATAATCTAGCACATACAATATAGCCCGACGCTAAGATAATTATCAGAAAAACACTAAACTTATTGTATGGATATTAATTAAGTTTTACACCTTTTAATTTAACTAATTGAATCATTAATCTTCTGTCAATTTGTCAATGCAGTCATTCTCGTTAATTTTGACTTGAAATCACTCATGTGGAAGTTTGTCGCTTCACGGTGTATTCTCATCTATTCTAGTCCTGACACCTATACTCCTGCCAAGTGTATATAATTGACATCTATGTGGAGAACTAGGATTACGGCTGACTCATCAACTAAGGTCGACTTCAATTGTAACTATATATCAAAGACCGGGCACTATGCTAGCAGTTTATAATTTTTGCCAGACTTTTTCCACCGCGTCTATCGATTCTCTCTTCCCATTTTTCTATGATTTACTTAGTTGTAGTTTAATAAATGAGTTCTTGTATATTTACGATATTGTTTTTGGTAATTCTTGTATATTTACGATATTCATCTTTGATTTAACGACCTTTTCAAGATTTCAAATAGCGTTTAGTGATAGTGGAAGAAGCTGTGCTCTTTTATGCAAACATTTATATATATATATATATATATATTGTCCTTTTGTTTTGCGTTAGTAATGCTATAAACCCATTGCAATCGAAACAGTAGAATCTCAGTTCGAATTGTTGATCTTACATTCTTGACCAGCTCCTCCTATAAACAAAGCTTTCAAACGAAGAAAAAAAGGCAATCTCCGATTACTCTCCAGTGGAAAAAAAAATAGATCAATAGGGAAAGAAAGAATCTATTTTTCTTACATTTTTAGGGTTTCCACAATCAAGTAAGTCCTCTGTTGCCGTGATCATTGAATAGGTAATTAGGTGTAGGTATAAATATAAAAGAGGGGGATGAGGATGAAAGGGATAGTGGTGATGCTTATAGCTTTGAATTTTTAATCAAATAGCTGCAATATGATGACCGATGATGCTTCGTACATTGAAATCATTCATAAAATTGGTTTATAAGTAATGCGGCATCCTTTAAAGTATTGAATATTACTTTTTTTGTGGATCAATTGAAAAACCCCTAGAAATTAAATATTCGTAAATCACAATTCTGAATATTGTAAATAATGTGGTAAATTGATACAAATCTGCACGTCGAGCATCGATATTATCGAGGTTTGGCCTAAACACATCTGCCAGCTCTTTCAAATGGTGCATATACATTATGGAAATATTGGTGGAAATGTTCCAAAGAACCCTTAAGAAGGAGAAACCAAAATTGTTGACATATGAAATGTATTTTGCTTGGTACTCAAATAATTTAGATATTTTGAGTAAAGGACTGCGCAACCAACTTCATATCATATAAATTTAGAAAATGCTCTATAAGGTAAAAGTCAACTTTCTCATCATCACATTGAATAAGGATTTTGTGATGTGGTCGTCGTAGTCTTATGTCGCATGAATCTAGTCATGCGCGCCCCCGGTAACGAATTATTTCAATTAAGGAGCATTACAAAATTCTGTTATCGGCAAGAATTTATCGCCTTTATTCATTTCAAAACCCTATTATTGACCATGCACGAAGAGCAATTCCTTCACATACAGAGAAGATTTATTCGGTAAACGAGTACGCCTCGTATCTCATTCTGCAGTCTTTGAGTTGGAGTTGAGCCCCGATTCCCGAGCATTGCACAAGGAGAACGTCGTGAGCATACTCCAAGCAGCTAGTGCAATCATAATCAGCGAGGGCGCCATTGCAAGCCGCATGACCATAGCACTGAGAATTGAAAACCGTATTATGTCCATAGTAGTTGTATCCAGATCCTGCTGTATTGATGCGCAAATCTATCAGAAGTCCACATAAACAGTAATAGAAATCATCTCCTTCGTCGTATTTCTCTCCGTTGCAGATTTGCTGCACCACGGTCTCGTCTGGCATGCCCCTCACAATCTGGAAGATACAGTGAAGACCGATAATGATAGCCACAATTCTCTCGAGAGAAGCCATACTCGTTTCTCTATACCTTCGTTTCTCTCTCTGTCTTCGTGTTTTCTTTGCTGTTTCACTAGACAATACGAAAGACATTTCCATACTGGAATGCCCCAGGCCTTTTATGGTGGTGAGCGCGAATGCAACATTAATTGTCACGCCCTCGTTTTTCTTAGTCATGTCTATGATGACGTGTTTCACCTGAAAATTATCGCTTGTCCATTGCTTGACCGATGATTATCATGCTTCGTAATTGCCAAATTAGGATCTCGACACTGAAACTTATGCACTTAATGTGCGGCCGAAAAATTCATGATGCTCTTGTCGTATCCTAACCTTTAGAGTCCCAATTAACAGGTGTTTCATCCAATCTGTGTGTTTTGGGGTGCGTATATGCGGGTGTGCAAAAAAGTCATAGTGAATTTGCATGGTGGCAACAGTATGCTGGTACCCTTACTTCAGTTAACCTTCAATTTGAGGCCGCGGCCTGATTGCCAATTTCGACACACAAGAGAGAGAGATACCAAGCAGAAGTGAGACAGGTGGCAGCAACTGGAATGGCGGGATAATTGTCGAAAAAGTTTTAAACCTTTAGTAACTTTGTCGATTCATTTCTAAACATTTTCTTCTTCTTTTTTGTCAATTCAATCTTAAACATTTTCAAACTTTGTCATTTAAGTCCTTTTGACGACTTTTCGCTAGAAAAAACCTACCTGGACGTGACGTGGCCCGATCGATTGTTGCAGTCCACACGATGGATTCGTGCACTACATTTTGAAGTGTGGACGTCAAAATAGACCGGTCCTTGAGCGTACGTACGTGGTTTAACTCTCATAAAAGAAGTTCATGCCAGTCACCTAAATTTACGGCTACATCAGTGTTCATGCCATGATGCATTTTTTTTCTTTCTTTTCTCTCATTAGCATCCAGACGACATATTAACTCAATCTCTTTAAATCCTTTCTCTCCCTTTCTCTGACAATTTATTTGAATCCCGTCTTTCCTTTTCGAATTCCTCCTGCCAAAGTGAGATTATTCTTTCTCTGAAATACTCTTCCCTCTGTAATTCATGAAATAAGTGAGTTGCATCAAGCCACATATTTAAATTAGGGCGATTCACGTTACTGATTCATAAAATAAAATAAAAATTCGGAAGAATAGAACCTGGGAGCACCCACCACAGATGAAACTCTCGACGAGCAACTTCACTGTGGCTGCAATTATCGTACCTGCACGCCATCTGGAAGCTAAGTCAATCGGAAAGGGAGCAATTGTTAGTCAAGTCAGCGAATAGAGACGCAGAAAGGAGGAAAGAAAATTGGAACATAAGCTGAAGCGTTTTTCTTCCAGTGCACTTAATTCACGAATGCGTCCCCCATGGGACGACCAACGTGCCGCGACAGCTACTTTAAGTTGCGTGGAAGACTTGTCAACCGGGACGTGGGAAGAAGCCTCCCGCATGACCAAAGTCCTTGCGGACCGTCGGTGTTGGGTTTGGAAAAGCAGAGACAAGAGATTGCTGAGGATAGAACAAGTAAAGAAGTGAAGATCAATGCCACGCACTCAAACATAAATGAAGGAGATAAAGTCAACAATGAGCTGGTCAGCGTATGTACACTGAAGAATCGATTTTCGGTTCTGTATAACTGCAATTAGTTAGTTAGTTTATACCGTTCGTGAACGTCTTGTAAATAAAAGAGAGAGTAATGCAAACAGAGAGAGGCCATGCTCTCAGATGTAATCCTCATTCTCTCATTTTCACATACAGAGAAGTACATACAACATTCTTCATTCTTTGTTCTCGTCTTCTTCTTCATCTTCTTCAATCTCTGCTTGATCATAAACTTCTATAATTATCAAGTCCCACAACCAGAAGATCGCCTTCTCTTTCTCTTCGGCCAAGCGTCAATCGCCTGCGGACTTGCCAGCACTCGTGGCGGCCGAGAAGGTGGAGCATAGGTCACAAATTGCTACCTCCGGTGCCGAAGAGAGAGAGCTGAGATGCGTGGGAGAGTTCTGAAGGAAAAAAAAAAAGAAGAAGGAAGAAGGCACAACATGCAGAGGAAAAGAGAGAAGAGAGAGAGAGAGCGTGCGGCAATAGACAGAGAGCACGAGTGCAATTGAGAAAATATTGGGTACACTAATTGTGACAAGTAGATTGTACAATAATCCATTCAAATCGCGCCATAAGGACGGTCGGGCCCACCAATCTGCGAGCTGTGAAAGTCTAAAGATTTCAAGGCGCGAAGACTTTTGAGGATTTTGAAATCTTCTGACACCCTTCCCTTTCTCCCTACGTATTGTCTCTTCAGTCAGAAGCTCATTCCCCTCCATTATGAACGTTCCTCCTTCTGAATTAAGCCGTTCTCCAATTTGCTCTAACCAATCTCGCTCCGACTCTCCAACTCACCTCGCTCCCGACAAACGCCACCGTCGCTTGACTTTGGCCTCCTCTCAAGCATCGGACGCTTGACACTCTCTCCCTCTCGATGCGACCCCCTCTCTCCCTCTTGACTCACGAGCCGCTGCCGTCGCCGCTCCAAAGGTACATAATGTATACATTTTCTCTCTTCGTCTCTTCTCCCTCCCATGTTCTGAGGAGAAGCCAAACGGCTTGACTCCGCCGTGCGTCGGCGGAACCCTAGCTTGCACGCGGAGCATGGTCGATGCTAGCATCCTCAAGTGTTCCTATTTGTCATCGTCTTCTCGCTTTGAATTAAAGTCCCCATTTTGATGTGCTTGTTGAACAATGCGTGATGTCGACATCACTGTAACTTGAGTTTGGCTCCTTCAAGTTACGAAAAGTGCCCATTATTTACGTTCATCGTTAAATTTTTGTTTTTTGGGTTGGGGGTGGGCGAAGGGAAGGGGGGATCGTCAAGTAGCTTGCGCATACACTTTGCAAAGTAACTCAGCAACACAGCTTTTGAAATTTGAAGGAATGGATATGGATTTAGTGTGATTATGTTGCGGAGTGTTTCATTTGTAGAATTTTAGCTAATCGCCTCTCATTTATTCCAAAAACTTGAATTACTAATGAAATGTTGGAACCACTATACCGATGCCACAATATTCGCATACTTGACTAATTTCGGAAAAAGGTCCCCTAGCTTGAAGAGTGCCCATTATTTTCATTCATCGTTAGCTTTTCTTTTTTCATTGGGGGTAGGCGAAAGGAAGGAGGGGATCGCCAGGTTTCTTGATATGTTTTGTTTTGGTGCTGTTAATTGGAGTGTATGTTGTGATCATAATGTGTGTTTCTATTGTACGTGGGTTATTGGGAAATATTTCTCTGTAAAACTTAATTTCTTGACGTTCAAATCCCAAGCTGAGGCCACTATTGTGGAGTAATATTAGTCCCTTGCAGAATTTTGATGTCACATAATATAATTTATCAGCATATTTATGGGTTGTGATTTGCTTCTGCAGATAATATACTTGGCAATAGTTGGAGGAATTTTTCATTGTGGCAAAATCGTGCTTCAACTATATTCTTGGATTTGATTTGATTTTATTGAAATTCACATGTATTGGTCGATGAACATATGCATGCGTATGGTCATTTATATCAATTGATATATATATATATATATATATATATATATATTTCTCGTCAAGTTAGGTCATTACTGAATTTAAACTTATAGAATAAATTTTGCAGCTTGCTGGTCTATACTATTTTGGAGCCTTTGTATCAATTCGAGTGCAAATTTACACATTAAAACTTATTAGGGGATGACTCAATCAGAGATAATTCTCCACTCATACATTTGATGTGACTTTTTCCTTATTAAGTGATGAATGCGATGTTATTTTTTCGTAAAAACACTTAGATAATTACTTTTTATTCTTTTAGTTGCAGCAAGAAACTTCCCATCTTGCACATGTAATCTGTGATATGAAAAAATAATTTGAGTTCGGAGTGGGAATGGTTTTTGTACATGAGCTTGAAGCATATCATAAGTATGTGGCTTATGTGATTGGCAAGGGATTTGGAGTGGGGAAGGGTAATTTGCTTAGAAACAAAAAAGGAGAAATAACTCGAAGGACTTTTGTGTGTAATTGTGAAGGTCATACTCTCAGCTCATCTGATTATGAAAAAAAATATGAGAGGTTTGAAAATAGTTTTGGATGTCTTGTTCATATCAAATTTAAGGTTGACAATGGTCTCTATGAAGTTATAGAGTATGTTTCTAAGCATAATCGTAGATTCATACCAGATAATCAAAAGCATTTGATTAGATGTGGACGAATGATATCAGATACTTGCAAGAATGTTTTAGTTGACATGGTTAAAGCTGGCATTGGAGGAACTGCATCTTATAAGTTTTTAGCAAATAAAGCAGGAGGAAGCAAAAATTTGAGTTTCAACTTGTAAGATTGTCAAAATTATTTGCAGACGGTGAGATCTGATGGTATAAGTGGGGGAGATTGTCAAAGTCTTTTAAATCATTTTCATTGCATGCAAATAGAAAACCTAATGTTTTCATACGCTGTACAAGTAGATCAAGATGGAAGATTGACAAATTTATTTTGAAGAGATAGTTTGTCAAAATTTAACTACAATTGTTTTGGTGATGTGCTGGTGTTTGATACCACGTATCGTACTAACAAGTATAATATGATATGTGCACCTTTTGTTGGGATTAATCACCATTGGAAGAATATTTTGTTCGATTGTGTATTTTTGGTGGATGAGACTGCATAATCATTTATTTTGTTGTTTAAGATCTTTTGGAGTCTATGGGAAAAAAGGCTCCAAAAACGATGTTCACTAGACCAAGCTATGGCAAAATCTATAAGAATGATCTTTCCGAATACTCAAACACAATTTGTGCACTTGGCATATTGGAAAAAATGCCAATCAAAACATTCCACATCTTTATCAGAAGCCGGGTTTTAGGGATAAGTATTTCTTAGCACTTATGTATAGGTGCTGATCGGAGGATGAATTTGAATATACATGGAAGGAAATGGAAGCGTAATGGGGTACTGAAAATAATAATTGCTTCAAAGATTGTAAATGGAGTTTGGCGCTTGGTTGTGATATTTTTACATGTGGAATAAGATCAAGCCAAAGGAGTGATAGCACTAATAATTTGTCCACCACTATGAAAAATAGTTGAAACATATGAGAGAAATTGAAACTCAAGACGATTACAGATCACGTGGAAAACCCAAATTGCAGGTTTCAAATAATGAGATTTTAAAGCATGATGCTTCATTATATACTCGTACCATTTTTAAAATGTTCAATGAAGAATTTTTAGAAAGCCTTTCTGAACATATTATAAATACTACATTTAAGGTGATGCACCACCATTTGCGAAAACTGTGGACCTTATACATTAATCTAGTTTTCAGGTATAATCCGTATGTCCAAGTCAGGAGTCGGATAGATTAGCTTAAGCGGATGGGTCACAATGTTGATAAGGTTTGTTCGCAGGCTCTATTAAATTACATTGTCCCCTTTGTCGTTGTGAAAGTTCCCATTTGGTGTTCTATTTAGTTACCTTTTTTATGCTCTGTTTTCGCGATTACTTCATCAAAAATCTTCGCGATGCCTTATCAGAACATACTTTAGCCAATGTTGAAGAGGCAGTTGCTAACTCAGAGCATAGTGCGGTGAATTGCATTGGCATGACGATTGAAACGTCAGTTATTGATGACTTTAAGAAATCAATCATGTCACCTCTTAAGTGAGGTCAATTTTTTTAGTACTTCGATTAGGTCCTGCATTTTCAATGCCAGAAACATTCTTTGCCTCCCACAGAAGCAAAAAGCTCCTTTTGTTATTGTCAATGGGCATGGTGTTGTAGCCTCGAGCTCTTTTTCTTATAGCAATTCTTTAACTAGCAAGGATTAATGGCATATCCCTAGTAAAAAACACCTTTGTGTTATACCCATCCATAGTGATCACGAGGAAAAATTATAAAAAAAAAGTTCACAAAAAGATAAGGTAATCATGTAAATTAGAGGCAAAACAACATAATAATTTATTCAAGCTAGTAATTTTACAAGTTCCAACCATTTACTTCCTCTGAACATATAATCCTACTAATATAACAAGTAAAAAATAAATAAAAAGTAGCAAGACATTTAAACGGTGCACATTACACCTCAATCCATTTATCTTTTTATCATTGTTCTTCGGATCAGCATTCAAACGCTCAAGCAAATATTTAATATTTCTCATGTCATCTTCAAGTATTGTTCACGAAGCCTTCATGATAGGATGAGGCACATCATTTGTAGGTAAACACCAAGAAAAGAAGTCGCATGTTTTATCCTCATAAGTATAGTAGAGCTTATATTTATTTCTTGTAGATTCTGATATTCTCACGGCAGCACGCTTATCACACTTACATCTTTTATTTTGAAAAGTCAAATTGCTCAAACTATTATCATTCACGCTGGACGAAGACATTATACACCTGCAAGATAACAATGTTATTTGTCATATTAGTGTTAAGATGACATATGAATGAAAACACAAACACGATTATGAAATTTATAACCACAGTGCAACCCAACTAAACAACCCATTGAATTCACACTAAAACATTAGACCGAGCCAAAACCCACATATCTTAGAAGCTAAATGCATAACATGTATCTGAAAAAAAAAAGTGTTGATGCAAGTGGGTAGAAGACGTCAAACTTGAGTAGTGTATAGTTAGAGTAGCGTGGCATTGTGTTAATTGTCTTCCAGAGATCCCCATTAGAAGTGGGGATTCTAACGGGGAGTCAGTGAATACTACACTACTCTGGATGCTACGTGCATGAGCCTCTACCCTGTTTGAATTTAATGACTTTGGCTGCATAATGTTAGAATGTATCGCACTCCGTCAATATGTTTGTTCCCAGCCAACAATGTATTAGCATTTGAAACCAAGATGGACCTGCTGAAACACCAAGAATGGGGGAAAACCAATGAACAAGTAGACACATTTTTCAAGTGGAGAAACATAAAAGAATAATAAGAAGGGAGAAATACTTGGATAAATACGTGGTGATCCCCCCTTGCCATCGCCCACCCCCAACCCAAAAAAAAAAAATGTTAACGATGAACGAAAATAGTGGGCACTCTTCAAGCCAGGGGACCTTTTTCCCAAATTAGTCAAGCCTGTTGATCTATTGGCTCGGGATTTGAACGTCAAGCAATTAAGTTTTATAGAGAAATATCTTGCAATAACTCAAGTACAATGGAAACACACGTTACGATCACAACATCCACTCCAATTAACAGCACCAAAACAAAACATATCAAGTTGGCGGTCCCCCTTCCTTTCGCCCACCCCCAACCAAAACAAAAAAAAAAAAGTTAACGATGAATGAAAATAATGGGCACTCTTCAAGCCAGGGGACCTTTTTCCGAAATTAGTCAAGCCTGCGAATATTGTGGCATCGGTATAGTGGTTCCAACATTTCTTTAGTAATTCAAGTTACTGGAACAAATGACAGGCGATTAGCTAAAATTCTACAAATGAAACACTCCGCAACATAATCACACTAAATCCATATCCAGTCCTCCAAATTTCAAAAGTTGTGTTGCTGAGTTACTTTGCAAAGTGTATGCGTAAGCTACATGGCGATCCCCCCTTCCCTTCGCCCACCCCCACCCCCAACCCCAATTTTTTTTTTTTAATGATGAACGTAAATAATGGGCACTTTTCGTAACTTGAAGGAGCCAAACTCAAGTTATAGTGATGTCGACATCACGCATTGTTCAACAAGCACGTCAAGATGGGGACTTTAATTTCGAGCGAGAAGACGATGGCAAATAGGAACACTTGAGGATGCTAGCATCGACCAGTGCTCCGTGTGCAAGCTAGGGTTCCACAGACGCACGGCGGAGATGCATGGTGAAATCAAGCCGTTTGGCTTCTCCTCAGAACATGGGAAGGAGAAGAGACGACAAAGAGAAAATGTATACATTATGTACTTTTGGAGCGGCGAGGGCAGTGGCTCGCGAGGGCTCGTGAGTCGAGAGAGAGAGAAGGGGTTGCATCGAGAGGGAGAGAGTGTCGAGCGTCCGATGCTTGAGAGGAGGCCGGAGGCAAGCGACGGACGGAGCGACGGCGGCTTTCGTCGGGAGCGAGGTGAGTCGGAGAGTCGGGAGGAGGTTGGTTAGAGCAAACTAGAGAACGGCTTGATTCATAAGGAGGAACGTCCATAATGGAGGGGAAGGAGACAATACGTAGGGAGAAAGGGAAAGGTGTCAGAAGATTTCAAAATCCTCAAAAGCCTTTCCGCGTTGAAATCTTCAGACTTTTACAACTGGAAGATTGGTGGGCTCAACCGTCCACATGACGCGATCTGAATGGATTATTGTACAATCTACTTGTCACAATTATTGTACCCAATATTTTCTCGTGCGACCTAGCCATATCTCACTTCTCTCCTTCCCTCCCTCCCTCCCTTTCCAGTCTCTGCCGCCATGGCCACGGTGCTTGGCAACACAGCTTTGTTGTTGGACCTGAACTCGCCTAGAGCTTCGGTTTTTGAGCGTGAGTGTCGTCCCTCGCTGCTCGACGTCGTCTCGGAATTTGACCCAGAAGGAGCCCCAGTTCACCTTCTACTACGCAGCCCTAGTTTCCAAGGGCTTGGAGTTGGAAGGCGATGCCCGGAGCCACCGGGCCGTGCTGGCTCAGGGCAAGGCTAATTGGAAGGTCAACGGGGTCGATTTCGGCGCGGGGTCCAGTGACGAGGACAGCAACGGGAACGGCGAAGATGACGGGTAGTTCGACTAGGATAGGGAAATGAGGAGACGAGTGAAGGAGATGGAAGAGATGAAGGAGCTGGAGAGGAAGGCGAAGGAGTTGCAGACCCGGGCGGAGGAGGAGGACGGGGAGGGTGAGGGCTGGGAGGAGACGGAGGAGGAGAAGAAGATGAGAGTCAGAAAAGAGCTTGAAAATGTTAAATAAGGTCGTTTACACGTGATTTTGGACCGGTTCCCGATCCGGTTGATCCGATTTTCGGGTGGGTAATCCCTCGTAACCAAAGCTCGGATCAGTTCAAACTGGTTCTGATTTTTGGATCGATTTCCGAACCTATTTCAACGGAAGCTAGTTCCCGACCCTATTTTCTGGATGGGTCGATCCGGGAACGGATTTACCGGTCCGGTTGCACACCCCTAACAAGAAGATCAAGGCCTCCCACCATACTGCCGAAGTTATTAAACTCATCCGAAGTTATTAAACGCCATGCTCCTAAGGACAGGCTTTAGCCTCTGTGAGTGTGACCTCGCGTTTGTCGAATAGTAGCCCGTTGGAAAAAATTTTCCGGACTGTGAAAGTACTTAAATATAACCTCACAGCTTAAGCTTTTTGGATAGTTGATAGTGATCTTATAAAATTTCACATGCTATCAGAGCACTAGAAATAACGTGATTCGAGTCGAACCCATACCTAAAAACAACCCCATGAAAGCACCAACCTAACCTCAGTCTACCGAGTTCTGAGCATGCCTTGACGACCGCGGATAAAGTAAAACAATTAGGCTCAATCCCACTCCCCAGCATTTCCCAAAATAGATTCAGCGAGTCCTCACATTGCCCCACCTTCACGTACCACGATATCATCGACGTCCAAGAAATTACATCCTTAGCGAACAAGCCACGAAAAATCTACCAGTTCACCGTTGAAGTCTTCACCATTGGCATAATTTCTTAATTAGAAAACGTGATTTGACATGGACCATGCGCTGTATTGGAAAAATCTATCCACGAAAGTCGAAGATCTTATAATGGTCTTCTTCCTTTATTGTCCTCAT
This sequence comes from Melaleuca alternifolia, assembly GCA_019926035.1. Taxonomy (NCBI): domain Eukaryota; kingdom Viridiplantae; phylum Streptophyta; class Magnoliopsida; order Myrtales; family Myrtaceae; genus Melaleuca; species Melaleuca alternifolia. The sequence continues at coordinate 523,361 of JAGKPW010002175.1, forward strand.
CTACTTCAATCTCTATCAACCATTGTTTTTTTTTTTTATTTATTCCAGGCACGACCCAAATCCAACCATGACCTCCCCAGAGGACGATTCGTACGTCTCATCTTCAACAATGGAGCTGAAGCAGCCAGCAACCAACATGTCTGCACAGCCTCCTTCTATCCCTTCTTTTCTTCTTCGTCTTCCGTCTGTCCTTCTGTGTCTTCACATCCTAACGTCCGACCTCTGCGATGCCCAATACTACGACACGGCCAACTTCACGGCCGGCGGCAACTACGACAAGAACCGTGAGCTTGTCCTCTCTTCTCTGCCTAGCAACGTGGCTTCGAACGGCGGGTTCTACTCTGAGAACGTAGGGAACGGCTCAGACGTTGTCTACGTGCTCAGTTTCTGCAGAGGCGACTCCTTAAACAACACTTGCTTCAAGTGCATAAGCTCTACGGCTGAAGATTTGATGATCAAGTGTCCGAACCAGAAAGCTGCATTCACCTGGTGGGGAAGTCCTCCTTGCATCATCCGTTACTCTGATAGTTCAATCTACGGCGTGAGGCAGACATCTCCGACTGTAAGGCTTTATAACACCGGCAACATCCAGATGGATCAGGATCAGTTCGATCGAATATGGTGGAACTTGACAGAGGAGCTGGCAGTGAAGGCTTCGATGGGGACATTAGAGCTCAAATTCGCAGCAGGGAGCAAGGAGTTGCCTAGCTTGCAGACCATGTTCGCACTGTTGCAGTGCAGCCCCGATTTATCTCGGATGGATTGCCAGAGTTGCTTGTTGGAATGCATAAATGATTATGGAGGATGTTGCCGCGGAAAACAAGGTGCGGCTGTTCATAAGCCAAGCTGCTATTTCCAATGGGAATTGTACTGGTTTTTTGAGTCCGATCCTGTCAATCTGCTGCCATCTCCACCACCACCAACTGCAGTCGCTGGGGCTGACCCTCCTGCTTCTCCACCTGCAAATGCAATGGTTGGTTCAAATTTAAGGTTACTGCTGATTTTAAATTCATGAATCACAGCTCTCATTCAGAGTCCGCGCCTGCTATGTAGGATAAAGTTTTATCCGATACCCATGATATTGCCTGTCCATGTATCAGTGGGGATTAGTTGAGCCGAGAGTTTGGATTTCCATGCTATAGAAAGAGTCATTTTAACCTGAAATGCTGACGATCATGAGTTTCGATTTCAAATTGGGTTAAACGCATTTCTTGATATTGGCAGGTAATATTTCGAAGTCATTACGCATTGTGGTTGCTGCGGTGGATTCGGCAGTTCTCCTGGTGATGGTTATTGTCTCCGTGCGTTGCTTTATTAGAAGGAGAAGAAGTAATCCGTGGATAGTCTCACCTGGTGAGTGGATTTATCGGTAGTATTGTGTTCTGCATCTTAGTTGTTATTGAATATCTTCCTATCAAGCTCAGCAAAAGGATTTAAGTAGTTTGGGAAGGAGAATGGCTTAATTTTGATTTATATTCGCCTTCTGAGAGACAGTGCCGAACCTAAATTCAATCCTGCATTTTTGTTAAATTATTACGGAAGCCCAAATGGCATGTTAACAACAAGAAAAATTTCAACCTTTTCTTTTGTCCTCATCAGATTCCAGGTATCTCATCTTGATTGCTCTGTGTTTTGTTCAGCAAAAGGCGAGGTCAAAACTGCTGAAAGCTTACAATACAAAATAAGCGAGATCAGGGCTGCTACAGATTTCTTTTCGGAAGGCAACAAGCTTGGAGAAGGGGGATTTGGAAAAGTGTATCGGGTAGCTGGAAATTCTTTCCGATGTTAATTTGGGAATTACATCACTACATGGAGATAATAAACATTGTTTCTTGCCAATGAACATTTGACTGTAGGGCAAGCTTGAAAATGGACAATACATTGCTGTGAAGAGGCTCCGGGGGGGTTCTAACCAAGGTGTGGAACAGTTGAAGAATGAGATCACCCTGATGGTCAGACTTCAGCACAAGAATCTGATTAAGCTTCATAGGTATTGCTTGGAAGAAGGGGAAAGAATTCTTATCCTCGAGTTTGCACCCAACGCAAGCCTTGAAGGATACATTTCTGGTATGAACTTGTACGTTCATATCTGTCGCTTCCATTTCACCGTCAATTAATGTACTGATAGGACAGATTTATGCATCAAACCATTTGGCAATATTAAGAGGAATTGCAGATTAAATCAAACGTATGTTGTTAGGTTGGGAGAGGCGTTTCAGTATAATAAGAGGAATTGCTCGAGGACTTCTTTACCTGCATGAAGATTCGCGCATTAGGATCATACACCGTGATCTGAAGCCTGGCAATATTCTGCTGGATGAGAACATGAATCCCAAGATAACTGATTTTGGCACGGCAAGGCTATTCGTTTTGGACCAAAGTAAAGAGAATACTGCACAAATCGCAGGAACTTAGTAAGTTTCGAATAAACTTATCTAAAGCTCCTTCGTATGATTCAACCTTTCTAGGAAAGCATACAACGAGAACAAACACTAATTTCAGTTTCCCGATTGATGATTCTTGGATCAATTTGTTTTGTGTGTGGCAGTGGCTATATGGCTCCTGAATATACGAGACATGGAGAGATCTCTGTGAAGACTGATGTGTATAGCTTCGGCGTAGTGGTATTAGAGATCATCAGTGGCAAGAAGAATTCATACTTCAGCACTTCGGGGAATTCGGAGCACCTACTGGACTATGTGAGTAAACAATCTTGGATTTGTGTCCAACAATTTATTTAGCGAAAATCTGTAGTACTTCCCCTCGCGTATGTGAAGTTGCACAACCCATTTACTTGCTTTTCGCGACCGTGCGTTGCAGGCATGGAAAAATTGGAGAAAGGGAACACCTGTTCACCTTATAGATCCAATGTTATATGGCAATTCAACAAGCGAAATACTAAGATGCATTCACATTGCATTGTTGTGTGTTGAAGAGAATGTGGCGAGACGGCCCACCATGGCTGCGGTGGCTTTGATGCTCAATAGCCAGAGGACAACCCTCCCAACGCCGACCCGACCTGCATATTTGACAGATGCAAGCTGCAGAGAAATGTCGACTTCGTCCATTCACGGCTCGTCACCAACATCAATAAACGAAGCTTCCATGACCGATCCACTGCCTCGATGACATCTTAGACTACATAACCATTTGATCTGTGAATATCTTCTCCCAAAAGAGCGAGAAACAAAAAAACTTGATTTTCTTTGCTTTACCACATGGCAATCATTCAAGAAACTCTTAATTAGCAATGTGTTAACATGAAACAGAAAACTTGCACAAGAAAAACAAAGTACACCAACATTCTATTCTTTAAAATATTTAATTTTAAACTTATTATCCATAACGGAAATATTTTTTTATTAACTAATTATTTCAAGTGATATAGTCAATTATTTTATCGTTCATTTTTTTATTAAATAAATAGAAACTAAAACACCAATCTCTTACCAGCCGAAAAAACGTTCCTTTGAACTCCCTCAATCTCTCTTCGCTTGCAGCTTTGCCGCCCCCACCACAAAGGATACGTGCGTTTCTCGGCATAAGCGATCGACTTAGCTTTCACCATTGACATCGCCTTCGATGTCAACATTGCCGGCGCTACCATGCGGCCAATGTCATGTGAAAGAAGTCCCTCATCAACTCAACAAGCATCAATCACAGAGAGAGAGAGAGAGAGAGAGAGAGAGAGAGAGAGATCAGGAGACGGGTAGGGTCAAGGAGTCTTGATCTTGGTGATTGTGCGGGACAATGACGACGACTTAGATGGTGGCGACCAATGTGACCTAGGGGCTGCATGAATTTCGCGTACCGGTGTTTGTTTTGGGTCACTATTAATATTACTTCTTTTTTGTCAGGCGATACTTGTTATATGATGTTTACATTTGGGTGACCTATAACTTAAACACTTGACAAGAATCAATGAGAAGAAGAAAGATCGATTTACCTAGGGTTGGGATTTGTCTGAATGTAGTTAATGTGTTACACTTAAAAGTGGATCATTTGTGTTAATATATGTCCATTGTCTATGATATTGATCATCAATATAAGATATGTGATTGAATGAAATCAAATGCATCAAACATTGACCCATATATGAGGGTGGCGAGAATTACGTGCACTGGAGGACAAAGTCCTACATTGTGGGGAGCCATCTCTTGAACCTATGAGGGCCACCTCTGAAAATACTCTCGTCTGACCATATATGTTTATTAGCGAGATTGATAATATGATCTATATTATTTGATAATAAATGATGTTTGACCTTTATTATCAGCATTTTATAATCATTTGCTTATAAAGCTCCGTTTGTTTCACGAAAAATATAGTAATTTGGAAAATATTTTCCAGGAAATCATTTTCCTGGAAAATGATAATATTTTCCGGTGTTCGTTTATCAAAGATCGCTGACTCACCTGCCTTGAATGAGGTCGAGAGACACTATTAGAGACTACGATATTTAAAGTTAAGCAAAGAAGAGGGAAAATGTTTTTCACTTTCAAAAAACGGAAAACATTTTCCCCACTTTTGAAGGTGTTTCTTCCCTTTGGTGGAAAATATTTTCCTTGACTATCTTGTTTTCCGCCTCCCGAACACCACAATTTTCGGAAAAATACTTTTCGGAAGAAATTTTTCTATGAAACGAACGGAGCCTAAATCTATAGAATTTCTAACTTTTCATATAGAAGTCTTTCATGTTGAATGATAGCACAAGAGACTTTTCGTGGTCGTCCCATTGCCACTAACACCACGCACAAGGCTTCTTTGTTCCTGGTCGATCCATCGAAGTCAGAAAATATATTACCCTTTTTTTCGTTTTTTCCCTGCAATAATGACGTAATAATTCCTACATAGATTTATAAGCTGATAAGAAATATATTTTCGATTCTGTAAATCATACTCGTGCTGGAATTTATAACCAAAATGTGCTTTTTTTTACTGTCCCGTTTAAATTATTCAAAGTAATATCTAAATTTCAAAATGTTATAAAGAAATTCTATATAATTAAATTTATGTGTCAAACATTACATATTACGAAAAATTCTAAGGCTTAGCGCATATTCAATAAGATTAAGTAAAACGTAAAAATTCAATTCGGACGTTTATATCTTTATTTTTTTCATTGGCCTTGTTCCACGGTTGTCTTTTCAAGCAAAACGCACTTTGGCCATAAGAGTCCGCGTTGGAAAAAAATCAACTTTGAAGACCATTGTTTCCTTTCCGCTGTGGTCCTTGTCTACTCCAATCTCTATCAGCGTTCCTAAGACGGTGTTACATTATATACTTTGAAACCTTCGCACCAATTGCGTGAAATCGTAGTGTACCGGCGTTAGGCAAGGATAAATGTTGTATCACTGAAGTCAAGATCAACGACCGTGACCAAATTAATACACGTAAAGCAAAATTATCAACCATTTGAGAGGAGCAGAAAAGTTGAGATTCAGTTGAATAGATCATGCGAAAGAGAAAAAAATATTACACATGTCACAACTTTCATTTAGCGCTATTTGAAATCATATTGTTTTAATCGATTATTTAAATGTCACAACTTTTTGAAATCCATTCGCCACGAGAACAAGAAAACCGACATGACACGGTACTTATGATGAATGTTATTTAAAAATTATTGTACTCAAATGATCAATTGAAAAGTTATGAGATTTATAGGAACTTTGTAAAGAAGTTATATGATTTGTGATGTATTTATCTCATTATATATAACTTATAATGAGTATGCTGAACTATATAATCTTTTTTTAATAGATAATAGTATTTGGTCAAACTCGTACTCACCTAGATTTTGAACACTTGCCCGTAAAACTATGTGGAAATCCAATCCCGATGTTAATGCTCCCGTTAAGGATCAAGTACATATTAAACTTATTTTAAGATTGAATTTTGTCAGTTGATGTTATCATTAATTGTTGACGTTGACCAAAATCCAAGCTGTACTTTCAGAACACTGCTTTGATTCGTTCAAACACAAGTTTTTCCACATACGCAAAAAAAAAAAAAATGACGATCATCGAAACGAGAAAGAAAAGGCTAATGACAACAGCTGTAAAGACGTTTTTCGAAACCGTTGGTAGTTGATAAGATGGAAGGTTCTCTGAACTCGTTGAACGTTTCAAGTTAATAGTTAAGAAAGAATAATGCTAGATGTGCTCAACAATTTCATAATTTTATTAGTGAAGCTAACTTTTGTAGATTCATTACGTTCAATGCACCGCCCATCATTGAGATACTTATGTTGTTTTCCACATAAAAAAAATATTTAGAGGAAGATATCCTAAAAATGTGTAATTCAACTATATCTGTGAAATTTACCATAGCTTTGACTTATTACTTATAAAGTTATAATGCATCATGTGGTCCGATCAAGCCACAGCTTCGTGTGATACAGATCAATAGATGTAGAACTGAATTAGAATATACAATAGATTTAAAATTAACTGACAATTTCTAGGGATGATTGTCTCTCGATCTGGTCTAGTTCAACCCATGAACTGGGAACATGACTAGAAGGACAGGTTCCTAGTTTCTGGAATAGAGAACCCCACCACTTAGTCTTACTAGATTGGATCCAACCGATTCAACTAGTTTGGTCCGGTTTTTAGGCAGTTCAATGGAACCGGTTGATTTACAAATAATTTCAAGGGAAGGTAGTAATCGCTTTTATTACTAAAATAATCATTGATAAGGTTACATATGAGTTCATTACCAAGATGATGACGCTCGGCTTCATCAAGCGTCAAGCAAACATCCTTGAGATCGCAAGGAAAAATAACGTGGTTTTTCTTTCTTTTGGCACCCTCATAAATCATCATGGGCTGTGATCGACCCAACAGTGGCTCAAGACCCATTAGAAAAGCCCTCTGTTTTCATGCTCAAGTTTCAAATACTGTGAATGAATAAAACATTAACAAAAAAATCATCGATCCCTTCCGGTTCCCCACTGAAACCAAGCATCATACTTAAAATCACCAATTATAATTTTATGAAATCGGAAATTAGGCCAATACTCCTGATAACTGCCCACAACTAGCCGGTCCGGTCCAGTTTAGGTTGTGTCCAATTCAGGCAGTATGACACATATTATCAATAGTATGATCGCCTTTCACAAAAACCCATGGAAAGCATGTGGCAACAGCTGAATTTTTTTAATTAATAAATTAAAAACGAGATATGTCATCACGTAAACTTATGATATGTCATCACGTAGTAAACTGGACGTAAAAACGAGGTAAAAAATTCCACATATAAGACGTTGAACAAGGCATGCAAAGAGATGAATAGGTTAACTTTGTACACCCCTCATAGAAGAAGTGTCATCACTCGCAATCTACTCGGTAAGATTGAAGGGTCGATATATTTCTTGGGGACTTTTTATGCAAGTTTTCACTCGCAATATACTTTTTGTCCAGCAATTTTGTGAAGCAACCGCCTATTCTAATTTTGTAGATGATGTCAGTTGAATTAGCAAACATGAGGGTGATTTTTCTTCAATGAAGAAACACTAAGGCGAAATCCCTTAAATGGTATGGGAACCTTACACATGTTTTTAGTGCCCACTATCGGGCATTCAAGATTTATGTTGAAGCAATTCGAAATACTTCCCGTTCCACACTACGAAAATATGGGGCTAAGTGAGGAGGCCCAAGTGGAGTAGGCATTGGCGATGATCAAGGATTGGCTCCAGAATATGTATGTTGCATACGCCAGTCGATTTGATACGACAAACTCCACACCAAAGAGGGAGATACAGCACTCTTTAAGTGCTGCATAGAAGTCTTGTGGCCATTGCTTTGTATAAAGAAGAACAGTTCATTGGCTGTCGCTAGCCCTTCGTCTCGTCATCATTTACAAAATGAGGCCAAGATGTACTTCACAACGGGCTACCCAAATACATTGAAAGAGTTGGAGGAGACGACATCAATATTCTAAATTGGTAACAGAGCGAAGCTTGGTGTTTCTCGCTTCTTTCCACCATGACTCATTACTTACTAATTCCACAGGGCTTGTTATTAATCCCACAGCGTGGTACCATAGTCCACGTCCAATGCTAGCCTATGAACCATGGAAGATAATAGCTGTAGCTTGGCTACAAAAATATAGAAAAGGCTATCGCAGGCATGGTTGATTATTGCAAAAATTAACTCCATCAAAGATGCTCAATGGATAGCAGAGGACAATGACTCACTTTATCATTCAAATCATCGTGAGGGCACCACGCCAGTACACCGAATAAATTAGACATTTCTGCCCAGTGTAGTTTACTTTTAATTTTTATTTAGGCGCATGTACATGTAATTACTTATTCTTAATTGGAAGATCTACTTGTAGTTATTCATGCTTAATTGAGTAAGTGTTTTCAATAATTTTACTCAATGAATTTGTGTATTTTATTATATGATATAAAACGAAAGAATTTTTTTTTTTACCGGCAGCTGGCAACAAAATGGCTCCATTTTCTAGCAGTTGGACCACGATTATAACAAAAAAAAAAAACAGAGACTGCACATCACCAATTGGCCTATAAGTAGAGCATCAATTCTGTATTACATATCGACAAATCAATATTCATAAGTCTCTCGTAAATAAACTTTGGCAACTTCAGAAATTCTTGCACTCATCAGATTACCAACCCAACGGGACAAACATATGGTGGGTTTGAACGTCTAATGTGCTTGAGTTGATAAACTATGAGAGAAGGTGCCACTGGCAAATGGAAATTGTTGAAGATTAAAGAAATTCGGGACTTGGCCTTAATTGTTATATAGATTAGTTATATTCAGTAAATGGGTCAATAATGGATTTAAATTGATAAAACCAACAGCCACTGGACCCAACTCTTCAGAAAATTATCCAGGGAAGTGAGGATCGAAGGAAACCGGATTTCCAGATTTCTAAGGATGGGATATTGAAGTTTAGAGGAAGATTGTGTGTGCCTGATGATGCTGCATTGAAAGAGGAGCTGTTGACTGAAGCTCATAGGAGCAACTACAACATCCACCCTGGAAGTACGAAGATGTATCAAAATCTAAGGCCACATTATTGGTGGAATGGTATGAAAGTCGATGTGGCGAAACACGTGGCTAAGTGTCTGACGTGTCAGTAAGTAAAGGCGCAGCGCTGCAAGCCAGGGGGCTTACTGAAACCATTAGAGATCCCAGAATGGAAGTGGGAGCACATCACGATAGACTTCGTGACAGGTTTACCTAGAACTCAGCGAGGCCACGACGCGATATGGGTCATAGTAGATAGACTGACCAAGTCTGCACACTTCATCGCGGTACGTAAAGATTTTGCCTTATACCGATTGGCTGAGTTGTATGTTCGACAGATTGTTAGACTCCACGGGGTACTAGTGACGGTCACATCTGATCGTGATCCGAGGTTCACAGCCGCCTTCTGGAAGAGCTTACAGACTGCTTTGGGGACGAAACTGCAATATAATACTGCTTATTATCCACAGACGGATGGACAGTCTGAAAGGACCATTCAGACTCTGGAAGACATGCTACGAGCATGTGTCTTAGATTTCAAGGGCAGTTGGGAGGATCAGTTGCATTTAGTGGAGTTTGCTTACAATAATAGTTTCCAGCAGAGCATTGGAATGGCTCCTTATGAGGTTTTATATGGTCGTGCCTGTCGAACCCCAGTTTGTTGGGAGGAGGTTGGAGAACTCAAAATCACAGGTCCAGAGTTAATACAGAAATCAGTTGAAGCAGTCAAGGTCATCAGGGATAGGATGAAGACAGCTCAGAGTCGCCAGAAGAGCTATGCTGATAAGAGACGTAGACCTTTAGAGTTTCAAGAAGGTGATCATGTGTTCTTGAAGGTGTCACCTAAAAGAGGATTGTCACGCTTTGGCAAGAAAGGCAAGTTGAGTCCTAGATATGTGGGACCATTTGAAGTTTTGGAGAGAATTGGACCTGCAGCCTACCGTCTAGCCTTGCCACCGAATTTGGCTCATATTCACAATGTATTCCATGTGTTGTTGCTGAGAAAGTATGAACCTGATCCCTCCCATGTACTGAGCTTCGATGAGATAGAAGTTGATGACAGGGTGTCGTATGTGGAGCGACCGATCAAGATTGAAGATCGTTGAGAACATCGCTTGAGGAATAAAGTGATTTCTTTAGTCAAGGTGATTTGGCAACATCATGACACGGAAGGTGCGACCTGGGAAAGTAAAGAGGCTATGAGGAGCCAATATCCTTCTCTGTTTGAGGGGACTACTGATGTAAATTTCGAGGACGAAATGTCCTAAGAGGGGGAGAATTGTAACAGTCCAAATTTTAGCGTTATAATAAAAAGCTTTCTATCTCTTATTTTCTTTATTTTCTTCACGCATGGGCCAAGCTCATCCCATGCCTTCCTTTCTTCCTCTCTTTCTCGGCCCAGTCAGGCTCTTCTTTCTCTTGGCCCACGCGAACAGCAGCTTGGCCGACCCACTCCATCACTATTCATTGTCTTCTCCCTCTGTCACGCGAGGAAACCCTAGCCGCCGCCACCTCCATGCCGACGCGAGAAACTCGCGATTTCGTCCAACGGCAAGCCACGTGGCAGTCCCACGATCACTTCTCCTCAACCGATTCCGCCTTCCTCTCACGAACTCCTCTTGAAAACCTTAGCCGTCGCCTCTCTCGTCTCACACACGATTCAGTTAAACGAGAACGCGAATTCGAAACCCCTGTTCTACTCTAGCTGAAATCGTGAGTCACGGACGAGCCGCGACCTTACACGATCTCGTCTTCACCTGGGAATCACTCGGACGTGACCTAGCTCCCTTCGGTCACAGTGCTTAGTCGCTCGGTTCTTCCTTGGCTCGTCTCCCATTTCGTCCAACCACAACGCCCAGCTTCCACAGGCCACGAGAAACAGCAATAATAGGCCAAGGAACCGCAGCCACAGTTCAGAAACCGCAGCCACAAGCCTGAACAGAGCAGCTTGGTTCACTGCTCGGTTGCGGACAATCCCTCGTCCGGCTTCGATCTTGCACGGACTCGGGTTGTTGTTGATCCGAGGCATCCACTCGCCTAGGCCGTGACCCATCTTCTTCGGCCACGAGCTGCTCTGGTTCGACGCGGTCAGTCCTATTCGCTGCGGATTCAACCCATCCAGCCGCCACGCCGTCGAGCTCGAGCCACCCGTCCACGCCTTGCCGTCCACGCCGTCGCAGCTTCTCCGTCAGCTCGCGCTGCCTCCAGCTCATGCCATCTTCAGCTTGTGCCCTTAGCTCGCATTGCAGCTCACAGGAGAGGAAGCCAGCTCGCCGTGCCTCCTTTTTTGCTTGGACTAGACGATCAGAAGCTGTTTGCAGCTTCTGTGCAGCCCAATAGCTCCTGTGGGCTTGAGATAAGCCACGGTAGGCCTTGGCTAGCCAGTCCAGCCCATCAGAAAGCCCAGCCCACTCGCGAACAGTGCAATTAGTCCGTTGGAAAACTCACCGTCGTCGATTAATTAGACGCCAAAGCTTGGAATTAGGTAAGTTTGCTCCCTAACTCCTAATTAGGGCTGTTAATTGCTCTAGTAGCTTTAAATTGTGATGATTGGACTTAGTGGTTGGTTAAATTGGAGATTAGAGCTTGTTTAGAAATACTTATTGAAATAGGGGTAATTTTGTAAATTCAATTTTAGGAGTGGAGTTGTGAAATTGGATAATTGGAGGGTTAATTAGTAAATTGATATATTTAGAAATGTGAATTGTTGGTTAAGGTGGTGCAAAATTGTAAGATATTAAGTTTGGTCCAATTAGGCCTAAATTAGGGACTTATGAGTAATTGATAAATTTAATTAGCGGAGAGATTAATTGCTAATTAATTTAGTTGTGATAAACCATCAGTTAGTGGGGGTAGAAAATATGATATTCGCATTATATTGTGAAAGATAAGTTGATTATGTCATATTATAGCCTAATTAGGGTTTTTAGGGGTAAAAATGTAATTTTGGGAATTTTAAGGGCAAAAGTGTAAATTTGACAATTTAGTGAAAGATGTGAGAATTATTGGCTGTAATGGTACTGAATGATTATTAGTGATGGATGGGATTTATATTCGGGTAATTATGAGTAATTACTCTATTTTATTTAATTAGGATTTAATTACATGATTTTAGGTAATTTGCAATATTTTGGAATTAATTCCAGAAATTGCGTGATTGGCTAATTGGTTGCTAATTAAGGTGATGTCACCCGTAGTTGATCGAATCGAACACTTGGGATTCGATTTAGGGACCCGGGTGAATCCCTAATTGGTAGGTCCAAGCAGTCGATTTTTTGTTACTTTGAGAAATTATCTCATTTTGTATATGGTTTAGTTGTGGATGTTTATTTAATATTTTTGATTGATCAATTGGTTGTGATTGATTTATCAATTGCAATTGGATATTGATTATTTCATAATGTGATTTATTTATCTAATTATTGTTGCTCATTGTAATTGATTTGATGTTAGAATATCTCATTATAATTGATATTGTGATGTTTATGTCAAATGATTTGGAGAACAATCTATCAAAAGGCTTCAATGATAGATCATGGGTTGTGAGAAGTGAGGATTAAATTAATTTTACGGGTAGGAACCCTAGAGTGAATATCAACCTAATTAAGAAGTAGGGGGCAAACTCGATGAGTTTATCTCATCTTAAAATTATTTGGTTCAGGTCCTAATATTGCAGCTCCCCCTCGAGGACCAGGTGAAGCTGGAGGCGCAGCGAGATGATCATAGTTGATTTAATTTTGATTAGGAGATTTTATTTATTTGCGAGGAAATTATTTTCCGCATTTATCTTTTTAGTTGAACGAATAAATAATGTTGATAATTTGTGAATCTTTTTAGTTATTTGATCAGTTTATTGATATCATTGTAATAAATTAAATACCTCAGGATTTTAGTTGGGGTTTTATTTAGCTTGTTCCGCTGCATTTCTTTTGTACTAATTTTATATCCTTAGCTAATTTATTTGGTTAATCGATATCACCTGGGATTATCGAAAAATACAAGAAGTGGTAAGGTCTATTTCGAGGATTGTCATGTACTCGGGTAAGGGGTGTGACACTCCCCATGGGTTCTGATGGCGTTCCCGATAGACTTCCAGAGGTTCACCCATTTTCCCCATGTATCCAATTTCGTACTGGTGGGGTACCCAAACCCAAAAGAACTCATCGAACTCCCAAAGAGTGGTCGCGTGCTCCTCGTACCTCCAATCGCCTTTGGTTACTTGGTTAGTAATCACCCAACCGCCATCTGCGGGCTTATCTGGTACGAGCGGTTCAGCATCTTCGTGATCCTCCTCCTCAAGTTCTGCTATCTCCTCTAGGTCTTCTTCCTCAAGTTCTTCCTCTGACCCTTCTTCTTCTAGTTCCTCCTCTTCGAAATCCTCTTCCTCCAACTCCTCCTCTTCCAGCTCTAACTCCTCGAGATCCTCCTCCTCTAGCTCTTCCAGTGGTAGGTTATCCTCATCAGTTTCATCTTCCAATTCCACTTCCTCTTCAGGTTCTGCTTCCTCTACGTCTTCATCTTCAAGCTCTTCCAAGGGTAGGTTATCCTCATCGGTTTCATCTTCCCACTCCTCATTAATATGCACTTGCACGACTCCATCGAGGAGTCTTCCACGACATTGTTGATGGATGTGCAGTTTGGAGACCCCTCGCATTCGAATTTACTAATCAGATAAATTAGAATGTGAAAAGACCACTCGTGGTGTGAAGGATCCCAACCCCCCTGCGAATGGAAATCTCCCCTTTTCTTGCGATGTACCGTCGCTCACTCAATTGCGACGGTGACTCAGATCGATTTTGTTAATCCCTGAACGAGAATGAAAGGTCATCCAACCAAATAGCCGATTTTTTGGAAATTCTTGATTATGGGAGCTTTTTTTTCTGATTGAGGTGTTTTTAATTCCTTGCCAACTGCCGAGTTCATCAAAAGATGAAACATAAATCATATTTGACTAAATGGGGAGTTTGACGTGAATTTTTATGGAGAAAACGATGGATTTGAATTGATGGAAAATTTCCAACAACAAATAAAAATAAAACAGAGAGATTCGACTTGGGTCTTTGTTTAAGTATAAGGAGCGATTGTAACAACCCAATTTCTCTCTCTTTTCTCTCCTCTCTCCTCCCCCTTTCCCCATGCACCGGCCCTCCCTCTCCTCCCCTCTCTTTCTTTATTTCTTCTTTCCCTCTCTCCTCCTTTTTTTCCACTGCACCCTCTGCCACCTTTGTTGACATTCTTTCTCCTTTCCCTCTCTCCTCCTTTCTTTAAATATAAGGAGCGTTCGGAGTCTCGCTGGAGCCTCGCAGGAGACTCGCTAGAACAGTGCCGCCACATGCCGTGCCAGATTTTTGAGTTACCTGATGTCGCGAGCTCACCGCGAGTCGTTGTCCTAAATTACCTAGGACACGGACCCAAAAAAGAATTTATATCATAATCCTCAATTATGATTGTTAATTACTTTAGTAGAATTGGATAAATTGACTGAACTGTAATATGCATGAACTGTATTTAGGACAGCTCTGGAGCCGGGAATTTATTGGGTATATATCGTGAGTAAATTAGACTGGATAGGAGATTGTTGGCCAAGGGGTGGCCAATTAGGGTGGTGGTGCTATAGAATACCGAACGATGGTTTGTCGTTCGAATTAGGAAACTGCGCGAATCCCTAATTAATGTGCCGAGGCGATCTACAGTATAGAGCAATTTGTGTTAAATTATATTTGTGGAATACTTCATGATTTGATTGGAATAAATCAGACTGGTTGTGGACTGTCTTATCTTATTAATTGGTGCATGTGTTTAAATGGCGATTGGTTCATGTATATTGAGGATCCAACTGATCATATGGCCAGAACTTGAACTCGATCGTGGACCGATTGACTGTTAGGTGGTAGCTCGTAGAGATAGTCGAGTTGTGTGCATACCTATATCATGAGGAATCGATCTTTTCCAATTTGTAATAGTCTACATCTTCCGTCGCCAGACTGGGTAAACATCATTCCTTTTTTGATTGATATGACTTCGAAAAGGCGCATTGGTGTGATTATTGCATTCACCCATAAGTTGCTCGTCTAGGTTTCATTGTGTGGTGGATATGTTCCCAGATTTTAGTTTTGATGTGATTTTCTTGTTTTCACGGATTAGTAATAGCAATTCCCATAATTTAAATATGTTAGCTTGATGCGACCTGCTTCTTTTCGCCTTGAACTGCAAAGGGAATAGTATTTCTAAGAAAGAATCATCTCACTTTGGAAGGAGTGTTTCGATAGGAAAGAAGGGATCTAAAATAGTTATGAGAGAAAAGAACGTAAGCAAATTAAAGGGATTCAGTAATATGTCGCTTGGATGCTAGAGAGGAAAAAGAATGCATTATGACAAAAGTACGTTTGTTATGTATTTAGAAATAGATGTAAAACCAAGGTATAAGTGAGAAAAAGGACTAAGTTTAATAAATGCAAGAATAATTTGATAGATACAAAACTAGATTGATAATATTAACTGCAAACTGTTTCTATTAGATAAACAATAAAAAATATATACAGAAATAGAAAATGACACACGTAGGTCTTTACAATGATTTGGCTTAGATCAAACTCACATCCACTCTTACAAACTAACACCACTAATAGGTCTCGCGATCTCTCTTTTCCCATCATGGAAAAGGATAGGGTTTTAAGATAACGCCAAAGTGGACAAACGACCCTTAATTGGTATGGATTTTCCTTAACCCTTACCTCACGCAATGTATTTTAGAGGACTACTGTCAAAAGAGTTCCAAACCTATTGTAATTATACCAATTCAGTTCTAAACTTTTTTTGTCAATTCAGTCTTACATTATTTGCATTTATGCAAATTCAATGCTAAACTTTTTGCATTTATGCCAATTTAATTCATTTGCCCAATTTTAACTAGCCGACATTAATGTAAATACTTTTAGTAAAATTTTATTTTTTCAAATGTTCAATTAATTTTTTTTATTATGTTCCTTTTATTTTGTCCCTACAGTTGTTGGCAACAATAGGCGAGGCTCGGAGTTTGCAACCAAAGGTTGCGTCACTTTCTATTGACAAGGCCATGACCTCCTTTGCACATGGCTAACGAGGCCCTTGGAAGGCTAGCCCTACCCATGGCTATTGCTTGTGATCTATGCAAAAGACTTAGGGGCTTGGGCAAAGCACCTTCACTTGTAACCGACTAGGCTGAGCAAGGGTTACCACCCTCCCTAGCGGCAAGTGAGGGCTTCGTGACCCTCACCGAAGCCTCATTGGCCACTGCAGTGGAAAAAAAGGAACAATGAAAAGAAAGAAGAAAAGGAAAACTAAAAATAAAATTATTAAAATTATCACTATTAATATCACCCGAAGTCAACGCTGACATATTCACGTCAAGAATGCAGTTTGAGCTCCATACGCAGAGCGCTTATGGGTTTCGCAAGTTTTGACCTAATCTAGCAATGGTGAGGCATTAGAGGTGACAAGGGTTTGCAGCCTTCCCTGCATGCTTTTTTTTTCAGCTTTTTCAAATTTTAATTTATATAAATTAAAAGCCACAGAAAATTAAAAATAAATTAAAAGCCATGTAGATAATTTGACTGGAATTTCTCGTTTTGGGCATTTAAGTAATCGTTTTTTCTCCAATTTAGCACTTAAGTGATTTGGTGAAAAGTTATGGTACTAAAGTGAGTATTTTGAACAACTTTTGGATGCTCTTAAACCACAAAGCTAGATTTATTAAGCCTAGTTTACCAAACTGTTTTATTAGGAGATACGTCATATTGTGAGTAAGCTTCTATTCTAAATAAAAGATTATAGTAGAAATCAATAGTAGCCCCACAAATCATTTAACCAGTTAAATATATAAATCAGCCTTAATGAGTTTAATATTTTGCTAAAACAAAAACTCTTCACGTAGTGTTTTAAGGTATTAGAACTTGGCTTATGCATAAGAATTATACGTATAGAACCAACTTGGTTCTCTGCACTGATTATCAATTCACATAATTATAAAGGATCTTTTCATCCTTAGAAAAGAAAATCTTACAACAGCAGAAAATAATATTCCGAGAAAGAAGGTGTGCCTAGAATTAATTTAATCGGCATTAAATTTTATTTCCAAAAGCCGAGGGTGGAATTTAATCTAAACGAATCCAAGCAAAGCTTTTATTTCCTCCTTGGACAAAGAGCGGGAGGAAACAACGTTGTTGAATTTAATATGTTTTTACCATTCGAGGTCTGAATGTTCGGTTTTTCAGTTTTTTAGTTTCTTTATTGATTGGGTGCATTTTGGTTCAACAGTAAAGGAGAGGACAAATGTATAAATAAAGGACACCACATATTCTAGCAGATCTAGGAATTTTTTCAACGCTCCTTAATCAAAATTCATTTGGTGCTACAGACATACGTGACTAAATTGTGGATTTATCGAACACAAAAGTAGGTGAACTACCCCGAATTGGGGAAGAGACCTTTTCAGCAAAAATATGCTACCACTGTAGTCATCTAAACAAGCTAACCCTACTAGAAGAAACCGATAGGCGATGAGCGAAACAGTACCAGAGAGAGAGAGAGAGAGTCAGTAAAAATCGGTCCGAAACTTACATTATGGACCGCTCTTGTAGATTAGTGACGGTCGTTGGCAAGGTTTCATGCAAACCATTAGTAAATATGTTGGGGATGGTTCAACTGTTTGTCCCCAAAGGATTACAATTAGATCCATGATAAGATACTGATAGAGCTAATCTAATTTAAATAACGCGACAACTAACTAAAAAGTCACATCAGCTAGTCAAATAACTAGGAAGACAAAACTGCAACAAATTTACTCTTGATTTCACTGGAGAACATGCATTCACATAGGGCATGGATAATCTTCGTCTCAAGCTATATATATTGTCAAAGAAGACAAAGACTTCGGGTCTTTCTTTTCCTGGTCGAAATTTTCATTTCTTTGATTAACGATTTCCGAACAATAAAAAAAGGGCTTTTGAATGAAGGATGGCTCAAAAGGGAGAGCTTCAAACCCAGACGATCCAGTTTGCTGATTAATTCGCCTCATGGTAACAAAGGATAGCTTGAATTTCACGGATATGGTCTAGACGAGATTTGCATTCTGTAATAAGGGCCTGCAAACCCAACACGTGTTGATAAGCTCCGTAGAGAAAGCCTATCAGGGATGGAGCACCTACAGCCTACACGCATATTTACAAATAGCATTGAAGCCCTACTAGCTTCACAAGTGAAGAAACGTGTAGTCTAGTGGGTCAGTTATCGAAAACTTCAATTTGATTATTTAGTCTAGACAAGAAAGGTAGTATTAAGCCTTATAGAAGCACAATAATGTACATAATGCACAAAATTACAGTGGATCGATGTATGATTTAGCCTCACATTGTAACAAAATCTTAGAAGAATCATAATATCTATGATGGATAGCATGCGTAGAGTCTTTTTTTTAATGCGCACAACCACATTTGTGCGGTTAACAGTCATTCTCCAAGTAAATGCATTTTTTGTTTGTGGTTCACAAAAGATCATGGTGGAAGGCCAAGAAATCTCACTGTGAGACCATCCATGAAGAAGGATTCCAATGGCACCACAATTTACCGGGGGTACAATTCGGTGATTGACATGCCATTGGTCGACAAAGGCATAGATCTCCCGGTGGATTGGTCTAATTCAAGCTCTTCCATTGGGGTGCTCTGTGCCCGCAATCTACTTTGGATGTAGAACGCTGGATGTCGAGGCGAAGGGGGGGTTAAAAGTTTGTTGCTGAGCGTGAGAACTTCGGTGGCCATGGTAGGCCTAAGAACTGGATCTTCCTGAATGCATAGTAAGCAAATGTGCAAGCATTGAAGCACTTGATCTCTTGAATGTGAATCCAAGATAGCCGGGTCCAGCACTTCCAAGAGCATGCCATCTCTCCATCATTTCCACGCCTGCAAGAATAATTCCGGAAAATCTTCACAGAATTGTCGCAACGAAGACTCATTACAAAAAGATATATGAATCTTGTGAAAAACAATAAATGCCAAAGGCAAAGCATATAAGCCTCGATTGTTTCTATAGGCTAAGAGAATTAAGTTTTTACAAAGGAATTTCAATTTCAGTAGCAGGGTAAAACTCACATAACTAGCAAGATATTCACCCCCGTTTAACTGGTGGTAGAAGTTATTCTGCTTGCCGCAAATGATCTCTAGAAGTAGGATGCCAAAGCTATAAACATCGGATTTCATTGAGAACTCTCCATGCATTGCATATTCTGGAAACATGTAACCACTACAAAAACGAACATTAGCCACATGTATATTGCATATTTATATTCAAAGCATCCTTGAATAGATAAAATAAGCAAGTCTAGTATCCAATCACAAAGGTCACCTATAAAAAAAAAAAACTAAGACTCACAAAGTCCCCACGATTTTATTTGTGCTAGCCTGAGTTTGATTGACTCCAAAAATCCTTGCCATGCCAAAATCTGAAATCTTTGGGTTCATTTCACTATCTAACAAAATATTGCTACATTTTAGGTCACGATGGATGACCCGGAGTTGAGAATCTTCATGAAGATAGAGCATTCCTCGAGCGATCCCATTTACTATTTTATAACGTAATGGCCAATCCAATAGTCCCATTTTTTTCTGTATCAGCATCTTTGCACCAAAATTTATTAATGCGATAGGATGTGGCACTCATTTAAAAACTCAAGGTGAAGCTCATCACACAATACCAATATATTTATTCACATTCGTCAAATGTAGCTTAAAGAAAAACTATAATCCATTGAAGACAACATACCAAATAAGGAGTAATCAAGGCTTTTATTTGGCACAAACTCGTAGGCGAGTAGCTTTTCATCTCCCTCCAAGCAAAATCCGAGTAGTCGTACAAGGTTTCTGTGCTGAAGTTTGGCAACTATCGTCACCCTGCCTTGAGCTTTGAGATAGCCTCTTCACCGCAATTTGTTGTCTATTAGGAAGTCTACCCTAGAGAGTTTTGTATTTTTTTTTTAATTCCTTGCTACAAATTTCTAAAATATTAACTTGAAAAAGATTTACATGTTTCTCTTGCTTGGACATCAAATCCATATGTAAAGCATTCTTGATTATTTCTAACTATTATGCGATGCGTACCTGGAAAACTTCACCAAATCCACCTTCACCCAACTTACTTTCATGAGAGAAATAATTTGTTGCAGCTTTTATGGTAGCCAAGTCAAATTGCAAGGACTCCATGGTGGTAAGCTCATTTGCATCTACATTACCAAACAACTCAACTTGAATATCAAATTACATCGACAGTGGCTCTTAGTGGCGTTTATAGGATAGCCAGTGCTTGGGAACATTATCACAATGAAGAGCACCGGATTAGACTAGCATGGTCGGGTCCCTCCTACCCCAAGCAATCTTTACTCTCTTTATTCGTCATGAGGGAAAAGAAGACAATAAACAAAATAATTAACTCTATAGGAAACAAATTATTGAGATAAATCTTGTATATGATCACTTCTTCATGCTGAGGATAGTGTTAGGCCTCTTAATTGCAGTGCAGATGCTACCTTTGCTTGAAGGTAATTGGTTTAGATTAAGAGCATTTTGAGGCCTTTTTTGGGGGCTAGTAATGGTAAATCTGGCTCTCTGGCATGACTCATGGCTACCTAATGGCATCTTGGTGGATACCCAAGGAGAATAGTTTATGATTCTCCTCTTCTTTGAACTGCACAAGTGGCTGATCTAATCTGTAACTCTGAATGGAGATGGCCCAATGCCATGTCTGAAGACTTGGTATCAATCCAGGCAGCTGTTTGGGGTGTAATTTTTTCTAAGTCTTCTTTGGTAGATAGAGATACTTGCACTGCCGCTCCGAGTGACATTCTTACCTCTGCTTCAGCTTGGGAGGTTGTCAGGAATAGAGGCAAAAGAGTTAAATGGCAATGACTAATTTGGCTTTCACTTAATGTGCTGAGGTTTTGAATCTTATTATGGTTAGCTATACAAAATAAGCTGCCTATATGTGAAGGAATTGACAGATGGTCTTCTAATCATGGCCTAACTTAATGTTTTTTGTGTCTTGAAAGCACTGAGATTAGATCCCATTTGTTCTTTGGATGCAGTTTCTCTAAGCAAGTCTGCAAGAGTGCCCTACAGCTTTGTTTTCCTAATAGAGATATTGGTGATTGGGAGTTTGAATTGTGCTGATGCAGCAGGTTATGAAAGGGAGAGATTTTTACAGGTCTTTGGTAAAATTTTTGTGGAATTGCTGCACATACTTCATCTTGAAGGTAAGATATGAACCGTTACATTCCCAAACTATTCCTTCTACCCATGAGATCATAATTGCTTGGCCAGCAAAGTACAGTTTGAAGGTTGAAAGAGCATGAACAGTATTACTGAATACTGTCTATGAATCTTGATTGCTGTGGACTGTTTCTGGCGGAGGTTGTTTTATATAGGAGTGAACGATTCCAGATTAGGTCGGTGCGGTCAAGTACTGGAAATCTAAACCAGCCTGTTCATTTTGATATTTTGGGTCAACGTTAAGTTTATCGTAATAAAAAGGAAAAACTGTCCACGGTGAAGTGATTATCTGGTTATTTGTACTTACTGAAGACATAGTTCTAATCTTGTGATATGTAAAAGTCTGAATTTTTTTCAGGGGCTTCAAAGCAACCTGTTCAATTCAGGGATCGGCCTGAATGGAGGTAGTGAGCCGAACTAATCAGACCGTTTCTGGTCGGCCCCCTTGTTTAAAGGATCCGATACTCGCCCTACTTGTCGGAGCAGCAGTTATAGAAGTTCCCGAGATGTATGATTGCGGTGGGATATCTTGTCTCTTCCTGGTCGATGAACAAGCTTGACTTATCCATGATAAAGAGGAACCCAAGAAATCCTATGTGACGACAGATTGAGTATTGACCAAGAAATTTGAACGAATGTATCGTCAGCTCTATCGTTTTATTGACCAAAGGCTTTATGCCGTTTCAGATTTCTTGGCATGGATTTTCTATATCACATCTTGAAAATGTGGAGCTATGAGTTGCACCAACTGATTTACATAGTTGAAGTTGATACCTCTCTAAGTAAAACAGTAGGGCTTTTACTTAAAATACTCATGCGAATATAATTTTGAATAGAACTATCCTTTCTTGCACATTTACTTTGACAAGCCATACTGTAGTTGGGTAGGCATGTTTCTTTTCTTCTTCTTCTTCTTCTTATTTTCCTCCGGTCAATTAATAATATGACATGGTCTAAAATAAATTAAACACCAAACTATGACCAATGTAAATTCAAATTCATAGAATTAAAACATTATTCTTGTGATTCCCCATTTGATAACACAAATTAGTAACAGATGTGAATAATTAAGGTGGATATCTATATTTCTATAAATGTTTTTAATAGTCCCGTATTAGTATGTAAGTTTTTATAGTTCACAATCGAGCTTATGCAAATTATGATCAAATCATTTCACAATTCTATTATAGTGACACAAACCTTTTATCATGTTCATATAAGCGAAAGAATAATATGTACCCATGAATATTTCGAATCATATAACTTTAGTCTCATACAGTGCTAACAAAAGTTAATACTGGTTGTCATTTAATTGTTTCTAATATCCAGTGCACGTTGGCTTTTAATTAGTTACAAGTTTAAAAGGCAAACTGTTGATATTTAGGCTTTGATAGGTACGAGTAGTAATGTTTTTAAAGTTTGTAATAAGGATTCGGAGCTCCACTTGTCTGATTTGGTACGGTTTGCTGACCAACTTGAATTATGAGAAAGGGTGTCGGTGCAGTTTTTACAAGATGTTCGGCCAGCACGTCATTGCTGTCTCATCCATTTTAAAGGTATTACTGGTTTTTTAGTTTGTATAACTCAATTAACAAGTTGCAGGCTTTGACAGCAACTTTTTAGCACAGCATAGTCACAATTATATTAAACAGACTCCCACTTTGTGTGATTTATATGTCTGATTTCTTGAGAAAATAAAGAAGTATCATAATATGATCAATTATATGATGTAGACAGTTTATGAAAAGATAACGGCAAACAGTATTTTACCACTTTTACCTTTGACGACTTCATACGGCTTCTGTCCTCTTCTTCGAAGCAAGCAACAAGTGAGAAAGAGAAGTATCATAACAGCTCCAACAGGAACGGCAATGGAGATGGTCATCACGGTGGATTTGTTGCTTTTTCCTGCACATGTGCCATTATGTGCATGAGACAAGAGCCAAACTGATCTAAAAAGCTTTTCGGATTAAAGCATCGTTATCATGTAAACATTCTAATGCCCCACTTCACTCTATTGGAAATAGACCTTGTTGTCAAGATTGGTATTTCGACATGCAGGAAGGAGCCTCAAGATGCTTGAAAGCAGAGGCTTAAACAAGAAAGTTTAACTTCAATTGCAATTCTAGCATTTGTAAGTATTGTTTTTTTTGGTCGAATCATTTGTAAGTTTTTGTTTCCGGTGAAGTGTCCGGGTTGAAGGAAAAAAAATTTCTGGTCCGTCTGGTCACCTGTCAATAGGGAAATTAAACTTGAAGGCAGAGCATACTAAACTATCATCTGTTATGACAACTCCAATACGGTCACCTAGATACTTCACCGTAACTCCATGACCCTTAAACTTCAAACCATGATTTTTGTAGTTCCTCACCTCATTACAACAGCAACATTGATGGTTTTTGGATTATGGATCTCTATTTAGAATGGTTTTGTAACGCCCTCTGCCTCACCACCGATAATATTATCTGCTTTAGCCTCCATTGGCCCTCATGAATTTATTTTTCCTCAGGTCCACCATCCTCATGGCTCTCCACGGCAACTCATAAGCGTGCAATCCAAGGAAAACATGTTGTCTGTGGGTCAAGGGCAGAGTATCACATATAAGCTAGCCCGAGATTCCGTCCCTAAACGATGTGGGACATGGATCTCACATACTCCTCCCCTCAGCACCAACAAGGGCCCACTGTGGTCACCACATGCCATCAAGAATCGGCTCTGATACCACTTTGTAACGCCCTCCGCCTCACTACCATTAATATTGTCCGCTTTCGCCCCACTAGCCCTCACGGCTTTTTTTTCTCAGGTCCACCATTCTCACGGCCCTCCGCGGCAACTCATGAGTGCGCAACCTGGAAAAACGTGTTATCTCTGGGTCAATGACGGAGTATCACATAGAAGTTAGCCAAGAACTCTCTTCCTAAGAGACGGGGGACATGGATCTCATAGGTTCTTCGATCTGCTACTTCCAAACTTCCCTTGTCTTTCTCTTTCTCATATCATGTGCCAAGTTATGTATTCACTACTTCTTTTGTCAATACTTAGATAACAGGACAGGACTTTATCTCTTCTAGGGAAATCATAGTGCGTGCAGCTGGAAGAGTATTAGTGAAGTTTTCCAAAGAATTGCTAGTGATTCCACGAACATTAAAACTTGGTTGCCATCGGAAAAGGCTTCATAGACATTTTTCAAGTCCATCTTAAATTTTTATTAAATTCATCCAAAATAGGCTCTGATTGGAGTCCCTTCAAACACCCGGAATAGAAACATCGTTTTTAGAATATGTAAGTAATTATTCATGTCCTTCATCAGATAAAGTGAGTCAAGTTTTGCCCATAATGTTGTCACAACTTTTTCTTTGACCATGTCAATTAATCAACGCATTATTTTACATACTCAACAGGATTATGCTATTTTCCTTCTCATCAACGATACCTTGTCGGCTTCTTTCATTTCTTAGGATAGCTTATCCTTACGGTCCAACTCGTTTGCTGAACTTTGGATTGTTAAGAGCGGGAATCTTGATACTCCGTTATTTGTTCCTCTAGTGGACCTTCTCAATTTCAACTCTTTCTCCAAACATGATCCCGAATGCAATATTCTAGACAGTGATCAAACAACAAAAACGCTAGTTCTAGATATCCTATACTTAGATTCGATATCAATAGTAGTGGAAAACACAGAACCTAATGAATCTTGCAATTAAATACAAATGATAGAATAAGATATTAAAATTATCAGAGAAATCAACTGAATAGTAAGGGCATTAGAAATTTACATGACTCAATCTGATTGTTGATACTTATTTCAACAGCAGAACCAGTTGTAGAGAAATTTATTGCGAATTCGAAGGATTAAAGAGTTTACAATCATTGAATCACTCAACCGTTTTCAACCTTAGATTAAACTCAAGAAATTCTCAATTATGTTTACTCAACCTCCCAGTCACACTTAGAAAATTCACAAAGGGAAAAACTAAACACCCTGAGCTCTAGCCGCAGTTGAATTGATGAACTCACCTTGATATTATTGCCGCTCTGCAGCACACGTGCATTTGAGCTTTAAATCTCTCTCGGAAACCCATTTCACATTACCTTTATGAATATATTAATCACAACAAGTCCAATGCTGGTCTTCTTTATGAACCTAACTGTGAGTTGGACTTGTAGGAATTCCTTGGCGAGTTAAACATGGACTTTGACTCCGATGAGAACTTTGTTTATTTTGTCTTTCAATATGATCCAGAATTAAGTCAGCAACTTAGTTCTAATTAATAGCACGGAAATTTGTGTTTCCACATAATTCAGGCTGGACCTCAATTGGGTTGGCTTTTTTTATCAATAGGTTCAAGCTCGACACTTAATTTCGAGATTTTAACTTACAGATTCAAGCTCGAGACACAATTCCACGGACACATTAATTATCTCAACGACCTCTATCATGCATGATCAAGCTTTGGACTCGAGGCAAATTAGAGGTAGCAAAACGGGTCGATAACCCTTGCTTTAACTCATATTTATTGATGTGGATTATAAACAGATTACTTTAAATTCTAAAAACAAGCTTAAGTGGGTCTAACAAATAAATGCCTAACAATCTAGTGAATCTTAGATAGGTTGAAACCAGACGTATAGGACAAATAGAGAACTTTTCCACCGACCTTCTAGGAATAATTAAGTGCCCAACCCATCATATGGCGTTGGAGGTGTCACAACAAACTTTATAAATTTCCCTTATAAGTATTCTCTTTTTGTAATATTATGTTTTATTTTGTTTTTTCCTCCTTCTTTTTTCCTTTTTTTCTATTAAGTTTGGTGAGGCTTGGCCAACCCTTGTTAATACTAGGTGAGGCCATGAAGCCCTTGCAACTCCCGACGGAGGGTTGTGACTCTTGTCTAGACAGCCATTGAACAAGGGCCACAACCCTCCCCCACGAGTCGTGGACTGGTGAGGATTTGAGGGCTAAAATAGTTATGTATTTCAGTAGTATGGATTAGGATATGTTTGGATTGCTGAAATTATATAACATAAAAATGGCCCAATTGGGATTAAATGGGTTAATTCGGGTCATGACGTTTTTTATCCAACTCAAACCCGATCGGACCTACCCATTTGACTGGCCTAAGGCTAATCAAGCCCCACCATAGCCCTTCCTCTAGTAACAGCAATAGGTCCACCTGATTACCTCTTTCTTCGTTGACAGAGCCTTCAGTGTTCAAACATATATAATTTTCTTGCTAATTCTAAACAAGCTTAAATTTAAAAAGGAACAAGTTCAAAATAATTAATGAGAAAATAAAACTGCACTGTTCCATAATAGATGAAATGTTTATATCGATGTTAATTCCTCATCTACACCAAGGGATATGGTGGGTACAATCACATCTTTTTTCACCATTTTCCAACTTTTAATAGCTTAAACTCGTCTGAAGACATCTTCAGTCATTTTCACCATTTTCTCCGTTTGGCCCCAACATGAATTGAAGCCTGAATTTTGATTCATTTGTTTACTTCTCTCCTCGAAACGATGCCGTGGAACAATGGAAGGATAGTTTAGTTTCGATATATATATGGCCTTATTATTGCAGGTTACAGGAACAGCCTTTGGGAAGATTTTTCCCAAACCGTATTTCCAATTTTGCAAAACTGTGAATTACGTGGCAAAGAAAAAATAAATTGCAAATACCTCCAGGTGTCGCAGCGGGAGGAGGAAGTGGGCCTACAGGTGCCGTAACCGGAGGAGGAGGAGGTGGGGCCCGTACGACGGTGACGTTGTAAAAGGTGTACATTTCGTATCTCGCGTTGCAGCTCGGAGTGAGTAACTTCCGTCCTTTCCTCCCTACGACAACAAGAGATTTCAGAAAAAGGAGGCACGAGCTGCAGTCGTCCTCCGCCAAGTCCGGCGTGCACTGCGCCAACGTGTACAGACTCCACGAGCTCCTGATAATCTCTGCGTTCGCGCACTTCTTCCCGGACGCGCTGCGTGAAGCCTTGTAGGCAACATCCTTGATGCTCTCTTTAACTATACTTCCGCCAAGCTCTCCGGGTCAGTGAATTTATCATCGTTGGGCAGAACAAGAGAAGGCTTGCGCTCCATGATCGAGAAGATGGACTGACTCGAGTACCGCAACATGCATGCGTCGTACCAGATTACGGAGACTCGTTGGTTGGGGCATCTTTGGAGGATTTCCTGTTTTCCCTTGGTCACGCAGTAGCTGCAAGTGGCGGTGTCAAGGTCGCTGCGGCATAGGAAGAGTCCATAGACCCGGTCAGCAGGGCTTTGGCCCGCGGTGGTGTTGGCGAAGCCATCGGTGCTGTTGGTGGCGGCGGAGGAGAGGGAAGAGAGGAGGGCATCGAGGTTGGACCGGTAGGTGGAGTTGGGAGCGAAGGAGTTGGTGTTTGGGCAATCATGAAACAGATAACTAGGTAGAAATTCGATACTGAGAACTCTGATGATGAAGAAGGTGGATGAAAGAGAGAGGGAGACTGCGAGGCAAGATTTCATGGCTAGATTGACAATTATATTAGCCAAGCGAGATTGGGACGGAGTTATAGGAACGATGATGTTTGAATTGGTCGCCCCCATAAGTTTTGTCCATTCTACACGTGCCATGCGCTTGCACGCCATGACTCCATCGAGGAGTCTTACCCCAACCTTGTGATGGAGATCCCTCGTACTCTAATTGAGAATCAAAGACGAAGACCACTTGTGGAAGCTGAGCGAGAATCAAAGGTCATCCATCTAATTGAGAGCTATTGGGGAAGTTGCAGATGGACTTCCAGGGGAAAAGCCAACCCATATACGATCGAGAACTATATGTTTTTTTCTTCTGATTCACGTGTTTTTAATTTCTTTTCGAGTTTATAAAATGTCACGAAAGGCGAAAGATGAAACATAAATGATGTTGATTAAATGAGGAATTTGATGGGAATTTTTATTGAAAAAACGATGGATTTGTTTCGATTAGGCTATTTCTCTAAATATAAGGATCGATTGTAACAGCCCAATTTCTCTCTCTCTCCTCCCCCTCTCCCCTTTGCGCCGGCCGGCTCTCTCCTCCCCTCTCTTTCTTTATTTATTCTTTCCCTCTCTCCTCCCTTTTTTTCCCACCGCACCCTCTCCTACCTTTGTTGACTTTCTTTCTCGTCTCTCCTCTTCTCTTCGCTGAACCCGTCTGCACCCTCCTTTTCCCTCTGTCCTCCCCTTCCCTTTTTTTTTTGTTTTTTTTTCTTTCCTTCTTCTTTCTTTTCCCCCTCTTTCCGCTGACTTCTCCTGCCATCTTCACATTTGACCCAACCTCCCCTTCTCTCTCTCCCCTGCCAACCCATCCCGTCGGAGCAGACTCTCTCTCTCTCTCTCTCCTTCGTCTTCCTCCTTGGGCGCCTGCCGACGTTGCTGTTTCCTCCATAGTTGCAGCTTCCGCTTCTTCGTTCCACCTCTGCGTCCGCCACCAAGCTCCGCCTCAGCCGCCTCGCCCAGCTGCCTCGCCACGCAATGTCGCCTCGGACGTCGACCCTGTTCACTGAGCCGGGGTGCGAGCTCGCTGTCCTTCGCATCTTCCTCCGTCCTGCCGCTTCCATCTTCCGTTCCCCCCTGTTTCAGTTCCCTGTCCGTCGTCGCTGCTCCCTGTCCACCCGACGTCGTCCACCGCTGCATCGCCGAAGCGCTGCCTGGCCTGGCCTCACTGACCTATCCACGCCACGCGCCAGCCACCGTTGCCACCTCCCGACGCCGTCCCGGCACAGTTCTGCCCTCCCCTAGCTCCGGTCGTCACGTGAGTGCTCGCCGGAGCCATCAACCAGCCGCTATTTGCCATTGGTTCGGGCCTCCCCGCTGTCCAGCCACCTCCGTCGTCCCGTCCAGTCGATCAGCCACCTCGCCACCACCGTAAACCTCCGTTCGGAGTGTCGCCGGAACCTCGCTGGAGCCAAGCCGTACCAGGCCGGACCGTCGTGCTCTCGTTTTGCGAGTTACCCGATGTCGTGAATTCGCCGCGAGTCATCGTGAATTGTCTAGGAATTGATGGTCACTTGACTTCAATTCTCACAGAGTTGTGAGAAGTCAACGCGTCGTGTGGTATTGTTGGTCACTTGACTCGGTCAAGAGTAGAATGGTCACCAGCCAATGCCATTTAACTTAACCTTCAGTAATGGTCTCGATGTTAACTATGATTATTTCGCATCAACTAGCTTCACTATGGCATCACGTAGTGTTTATAGGTCTAGAAAAGTGATTCGCACGAAGTAATTGCAGGTGAACTTGTACTGATAATCACCACTCGATGTCAATGGAAATACTAGCGACGTCAATCGAATTAGAGATGCAAACTAATTTGTCTGGCTCGAAGAAGGACGCGAGGAGAAGTTGCTACCAAATGTTGCCATGTTGTCCGGGTAGATGTCACATCCCCGTACCAGGATTTTCCCTTACTCAAGGGAAAATGTATGATTCTGCTGCAAACTGTGAGTCTTATCCCCCGATTTATAGTAGTCTGCGTCTCCTGTCGCTAGATTGGGTAAACATCAATTCCTTTTCCGATTGACTTGACTTTGAGATGGCACATTGGTGTGATTGTTGCATCCGCTGAGAAATTGCTCGTCTAGGATTTCATTGTGTGATGGATGTTCCCAGGTTTTATATTTGATGTGATTTTCTCTTTTTCACAAATTAGTAATATCAATTTCCATAATTTAAATCTTCACCCAAAAAAAAATTTCTCATAATTTAAATATGTCAGGCTGATGCAGCCCGCTTCTTTGGCCTTGAACTATAAAGGATATTGAATTTCTGAGAAAGATTCATCTCACTTTGGTAGGAACAATTCCATAGGAAAGAAATGATCCAAATAAATATGAGAGAAAAGAACAGAAGCAGAATAAAGGGACTTAGTTAATATGTTGTTTGGATGCTAGTGAGGAAAAAGAACGGATTATGACATAAGTACGTTTCATATGTATTTAGAAATAAATGTAAAACCAAGGTATAAGTGAGAAAAGGGAATAAGTTCAATAGATGCAGGAATAATTTGCTAGATGTAGAAATAGATTGCAAATATTAAGTGCATTATCGGGGAAAAGGATCGGTTTCGAAATAAGGCCAAAAGTGGACAAATGGCCCTTAATTGGTGTGGATTTTCTATAACCCTTATCTTACACAATGCATTTTAGGGAAAAATTATCAAAAGAGTTTTAAACCTATTGTGATTGTATCAATTCAGTTTTTAAATTTTTCTTTTATGTCAATTCAGTCTTACACTATTTGCATTTATGCTAATTTAGTCCTAAATATTTTGATTTTGTGCCAATTTAGTTCATTTGTTCAATTCAAATTTTAATTATTTATTATCATTTTCATTTTATTCCTTTTTTTCCACATAGTGGTTGGCAAAAATAGGCGAAGCTTGGGGTTTAGGTGAGGTATGGCGGTTGCAATTGAAGGTTGTCTTGCTTGCGGTTGGCAAGGCCATGACCACCTCTACCCCTGGCTAATGAGGCCCTAGGCCCTACCCATGGCTGAAGCTTGTGATCTATGCGCAAGGCTTAGGGGTTTGGGTAAGGTTGCCTTGAGTTGTAGCCGATGAGGCTAAGTAAAGGCCATTACCCTCCCTAGCACCTAGTGAGGGCTTCCGAACCCTCGCCGAAGCCTCGTTGGCCCCTATTGCAAAAAAAAAAAAAATACACATAAGGATGAAAATACAGAGAAAGAAAACATAAAAATAAAATAATTATTATATTATCAACATTAGTATCGTTCGGAATCAACGCCAACCTATTCACGTCAAATATGAGGTTTGAGCTCTTGGGCTAGATCTGTATGCATACCACCTATGGGTTTTGCAAGTTTGGGCCTATACTAGCGAATGTTGAGTTAGTAGCATCGATTGGGCTCAATTTGTAGCCTTGCTCACTTGCTTTTTTAAGCTTTTAAAAAAATAATTTAAATAAATTAAAATCTATGGAAATTAAAAGTAAAATAAAAGCCATTTGGATAATTTGGTTGGAATATTTCACTGTTGGCATTTAAATAACCGTTTTTCTCCGATTCGGCACTTAAGTGATATGGATAAAACTTATGACACTAAAGTGAGCATTATACGCAACTCTTGGACTCTTTTAAACCACAAAGCTAGATCTATTAAGTCTAGCTTACAAAACTTTTTTATTAGGAGATACGTCATATGTGAGTAATCTTCTAAATAATATATTATAGTAAGAAATCAATAGTAACCCCACGTATCATTTAACGAATCAAATATATAAATCAGCCTTAATAAGTCTAATATTTTGCTAAAACAAAAACTCTCGAAATAGTGTTTTAAGGGTTCATAATTTGGCTTATGCATAAGAATTAGACATATAGAACCAACTCAGTTCTCTACATTGACTATTGATTCACATAATTAAAAAGGATCTTTTCGTCATTAGAAAAAAAAATCTTAAAACATAAGAAATTAATATCCGAAGAAAGAAGGTGTGCCTAGAATTGATTTAATTGGCATTAAATTGTATTTCCAAAAGCCGAGGGCGGAATTTAATCTAAACGAATCCAAGCAAAGCTTTTATTTCCCCCTTGGACAAAGACGGGGAGGCAACAACGTTGTTGAATTCAATATGTTTTTACCATCTGAGATCAAAAGGTTCGGTTTTTTAGTTGTGATGTTTTGTGTTTCTTAATTGAGTGGGTGTATTTTAGTAAAAAGGTTATGGAGAGGACAAGTGTATAAAAAAGGCCATAACATATTCTAGCAGATCTATGAATTTTTTCAACGCTTCTTAATCAGAATTCATATGGTACTACAGGCGGACGTGCTGAATTCTTGCTGCTGACTTATCGAACAAGAAAGTGGGCGAACTGCCCCCAATTAGGGAAGAGACCTTTTCGGTAAAAATATGCTACCATTGTAGTCATCTAAACGAGCTAACACTACTAGAAGAAGTAAAAAGGCGATGAGCGAAACCGTATCAAAGAGAGAGAGTCAAAACTGGTTCGAAACTTGCATTATGGACCGCTTGTACATCGGTGACTGTTGTTGGCAGGGGTTTCGTGCAACCCATTGGTAAAAACATTAGTCACGGTTTAACTGTTTGTATACAAAGGATAACAATTAAATGTTTGTCCCGTCGACTCCATGGTAAGATACTAATAGAGCTAATCTAATTTAAATATATTGACAACTAATTGAAAAGTCACATCAGTTAATCAAAGAACTAGGAAGACATAACTGCAACAAATTTACTCTTGATTTCACAATAGAACGTGCATTCACATAGTGCATGGATAATCTTCATCTGGAGCTATAAATATTGTCAAAGAATACAAAGACTTCCTATCTTTCTTTTCCTAGTCGAACGAGCCATTTTTCATTTCTTCGATTAATGATTTCTAACCAATAAAGAAGGGCTTTTGAATGAAGGATGGCTCAAAAGGGAGAGCTTCAAGCCTAGACAATCCAGTTTGCTGACTGAATCGCCTCGTGGCAACAATGGACAGCTTGAATTTCATGGAGATGGTCCTGACAAGATTTGCATTTTGTAATAAGGGCTTTCAAACCCAACCCATGTTGATCGGCTCCCTAGAGAAAGCCCATCAGGGATGGAGCACCTACAGCCTACACATATATTTATAACATATGGAAGCCCAACTAGCTTCACAGGTGAAGAAACCTATAGTCTAGTAGGCCAGCTATCAAAAACTCCAATTTGATTATTTATTCTAGACAAGAGAGATAGTATTGAGCCATATAAAAGCACAACAATGTGAATAATGCATCAAATGACAGCGGATTGATGTATGTTTTAGCCCCACATATTAACAAAATTTTAGAAGAATCGTATTATCTATGATGGATAGCATGTGTAGAGTCTTTCTTTAAATGTACACAAGCCCATTTGTGCAAATAACAGATTGTTCTCCAAGTAAATACATTTTTGCTTATGGTTCATAGAAATGGAAGGCCAAGCAATCTCGCTGGGAGACCATCCATGAAAAAGGACTTCAATGGCACCACCATTTACCGGGGGTACAATTCGGTGATTGACATGCCATTGATCGACGAAGGCATAGACCTCTTGGTGGATCGGTCCGATTCAAGCTCTTCCATTGGGGTGCTCTGTGCTCGCAATCTACTTTGGACAAAGAAGGCTGGACGTCGAGGTGATGGTGGGTTAAAAGAATTGCTGCTGAGCATGAGAACTACGGTGGCCATGGTGGGTCTTAGAGCTGGATCTTCCTGAATGCATAGTAAGCAAATGTGCAAGCATCAAAGCACTTGATCTCTTGAATGTGAATCCAAGATAGCTGGGTCAACACTTCCAAGGGCGTGCCATCTCTCCATTGATTCCATGCCTACAAGAATAATTCCGAAAAATCTTTACAGAATCATTGCATTAATTCGAAGACTCATTAGGCAAGATATTTGAATATTGTGAAGAACCTTATATGACCAAGGAAAAGGAAAAAGCACATAAGCCACAAGTGTTTCTATAGGCTAAGAGAACTAAGTTTTTATGAAGGAATTCATTTGTGCAGTTGTAGGGTAAAACTCACATAACTAGCAAGATATTCACCCCCGTTCAACTGGTGGTAGAAGTTATTCCTCTTTCCGCAAATGATCTCTAGAAGTAGTATGCCAAAGCTATAAACATCAGATTTCACTGAGAACTCTCCATGCATTGCATATTCTGGAGACATGTAACCACTGCAAAAATAAACATTAGCCACATGTATATTGCAAATTTTGATTCAGAGCATCTTTGAATAGATAAAATGAGCAATTCAATCACAAAAGTCATTTGTTCGAAAACCAAGACTTACAAAGTCCCCACGATTTTATTTGTGCTAGCTTGAGTTTGATCGACTCCAAAAATCCTTGCCATGCCAAAATCCAAAATCTTTGGGTTCATTTCACTGTCTAACAAGATATTGCTACATTTTAGGTCGCGATGAATGATCCGAAGTCGAGAATCTTCGTGCAGATAGAGCATTCCTCAAGCAATGCCATTTACTATCTTATAACGTAATGGCCCATCCAATAGTTCCCTCTTTTGGGGATCTGCATCATTGCACCAAAATTCATTAATGCGCTATGATGTGGCACCTATTCAAGAACTCAAGGAAAACTCATCACACAAAACCAATATATTTATTCTCATTCATCAAATGTAGCTTAAAGAAAAAATATAGTCAGTTGAAAGAACAAAATCCTCTTAATTTCAAGGTTTTCACATATAGTGAAACCTTGACAGCAGTTAATTTCTAGCAAACTATACATTTTGCACATAAGAAGGTTAAACTAAAACATACCAAATAAGAAGTAATCAAGGCTTTTATTTGGCACAAACTCGTAGGCAAGTAGCTTTTCATCTCCCTCCAAGCAAAATCCTAGCAGTCGTACAAGGTTTCTGTGTTGAAGCTTGGCAACTAAGAGAACTTCATTCTTGAATTCTTCGTCACCCTGTCTTGAGCTTTGAGATAGCCTCTTTACCGCAATTTGTTGTCCGTTAGGAAGTCTACCCTAAAGAGTTTTGTATTTATCATTTAATTCATTGTTACAAATATCTTAAATATCAACTTGAAAAAGCTTTACATGTTTCTCTTGCTCCGACATCATCATGTTCAATTCATATGTAAAACATTCTTGATTATTTCTAACTATTATATGAAACGTACCTGGAAAACTTCACCAAATCCACCTTCACCCAACTTACTTTCATGAGAGAAATCATTTGTTGCAGCTTTTATGGTAGCCAAGTCAAATTGCAAGGACTCCACGGAGGTAAGCTCATTTGAACCTACATTACCAAACAACTCAATTTGAATATCAAATTACTTCGACAATGGCTCTCAGTGGCGTTTATAGGGTAGCCAGTGCTTGGGAACAGTATAACAATGAAGAGCACCAGATTAGACTAGCATGGTTGGGCCCCCCCTACCCCAAGGCAATCTTTACTCTCTTTATTGGTCATAAGGGAAAAGAAGAGAAAAGACAAATAATTAGTTCTATAGGAAACAAATTACTGAGATAAATCTAGTATCATGATCACTTGAGGATAGTGTTAGGCCTGTTCATTGCAGTGCAGATGCTACCTTTGCTTGGAGGGAATTGGTAAAGATTAAGAGCATTTTGAGGCCTCGCTTTGTGACTGTTAATGGTAAATCTGGCACTCTGGCATGACTCATGGCTTCCCAATGGCATCTTGGTGGATGAATAACCAAGGAGAGTAGTTTATGATTCTGCTCCTCTTTGAACTGCACAAGTGGCTGATCTAATTTGTAACTCTGAATGGATATGGCCCAATACCAGTCTGAAGACTTGGTATCAATCCAGGCAGCTGTTTAGGTTGTAATTTTTACTAAGTCTTCTTTGGTATACAGAAATACTTGCCCTGCCGCTTCCTGTGACATTCTTACCTCTGCTTCAGCTTGGGAGATTGTCAGGAATAGAGGCACAAGAGTTACATGGTAATGACTAATTTGGCTTTAACTTAATGTGCAGAGGTTTTGATTATTATTATGGTTAGCTATACAAGATAAGTTGCCTATATGTGAAGGAATTGACAGATGATCTTCGAATCATGGCCTAACTTAATGTTCTTTGTGTCTTGAAAGCACTGAGATTAGACCCCACTTGTTCTTTGGATGCAGTTTCTCTAAGCAAGTCTGAAAGAGTGCCCTACAGCTTTGTTTTCCTAATAGAGGTATTGGTGATTGAGAGTTTGAGTCGTCTTGATGCAGCAGGTTATGAAAGGGAGAGATTTCCATAAGTGTTTGGCTGAATTTTTGTGGAATTGCTGCACATACTTCATCTTGATGGCCAGAAATGAGCCGTTACATTCCCAAACTATTCCTTCTATCGATGGGATCATAATTGCTTGGCCAGTGAAGTACAGTTTTGAAGGTTGAAAGAGCATGAACAGTATTATTGAATACTGTCTTTGAATCTTGATTGTTGCGGATTGTTTCTGGTGGAGGTTGTTGTATATAGGAGCCAACAATTCCAGAGTAGGTCGGTTCTGGTCAAGTACTGGGAATCTAAACCAGCCTGTTCCACTAGTTCATTTTGATATTTTGGGTCAAAGTTAAGTTTATCGTAATAAAACGGAAAAACTATCCATGGTGAAGTGATTATATTATTTGTACTTATTGAAGACATAGTTCTATTCTTGTAGTATGTACAAGTCTCAATTTTTTTCAGATGGGGGATCGGCCTGAATGGAGGTAGTGAGCTGAACTAATCAGGCCATTTCTAGTCGGCCCCCTTTTAAATGGATCCGATACTCGCCCTATTTGTCGGAGCAGCAGTGATAGAAGTTCCTGAGATATATGATTGCGGTAGGATATATTGTCTCTTCATGGTTGATGAACAAGATATAACTTATCCATGAAAAAGAGGAACCCAAGAGATCCTATTTGACGATAGATTGACTTCAGATTGACAATGTATGGCCAGCTCTATCTTTTTATTGACCAATAGCGCTATGCGGGTTAAGTTTTCTTGGCATGGGTTTCTATATCACTTCTTGAAAATGTAGAGCTATGAGTTGCACCAAACTAATTTACATAGTCGAAGTTGATAACTCTCTTAGTAAAACAGTACGGCTTACTTAAAATACTCTGTGCGAATGTAATTTGAATAGAACTATCTTTTCTCGCACATTTAATAAGCTAACGGGAAAATTCTCGTTTGCTTTTTTGAAGCAAACCAAATTATACGCATACAAAGAAAAGCCGTATTGTAGGTGGGTAGGCTTGTTATTTTCTTCTTCTGTTTTTTCTTTTTCCCCTCGGGTCAAATAATGATATGACATGACTAGAATGCTTAATGCGCCAAAAATATGATCAATGTAAATTCGAATTAAAAGAAATGCAACATTATTTTTGCGACTCCCCATTTGATAACACAAATTAGTAACGGATGTGAATTACTTTGGTGGATATTATATTTCTATAAATGTTTTAATAGTCCCGTAATAATATGTAAGTTTTTATTGTTTACAATATAACTTATGTAAAATCATAATAGAACCGTTTCGCAATTCTATTATAGTGACAATTTTTTTTTATCATGTTCATATAAGCGAAACGGTAATATTTACCCATGAGAATTCGAATCATATAACTTTAGTCTCGTACAGTGATAACAAAAGTTGGTACTGAGTGTCATTTACTTGTTTCTGATATCCAATGCACGTTGGCCTTCAGTTACAAGTTTAAAAGAAAACTGTTGATACTTAGGCATTGATAAATACGAGTAGAAATGTTTTTAAAGCTTGTAATAAGGATTAGGAGATCCACTTGTCTGATTTGGTACGGCTGGCTGACCAACATGAATTATGAGAAAGGGTGTTGGTGCAGTTTTTGTAAGATGTTCGTCATTGCTGTCTCATTTAAAGGTATTACAGTTCTGGAGTTTGTATAACTAAATTAACAAGTTGCAGTATTTGACAGCAAATTTTTAACACAGCATAGTTACAGTTATTTTAACAGACTCTTAGTTTGTGAGATTTATATGTCTGATTCCTTGAGAAAAATAAAGAAGTATCATAATATGATCAATTATATGACATAGACAGTTTACGAAAAGATAAAGGCATATAGTCAATTTACCACTTTCGCCTTTGACGACTTCGTACGGCTTCTTTCCTCTTCTTCGAAGCAAACAAGTGAGAAAGAGAAGTACCACGACAGCTCCAACAGGAATGGCAATGGCGATGATCATCACTGTGAGTTTGTTGCTTTTTCCTGCACACATGCCATTATGTGCATGAGACAATTGCCAAACTAATCTAAAAAGCTTTTTGGATGAAAACATGGTTAACATGTAAACATTCCAGTGCCCCGCTTCACTCTATTGGAATTAGACCTAAGAGTAGAGTGTGAGGATTGGTATTTCGACATGCAGTAAGGAGCCTCGAGATCAGAGGCTTAAACAAGAAAGTCTAACTTCATTGCACTTCCAGCAATTGTAAGTTTTTTTTTTGGTCCAATCATTTGTAAGTTTC
This sequence comes from Melaleuca alternifolia, assembly GCA_019926035.1. NCBI lineage: Eukaryota > Viridiplantae > Streptophyta > Magnoliopsida > Myrtales > Myrtaceae > Melaleuca > Melaleuca alternifolia. The sequence goes on from JAGKPW010002175.1 coordinate 561,658, forward strand.
TGCTTACGGTAAAAAGACCGGGTTGAAGGAAAAACAAATTTTTAGTCCGTTTGGTCACCTATCAATAGGGAAATTAAACTTGAACAAATAGCATACTAGAACATCATCCATTATGATAACTACATTATGGTCCACCTACGTTCTTCATCTTAACTCCTTGACCCTCGTACTTCAAAATGTGATTGTCGTAGTTCCTTACCACGTCGCAACAGCAACATCCATGATTTTCGATGTTGGAATTCTATTTAGAATTGTTCTTTGGTCTGCTACTTCCAGACTTTCCTTGTTTTTCTCTTTCTCAGATAGTCAAACCTTGCATCGTATCTTGTGCGAAGTTATGCATTCACTGCTTCTTGTCAACTCTTAGTTAACAAGACTGGCTTTATCTCTTCTAGGGAAATCGTACTGCGCCCAATTGGAAGAGTATTAGCAAAGTTTTCGAAAGAATTTGCTAGTGATGCCATGAACATAGTACCTTGGTTTCGATTGGAAAAGGCTTCATAGACATTTTTCAAGTCCATCTAGAATTTTTCATTCATCCATAATGGGCTCTGATTGAAGTCCCTTCAAGCACCCGGAATTGAGACATCATTTTAGTATATATAAGCAATTATTCATATCCTTCATTATATAAAGTGACTCAAGTTTTGCCCATAATATTGTCACAACTTGTTATTTCACCAGGTCAATCAATCAACACCTTATTTCACATACTCAACAGGATTGTGCTCTTTTCCTTCTCCATCAACGGTACCATGACTTCTTTCATTACTTATGACAACTCATCATTACGGTCCAACTCGTTCACTAAACTTTGGATTGTCAAGAGCACGCATCTTAATGCCCCATTGTTCCTCTAGTTGACCTTCCAAATGCTCCAAACATGCCCCAAATGCAATATTACAAACTGTAATCAAACAGCAAAACAGCTAGTACTAGAAATCCTACACTTAAATTCGATATCAATTGTAGTAAAAACAACATAACCTAATGAACCGTGCAATTAAATACACGTAATAATATACTAAAATTATTAGAGAAATTAATTCAATAATTAGGGCAATGAAAATTTACACGACTCTGTCTGATTTTCCATACTTACTTTACTGGTAGAACCAGCTGCAAAGAAATTCATTGTGCATTCAGAGGATTAAAGAACTTACAATCATCAAATCACTCAAGCATTTTCAGCCTTAGATTAAACTCAAGGAATTCCCAATTTTGTTTACTCAACCTCCCAGTGCCACTTAAAACATTCACCAAGGGAAGGCTAAACGCTCCGAGCTCTACCCGCAATTGAATTGATGAATTCACCTTGAAATTATTGTCGCTGCTGCAGCACACGAGCATTTGGGCTTTAAATATCTTTTGGAAACCAAACTCACATTACCTTCATGAATATATTAAGCACAAGAAGTCCAGTTCTGGTCTTCTTTATGAACCTGACGATGAGTTGGACTTGTAGGAATTCCTCGGCCAGAGTTAAACACGGAATCTGACTCCGATGTGAACTATGTTGTTTATTTTGCCTTTTAATATGATCCAGACTTATGTCAGCAACTTCGTTCTAACAGCACGCAAATTTGTGTTTCCACACAATACAGGCTGGATTTCAATTGGGTTGGGTTTTTGATTAATCGGTTCAAGCTCGATACTTAATCTCAAGATCTCAACTTATAGGTTAAAGTTTGAGACATAATTTCACAGACACATTTACTTGCTCAACAGGCTTTGTCATGCATTATCAAGTTTTGAACTTGAGGCAAGCTAGAGGTGGTAAAATGTATCAATGGCCCTTATTTTAACTCATATTTATTGATGCAGATCATTAATGTTTGCTTTAAGTTTTAAAAACAAGTTTAAGTGGGTCAGACAAGTAAATGTCTAACAATTAATCTTAAATAGGTTGAAAACTAACCCATAGGAAAATAAAGTACTTCTTCACCGACCTTGGAGTAATACTTAAAGTGCCCAATGCAGGTGGAATTGGAGATGTCATGATTATCTTTATGATTTTTCATCTTTATTTTTTCTGTATTTTGTATTATTACAATTTTTTTTCTTTTTTTTCCTTTTATTATTTTCTTTTTGATGAAGTTGGCCGACCCTCCTTGAAACCAAGCTAGGCCATGAAGCTCTTGCAAATCCCTAGTGAGGGTTGTGACCCTTCTTAGACAGCCATTGGGCAAGGGCCGCCACCCTCACCCTCGACTGGTGAGGATATGAGGGCTCTGTGGCCCTCCCCTATGGTTGACAAGAGTCTGCTAGCTCACAACTAGACATAAAAGAAAACAAAGAAGCGAAAGAAAGAGAAGGAAAAAAAATATAAATCTTTCAAAATTTTTAAAAATGTATTAAAATTATCAATGTTCATGCCAATCATATAATGTTGGATGACTAAAATCCACGTTAGTAATTTTCAATTAAAATTGACTGCAGAGACCAAATTGATAAATAATCTAAAAGTTTAGAATTAAATCGATAATATTATAAACTAGAACAAGTCAATAAGATAAATTTTTTTTGGTAATTTCTCCGTATGTTTTGTCTCAAAAATGCATACTTTTCCACTTCTTTATGTGCATTTCAATCTTTAGGTTTCTTTTCTTTTTATTTACTAACAAATTTTATTTAGTTATTTTAATTTAGAAAAATAAATCTACCCAAGTGACGTATTCTTATGAAGAGCTTAAAGTAGCTTAAATGTTTTGATAGACATAGTTATGTATTTTAGTAATACAGATTGAGTCAATCCCGATTAAACGTGTTATGTCCAAACATATACGTCTTCCTACTAATTCTAAATAAACTTTAATCTAAAAAGGAACAAGTTCAAAAATAATTAAGGAAAAACAAGAAAGTGCACTATTCCGCAATAGATGACACGTTTTTATTGATGATAATTCCACATCTACACCGAGGGATATGATTGGTACAATCGCATCTATATTCACCACTTTCCAACTTTTGATAGCTTAAACTTGCTTGAAGACATCTTCAGTCATTTTCATCATTTTCTGTGTTTGGCCCCAACATAAATTGAAGCCTGAATTTTGATTCATATGTTTGCTTTTCTCCTCGAAACAATGCCGTGGAACAATGAAAGGATAATTTACTTTCATTATAAATGGCCTTATTGTTGCAGGTTGCAGGTCCAGCCTTTGGGAAGATTTTTCCCATACGGTATTCCAATTTAGCAAAACCTTGAATTATGTGGCAAAGAAAACAATAAGTTCCAGTCTACACGTTGGTCGAATTGTCGCCCCTTTTTGTCCAGTCTACACGTTCCACGCGCTTGCACGCCATGACTCCATTGAGGAGTCTTCCTTAACCTTGTGAATTGTGATGGATGTGCAGTTTGGAGACTCGATTGTGATGGCCGTCGCTCACTCGATTGGAAAATTTCGATTTCCTGAAAAATGATAATATTTTCAGGTATTTGTCTGAAACTTGAGAAAAATTATAGAAAATAGAGTTTTAATTTTTTTAATTTTTTTTTTGTTATACATTGACATGTCGCCAGCCACAAGTCTCGTTAGGCTACCACGAACTCTTGGCTTTCCACCATATGTCATGAACTTGCCAATCCAAGGCAAGCCTCAAGTTTACCTCTAAAGGTTATGAGCTCGCTGCAAAAGCCGCCAGGTCCACCACCTCGGATGAGGTTGAGGCATGTTGTTAGAGGCCGCGATATTTAAAAATAAATAAGAGATGGAAAATGTTTTCAACTTTCCTCACTTTTGAAGGTATATTTTCCTTAACTATCTTGTTTTCCGTGAAACGAACACCGGAAAATTGAAAAAATATTTTCCGTGAAACTAACGGAGCCTAAACAAGGAGTTTGATGTGAGTTTGAATTCGTGAAAATTTTCCAGCAAGAAATAAAATAGAGAGAAAATCCGTGGTCGATAACTTTTTCCATTCTTTAAATAAAATGAGCGATCGTCTAGAGAAATCTCCTCTAATTTTAACTGATCAGATAAACGGAAAGCAAAAAATCTGAGATCCCTCGTGGTGGTGCGGAGGATCGGTCCCACCCCCTCCTGAAACCCACGAAGACTAGTCGTCGCTCACTCCATCGCGATGGTTTGGCTCAGATCAATTTAGTTAGTCCCTGAGCGAGAATCAAAGGTCACCCAGCAGATTGAAAGCGATTATGGAAGCTGCAGATGGGACTTACAGACGATGAGCAAACCATGGAGGATCTGGAGGATCAAGGTGGGACTTTGCTCTTGGAGTAGCCAACTTCCGGTGACTCTTGATTTTGGGCGCTTTGCTTCTGATCGACACGCTTTTAATTCCTTTTCGAATTTATAAAATGCTAGACAGGCAAAAGATAAATGATAAATGATATTGACAAAATGAGGAGTTTGATGTGAATTTTTATTGAGAAAACAGTTGATTTGAATTTGTCGAAACTTTCCAGCAAGAAATAAAAACAGAGAGAAAATCCATTGATGAACCTTTTGCTTGTTTCGACTAGGCTCTTTCTTTAAATATAAGGAGCGATCATCTTGAGAAAGGTGAAATCCAAGACTGTTAGTAACACATCCATGCAGATTCACCTTCCACCCCAAGCTTAATCCAAAGTCTATGAACACAGTAAAATAATATTGATTGCTCCACACACTCAAGGAATTTATTCAAGGAAATAAGTATTTTATTCAGCTGTCATTCTGTCATCGAAGATTTTTAAATCAAGCCCAACGTTAGAATTTACTCAAATTGATGCTAACACACTCCAAATTCATGCTGATCTAGGAATCATGCAAGTGTAAAATGGAGATCTCGGCTCTGTATCTATGATCGATCACGCTTTTATACGAGTAGTCTTGTCCTTCTGTTCTTGCTATCTTAATGATCCCCGTGTAGAGACCCAAGGATCTCAAGGTCCTTATGAGACTATCACAAAGAAACACTTTGTTATCACGATTCAACGAGGGTACGGCTCAGTAACCCACATTTCATTGGTCGACCGCGGCATAGAACAGCTGGTGGATTCGTCCGACTTGAGCTCTTTTGACTGTTTCTCCATGCTCCTTTCGAGGAAGAAGGCTGGTTGTCGAGGCCGTGGAAGCCTAACAGAGTGGCTGCTCAACATAAGGACTATGCTTGGCATGGTGGGTCTATCAGATGGATCTTCCTGAACACCTAGCAAAGCAATGTGGAGGCATCTAAACACTTGATATGTCAAATATGAGTCACCAATAAACGGATCTAACACTTCAAGCGGTGTACCAGCTCTCCAATGCTTCCATGCCTGTAAATATTATTTCGTTGGAGGAATGTCAACTTAATTAGATCAGTGCAGCATAAAAGATGTCGTAATAGCGTAGTTGCAACTTACATAGCTAGCGAGATTTTCACCCTCGTCTGATTGGAAGAAGTAGCTATTCTTCTTGCTAATTGCTGCAGCACTCAAGGAATTTATTCAAGGAAATAAGTATTTTATTCGGCTTTCGTTCTGTCATCTTACATTTTAAATCATACGAACGTTAGAATTAGCTTATTTTCGAAAGACGTAACTGCTTGTTGATATCTCATTAATGATCCCTGTGGAAGGCCAAGGATCTCAAGGTCTGTGAGAATATCAAGAAGATACACTTTCACTCATACCTTGATTTACCGAGGTACAATTCAGTAATCGAAATTTCATTGGTCTACCACGGCATAGACCTACTAATGGATTCGTCTGACTCGAGCTCTTTCAATTGTTTTTTGTGCTCCTTCCAAGGAAGAAGGCTGGTTGTCAAGGGCGTGGAAGCCTAACAGAGTGGCTGCTCAACATAAGGACTATGCTTGCCATGGTGGGTCTATCAACTGGATCTTCCTGAACACCTAACAAAGCAATGTGGAGGCATCTAAGCACTTCATCTATTGAATATGAGTCGGCAATGAACAGATCTAGCACTTCGAGCGGTGCACTTGCTCTCCAATGTTTCCACACCTATAGAAATTATTTCAGTGGAGGAATTTCAACTTAATTATATTGGTGCAGCATTATATATGTCGGAATAGCATAAATACAACTTACATAACTGGCGAGATTTCCACCCCCATTTGGTTGGACAAAGCAGCTATTCTTCTTGCCGCTAATGATCTCTAGGATTAGCACACCGAAACTATAAACATCGAATTTCACTGAGATTTGTCCACGCATTGCATACTCAGGAGACAAATAGCCACTGCAAACCAAAGTACATGAGCTATAGCATCCTTTATGTTTTCATAAATTGATAAAATTAGCAAGTTGCAAATGGCACACATTTCAATGAATATGTACGAGGACTAGAGCATGGTGATGCATGTACCTCATAGATCGACCATAAGATAGATCATATGATTAAGAAGCTAGTAGTCATGTAAGAAAGAGTTCTAAGACTTACAAAGTCCCCACAATTTTCTTTGTGTTCACCCAAGTTTCATTAACTCCGAAAATCCTAGCCATGCCAAAATCTGAAATCTTTGGGTTCATATCACTGTCCAATATGACATTGCTTGGTTTTAGATCCCGACGAATGATTTGGAGTCTAGAATCTCTATGCAAATAGAGCATTCCTCGAGCAATTCTAGATATTATCTTATAACTCATTGACCAATCCAAATGCCTTCTCTTATCAGGATCTACACATTCACTCAATTAGTAATCAACTATTTTGGATTGATATTTTCTTGAACAACTCTCACCAGGTTCCGGGGAAGCTGCTGAGATTCTCAACTTTATGTTAATGCTGATCACAGTTTGATCAGCATTGAAAATGACAACTTAGAGTTTACCGAAGAATGTGATGTACCAAATAAAAAGTAGTCAAGACTTTTGTTGGGCACAAGCTCATAGATACATATCTTTTCTTGTCTGTCTAAGCAAAAGCCGAGCAGCCGTACAATGTTTCAATGTTGGAGCTTCGCTGCCAAGACAACCTCATTCTTGAATTCTCCAACACCTTGTCCTGAGCTTTTTGATAGCCTCTTCACAGCAATTTCTTGTCCATTTGGAAACCTACCCTGAAATTGTTAATTTGATTGTTTCAGTACACACTTGTAGCTTCTAACCGCTACTTCGCAAAACAAAAGTCAAAATATATTCAAATACTTTTATAAGGCGTTATCAATTTTTCTAACTGATATTACCCAGAAAACTTCATCGAATCCGCCCTCACCCAACTTGTTTTGATGAGAGAAATTATCTGTGGCGGTTTGTATGGTGGCTAAATCGTAAAGCAGGGACTCGGCTGTTGCAATTCCATTTACGCCTACAAGACGAAACAACACGAGACGGCCATTTCACCAAAAGCATAGAACAGTACATATTGGCTATCCGGTTTCATCATTCTATTCGAGCGTATGACACAGGCACGTATTTCTTACTGCTTTGACCTCCTTGGACGGCTTTGTTCGTCTTGGTAGCTTTCCTCTGACGGAAACAACGAGCGAGGAAGAGAAGCACCACACCTATGCCAACTGGAACGGCGACGGCAATAATTATCACGGTAGACTTATTGCTTTTGCCTACATATGTGCAACCATATCTTAACAGCATCAGTATATGTGTTGTTTACGACTATATGAGATTTTAGAAACTGGAATTGCTATAGGTTAGAGCAAATGTTGAAAAAAAGAGAGAAACAAAAAGAGCCCGCATAAAGAGCAAAAGTGAAAAAATTGAACATCCATTTGTTTCACTAGAAACTTCTTGTCATTGGAATTGTTTTCCGGATGTTCAATTTTGGAGAAAATAGACCATTACTTATATCGTTAAGAATGGCAAGTAATGACCGAAAAACTAGAAACAAGATATTTCTTTATGTATTCTGAACCTATCAAAACAACAAGAATTGAAAAGATACTAGGAAAGATTTATGGAATCCCATGTGTAAAACATTCTGTATGATCATGCTTGTTTGGAAATGCAACAGAACATGAGCATTAATGACTAAAACATATGAGACTTATCGAGATTGAACCATTAAAAAAATGATGGTACATAAGAAATAGACATGGAGGGGCCAATAGTTTTCACTTTGATGGACAATAAGATATTAGGAAAAATGTTTTCCTTCTTGCTCAAAGAGGAAACTGCTTTCCCCAAATTATTTATTATAAGTATGTTGTTTCTGGTCCATGAAAAATATTCTTGGTAGATTGACTAGGTTTTTGTTATCCAAACACTAAGAAGGTTGGAGAACATTCTTTTACAAACGATTTTCCTTCAAACAAATGGACCATAAGGTGTTATCCATAATCCGTTCTTCACAAAAAAAAAAGAACAATATTTTCCCTGATTCATATGTGACCGCACGGATTGTTTATTGGGGTTTGACCATTAATTGATGAGAAGTGACCCTTTACCAATAGTCATATAGAATAAACTATGTACTATAGAGAGTTTTCACCTAAAATGGACGAGTGATTGGTATAATTGACCCACCTAAGAAAAAGTACCCTCTGAAATGCCCCTCCAATTCACCACAACACTCACCCTCTTGAATACTACAAAACAATTGATCAAATCAAAATTTGCCAAATTTTTCACAATTTGAGCCGTGACACGTGTATGCGAGTCACATTTTGACATATATGTGCGAATTACTATCAATGGTTCAACAAAGTTCACAGGTTAGTATTGTTCAAGGGATTTAGGAAAAAAGAAAGCACATATCACCATTGCAAAGTAAATCCTGCACAACTAACTTCATTCACTTTTAATTTGAGAGTTGTGACTACTCATTTTCTCATATTAATGATGGATAAAATTGCTCGTGGAAGATAACTTTTAGTATACTATACTTGGTCAAATTTTATATCCAAAAGCCTAGTCGGAGAGATATTTGTTATATCCAGGTCATCCTATTGTGAGTGAATACTTTCGGCCCAGTGGACTCAATCCACGTCTTCCATATGATAAAAAGGTAGAGTTAGGACAGAGTACGGACCCAGAATTACCTTCAGGTCCACTCACCGGAGCGGGAGGCGGAGGCGCAGGTGCCGGCAGAGCCGAGGCATTATAAAAGTGGTGGAGCTGGTACCTCACGTTGCAGCTCGGTGTGAGCAAGTTCCCCCTTTGCTTCCCCTGAGGTAGCTTAGCGATACCCCACTGGAGGCACGTGCCACAGTCTGATGTCGTCAAGTCCGGCGTGCACTGTGCAAGTGCATACAGCTTCTGTGAGCCAGTGATGTTCGCCTCCCTCGCCGCGACCTTCTTCCCGGATCCGCTAGTTGAAGCCCTCGCGGCTACGTTGTCCAGGGTTTCTAACAGGACGTGCATGAACTCGACTGGGTCCACCACATCCCTGTCGTACAAAAGGGAAGGCGGGGAAAGCTCCATGACCGAGAAGATGGGCCAGTTCGAGTGTGAAAATACATAAATATAAATCCATGCCTTCACCTAACGGCTTAAATTTTTAGGACAGTTGGCAGTGGTCATACAAAAAACTTCACATGGTATTAGGGTAAGAGGTCCTGAGTACAAATCTTCCCAGACTCCTATCTGCCTAAAAAAAAAAATATTTCCACACTTAGTACATGTGAAAATATATAAATATAAATCCATGCATTCACCTAACTGCTTAAGCTTTTAGGACAGTTGGCAGTGGTCATACAAAAAACTTCACATCGAGTACCGCAAGATGCACTCTTCGTACCAGATAACGGAGACCCGCTGGTTGGGGCATCTTTGGAGGATATCCTGCTTTTCCGTGGCCACGCAGTCACTGCACGTGGCAACGTCAAGGTCCCCACGGCACAGGAAGAGCCCATAGGCCTGGTCGGGAGGATTTTGGCTGGCAATGACTTTGGCGAAGCCGTTGGTGCTGTTGGTGGCAGCAGAGGAGAGGGAAGAGAGGAGGGTGTCGAGGTTGGATCGGTAGGTGGGTTTGGGAGTGAAGAGGGTGGTGTTTGGGCAATCATTATCAATGTAATTAGGTGCAGCGTCAGAACTGAAAATTTGGATGAAGAAGGAGGAGGAGAGAGAGAGAGGGAGAGGGAGACGGCGACGGAGACGGAGAGGGTGAAGCAAGAATTCATGATTAGCTAGCTTGATGAATAGACTGGGCTTGCAGCACGGGCACGACATTACAGGAAGAATAAGAACAAGGTCTTCTCTCAAAGATATTTTTGTTGGGAGAACTATTTGGCGATTCTAGACACGTGCTAAAATAAATGTGGACTGTCGTGTCTGGTAAATAATTGCAGCATGACCAATAGCAGGCGCACAAAAATTGTAATGGTAAACGCAATCCATATATGGGATTAGGCTACCATCCCCTATTGGCTTTTGTGGAAGCAAGGTTCTAGTTAATTGGAATCATAGTACAAGGCTAATTGCTTGGACATCGTCATATAAACAAATTTCCTTTATAAATACTGTAGAAAAGTATCGGAATACGTAGACTCGTTCCATAATTGGGCACGGGGTTAAAAAAATGCAATTTTTATGGGGGTTTTGTTGTTTTGAGTTTTTCTTGATATATAGCTAACCAAATTAATTAGACTATGCCTACGCAATAAATTGTCCCATACAACGTGGTCTACACAATGACATGTGACGAGTGATACATATTAGGGTTACCAATAGCAAGATCTGAGCAATTCTATGATTATATATTTCTTTTTCAGACCTGAGCAATTTATGATAATATAATTTTTATAGGGAAAATGCGAGTGATATCAAGTTCAACTACACAACTCAAAGATCCAAAGGGAATCATAAATTTTCTCTCTTTTGGAAAGTTAATACAGGCGTACCATTACAAATTGAAATTTGAGGATCAAGTTTTGAACATTCAAAATTTAGAAATATTATTCCATAGGACATATCTAGACATTTTAAACCATAAAGAAATTGATATTCTAAACTTAATAACTTTTTTTTTCTTTCTACTGAATAGTCAAAAGAGATTTACGACAAGTCAGGACGAATCCTGGTGTGAGATTTTCCCAAAAGTCAAATACAGTTAAAGTCCATTCCACAATGTTGAAGCGACAGGAATTGGATAAGATGGATGGTGTGGATGACAGCAATTGCCCTCGTATGAGGTTATTGATTAAAGTCGATTTGTGTGAGCTTGCATTCTCCTTTGCTCCGACGTGGTGACTACGAGAAGAGAAGTGTGGAAACACTCGTAGAGCCCACTTAAGAGTCGTAAATGGGACCCATATTGTTTAACGTTCGAGAAAGAGTGCGTTCAAGACTTGCTTGCTGTAGAGAGAAAGGAAGGGGAAACCAACGAGTTGCCAGAAAATGAAAAGAGAAGTTTTCACATTTTTCGGTAATTTTTGGCTCAAGCCTTGTTAGAAACATACTTTAAGGTAAAATCCGGAATACACCAAGCCAATATAAGATAGCGTGTCTTGGAAAAACACTTCGGAAGATGAATCAATCAAGACGTGCGTAAAGAATAGTGCAAACATCACTTGACTACTAAAATCCAACATGAAACAAAGAGAATGGGGAGAGGGGGGGTTAGGAGGAAAGTAATGTTGGGGATGCTTATTCCTTTAAATTTTTCATTGAACAACTAGAATAGGATAATGGATAATGCTTAGTTTATCTTCGCTTTAAATTTTCCATTGGATTGGTTCGATTCTAGCTCTTCTACTGGGATGCTCAGTTCGCGCATCCTACATTGGACAAAAAAGGCTGGACGTTCTGGTAATGGCAGGGAAATGGAATCTCTGCTGAGCATGACAACAACTTTGACCATGGTGGGTCTAAGAACCGGATCTTCCAGAATGCAGAGTAAGCATATGTGCAAGCATTGGAGCACTTGATCTCTTGAATTTGAATCCACAATGGCTGGGTCCAGCACTTCCAAGGGTGTGTCATCTCTCCATCAATCCCATGCCTGCAGAATTATTCCCGAAAAATTTCACCAAATTGTTGCATTAATTCAAAGACCAATCATGCAAGATATCTTAATCATGTCATGCCCCACTCGGGGACACGCGGTAGTCCCCGATTGTCTTCCCCTAGTAACAGCCTCGATAATAGAAATGTGAACGGAAGCAAGAAAATTACGAATTATCTGTGATTAACAAACTTAGAAATCATCACTAAGCATTTCACGTTCGGAATATTCGTACAACACTGAGCAATACCAGTAGTTCCAAAAGACATCAAAAGGTGGCTCGCTGGGAGGAGGACCTCGACTCTCAGCTATACAATCAAAATACATCCAAATTAGGGGGTGGGGAAATACATCAAGAAAGAGATGGTCTACACATGTCTGCTATCCTAAGCCAAGGGTCCTAAAGGTCTATCATGCACCCATCAGATGGGTCCTCCTTGTAGGGGTCGGTATACCAAGGAAGGTATCCACCCCACGGGGTCCCATGGAGATCGGACATGAAAGACAAGGGTCCTCCTAGTGCTCCAATGTACATCCTAGAGTACTTATGAGGGATCCAACACCAAGAGTTGAAATCCCACCACTAGACAAATCTCTCGTGCTTCTCTAGGACCTGACCGCTCTAAAGTTCAACCCTATCTAAGACCCATCCTGGACTCTCCGGGCAAGGGGCCACTATGCGCCCCGCTGGGTCGTCGTTGTCCTCCTTTTCCTCCTCCAGGCTAGTGGGAGCTTCCGGCACCCAGTCTTCCTCCTAGGGCTCCTCCAATAACTCCTCCTCTTGGGGCTCTTCTAGTGGCTCATCCTCCCGGGGTTCCTCTTCTGACAGCTCCTCCTCTACCTCTATTGGGTCTTCATCCGAGTCCATGATTGGCTCCTGAAATGGTAGGGGTTGGTGGGGTGAGACATGGGAATATCTCAGTGAGTCTAACCCCTACGCCAAAACTAGGAATACTATCACTCTAGGGTCCCTATGCGGGTCCTAGGCCACAACTACCGCCTCGAATCCAAACTTAAGTCTCGACTCCCAACTGAAACCATATCACCCTCGACATGTCACGCCCCGATTCCTCAGGGTCGTAGCAATATTTCCAGGATCCTACCTTACTCTAAGATTTGCAAAAGAATCTAGTTCTTAGTTAATTTGTTCCCAAGGTAGAACACTACATTCCATTTTGATAAAGAAACTTACTTCCCATAGATACAAGGATAAGTCAGGTCAAAATACAAAAGGGGATGAGAACAGGAGGAGACATAACAAAAGCCTAGAGTCATGGTCGCCGCACAGCTATACAATCAAAAGTCGCGGGGAAAAGAGAGGGGAGAGTACTAGTCCTAAGTTGCCTCCATCGGCTTGGGCCAATCTCGCACGCACGAATGCTTCGGGTTATCCACGGTGCCATCCTCTGAGTCATCTGCCCCATCAGGGTCTTCGAAGCCGGACTCGTAGCCTCCCTAAGGTACCTTGCACTCCTCGACCAATAACTCTAGTTCGGCCTCATGGAAACCCGTATACAAGCAAATGTGCTGATGTGGGTACCAGATGTGCTTCGTGGTGCTCCAAATCCAACTTGTCGTGCTGTGGGATTCTTGGATTAATCCATCTTCCTTTACTTCTATGTCTATGATATCTCCCATGTCTCTAGGGGGAGCGGGGGCTGCTGCCATACCGTTCCCTTCGTCTTCCCCTTCTTCCTCATCCAAGTTAAAAGGGATATCCAGCTCCAGATCCCCCTCCTCCTGATCCTCCTCCTCCTGAGGGTCCTACTCCAGCTCCAGCTCCAGCTGCTACTCCCAGTCCTCCGGATCCAGAGGTTCCAGCTCCAGTAGATCCCAAGCTTCCTCCTCGTGAGGGTCCTCCTCCATAAGCTCCTTCTCCTCTGGCTGGTCCTCCAAGTCTGATAGGTCCTGAACCGGGTCCATACGGGGGTCCTGGGATGGTGGGTGGTGGAATGAGATACTTGGTATCCTAGTGAACGAACCCTAATCCTAAATTAGGAACACCCCTGCCCTAGGGTCCCTAAATCGACCCTCCCAACTCTCGGCTTCCGTTGGCCTGTCAGTCTACTCTAGGCAAACCTAGCTGTAAGTCTCTCATCCCAAGGTCCCCAAGCTTCGTGCAGAAACACTCATTACTAACCCAAATCGAAGAACTCCCCACCTCTAGATCTCTAAGCTAAAGGTAGACTATCGAACGTCATGGGGGTCTAAACAATTTACAGGGTAGGGCAGGTCCACTAACGAGAACCTAATTGCAGTTATAAGGAATTTATCTAGGGATAACTGATTAAATTAAAGCGGCGCAAAATTTAAATACACAATGTAGTACTCGAATCGCCTAATTATAATAATAATTTAATGAAAATGAAAAGCAAATAGGGCTCTTAACTAAATTAATCAAATGCTATGCGGACGGACATTTAATGATAAATGACTAATTAAATTAAATTGTAGAAATAGATGAAATAAACAACTCTAAGATTTTAACAGAGGTGTCAATCCAACCCTTCTTTCTCCTTGAGGGGTCCCAACTCTGACCACGCTCGAGCACAAGTAAATGTACGAGGGCATTTCTCGTAAAACGTGGGATGCTAGTCCCTAGGTCGACACAAGTCGAACTATACCACCTAAGTGGTCAACAGTTTACCATTGTCCAATACTGCTAACCAATCTAACTAATCAATAAAATTTACGAGTAAACAAGGAGTCCTAGCCGTTCTACTCGCCCTAGCCATTTCTAGCCATTTCTACCCGTTTCCTACTAAAACAGCAAATGCGCCTAATAAAGGTTTAGAATCCACTCACTTGTGAGTTTGGTTGGCTAAATCCCCCTTGCTGTACTCCTGGTTGAACCCAAGAAAAATTTAAAATTTTCCTCTTTTACTTTTTTTTTTTCGGGCCGCGCAAGTTGGACCTGGGCCGGGCCGGCTGACTGGGCTTGGGTCGGTCGGCTGATTGACTGGCTGGCTGGGCCGGGTCGACTGGGCCGGCTGACTGGGCTGGGTTATTGGGCTGGCAGCCTGGCCCGTCGGCTGTCTTCTGTCTCCGGCGACGGCGACGGCGACGGCTTCGGCGACGGTCGTCTTCTCCGGCGAACCCCAACTCCGGGTCGTGAGTCGGGTCGGGTGTCGGGTCAGGAGATTTTCTCGGGTTTGGCCGCCGTTCACCGTTCTCAGGCCAAATCGAAGCTCGACACCGGCTGGGAGAGGAAGCTGAGCCTCCGGCGCGTCGATCGGTGGTCACGGCTTGGCCCGAGGTGGTCGGAGCTGGCGGGGAGACGGTCCCGAAGTCGGCAGTTCACCTCTTGAAGCCACGGCTTTTCTGGAAAATTTCCAGAAACGGCTGGCCGCGAGGCTCTCTATCGAGGGCCGTCAGCGGCGGAGTACGGCGAGTCGGAGCCCACAACCGGCGGCATCGAGAAGAGGGCACTGCAGGCTTCACGGGGACACCAAGAACGAGCCGAGAGGTGGACTGAGCTTAGAGAAACCCGAGCTGAAAGTAGCTTGCCCACTCGGTATAAACCGAGTGGGAGCAGGTGGGTGGCAACCGGAAAAGCCGCTTGCCGGTGCCACGTGCTGCTCCGCCAAGGGCTGTCATACCCTCCGGCTGTCCCCTCGGACCAGAGGGTGGGTGGCTGCAGCGCCACAGCGGCCATTGAGGCGACGGATTGAACAGTTGATGGATGCCCATCAACTGTTCGACCGAATGCCAGAGAGGAGTGGAGAGAGGGAGAGGGGGAGAGCTCGTGCGCGTGCTGCGCACGTGCCACCCGGTCGGACTAGCGGTTCGCACGGTCTGGCCGACCGATTCGCTGGCCGGTCTGGGACTTTTAATAAAATAATGTATTTTAATTTCCAAAAAATTCAGGAAAAATCCCGAAAAATCAAATATCGAATTTCATGACATTTTGGGCCCAAAATAAATTTAAACTTAAATTTTCATTAATTTTCAAGCCTTTCCAAATTTTCGCGAAATAGAAAGGGAAATTGCCAATTTTCCCTAAAGTCCCAGTAGGCTAAAATCGCGGACCGACTCGGCCGTTACACGACACTTGGGAGAATCCTAAGTACGGTAATAAGCCCTTTTATGAATCTACGTCCTCCCTATGAGTCAACCAGTTCGTACTTGGGACTTGACACTAAGCCAGACTTACTTGCCGACAGGGACTGACCCCGATCATACCACAAAACGCATGATTAGATATATAATTAATTAGATAGCTAAGTTACTAATTATATAAATTGCTAGTTAAATAAATAAATTGCTAAATGAATAAACGAATTCATAATTAAGTAAAATTATTGACTAAGTAAATAAATTACTAGTTAAATGAATTTCTTGATAAATAAATAAATAGTTGATCACATAATTAAACTTCTAATTAGGTAAATGGTTGACTAAATAAATAAATTACTTAATAAATAAATATCTAATCACATAATTAAATTTCTAATTAAGTAAATTGTTGAGTAAGTAAATAAATTACTATGTAAATGAATTGCTTGGTAAATAAATAAATAGCTGATCACATTTCAAATTTCTAATTAAGTAAATTGTTGACTAAATAAATAAATTACTAGTTAAATAAACTACTTAATAAGTAAATAAATTGCTAATCACATAAGTAAAATTTCTAAGTAAGTAAATTGCTTATTAATAAGTAAGTTACGCAATTGAATAAACAAGGCCATCCACGACCGACCTGAGACTCTAACTATGCTTTCTTGTCACCCGACGTTGTCCTACTAACAAATAAGACCTATCGGCTATCTAATTTAGTCACCACATAACGCAATCCAAATTACATCTAATTAAGCAATTTAAACAATTATTAACTAATTTAAACTACTAAAGCGGTAAATAGGCATAATTGAGGAGTAGGAGATCCATTCACCTCAATTTAGCTCTCGCGACAGTTGGCACGATGATTGGGGGTGGTCAGTGTTAAAAATATATTTTTTTCTTTTCTTCTTCTTCTTCTTGTCCGCACGGATCTTTAGGTCGGGTCGGTCGGGTTTTCGGGTTGCTCAGTCTGAGGCTGCGGTTTCCCGGCTGTTGCTACGGTTCTCATAGCTGTGGTTACGGTTTCGTGGCTATGGTTGCAGTTCTCAAGGCCAAACTCAACTTGGAACGGCTGAGTCAAACGGGTCGATCTCGGAACCCAGAAAGCCAAAACCAATCGAGCTTCGATTCGTGAAACCCATACCAAATCAACCAAAATGAAGAGTTAGGAAATACTCATGAGGCATCTATGAGTTCAACGAACCCAATGGCTAGGGGTAAGTCTCGCTGGAATGGCCGTTTGGCCGGAGCTAGGGTTTCGGTGGCGGTATGAGCCGAGAAAGGGGGTAAGTGAAATACAACCAAATCTAGACTAAATCAATCAATTCAAGAGTCAAAACTAAGGTTTAGGGACCCCTAGGTATCGATTGGAAGCAAAGGTTTGAGCTCTAAATCGAAGGATTGGAAGATCTCACCTCAAGAAGCTTGAAGTCTCGCTGGAAAAACAGGGGAGGAACCGAGCTGCGGTGCTTCCTTTCGGGGGCTGCTAGCGGCAGCTCAAGTGCGATGGGCTACGGCCGCTAGCAGTGGTTGGTGGTGGTTGGAAGGGTGTGTTGCAGGCTACACAACGACATCAACGGTGAGAAGAATGGAAGTCTGAGTCGCGAGATAACCAGCTCCAAAAGTGGGTTATCCCCCAGGTGAGTTGTAGAGGGAGTGGGTGAGGCCGAGCAGTACTCGAGCTCACCGATACCACATGGTAGCCACCCATTGACTGTAACCTACTTCGGCCAGGCCATAACGACGGTTGGTGGCCATTGGCAGCCGTTGGTCGGCCGCGGCGTCGACGTGCAGCTGAGCAGTGGCGTGTATGCTACCTGTTTGGCAGAATGCCATAGAGAGGGAAGAGAGAGGGTCGTACGCACACGTTCGAGGCACATGACCCACTGGTTCGCACGGGAGGAAACCGGTCTAATCCCGTTGGACCGACCAAATGCTCGGTCGGACCGGTTAGCTCGTTGACCCGGTCTGAACTCGATTTAAATAATAATTAAATAATCCAATATTAATCCAAGTATTGACTATGAGTGAATATCCTAATCTTATATTATGGTTGTTTACCGCTTTAGTAGAATTATTAGATTGATTGAACTATTAGGTTGAAAAATTGTAGTTAAGGCTGAGTAGGGCCCAGTGTAGTATTGTCGTATATTGTGTGCAACTTGGACCAATTAGGTGGCCAGTGGGCTACGATTGGCTAAGTGGGTCGATTGTACTTATTAAGACATCGACTGGTGAATTAAGGCGCAAATGGATGTGTTAACGGGGTAGCCTAAGTCGCTAATGACACTAAGGATTGCAGTGTGTTAAGGGTCCAGATCTAAGGGATTAGACTAGTCCTAAATCGTCTTATTTGGTTTGTGCATGCTTGCATATTTATGGGGGTTGTAAGGCGGATCGAATGGCTTTGGGCCAAGTCTTGGTTGTGGACTAATTGACTGCTAGATTTAGCTCATAGATGTAGATGAGCTGCGTACATGGGCCAAACCATGAGGCCAGTTGCACTGTTTAGGCAAGGATCAAGATGGGTCGACCAGTAAAGACAAATAGGGTTAGATTTCATGAGAGTTTGGATGATGGGTTGAGGATCCTAAGGTGGTTGCATTCCTAGTCTGAATTTAAGGTGTAGACTTACTGAGATATATATCTCATTTGTCATTTTAACCCCTTTTTCAAGTGCTGAACTTGGAGGAAATGGACGTGGATTTAGTCATGCTAGAGAAACTCGCAGATAGCAAGTAGGTGATGGACAAGTTGTGACTAGCTATATTTACGTTTTTTTAGAAGCATGAGATGACTCTCTAGGAGTTGACTACCACTTTTGGTGTTGGGTGCCACACTAATACTGTGTGAGGTACTCTCAAGAAGAGGGAGGTCCACTGGTACGGGAGCAGGACTACCACGAGGATCCCTAGGGAGGATATGAGGTGTGGAACCTTGACATGTGAAGGATGACCCTCTTGGTGATAGTGTCGTGAATCCTTAGGATACATCTTTTCTGGACAATGTAGATAGAGAACTACCTCGACCTTGTTTAGGAAGCTCGCTAGTGTCCCTGAACCCACCTTTTTTATATGTATATTGTGGGTTGTAATACTTTGGCTGGCTTGTCTATTAATTACTAGTTTGAGTAATGTGATGTGCAGTTCCTATATATTTCGACATTGTTATTATTTATTCTCTTTAGCATGTGTTTACCTTTGATTAAGTGAAAGATAGGCGATGAGTCCTGGTACATCGCATTTATCAACCAATGATAGTGAGTGAGACCGGGGACTACCGCGCACTCGGAAGCAGGGCGTGACAACAAAGCTAGATTTATTAAGTCTAGTTTACAAAACTATTTTATTAGGAGATATGTCATATTGTGAGTTATCTTCTAATAAATAGATTTTAGTAAAAAAGTCAATAGTAGCCCCATATATCATTTAACGAATTAAAGTTATGAATCATCCTTAATAAGTCTAATATTATGCTAAAACAACAACTCTTGAAGTAGTTTCTTAAGGTTTAGAATTTGGCTTATGCATAAGAATTAGACTTATGGAACCAACTCGATTCACATAATGAAAAAGGATCTCTTTTTTATTTTTTATAACCGAGATGTCCGGGCCAACTTGCACGCACCTCAACTATTCCTTGGGAGAGACTAGCACAACAACCTACCGCCATGGCCCCCCACTTAAATCACAGGTGCTTCCCTGGGGAAAAGGATCTTTTCGTCCTTAGAAAGAAAAATCTTAAAACAGAAGAAAATAAAATCTGGAGAAAGAATGGGTGCCTAGAATTGATTTAATCAGCATTAAATTGTACTCCCAAAAATCGAGGGCGGAATCTAATCTAAACGAATTCAAGCAAAGCTTTTATTTCCTCCTTGGACAAAGAGCGGGAGGCAACAACATTGTTGAATTCAATATGGTTTTTCCATCCAAGATCAGAAGGTTCGGTATTTCAGTTGTGATGCTTTGTGTTTCTTAATTGATTGGTAAGGCCAGAACATATTCTAGTGGATCTAGGAATTTTTAAACGCTCCCTAATCATAACTCATTTGGTGCTACAGGCGTATGTGACTAAATTGTTACTGCTGAATTATCGAACATAAAATTCGGTGAACTGCCCCGAATTAAAGAATAGACATATTCGGCAAAAATATGCTACCATTGTAGTCATCTAAATGAGCTAACACTACTAGAAGAAATCGATAGGCAATGAGCAAAACCGTACCGGAGAGAGAGAGAGAGTCAAAATTAGTTTAAAACTGACATTATGGACGGTTTGTAAATTAGTGATGGTCAATAGCAAGGATTTCTTGCAACCCATTGGTAAAATATTGCAGGCGGTTCAATTATTTGTCCTAAAGGATAACAATTAGATGCTTGTCCCGTCCACTCCATGATAAGATACTAATAGAGCGAATCTAATTTAACTGTTGTGACAACTAACTAAAAAGTCACATTAGTAAATCAAAGAACTAGGAAGACAAAATTGCAAAAAAATTACTCTTGATTTCGCAGGAGAACATGCTTTCACATAGTGCACGGATAGTCTTCGTCTCTAGCTATAAATATTGTCAAAGAATACAAGGACTGCCGGTCTTTCTTTTCTTGGTCGAACGAGCCATTTTCAGTTCTTCGTTTACGATTTCCGAACGATAAAGAAGGGCTTTTGAATGAAGGATGGCTCAAAAGGGAGAGCTTCAAGCTCGAACGATCCAGTCTGCTGACTGATTCGCCTCACGATAACAAAGGACAATTTGAATTTCACGGAGATGGTCCTAACAAGATTTGCATTATGTAATAGGGGCCTACAAACCCAACCCATGTTGATCAGCTCCCTAGAGAAAGCCTATGAAGGATGGAGCACCTACAGCCTACACACATATTTACAATAGCATCAAAACCCTACTAGCTTCACAAGTGAAGAAACGTGTAGTCTAGTGGACCAGATATCGAAAACTTCAATTTTATTATTTAGTCTAGACAAGAAAGGTAGAATTGAGCCTTATTAAAGCACGATAATGTACATAATGCACCAATTACAGTGGATCAATATATGATTTAGCATCACATAGATATTAGAAGAATCATAATATCTATGATGGATAGCATCTGTAGAGTCTTTTTTTTTAAATGCACACGACCTCATTTTTGCGGTTAACAGTTATTCTCCAAGTAAATGCATTTTTTACTTATGGTTCACAAAAGATCACGGCGGAATGATTCCAGTGGCACCGCAATTTACCGAGGGTACAATTCGGTGACTAACATGCCATTGGTCGACGAAGGCATAGACCTCTCGGTGGATTGGTCCGATTCAAGCTCTTCCATTGGGGTGCTCTGTGGCCGCAATCTACTTTGGATGTAGAACGCTGGATGTCGAGGCGAGGGGGGCTTAAAAAATTTGCTGCTGAGCATGAGAACTACGGTGGCCATGGTAGGTCTAAGAGCCGGATCTTCCTGAATGCATAGTAAGCAAATGTGCAAGCATCGAAGCACTTGATCTCTTGAATGTGAATCCAAGATAGCCGGGTCTAACACTTCCAAGGGCATGCCATCTCTCCATCGATTCCACGCCTGCAAGAATAATTCCGAAAAATCTTCACAGAATTGTCGCAATAATTCGAAGACTCATTACGCAAGATATCTGAATCTTGTGAAAAAGAACAAATGCCTAAGGAAAAGCATTTAAGCCACAATTGTTTTATAGGTTAAGAGAATTAAGTTTTTAAGAGAAATTCCAATTTAGTAGCAGGGTAAAACTCACATAACTAGCAAGATATTCACCCCCATCCAACTGGTGGTAGAAGTTATTCCTCTTGCCGCAAATAATCTCTAGAAGTAGGATGCCAAAGCTATAAACATCGGATTTCATTGAGAACTCTCCATGCATTGCATATTCTGGAAACATGTAACCACTACAAAAACGAACATTAGCCACATGTATATTGCATATTTATATTCAAAGCATCCTTGAATAGATAAAATGAGCAAGTCTAGTATCCAATCACAAAGTCACCTATAAAAAAAAAAAAACTAAGACTCACAAAGTCCCCACGATTTTATTTGTGCTAGCCCGAGTTTGATTGACTCCAAAAATCCTTGCCATGCCAAAATCTGAAATCTTTGGGTTCATTTCACTATCTAACAAAATATTGCTACATTTTAGGTCACGATGGATGACCCGGAGTCGAGAATCTTCATGAAGATAGAGCATTCCTCGAGCGATCCCATTTACTATTTTATAACGTAATGGCCAATCCAATAGTCCCCTTTTTTCTGTATCTGCATCATTGCACCAAAATTTATTAATGTGATAGGATGTGGCACTCATTTAAAAACTCAAGGTGAAGCTCATCACACAATACCAATATATTTATTCTCATTCATCAAATGAAGCTTAAAGAAAAACTATAATCAATTGAAAACAACATACCAAATAAGAAGTAATCAAGGCTTTTATTTGGCACAAACTCGTAGGCGAGTAGCTTTTCATCTCTCTCCAAGCAAAATCCAAGTAGTCCTACAAGGTTTATGTGCTGAAGCTTGGCAACTAATAGAATTTCATTCTTAAATTCTTCGTCACCCTGCCTTGAGCTTTGAGATAGCCTCTTCACCGCAATTTGTTGTCCGTTAGGAAGTCTACCCTAGAGAGTTTTGTATTTATCGTTTAATTCCTTGCTACAAGTTTCTAAAATATTAACTTGAAAAAGATTTACATGTTTCTCTTGCTCGGACATCAAATCCATATGGAAAGCATTCTTGATTATTTCTAACTATTATGCAATACGTAGCTAGAAAACTTCACCAAATCCACCTTCACCCAACTTACTTTCATTAAAGATTGTTGTAGCTTTTATGGTAGCCAAGTCAAATTGCAAGGACTCCACGGTGGTAAGCTCATTTGCATCTACATTACCAAACAACTCAATTTGAATATCAAATTACATCGATAGTGGCTCTTAGTGGCGTTTATAGGGTAGCCGGTGCTTGGGAACATCATCACAATGAAAAGCATTGGATTAGACTAGCATGGTTGGGTCCCTCATACCCCAAGCAATCTTTACTATCTTTATTGGTCATGAGGGAAAAGAAGACAACAAACAAAATAATTAACTCTATAGGAAACAAATTACTGAGATAAATCTTGTATCATGATCATTTCTTCATCCTAAGGATAGTGTTAGGTCTCTTAATTGCAATGCAG
This sequence comes from Melaleuca alternifolia, assembly GCA_019926035.1. Taxonomy (NCBI): domain Eukaryota; kingdom Viridiplantae; phylum Streptophyta; class Magnoliopsida; order Myrtales; family Myrtaceae; genus Melaleuca; species Melaleuca alternifolia. Next base: position 584,769 of record JAGKPW010002175.1, read on the forward strand.
ATGCTACCTTTGCTTCAAGGGAACTGGTTTAGATTAAGAGCATTTTGAGGCCTTGTTTTGGGGCTGGTAATGGTAAATCCGGCACTCTGGCATGACTCATGGCCTCCTAATGGCATCTTGGTGGATGTATATACCAAGGAGGGTACTTTATGATTCTGCTCTTCTTTGAACTGCACAAGTGGCTCATCTAATTTGTAACTTTGAATGGAGATGGCCCAATGCCATGTCTGAAGACTTGGTATCAATCCAGGCAACTGTTTGGGGTGTAACTTTTCCTAAGTCTTCTTTGGTAGACAGAGATACTTGCACTGCCACTTCGAGTGACATTCTTACCTCTGCTTCAGCTTGGGAGATTGTCAGGAATAGAGGCACAAGAGTTAAATGGCAATGAATAATTTGGCTTTCACTTAATGTGCTAAGGTTTTGAATCTTATTATGGTTAGCTATACAAGATAAGCTGCCTATATGTCAAGGAATTGGCAGATGGTCTTCTAATCATGGCCTAAGTTAATGTTTTTTGTGTCTTGAAAGCACTGAGATTAGATCCCATTTGTTTTTTTTTTTTGGTAACCGAGGTGTCTAGGCCAGCTTGTACGCACCTCGATTATTCCTCGAGGGAGACTAACACAACAACCCACCGCCATGGCCTCCAACTTAAATCACAGGCGCTTCCCTAGGGAATCGAACCCAAGACCTCAATGAAGTCTAAGTTCGCCCTAACCAACTAGGCTATCCATGGGTGGGTAGATCCCATTTGTTCTTTGGATTCAGTTTCTCTAAGAAAGTCTGGAAGAGTGCCCTACAACTTTGTTTTCCTAATAGAGATCTTGGTGATTGGGAGTTCGAATTGTCCTAATGCAGCAGGTTATGAAAGGGAGTGATTTCCACAGGTGTTTGGCAAAATTTTTGTGGAATTGCTGCACATACTTCATCTTGAAGGCCAGAAATGAGCTGTTACATTCCCAAACTATTCCTTCTATCGATGGGATCATAATTGCATGGCCAGCGAAGTACAGTTTTGAAGGTTGAAAGAGCATGAACAGTATAACTGAATACTGTCTATGAATCTTGATTGTTGTGGACTGGGTCTGGCGGAGGTTGTTGTATATAGGAGTGAACAATTCCAGAGTAGGTCGGTTCTGGTCAACTACTGGAAATCTAAACCAGCCTGTTCCACTAGCTCATTTTGATATATTGGGTCAACGTTAAGTTTATCGTAATAAAAAGGAAAAACTGTCCACGGTGAAGTAATTATCTGGTTATTTGTACTTACTGAAGACATAGTTCTAATCTTGTGGCATGTAAAAGTATCAATTCTTTTCGGAGGCTTCAAAGCAACCTGTTCAATTCAGGGATCGGCCTGAACGGAGGTAGTGAGCTGAACTAATCAGGCCGTTTCTGGTCGGCCCCCTTGTTTAAATGGATCCGATACTCACCTCACTTGTCGGAGCAGCAGTGATAGAAGTTCCTGACATATATGATTGCGGTGGGATATCTTGTCTCTTCTTGGTCGACGAACAAGCTTGACTTATCCACGACAGATGGATTTGATTGACCAAGAGATTTGAACGAATGTATGGTCAGCTCTATCGTTTTATTGACCAAAGGCGTTATGTCGGTTAAGATTTGTTGGCATGGGTTTCTATATCACATCTGGAAAATGTGGAGCTATGAGTTGCACCGACTGATGTACATAGTTGAAGTTGATACCTCTCTAGGTAAAACAGTAGGGCTTTTACTTAAAACACTAGTGCGAATGTAATTTTGAATAGAACTATCTTTTCTCGCACATTTACTAAGATAACGGACAAATTCTCGTTTGCTTTTTTGAAGTAAACCAAATTATACACATACAAAGAAAAGCCATACTGTAGTATGGCTTGTTTCTTTTTTTTTTCTTTTTCTTCTTCTTCTTTTCCTCAGGTCAATTAATGATATGACATGGTCTAAAATAAATTAAACACCAAACTATGACCAATGTAAATTCAAATTCATAGAATTAAAACATTATTATTGTGATTCCCCATTTGATAACGCAAATTAGTAACAGATGTGAATTACTAAGGTGGATATCTTATGTCTATAAATGTTTTTAATAGTCCCGTAATAGTATGTTAGTTTTTCTTATTCGCAATAGAGCTTTTGTAAAATCATGATAAAATCATTTCACAATTCTATTATAGTGACACAAAAATTTTATCATGTTCATATAAGCGAAAGAATAATATGTACCCATGAATATTTCGAATCATATAACTTTAGTCTCGTACAGTGCTAACAAAAGTTAATACTGGTTGTCATTTAATTGTTTCTAATATCCAGTGCACGTTGGCTTTTAGTTACAAGTTTAAAAGGCAAACTGTTGATATTTAGGCATTGATAAATACAAGTAGAAATGTTTTTAAAGCTTGTAATAAGGATTAGGAGCTCCATTTGTCTGATTTGGTACGGTTTGCTGACCAACTTGAATTATGAGAAAGGGTGTCGGTGCAGTTTTTACAATATGTTCGGCCAGCACGTCATTGCTGTCTCATCCATTTTAAAGGTATTACAGTTTTTTAGTTTTTATAACTCAATTAACAAGTCGCCGTATTTGACAGCAATTTTTTAGCACAACATAGTTACAATTATATTAAACAGACTCCCACTTTGTGTGATTTATATGTCTGATTTCTTGAGAAAAATAAAGATGTATCATAATATGATCAATTATATGATGTAGACAGTTTACGAAAAGATCAAGGCAAACAGTCATTTTACCACTTTTGCCTTTGACGACTTCATACGACTTCTGTCCTCTTCTTCGAAGCAAATAAGAAGTGAGAAAGAGAAGTACCACAGCAGCTGCAACAGGAACGGCAATGGCGATGGTCATCACGGTGAATTTGTTGCTTTTTCCTGCACACGTGCCATTATGTGATGAGACAAGAGCCAAACTGATCTAAAAAGCTTTTTGGACACATCACTCTATTAGAATTAGACCTTAGACTGAAGCGTGAAGACTGGTATTTCGACATGCAGGAAGGAGCCTCAAGTTGAAAGCAGAGACTTAAACAAGAAAGTTTAACTTCAATTGCAATTCCAGCATTTGTAAGTATTTTGGTCGAATCATTTGTAAGTTTTTGCTTCCGGTGAAATGTCCGGGTTGAAGGAAAAACAAATTTCTAGTCCGTCTGGTCACCTGTCAATAGGGAAATTAAACTTGAAGGCAGAGCATACTAAACTATCATCTGTTATGACAACTCCATTATGGTCACCTAGATACTTTATCGTAACTTCATGACCCTTATACTTCAAACCATGATTTTTGTAGTTCCTCACCTCATTTCAACATCAACATCGATGGTTTTGGATTTTGGATCTCTATTTAGAATGGTTCTTCGATCTGCTACTTCCAAAGTTCCCTTGTTTTTCTCTTTCTCATATCATGTGCCAAGTTATGTATTCACTACTTCTTTTGTCAATACTTAGATAACAAGACGGACTTTATCTATTCTAGGGAAATCGTAGTGAACGCAGCTGGAAGAGTATTAGTGAAGTTTTCCAAAGAATTTGCTAGTGATGCCACGAACATTACCTTGGTTGCCATCGGAAAAAGGTTTCATAGAAATTTTTCAAGTCCATCTTAATTTTTTCTTAAATTCATCCAAAATAGGCTCTGATTGGAGTCCCTTCAAACACCGGGAATTGAACATCGTTTTTAGAATATATAAGTAATTATTCATGTCCTTCATCAGATAAAGTGAGTCAAGTTTTTCCCATAATGTTGTCACAAATTTTTCTTTGACCGTGTCAATTAATCAACACTTTATTTCACCTACTCAACAGGATTATGCTATTTTCCTTCTCCATCAAGATACCTTGTCGGCTTCTTTCATTTCTTAGGATAGCTTATCCTTACGGTCCAACTCGTTCGCTGAACTTTGGATTGTTAAGAGTGGGGATCTTGATGCTCCATCATTTGTTCCTCTAGTGGACCTTCTCAATTTCAACACTTTCTCCAAACATGATCCCGAATGGAATATTCTAGATAGTAATCAAACAACAAAAACGCTAGTTATAGATATCCTATATTTATATTTGATATTAATTGTAGTGAAAAACACAGAAGCTAATGAATCTTGCAATTAAATACAGATGATAAAATAAGATATTAAAATTATCAGAGAAATCAACTGAATAGTAAAAGCATTAGAAATTTACATGACTCAATCTGATTGTCGATAGTTATTTTAATGGCAGAACTAGCTGTAGAGATATTTATTGTGAATTCGAAGGATTAAATAGTTTACAATCATTGAATCACTCAACCGTTTTTAGCCTTAGATTAAGCTCAAGAAATTCGCAATTATGTTTACGCAACCTCCCAGTCTCACTTAGAAAATTCACAAAGGAAAACACTAAACACTCCGAGGTCCACCCGCAGTTGAATTGATTAACTCACCTTGAAATTATTGCCGCTGCTGCAGCACACGAGCATTTGGGCTTTAAATCTCCCTGGGAAACCCAATTCACATTACCTTTATGAATATATTAATCACAACAAGTCCAATGCTGGTCTTCTTTATGAACCTGACAGTGAGTTGGCCTTGTAGGAATTCCTTGGCCAGTGTTAAAAATGGACTTTGACTCCGATGAGAACTTTGTTTATTTTGTGTTTCAATCTGATCCAGACTTAAGTCTGCAACTTAGTTCTAATAGCACGGAAATTTGTGTTTCCGCATAATTCAGGCTGGACCTCAGTTGGGTTGGCTTTTTTATCAATAGGTTCAAGCTCGACACTTAATTTCGAGATTTTCACTTATAGATTCAAGCTCGAGACACAATTTCAAGGACATTCTCTCAACAGCCTGTATCATGCATGATCAAGCTTTGAACTTGAGGCAAATTAGAGGTAGCAAAATGGGTCAATTACCCTTACTTGGACTCATATTTATTGATTTAGATTATAAATGGATTACTTTAAGTTTTAAAAGCAAGCTTAAGTGGGTCTAAGAAGTAAATGCCTAACAATTTAGTGAATCTTAACTAGGTTGAAAACTAACCTACAGGACAAATAGAGAACTTTTCCACCGACCTTCTGGGAATAATTAAAGTGCCCAACGCATCATACGGAGTTGGAGATGTCACGACAAACTTTATAATTTTTCATTTTTTGTAATATTACGTTTTATTTTGTTTTTTTCTCCTTCTATTTTACCATTTTTTTCTATTAAATTCGGCGAGGCCTGACCGACCTTGGTCAATACTAGGTAAGCCATGAAGCCCTTGCAACTCCCAAGTGAGGGTTGTGACCCTTGTCTAGACAGCCATTGGGCAAGGGCAGCGACCCTCGCCCACAACTGGCAAGGATTTGAGGGCTACATGGCCCTCCCCTGTGGTTGGCAAGCTTCCACTCACTCATCCAGACTTAAAAGAAAACAAAGGAAATATATATAATTCAGAATTTTTTAATTGTATTTAAAATTATCACTGTTAATGCAAGTCATGTTTTGTAGAATGGTTGACATCCACATTAATAATTTTCCATAAAAATTGGATACAAAGACTAAATTGACAAATCATTAAAAGGTTTAAGACTAAATAAAATTGAAAAGTCTAAAATTAAATTCACGCGAGTACAATAATTTAAGACATTTTTGGTAATTTCTCTGTATGTTTTGTCATAATAGGAGCATACATTTTCTAGTTCTATATGTGCATTTCAATCTTTAGGTTTTTCTTTTCTTTTATTTCCTAACGAATTTATTTAGTTAATTTAGAAAAACAAATCTATGAGCGTAAAATATTCTTACGAAGAGCTTAAAGTAGTTTAAATGTTTTGATACACATAGTTATGTATTTTAGTAATATGGGTTAGGTCAGATTTGATTTGCTAAAATTATATAACATTAAAATGGGTCAAACCCAATCGGACTTACCCATTTGACCAGCCCAAGGCAAATCAAGCCCCACCATAGCCCTTCCTCGAGTAACGACAATAGGGCCACCTGATTACCCCTTTCTTCGTTGACAGAGGCCCTAATGTCCAAACATATATTATTTTCCTACTAATTCTAAATAAACTTAAATCTAAAAAGGAACAAGTTCAAACTAACTAAGGAGAAAATAAAATTGCATCATTCCACAACAGATGACATGTTTTCATCTATGATAATTCCTCATCTACAACAAGGGATATGGTAGGTATGATCGCATCTATATTCACCATATTCCAACTTTTGATAGCTTAAACTCGCCTGAAGACATCTTCAGTCATTTTCACCATTTCCTCCGTTTGGCCCCAACATGAATTGAAGCCTCATTTTTTATTCATTTGTTTGCTTCTCTCCTCAAAACAATTCCGTGGAACAATGTAAGTATAATTTAGTTTCAATATAAATGGCCTTATTATTGCAGGTTGCAGGCACAGCCTTTGGGAAGATTTTTCCCATATGGTATTCCAATTTAGCAAAACCGTGAATTATGTGGCAAAGAAAACGATGAACTGCAAAACACCTCTGGGTGTCGCAGCGGGAGGAGGTGGTGGAGCCCGGACGGCGGTGGTGTCGTAAAAGGGGTAGTACTCGTACCTCGCGTTGCAGCTCGGATCGAGTAACTTCCCTCCTTCCTTACCCACGACAATAAGAGATCTCAGGTAAAGGAGGCACAAGTGGCAGTCGTCCTCCGCCAAGTCCGGCGTGCACTGCGCCAACGTGTACAGACGCCACGAGCTCGTGATGTTTGTGACATCCTGAATTTTCGATCCCGTCTCGATAAAATAAAATGAGCTTTTCACCGACGCGCCTATGGTCCTTTTCTCGGAGCCGATCACTCACGAGTTAACTAACCTATCAGGTGAAGCCGTTAAGGGATGTAATCGCGCGATAAAATCCCTAAAAGCTACCCGGTAAGTTGGATTGTACTAAAATCGCGTTCGGTTGATTTTAACCATGAAATTGAACTCGGATTCGGAAATCGAACGTTCGAGCGTGTCACGATTTATTTTTAGGACCTCGTCTCATCTTTTCGGAGAATTCCATCGAGCCGGGAATTTTGTGGAAAAATACAAAGTGGACAAAAAGAATTTGTGGAAATTCGGATGGGTCTCTTTAATTAGATTTTTGGGCTATCAAATTGAGTTATTTGATGGATAAATGATGAAAATTCGTAGGGGCTGATAAGAGGTCTATTTGGGCTCCAAAAAGGCTTTATTTTGTGAAGAGATGAGAAGAAAATTAGCTATTGGATGACCCTTTGACTTTAGGGGTAGAAGACCACCATTGGCCACAAGGAAAACTTGCTTGGCAAATTGTCTTCCCTTTTTCTTTCTCCCAAACGCAGCTCCCCTTCCTCCTCTTTCTTCTTCATTTTCTTCTCCTCCTTTTTCTGCTGCTCACGCCCTCCCTACTTGCTGTGCAAGTTTCACCTTAGCTGAGCCTCTTCCGAGCTTCTTTTGGTATCGCCATAGGCTCGGGTTTTGCTCGTCTTCGCGTCGCCGTCGTCGTGAACCGAATTATTCTCTAATCCGGTGAGTTAACTTCTTAATCCTTTCTTAGGGGTTGATTACACTTGGGGGTTAGATTGGTGTTGATTATCTTGATTATAATTGATTTAGGTTGGATTGACACTAGTGAGGATGGTTTAGCTTAGATTAGTGGATTTCTCTGGAATCTGTTCATTGGACCCTTGCTGTTTGCCAATTTTGTGGATCGAAATTGGATGATATTTTGAGGTCGATTCCTTCTTGAGAAATGTTTTATACATATTCAGCTACAACATATATTTTTACTCAAGATTTTATATATTTAAAATAATATTATTCCAGTTTCGTTTTAAACAAAACAGAACCCCTGTTTTTGCTGTAATTTGTGACCTGTTGGTGTTCAATAAATTTTTATCAACTCTTAGAGTCCGAATTTCAAAATATTTTCTTCATGAAAGTTGTTCCTTACATCGTTTAGTATAACATATTCAAATTTCATCTCAAACGGACAAGTTTTGTATCTCGAAACAAGTTGGTTTTGAAAGACATGATTTCTGAAAACTGGCAGAGTTTTTGTAGAAATTTGGGAAATTTACTGCTCTCTCTAAAGAAGAATTTAGGTCAAGGTGTATTGATGAAAAATGTTCATTTGAGTGTCATTTATAACATATTAAAATTTGGGAATTTTCCGAAGTCATTTGGTTATGTTTCTGGATTTAAACTTGGAGACGCGCGAGTGGCCTATTTCTGCCCGTTTAAGGCCGATTTTGGTTTTTGTGGGTGATTCGTGTAGTCGGAGCCATTTCGTCGCCTGTCTTTGTCACCAACGAGCTTGGCTCACCTCCCGGAGTCAAGAGGAGTAGCCGGAATCTTCGTCAGAGCTTCGCTGGAGTCTCGCCGGACCGTTGCCGGAAAATCGTTGAAGCCGTTGTTGGACTCCCCCGAGGTTGGGCCATCCAACCATGCAACCGAATTGGAGATTGGAGGTCCGCATCAAGCCCAAGCGCGACCGAAACTTTGGGAACCGCGTCCCCACCAATTGTTGGAATCACGCGAATTAAATGTGAGTAGACCTCCTAAAACTTAATTAGGGATGTTTATCGTCTTAGTAGAATTATTAGGGCAAATTATGTGGATTATGATGTGAGTGGATGAAATTGGTCTAATATGACCGGGTGTCGGAAGCCAAGGAAGCATGATGCGATTAAGTGAGTACGAGGCCAATTGGGTTCGAGATGGATCGAATGTAAGGCCATTGGACCCGAGATATAAATTGGACATCAAAGAAAGTTCAATTGGATACCGATGGGTTGACCATTAGTGGATGTTGTACTATGGTGAGGAGATAAGATAGGAAGGCTAGTTAGGGTTTTAGGCCGGTCGTGGACGGCCTTGAATTATTGATTGCGCAATTTATTTAATTATTGATCTATGGTGCAATTTATTTAATTATTAATTGATTGCGTAATTTATTTAATTATTGATTGATTTGTGCAATTTATTTAATTGTGATAGTAGGTCTTGGTTGGGCTTAGTGCTACGTGATGATTGGGGACCAGTAGATTCCTGGATATATATATATATATATATATATATATATATAGAGAGAGAGAGAGAGAGAGAGAGAGAGGGATTACGAGAGAGGATAAGTTTGATAGAAGAACGAGGGAAGATGTGAGATGATTAGGCTTAGTGTCTAATGGCGACTAGGGTCTAATAGACTCATGGATATGATGAGCTCAAAAGAGAAATTATTTGGGTGAGCAAGTGCTATGAAGGGTGAGGAAGGATTAGATTCTAGGCGACTGAGAAGATGTGAGATGTGATTAGGGACCCTAGGGCAATTGACAGACCTAGTTTTGGGTTAGGAGGTTGGCTCATTGAGATATTTATATCTCAACCCATCGTGGTAACCATTTTTCAGGTATATGATTGGAGATTGATTTTGGAGGTGAGTTCTGTGGGAGTTGACAGGGCTAAGATTCGCACTTCCGCTGGAGACTTGAAGGCCAGCGACCTGCCTGGTACGTCGCTATTCTATGGCCAAAGAGAAAAAGAAAATCGAGAACTGTGGCACGCTCGGAAAATCGGGGCGTGACAATGTTCATCACTGCGTCCGCGCACTTCTTCCAAGATGCCCTGTGTGAAGTCCTATAGGCAACGTCCTTGATGCTCTTTTCAAGTACTTCTGCGAACCTCGCTGGGTCAGGGAAGCTATTATTGTTGGACTGAACGCGAGAAGGCTCGCGCTCCATGATCGAGAAGATGGACTGGCTCGAGTATCGCAACATGCACATGTCGTACCAGATCACAGAGACTCGTCGATTGGGGCATCTTCGGAGGATTTCCTGTTTTCCAGCGGTCACGCAGTCGCTGCGCGTGGCGTGGTCAAGGTCACAGCGGCATGGGAAGAGCCCATAGACCCGGTCAGCAGGGCTTTGGCCCGCAGTGGCATTGGCGAAGCCATCGGTGCTGTTGGTAGCGGCGGATGAGAGGGAAGAGAGGAGGGCGTCAAGGTTGGACCGGTAGGTGGAGTTGGGAGCGAAGAGGGTGGTGTTTGGGCAGTCATGAAACAAATAAGTGGGTGGAAGTTTGATATTGAGAACTCTAATGATGAAGAAGGAGGAGGAAAGAGAGAGGGAAACAGTGAGGCAAGATTTCATGGTTGGATTGATGATTGTATTTGCCAAGCAAGATTTGGGACGGAATTGCAGGAAAGATGATATTTGAATTGTCGTCCCCATAAGTTTTGTCCACTCTACACGTGCCATGGACTTGCACGACTCCATCGAGGAGTCTTCCACAACATTGTGATGGATGATGTGCAGGTTGGAGACCCCTCGCATTCGAATTTACTAATCAGATAAATAGAATGTGAAAAGACCACTCGTGGTGTGAAAGATCCCAACCCTCCTGACAGAAATCTCCCCCCCTGCGAATGGAAATCTCCCCTTTTCTTGCGATGTACCGTCGCTCACTCAATTGCGACAGTGACTCAGATCGATTTGTTAATCCCTGAGCGAGAATCAAAGGTCATCCAACTGGATTGAGAGCGAATGTGGAAGCTGCAGATGGACTTCCAGGCGAGGAGCAACCCATGGAGGATCGAGGTGGGGCTTTGCTTTTGGAGGGCGGCTTTTTAAATAGCCGATTTTTTTGAAATTCTTGATTTTGGGCGTTTTTTTTTTCTGATTGAGGTGTTTTTAATTCATTGCCGAGTTCATCGAAAGATGAAACATAAATCATATTTGACTAAATGGGGAATTTGAAGTGAATTTTTATTGAGAAAATGATGGATTTGAATTCGTGGAAAATTTCCAACAACAAATAAAAATAAAACAGAGAGATGTTTGTTTCGACTAGGGTCTTTGTTTAAATATAAGGAGCGACTGTAACAACCCAATTTCTCTCTCTTCTCTCTTCTCTCCCGCTCCTCCCCCCCCCCTTTTCCCCTGTAACAACCCAATTTCTCTCTCTTCTCTCTTCTCTCCCGCTCCTCCCCCCCCCCTTTTCCCCTAGGCGCCGGCCCTCCCTCTCCTCCCCTCTCTTTCTTTATTTCTTCTTTCCCTCTCTCCTCCTTTTTTTTCCACTGCACCCTTTGCCACCTTTGTTGACCTTCTTCCTCCTTTCCCTCTCTCCTCCTTTCTGTAAATATAAGGAGCGTTTGGAGTCTCGGTGGAGCCCCGCAGGAGACTCGCTGGGATAGTGCCGCCACATGCCATGCCAGATTGTCGAGTTACCCGATGTCGCGAGCTCGCCGCGAGTCATTATCCTGAATTGCCTAGGATACGGACCCGAAAAAGAATTTACATCATAATCTCGATTATAACCGTTAATCATTTTAGTAGAATTGGATAAATTGATTGAACTGATAATATGCATGAACTATATTTAGGACCGCTTTGGAGCCGGGAATTTATTGGGCAAGATAGGAGATTGTCGGCCAAGGGGTGGCCAATTAGGGTGGTGGTGCTGTAGAATACTGAATAATGGTTTGTCATTCGAATTAGGAAACTGCGTGAATCCCTAATTAGTGTGTTGAGGCGATCTACAGTATAGAGCAATTTGTGTTAAAGTATATTTGTGGTGTACTTCATGAATTGATTGGAATGAATCATACCGGTTGTGGACCGTCTTATTAATTGGTGCATGCTAGTGAGGAAAAAGAATGCATTATGACACAAGTACGTTTGTTATGTATTTAGAAATAGATGTAAAACCAAGGTATAAGTGAGAAAAAGGAATAAGTATAATAAATGCAAGAATAATTTGATAGATACAAAAATAGATTGAATACATTAACTACAAACTGTTTCAATTAGATAAACAATAAAAATATATATAAATAGAAAATGATGCACGTAGGTCTTTATAGTGATTTGGCTTAGATCAAACTCACATTCACTCTCACAAACTAACACCACTAATAGGTCTCACGATCTCTCTTTTCCTATTAGGGAAAAGGATAGGGTTTAAAAATAACGCCGAAGTGGACAAACGACCCTTAATTGGTATGAATTTTCCTTAACCCTTAGCTCACGCAATGTATTTTAGAGGAATATTGTCAAAAGAGTTCCAAACCTATTGTAATTATACCAATTCAATTCTAAACTTTTTTTTGTCAATTCAGTCGTACATTATTTGCATTTATGCAAATTCAATGCTAAACATTTTGCATTTATGCCAATTCAATTCATTTGCCCAATATTAACTAGCTGATATTAATGTAAATACTTTTAGTAAAATTTTATTTTTTCAAATGTTCAATTAATTTTTTTTCTTTTTTATTATGTTCCTTTTACTTTGTCCCTACAGTTGTCGGCAACAATAGGCGAGGCTTAGGGTTTTGGTGAGGCTTGGAGGTTGCAACCAAAGGTTGCGTCACTTGCTGTTGGCAAGGCCATGGCCTCCTTTGCCCATGGCTAATGAGGCCCTAGGAAGGCTAGCCCTACCCATGGCTACGGCTTGTGATCTATGCAAAAGGCTTAGGGGCTTGGGCAAGTCGCCTTTACTTGTAGCTAACGAGGCTGAGCAAGGGCTACCACCCTCCCTAGTGGCAACGAGGGCTTTGTGACCCTCGCCGAAGCCTCATTGGCCGCTACGGTGGAAATAAAGGAAGGATGAAAAGAAAGAAGAAAAGGAAAAATAAAAATAAAAATATTAAAATTATCAATATTAGTATCTCCCGAAGTCACCGCCAACATATTCACGTCAAGAATGCAGTTTGAGCTCTTAGGCCCAATCCATATGCAGACCGCTTATGGGTTTCGCAAGTTTTGACCTAATCTAGCAATGGTGAGGCATTAGAGGTGACAAGGGTTTGCAGCCTTCCCTGCATGGTTTTTTTAGCTTTTTAAAAATTTATTTTATATAAATTAAAAGCCACAGAAAATTAAAAATAAATTAAAAGCCATGTGGATAATTTGACTGGAATTTCTCGTTTTTGGCATTTAAGTAATCGTTATTTTCTCCAATTTGGCACTTAAGTGATTTGGTGAAAATTTATGATACAAAAGTGAGCATTGTAAACAACTTTTGAATCCTCTTAAACCACAGAGCTAGATTTATTAAGCCCAGTTTACAAAACTATTTTATTAGGAGATACGTCATATTGTGAGCAAGGTTCTAAATAATAGATTATAGTAGAAATGAATAGTAGCCCCACATATCATTTAATGAATTAAATATATAAATCAGCCTTAATAAGTCTAATACTTTGCTAGAACAAAAACTCTCGACGTAGTGTTTTAAGGGTTTAGAATTTGGCTTATGCATAAGAATTAGACGTTTAGAATCAACTCGGTTCTATGCACAGATTATCGATTCACATAATAACAAAGGATCTTTTCGTCATTAGAAAAGAAAATCTTAAGATAGAGGAAAATAATATCTGAAGAAAGAAGGTGTGCCTAGAATTGATTTAATCGGCATTAAATTGTATTTCCAAAATCCGAAGGCGGAATTTAATCTAAACGAATCCAAGCAAAGGTTTTATTTCCTCCTTGGACAAAGAGCGGGAGGCAACAACGTTGTTGAATTCAATATGTTTTTACCATATGAGATCAGAAGGTTCGGTTTTTCAATTGTGATGTTTTGTGTTTCTTAATTAATTGGGTGTATTTTGGTTCAAAGGTTAAGGAGAGGACAAGTGTATAAATAAAGGCCATAACATATTCTAGCAGATCTAAGAATTTTTCCAACTCTTCATAATCAGAATTCATATGGTGCTACAGACAGATGTGACATAATTCTTGCTGCTGATTTATCGAACAAGAAAGAGGGTGAACTACCCCGAATTAGGGAAGAGACCTTTTTGGCAAAAATATACTACCATTGTAGTCATCTAAACGAGCTAACACTACTAGAAGAAATAGATAGGCGATGAGTGAAACTATACCAAAGAGAAAGAGAGAGAGAGTCAAATCCAGTTCGAAACTTACATATGGACCGCTTGTAGATCGATGACCATTGTTGGCAAGGGTTTCGTGCAACCCATTGGTAAAGACGCTGGTGTCAGTTTAATTGTTTGTTTCCAAAGGATAACAATTAAATGCTTGTCCCGTCGACTATGATAAGATACTAATAGAGCTAATCTAATTTAAATATCGTGACAACTAACTAAAAAGTCACATCAGTTAATCAAAGAACTAGGAAGACACAACTACGACAAATTTACTCTTGATTTTGCAGGAGAATGTGCATTCACATAGTGCATGGATAATCTTCGTCTCGAGCTATAAATGTTGTCAAAGAATACAAAGACTTCCGATATTTCTTTTCCTAGTCGAAGGAGCCATTTTCATTTCTTCGATTAATGATCTCCGATCAATAAAGAAGGGCTTTTGAATGAAGGATGGCTCAAAAGGGAGAGCTTCAGGCCCAGACGATCTAGTTTGCCGACTAATTCACCTCACGGTGACAATGGATAGCTTGAATTTCACGGAGATGGTCCATACAAGATTTGTATTCTGTAATAAGGGCCAGCAAACCCAACCCGTGTTGATAAGCTCCCCAGAGAAAGCTTGTCTAGGATGGAGCATCTACAGCCTACACGTATATTTATAACAGCATTGAAGCTCTACTAGCTTCACAAGTGAAGAAAAGTGTAGTCTAGTGGGTCAGTTATCAAAAACTCCAATTTGATTATTTAGTCTAGACAAGAGAGGTAGTATTGAGCCTTATAGAAGCGCAACAATGTGAATAATGCATCAAATGTTAGTGGATCGATGTAAGATTTAACCTCATATATTAGCAAAATCTTAGAAGAATTATAATATCTATGATAAATAGCATGTGTAGAATCTTTTTTTAAATGCATACGATCCCATATTTGTGCGATTAATAGGTTGTTCTCCAAGTAAATACATTTTTCACTTATGTTTCACAAGAAACTACGGTAGAAGGCCAAGCAATCTCACTGCAAGACCATCCATGAAGAAGGATTCCAGTGGCACCACCATTTACTGGGGGTACAACTCGGTGACTGACATGCCACTGGTTGACGAAGGCGTAGACCTCTTGGTGGATTGGTCCGATTCAAGCTCTTCCATTGGGGTGCTCTGTGGTCGCAATCTACTTTGGATGTAGAACGCTGGATGTCGAGGCGAGGGGGGCTTAAAAGATTTGCTGCTGAGCATGAGAACTACGGTGGCCATGGTAGGTCTAAGAGCCGGATCTTCCCGAATGCATAGTAAGCAGATGTGCAAGCATTGAAGCACTTGATGTCTTGAATGTGAATTCAAGATAGCCGGGTCCAACACTTCCAAGGGCGTGCCATCTCTCCATTGATTCCACACCTGCAAGAATAAGTCCGAAAAATCTTCATAGATTTGTTGCATTAATTCGAAGACTCATTACCCAAGGTATCTGAATCTTGTGAAGAAACATAAATGACCTAGGAAAAGCTTATAACTGACAAGTGTTTCTATGGAAAACTAAGTTTTTGCAAAGAAATTTCAATTTCACAATTGGAATTCTATTGTGAAGTAGCAAGGTAAAACTCACATAACTAGCAAGATATTCACCCCCGTTGAGCTGGTGGTAAAAGTTATTCCTCTTCCCACAAATGATCTCTAGAAGTAGTATGCCAAAGCTATACACATCAGATTTCACAGAGAACTCACCATGCATTGCATATTCTGGAGACATGTAATCACTGCAAAAACAAACATTAGCCATATGTATATTGCATATTTAGATTCAAAGGATCCTATAATAGATGAAATGAGCAAGTCCAGCATTCACAAAATCATCTATGCACAAACTAAGACTTACAAAGTCCCCACGATTTTATTTGTGCTAGCTTGAGTTTGATTGACTCCAAAAATCCTTGCCATGTTAAAATCCGAAATCTTCGGGTTCATTTCACTATCTAACAAGATGTTGCTACATTTTAGGTCACGATGAATGATCCGAAGGCGAGAATCTTCATGTAGATAGAGCATTCCTCGAGCGATCCCATTTACTATTTTATAATGCAACGACCAATCCAACTGTCCCCTTTTTTCGGGGTCTGCATCATTGCACAAAATTTGTTAATGTGCTAGGATGTGGCAACTATTGAAAAACTCAAGGCAAAGCTCATCACACACTACTGAAATATATTTATTCTCATTCATCAAATGTAGCTTAAAAAATCTATAATTACTTGAAAAGAAAAAAACCTCTTAATTTCAAGGTTTCCGTAGATAGTGAGATCTTGACAACAATTGATTTCTAGCAAACTATACATCTTTCGCATGAGAAGGTTAAACATCAACATACCAAATAAGAAGTAATCAAGGCTTTTATTTGGGACAAACTCATAGGCGAGTAGCTTTTCATCTCCCTCCAAGCAAAATCCAAGTAGTCGTACAAGGTTTTTGTGTTGAAGCTTGGCAACTAATAGAACTTCATTATTGAATTCTTCATCACCCTGTCTTGAGCTTTGAGATAGCCTCTTCACGGCAATTTGTTGTCCATTAAGAAGTGTACCCTAAAGTGTTTTAAATTGATCCTTTAGTTCCTTATCGCGACTTCTTAAAAACTTCCATACAAAACCTTTACACATTTCTTTTTTTCTTTTCTGCACCATTATGTTCAATTCACATGTAAAGCATTCTTGATAGTTTCTAACTAATATGTAATAAATACCTGGAAAACTTCACCAAATCCACCTTCACCCAACTTGTTTTCAAGAGAGAAATCATTTGTCGCGACTCGTAATGTAGCCAAGTCAAATTGCAAGGACTCCACGGTGGTAAGTTCATTTGCACCTGCATTACCAAAAGATGCAATTTGATCATCAAATTATATTGACATTGGCTCCTAGTGTTTTTTATACGGTTGCCAATGCTGAAGAACATTTTCACAATCAGGAGCACCAGATTAAAGTGGCATGGTTATAACCTTACCCATATGAAATCTTCCCTTCTTGATTAGTCATGAAGAAAAAGAATAAACAGTATCATCACTATTATTGTTAACAAAGTGACGAGATGAATCTTGTATTATGATCACGTCTTCATGAAGAAGTGTTAGGTCTGTTAATTGCAGTGTAGATGCTACCTATGTTTTGAGGGAATTGCTAAAGGTTAGGAGCAATTTGAGACCTTGTTATGTGGTTGATCATGTTGAATCCATATCCCTCTGGCAAGACTAGTGGCATCCTAATGGGATCTCGTTGGATATACACCCAAGAAGTGGAAATTAAGATGATGCTCTTCTTTGAACTGCATAATCAACTGATATAATGTGTGCTCTAAATGGAAAAGGCCTAATATGAGGTCTGAAGATTTGGTATCAATCCAGGCAGCTGTTTGTGGTGTATTTTGTCCAAAGTCTTCTTTGGAAGACGAAGATACTTGCACTGCCACTTCTAGCGACATTCTTACGTCTGCTTCAGCTTGGGAGATTGTTAGAAAAAGAGGCATAAGAGTTTAATGGTAATGTGATTTCATTTTCACCTAACTTGCTGATGTTTTTATTCATATTTTGGTTGTCTATACAAGATAAGCTGCCCACATTTCCAGGAATTGAGAAATAGTCTTTCAATCATGGTCAAACTCAGTTCTTTGTGTCATGAAAGCACTGAGATTAGGTCCCACTTTTTCTTTGGACAAGCTTTCTCTAAGCAAGTCTGGAAGAGTACCCTTCCTCTTTGGTTCCCTAATGATGCTGTTGGTGATTGGGAGTTTTACTTGTCCTGATGCAACAGTCTGTGAAAGGGAGAGATTTTCGTAGGTGTTTGGTAAATTTTTTGTAGAATTGCTGCATCTATTTTTTAAGAAGGCCAGAAATGATCTGTTGATATTCTTCGTATTGATGGCATTATGATTGTTTGTGCAGTTAAGTATAGTTTCGCTGGTTGAAAGAGCATGAAGAATCGGATCTTTGTCCTTGATCTTTTCCATTATATATGCTACATTCACATCAAATGGAATCTCAACTTTTAAAAA
Organism: Melaleuca alternifolia; assembly: GCA_019926035.1. Lineage (NCBI taxonomy): Eukaryota > Viridiplantae > Streptophyta > Magnoliopsida > Myrtales > Myrtaceae > Melaleuca > Melaleuca alternifolia. Next base: position 602,670 of record JAGKPW010002175.1, read on the forward strand.
TAATATAAATGAAGCCTTACAAAAATTAATATATATGAAGCCTTACAAAAAATAAAGAAATTTCATAATATGCTCATTTATGTAACGTAGATAATTTACGTAAAATTAAAGGTAAATAGTTGACTTACTGTTTTTTCGTTCGACAACTTCATCCATCTTCTTTCGCTTTCTTGGAAGCAAACAACAAGTGATAAAGAGAAGTACCATAACAACAATATGCATATTAACTTGCTTGAACGTATCTGATAATTTCAAGAGTTATAATCTACAGTTTTAACTATACGATAGGGTGCATAATCGAAGTGTCGACTATCTTGACCTGTCAAAATTTGTGCTCTTGGACCACACATATGCATGCACAATATAATCTCAATTCTTAACCACAGGCATAAGGGATACAGTAAACAAAGCCAAAAACTCGAGCTGAAAACAAACAAAAAAATGAGGTAGGCTTTCAAATTTGAAGACATGCCGCTTTATGAATTAATTTTGGGAGCTTTCCATTAATGTCTTCGGTCCCATCATCACTTTAAAAACTTGCTGATTCGCATTTATTGGCTACTTAAATCCAACTAAATTATGTGTTTGGAAATGATTGACCAACTTTTTAGCACTTGAGACCGCGTTCTACAAAATTTATGATACTTAAGTGCTTAATTAAAAATTATAATACTTAAACAGATATTTTTTATACGCAAACACCGGTCAATGAACATAGAAATGGATGATTTTCCAGCACAGACCTAATTAACGAGGAAAAAAGAGGAGATGGCTACAGACTACAGAGATGGTCAACTTGACCATAGTTAGGCCTTGACTAAACACCAGTCAATTCCTTGGACATAGAGATGGATGATGTTCTGCATTATTGCTCCCTTTTACTTCACCATTCACCATTGCCAACGTCCGTGTCTCTATCCTTTCCTCCGCTGCTAATGGACAGATATTGATGAGTTGTCCATCCTCTCATCCTCCGCCAATGCTGATATGCTAGTTCTAATCGGGATAATTGTCATTTAAGTCCTAAATATTTTACAATTTTACCAATTCAGTCATAAATCCTTTTTTTTGCCGATTCAATCCTAGAATCTTTTAAAATTTTGTTATTTAAGTCATTTCGGCAATTGAATTTCCTATTTTAGAGACTAGCTGCTGACCTCCTATTCACGTGATTTTCCTTTGCCTCCGGCCACCATCTGACAATCGCCGTTGGTTCCCTCACCTTCTCTGCAACTACATCTACCCGTCTTGAGCCATCGCTACCATCGCCGTTGCCTGAGGAGTCAATGGGAGCTGCCCTATTTGCTTGAGGGAACCAACGACGTCGTCAGATGATTGCCCGAGGCGAAGAAAAATCACACGAAGAAGAGGTCTGCGGCCAATCTCTAAAACAGGAAAATCAATCGTTGGAAGGACTTAAATGGCAAAGTTTTAAAAAATTTAAAACTGAATTGACAGAAAAAAAAAGTTTAAGATTGAATCGACAAAGTTGCAAAAGATTTATAACTTAAATAACAATTGTCCCCATCCTTTCATCTTTTTCTCCACCGTTGGCGGGCAAACGTTAATTTGGTACTAGTCCTAATCTCACTCCTTGCACGGGTCAATGAAATCATACATTATAATTAAGCAAAATTATTATATTAGAATGTGTAATTGTTACATAACTTCAATCGAAATCGTCATATCAAAACTTCTAAATAAATTAAACTTTCGCCATTCTTTATTAACATTCAAAATTAGTTTACTTTATTGAATGCTCTTGCTCTTGTTTTTGCTCTTTACAGGACAAAATTAATATGGGAACCGACTTTGTGTTATCACTAATATTGTTTCATGCTCCCTAATTTCTCCTATTGGATTTCTCCCTTCTCTTTCAAATGAATTAGTTGAAATGATTGGGTCAGTTTGGAGCCTTTTATTTTTAACACTTATTGTTCAAATATTGCAGTTAACACAAATCAATTTTAGATATTATATATATATAATTATTGACGATTAGAGTTTGGCCTTCGACGGGACAAGTCTTTCTTCCAGAAATGGATGTCTTTTCTGCATTTCACAATTCCTTTACTGGATCAGTCACCATCACCAGTGTCTATCTCCACGTTCTTTGTCCACTGCCACTGCTGGACTAACAGCCTAAGTGTACGAGAATGCATGACATCTGACCCGGCGCTCACGCTTGAAAGGACGAGCTATTTCGACTCGAACTATAGTAAAAATAAGAAATATAGAAAAGATCAGCTTGACCTTGACCATAAGCATGACTTAGAAGAATCCATCACGCATGAGTGAAGGATATTCCTCATTGCCATCTGAACCAAATTTTGAACAAACAAAACGGTTTGTTAATTGCATGACCAGCCCTCGTGAGAGCCCAAATGATTCCAACCTTTGTTATTCTTGATTCTAATTATTTTAATATTGTGAATTTTTTAAAATGAAAATTTCACGACAAATGAATGACATGAAATTAGACGATCAAAAATTGACAAGCGCAAAATTATTATTTCACCATTTTCTCTACCATTAACGGACAAATGCTGATTAGATACAAGTCCTATTCTTGATCCTTGCACAGGTCAATGAAATCATTCTTGAATCATAGAAGTAACATTAGAATTAAGCAAACTTGTTATATTAGAATGTCAATTATAACTGTTACTTTGACATAGCTCCAATCACTTCTAGGTAAGTTAAAATTATGCCACTCTTTATTAACATTTTAAATCAGTGTACTTATTTGAATACTGCTACTCTTTACAAGACACGAACCAATTCTGAGTCACCACTAACATTATTTCACGATCTATCGTTTCTCTTATTGGAATTTCCTCTCTTCTCTTTCAAATGCTCGAATCTGTTTGGAGCCTTTTACTTTTAACAATTATTTATTAAATATTGCAGTCATCACGAATCGGTTTTAATATTTTTCAAAAGCATATGATTATTGACAAGTAAAATTATGTGGGTTCTCATAATTTGTATACCCATTTTTTCTTTGATTTTAATTTTATCTAAGGATGGGAAGGGTCGAGAAACAACGATATTTGCTGGAAAAGTTTTATAATAAATTGATGAGTTTCAGTGCTAGTGAAAGTGATCCAACGATTTACAAATTTAAGAGTTGATCGATATCCCGAGGAAGAAATAGTTATAGGGATATGGAGCTACACTCGGGGAAGTTGAATGGTAAGCAGACTGCCCCACAGCCAAGATAAGAACGCGGAACTTCTACACAAATCCAGCCATATAAATAGAATGAAAATGGATGATTTTTTGCATGTTAATTGTTCCTTGATCAGTCACCAGCACTCACGATCCACCATTTGGAGGTACCAAAGATTCTCTAGCTAGGGCAGTCTGGGAGCTGAGATATGGTCGACAAGTCCTCGTGGAAATTGATGGCTTTTCTGCATTTTACTGTTCCTTTACTTGACCTGACACCATCACTAAGTACTCGCTCCACGTCCTTTCATCCACCGCCCCTAGAGAGAGACACACACAGACAGACAAAAAGGCAGCGGAAGAGGTCAAGAGAAAGGGAAAAGAGCAATTGAGTGGAAAAAAAGAAAAACTCAGTTCACACAATAAAATTCATGTTGATCAATTTCCATGCCAACCATAACTATCATGTTAGAAAGTGAAATTTCTCCTGAATCCAAATATCAATAATGAATATTTGAAAATGTTGCTAATAGTTTCTAGCCCAAAAAAGAAATATGATTTATTAAATTCACGAGGTAGATTATCTTTATAATTCAGTTGATAAGGATCTTTTGCATAATTAAACGTAGTTTATGATAAATAATTACATATAAAAATTAACCACATCAAATTAGCTTTATCCTAAATAAAACCAGTTTTTGTATAAACACAACGATATTTATATTTACAGCCCTTGATGATATTTGCTAGTTTTAGGATTTATAATATGCAGCCTTAACTATAAAATAGAGTGCATCATCCGAACGTCATTTATTTTAGCCTGTCAAAATTTGAGCTCTTAGACTAAACATCAGATACACAATATAATCGCAAGTCGTAGCCACAGGTACAATGAATATGGCGAACTATATAAAAATTCAAGCTAAAAACAAACTGAAAATGCAAGGAAAGCTTTCAAATCTCAAGACATGCCACTAATGAATTAAGTTTGGGATCTTTCCATGAATACCTTCTTATAAGATGGCCACACTACCGCTCTAAAAACGGTCACTCTAGTTCAATTTTGTCAGCTATTTGAATCCTACTAAGAATAATGCGTTTCCAAATATTTGACTAAACAATGCGAAAGTGTGAGCAGCTTACTATAAAATTCAGTTTTATAAATTAATTCTTATAATTGTAGTATTACTCTTTCTCAATAATATTCAAATGATGCATACGTAAAAGAATGAAAAACTTTTATCTTGACTTTGTTTGGCTAGATACAAGCTTATTCTAAACTCTAGAGTAAGAAAGCATTAGAATTCCGAAAATAAGAGTAATCAAAATAGACGAGCTATTTTGACTCAAACAATTGTGAAAATAAGAAAAATATTAAAGATTGGGTCGACCTTGACTAAAAGCATGGCTTAGGAAAATCATCATGCACGAGTGAAGGATGTTCCCCTCAGCAATCGGAGCCAAATTTTGAAGAAACAAAATGATTTTTTAATCGCATGAATCCAATCCTAATGCGAGCCCAAATGATCTCACACTTTGGATTACATGATTTTTATTCGAGACCCCAAGTATCTCCTAATATCAATCTATTTAATTATTTTAATAGCATTGAATTTTTAATATGTGGAAATAGAGTTTCTCAATGAAGGGAGGACATAAAATTAGATGATTAGAATTGACAAGCGCAAATTATCATTTTACATGAAAAATTACAAAACTTACGGGGTTAAGATTGTGTCATAGTGATATTGTGACATGCACAAATCTTTTATTTTCATAAAAGTTCAAGATACTGGTGTTTTAATATTGCTAAGAAAGTTGCATGATCGGTACTAAATATATATTTATAGAACGTAATCAAATTCTTAATATTTCAATTAAATTAATTTAATCCCAATTATTCGAGGACAGTGTAATTAAATCCTTTCAATCAAGGTCTGCTTGAGTTATTTTATGCATATACGTCAACCTAAATTACGCCTGATCGTGCGACAGTGTGGAGTGGATTAAAATTGTATGATATGACGCTATTTGTTCTTCCATAAGCAGCATTGATACTTGGTGGAGTGGCTAAAGCCTCAAATTGCGAATGAATGTGGTAGGAGTGTATCTAGCCCCATCTTTATTGAATGTGGCCTTAGAGAGGGTTGTGACTGATGACAACACATTTATCTAATGTTTAGTCGAATTATTACATCTTTGGGGACTCAACAAATACACATAGATTTTTTTTTTCAATAACACAGCTCTATCATATTAAAAAATGCCTGTGGACCCCATTTTTGCACGAATAGTTCATGGAATGGGTTAACAATGCATCACTAGTCACTACTTTTTTTGGACTTTTGGGAAAATTATCAACATTCCCCTTTATTAATTGTGAATACACTTTTCATTTTTCATATTTTAACTTTTTTCTAAATTTGATGAGACAACTAGTCCATTTTCTATTTCTGAATATACTTATGTGACTTTGCAAGGGAGGGAAAGAAAATAACGGGGTGCCATGATATTGGAACTGAGACTGATCTGGGCTAGTCTCATTTAATAAATTGCTCACACTATGCTGATGTTTGATATAATATATGCACGTGTTATGTAGCCTTCAGTATGTTCACAATTCCACGGAATTGCACACTGAGTTTAAATTAGTGCTTGCATTGTTTTACAATCTCATTGAATAATATTATGCAAAGAGCGGAGCTCTCCTTGTATTTGAAAATTATGAGGTGAACATGACAAATAAAGGAATGCTCTGTAATTCCCATCATCCTTTTCACAGCGATAAGATGTTGTTGTTTCCCTTTTCTAGTTCTATAGTCTAGGTTGAATAGGCCGAAGCCTGAAGAATCATCAAGCTCTAAAGGTCCTTTCCACAACTTCTCAATAAACTTTCTGGAATTATATTTTTATTACGCAACAAATCATCACGATCAAACCAAAGTGCATAAAGAAGACTAAAATCTGCAATGCGTACATAAGATCAGTTTTCATAGGTGTTATGCTGTGGGTAGAATTTTAGTGATGGTTGCTCCATCTCACAAGTGTAAAGCTAGAGAATCCAAACTCTGCTTTACTCAAGGACTATTGCAGTGCTGAAGTAGCACAGAAAAGTGGGGTTAGGCTGGACTAAATGGTCGTGCCAAATCCAATTGTCAACATCAATTTTGTTTTTACTCCGTGGTTGAGTTTCCGCACATAACCTTGAGCCCATTACTTTTGTTACATCGAATTTTGTCAGTTAAATTTGTGTATCCACACAACTACTCTTCTCTCCATAATGGTAGATAACCGTTGAAAGGATGTTGTGGAAACATGAATCATGCATAGTACACACCCATATTTGTCATGATTGGTTCAAGACAATCGATTGCGAATCGTACGAAGATATTCATTTCATCACAGTCTGAAAAAAGATAAATGAATTGCTCGGTGATCGAGGCAAAGATGCTTGACAGTACGTAAAGAAGCAAAGAGTGGCAAAAGATGCGATAGTCTGACCAGCTTATTGACATTACTTTTATAAAATATTTATTTTATAATTTATTAGGATAGTTATAGCATTACTCTTTCTTGATAATATTCAAATGATATGTGTATAAAAGATACACATACTTTGTCTAGACACTAACTTACTCTAAACTCTTGACCTGGAAGACATTAAATTTCAAGAATAGCATACTTAAAAAAAGACAAGCTATTTATTTTTTTTATAAACGAGATATCTGAGTTAATTTGCGCGCATCTCGACTATTCCTTAGGGGAGACTGACATAACAACCCACTGCTATGACCCCCCACTTAAGTCACAAAAACTTTTATAGAGAATTGAACTCACGTTCTCATCAGTTGGGTTACCTAACGTTCTCATCAGTTGGGTTATCTATGGATGGGTAAAGACGAGCTATTTCGCATCTAAAAATAAGAAAAAAGTAGCAAATATCAACTTGGACTTGACTATAAATAAACATGGCTTAGAAAAAATCATCATGCATGAACAAAAAATAATGCTTGTTGCCATCGAAGCCAAATCTTTTAACAAACAAAGAGATTGGTGAATTGCATAAACCTAGTCCTCATGAGCACAAATGATGTCATTCTTTGTATCAAGTAATTTTCAATTGAGACCCACAAAAAATATGCATTGAAAACCCATATATTTCTAAAAAAATCACTCTATCTAATAATTTTAATGGTGGGAACTTTTACCATATGTAAATAGAGTTTCATAATAGAGGGAGGAGATCAAATGAGACAATCAAAATTGCCAATGAGAAATTACCAATTTAATTGAGCAATTACGAAATGTACCATTTTACGATTGTGTTGTGATAAATAATGATATATACACAAGATCTTCTATTTTCATCAAAGTTAAAGGTACCGGTGTTCTAGTATTGCTAGGAAATTGCACAATCACTATTAAACTTTATAGTGAAAAAGACAATCGGCTCTTAAGCCTTTACGGAACCAGTTTGGTTCCAACTCTTTGAGAAAAAATGTAATTAAATCATCTCAATCAAGTTTTGCTTAATTTATTTGGCATATCAACCTAATCATCATGATTAATTGTCCTACCTGTGAGAGCGATGATGTGATGTGGACTAAAATTAAATAAAATGATGTCTTTTTGTTCTTAGAGATATATCATCGTTGATTGTTCGAGTGCCTAAATACTCAAATTACCAATGAATAAGGTAGTACTAGACCCAGCCACATCTTTATTGAATGCGGACCACAGGGGGAGTGGGGACAACCTATTTATCTAACGCGGAATCAAATTATTGCATCTGCAAGACCTGAGCAACGCGCCTGTCCTTTTTTTTCCAAAATATTGCATCTTGTGGACCCGAGCAGCCGTGCATGTCCTTCTTTTTCAGTGACAAAGCTTTTGTCGTGTGGGAATCCTAAGAAGATATTCATGTCGTCGCCATTTGGAAAGAGGGACAAACAGATTGCGTGGTGACTTAGCCAAAGATGCTCGACAGTGTCAAACACTGCAGGGAAGTGAAAAGAGGAGGGACGAGTGGTCCTAGGGGCACGGACCACGATGCGACACGTGAAACTTGCTACATGGGTAACTTTAGGCTGATTTTCATTTGGCAGATTTATATTAATAGTTCAACATACTTTGCAAATTCTCCTTGGATGAGCTAAAGACATAAAAGAAGTAAGTACTATTAAAAATTGAAATTATACGGATCCTATTAAACATTTGTTGTAACTGATATGGCTAATTATATGATAAATTTCATGTGCTTCCAAACGAAGTTAAAGTAATCTAGTATATTCACATAATCAGAATATTATTATAGCATTGTATCAAGTACTTGGACTCACAAATGCAGTGTATCCAAATTTACCTTGAGTTAGCACGCATTTCATGGATGAGTTATGGCAATTCAATCTATTTGTCCCACTCAATTATGTGTATACCTCGATAATATGATTTGTCCCAATCATATAACTTAATGTGATAGCAAATATGAAATTATTTTCTAAAAAATGCTCATAATTTATTTAGTAGCTAAGACGATAGAGGAACGCATTTAGGTCAAACTTTTCCATGTTTTCTGGTTATTCATACGGGCATTTAGAAAATGAGAAAATTTATTTTGCTCCAAGAGCCTGGTCCTTCAGGCCATTTTCAATTATGTTGGGCCAACCAATGGCCATTAGCCGTGTCGTGCTCGGGCTGAGCCAACCCATTTGCCAATCCTAGAGGCTGCAAAACCCCATTCAACAATTGAACAATCGACACAAAAACCTTCTTTAAAACCCACCCGCCCTATTACTGGTTCCCCCCTTTGGCCTAGTCAGTTTGCTTGAGTGCCCTAGTGCACTTAATTAGTATCGACTTAAAAGATTCGAGTAAGTTAGAAGTTTACTTTTATGTAAATTAAAAAGGGATTAATTAATTTATTAAATAGACAAATAATTGTTGGTAATTAGAATGTTTCAATGATATAGTTATGGCCTACCGGTTACGGTCACAATTCTATTTTTAGAAAGTTATTCCAAATATTTAGTAATTGTGAAACAACTCTTTATTTTTATTTTAACACTTAAGATTGACATTATAAACATCACAAGTAAAACTATTGTTCCAACATGAGTCCTCTCCATTTGCTTCTCTATTTGACATCTCCAACTTAACCTAGTCGCGTGGTCATTCTGTCTCTCATTTAGGTTGATAAAAGCAAGACCTCTTGCTAAATTTTGCTCCTCAAGGTTTTGTTTTGAACCTTCTCCTTAAGATTCATTATTCTCTAAAAAAAAACTCTCTTTCTAGCCTCTATCAAGTGAACTTTCTCCTTCGACTTTACCTTCTAAGCATCAAGATTGATATAACTTCTTTATTGTAAAATGAGATTTTAAAAATTGTACCATTTGAATAAATCCATAATCGTTTTACTATAAAAAAAATTAATTTTTCTTTCTAGTAGGTATTTGCTGGAAGCAATACACCATCAATCATCAAAAGCAATTACTCATTCTCATAGCAGGATTCACAATATGCATCGAATACAAACCCATTAAAAGCCAGCCTCACTAGCACCTTCCAGTCAATGCCACTAGAAAGAGAAGATTGATAAAATTCTTTGTTCCAAGAAAAATTGGAAAACCTTTCGTTACTTAATCATTTGAAACAACGTGCATTGAATAGTCAGGAAGCCTCATCTCCTTGAGTTTCACCACAAATTGAGATTCAAAGCCTGAAGATTTCGGATTCAGGGCTTCCTCAACAGAAAAAAGCCCCAAATCCAAACTCTAATGGGTCAAAGCGTCGTCCCCACACTACCAATATTCAAGTTGGACTTGCTGGCAGACCCTATTCTTGCCAAGAAGCAAAGCCCTGTGTCATGATTTTGCTCATGCTCAAGCTTTCTCTGATACTCCTCCTTTTCAAAGAACGGTAGAGCTTGAGCCCCAATATCAGAGTTATGAGATGAGTACACAAGCAGAAGGGCGAGTGCCAATTTAACAAAACTTTTTTTCGGTAATGCCAGAGAATGTGATTTGGATTTTCAGGCTCCAAATTTTAACTGATTTTAAGGAGAGGAAGAGCTTTATTTGTTTCAGTCCTTGTTATTATTCTTGATTTCATGGAAAATATTTCCGGAGGAATATGTTATTTGATGTAGAATGCACTTGTTAAACAACCCATTCACGAAAGTACAAAGCTTCCAATGACACTAACTTTAGTATTATCACGTATGTTGTCTATACTTGAATTTTTTTTCGACAATTTAAGCGTCTGTCCTTGCAAAATAAAAAATAGAAAATAACAAAAACAACAAAAAGAGAAAAAAAGAATAGATAATGAATAAGTAATAAAATATTAAAATATAAAATTTAGAAAATGAAATAGTAAATGATGGTGTTAAAAAGGGGACTTTTTCAGGTTCTTAGCCCAATTCACATGAGCGGACAATGGGGAAAATTATCAAAAAGTTAATAATCTATCGCGATTATGTTAATTCAGATTAAATATTTTTTTTTTATTTTACCAATTGCATCCTAAACTTTTTGCGTTTCCACCAATTCAATCCATTTGGCATTGGAAATTGCCAACATGGACATCAACTATCTTATGTAGCGCAATTAGCATTGATGTAATATCTTAATATTTTTTACGAATTTTTCTTCCTTTTTCCTTCATCCTCTAGCAAGTCGCCAACTTGAGATGAGGCCTAACGAGGTTGAGTTGCAACTATTTGCCCAAGTAAGCGTTGGCCACATGTAAGATGACTAATGTTTAGATCAAGGACTTCTGGCCATGATAGATAAAATGACGCAAATACAAAAGATTCACGTCTGACTTGGTAAAAAAAAAAGAAAAAGTTTAAAATTGAATTGGCAATATATTAAAAGCTATTTTGGCAATTCTCTCACTGGAGGTGAGATTTTTTTGTTGTTGGCACAGAGTGAAAACGTCATTGCGGAAGGCATTGGCTCTTGAGAATAAAATTTACCCTGTTGAAAGTGCTTGAGGATGAAAGAAATTACTAGCTAACAACCTTTTCTAATACTTGTTATTAATAACTGCTCTAGTAATGTATCGGAGTATATCTTAAACACCTTATAGAGGAAATAAATCTCCGACAAGTGAACATCTACTGCCAATGCGACATGGAAATCCTTTTGTCCGGGCTAAACATCGAGGAATTCAGTACACAATGCTATGAGACCTTTCTCAACTGACAGACCTTTTTCCAATGACAGAACTCTATCAAATAAAAGGGTACCTGCCATTTTTGCATGAACAGATCATTCATGGAATTTGGTTAATAAGGCATGGCTACTTTTTTGGACTTCTGGGAAAATTATCAACATTCCTCTATATTAATTGTAAAGACACCTTTTCATTTTTCTCATTTCAAAGTTTTTTAAATTGACTATGTGGCTTGTCCTTTTTCTATTTTTCAATTTACTAATACGACCTTGCAGGGAAGAGAAAGTGAATGATGGGGAGACATAATTTTGGAACTACATGCCAATCTAGGCTGATCTCATTTAGTAAATTACTAACGCTATACCAATGTTTGATTGAATTTATGCAAGTATAAAGTAGTCTTCAGTATGTTCACAATTCCATTGAATTACATGCTTAGTTTAAATTAGCAAGTGCGTTGTTCTACAATTGTCTGTCATTATTACATCTCTAAACAATATATATGCAAAGAGAGGAGTTCCCCTTATATTTGAAAACAATGAGGTGTGCATGACCAATGGAGGAATCTTTGAGAATCTTCAATACCCTTTCCATAAGGAAAGATTTTATGGTTTCGCTTTTCTGATTCTATAGTCTAGGTCAGGCAAGCCAGAACCTTGAGAAGCATTGAGCTCGAAAGATCCGTTCCAAAACTTCTCAAGAAACTTTTTGGAATTAATTCTTTATTATGCAATAACTCATCATAATCAAACAAAAGTGCATAAAGAATTATTAAGCAATAACTCGTCACAGTCAAACCAAAGGGCATAAAGAACAGGAAAAAACTATAAAGTCTTAAAATTCTGCATCGTGGAAGCAAGATCAGTTTTCATAAGGAGTATGTTGCGCATTGAACTTTAGCGATCGTTGCTTCATGTTACTAGTGTAAAGCTAGAGAATCCAAACTACGGTTTACACAGGAATCACTACAATGGTGAAGCAGCATAGCTTATTACTTTTTGCATGAAGTACGGGACAGTGGGGTTTTGGTAGGACTAGTCATGCCAAAACCAACAGTTGACATCAATTTTAATACCATGGCTGAGTTCGTGCACGTCACCTTGAGCCCATTACTGTTGTCACATCAATATTTGTTGTATCCGTGCAACTTTTCTTCTCTGTAAAATGTTTCAATATAAAATGTTTCAAGACTGAATTGGATGCTATACGATATATGTAAAATTATTTGGACAATATTCCCGTACGCTGGCTGAATCACGTAAATTTCCAGTTTTCTAATCATTTGCCATTGAATTCTTTGATTATTTAATCTTGCTCGTGTGAGTCCTGAATTTCAAGAGCCGTCACCTTCTGCATTATCCACAAGATTATCAATTGTATGCAACCATCTAGTGGACTTGTTCTGATACATGAACCATGGAATAGTGGGAACGTCGAGACAAAAAAGTTCATCAAGCAATTATTCTTCGAACAACCACGAACTTAGCACAGCAATATTAGGCTTGCGACGTAAAGTTTTGAAATGCTAAAAAACAGGGAGAACTGGAGGAGGATGAGAAGTTCTTGAGATCAACCTATGCCCCTTCCATTGCTGCATATTCAGTGGACTGGACTTCACATTGGATACTCTGTGTGTGTGTGGATTTTCTTATCTGGGGCTCCAGTTGTGAAAATAGCTCTGCGTTCGCGCCTATTTCGAATGAATTAGTAATTACAGCACCTACTGATAGCATCAACCCCAAGGATCGGAACACGTTCGAACCAGCATGGTCGGGGATGGCGAGTTCCGAGAAGACAGGTGAGTTCTAAGGAAGGGGGCATGGTTCGGACAAAGAGGCGGGATTAGTATACCACTACTTGATTAAGTCTTCTTTCCCAGCTCTCGGTCTCATTCCCATTCACAGATCTCTTTCGATATCCGCTCGATTTATGAATTCTAAAAAAGTGAAAACATTTTTTAAATCGTTCATCTTGAATTTTTTAAATTTGTTCTTCTCCTTCATATTTCTTT